>OX344761.1:18965383-20165383 GCA_947034895.1 Rhytidiadelphus loreus
ATTCATTAGCACTTCATTTTCCACTCCATCCACTCCAATTGTACAAAATCAATTATATGCAAAGTAGATTTCCTCCATACATCTATTCCACCAATGTTAGTATGTACTCAAAAGTATGTACATCTATTCAAAAGCACAAGACACAACTAAAGAATAAGGTGAATGTTAGTATGCTACAATGACACCCATCCAAAGCAACATCACTTCCACATACTAAGGGGATTATAACTTGAGATTCAAGCCTAGTCCAAGTACATTGACCAAGATAGTGCCTTAGATGTTGGCCCTTCATTTTTGACTCCATCTACAAAAAAATTTACAAATTTAAACATGCAAAATAGATTTTTCTCCACCTACCATTGTTAGTGTATTACAATGACACCCATCTAAAGGAACATCTATTTCTATAAGCTAAAGATATTTTTAACTTGAGATCCAAGCTAAAATCTTAGCTAAATTTAACTATTTTTATTTTATTTAAAGAATTTTCTACATCTATAATTTTAGAGTATAATTACATGTATTCAAATTTTGAAAATTCAATGAAGGCATTAAGTGTTAAATTTGTCATTCTTCAAACACTTAGTTATAACAATTACAAAGTATTATCTTCATTTGCAATTGAAAATCTGAGGACAAATTCAATCCTTGTAGGCTTTAAGGGATTAAAAACGTTCCCCTCTTAAATTGACATTGGAATCACTAGAATACCATGTAAAGTGTAGCACCTCATTATAAAATAACAATCGTTCAAAACTGAATTGTGTTTTTTTGCAAATTCTAGATAATGGTCAATTATGAGAAAAAAATTGATCAATTCTAATGTTCTATTGAGAATGAAGTCTTTACAAAGTAAACCACTTTGGTAAACTCTAAGGTTAAGGTCTCAATGGACAATCAAGTAATTAATGCATTGGAAGATTAGGAGAAATTCATAGAAGATTACTAGGGAAGAATAAAGATATAAGAATATTTGTATGATGATGAATATTTGGAAAAATGAGATTACAACAAAAGACTTAAGAAGGTTGTAGTAATTTAGAATTTCACTTAAAGTATATTAGAAATAAATGTTATTAATAGAAAAAAATCAAATTAATTTTATCTACTTTTTGTGACAAACTGTCATTTTTTTTAAGTAGTACAGTTTCAGTATTATAAAGTATTTGAACCACAAAGAGGCATAAACAATGAGAGGAGAGATCAATGAATTGTTGGAAAGTAAGCCTATAAGAAAATGATAAATAAGGTTTAAAATACATTTGTGATTAGCCCAAATAAATATAAAATGAAAATAAATGCTATGATGAAAAAATGACTGGTCTATGAACGGCTTTGTAATTTTAGGTTCATTACTTCAAAAATTCATAGAAATTACAGATAAAATAAATAAAAATCTAAGGAAAATCAATTTTTATAGATAATTGTTGTTAGAATATAATAAAGAACTAACTAATAAATAAATAAGACATAAGTTGGACAAACTTTTTTCCTTGGATATTTCAAATTAGAATATACAAACTTTTAATCATGTTTTTAAGTTACACAATTTATTCATATCTTCACTAAAATATTGTCTTTAAATGATTTAATATAAATAAAACTTTAATTTCACTACTTTAATTTTTCTAAACATTAAGGAAATCAATAAAGGCTATAGGAGTCTAAGACAAAGAGTAATTCTGCTATTAAGTAATTTATATATATATTTTTAATCTCCCAAGTAATCTGTGCAACTTGAAATTTTATAATTGTAAGAACATTTTGAATTTGTTTCATTGACTTTACATTAAAATAAACAAAAGCTATATGCTTTGCTTAATTCTTGATAAGTTCAACATTTTGTCTACATTTGCATATTCATTTCACGTGAAGTTACTCCCTTCATCATTCTTCTTAGATAATGTATCTTTTGAAAACTAATCTTAATCAATATGAGTGGATCAAAGAGACTTAAATAACTTTTTAGCGTAAATGATTCTCTATATTTTGTTAGATGAATTATTATTGTATTAATTTAATTTAATTATATATATAACTCTAATAAATATCAAACTATGAAGATTCTCTTAATAGACTAATATTGAATTCAATTTTTAAAATGATTTAAAATGTTATTTTATTATCTATGGCAAAAATAATACCGGTAGTAACAAAATAGGTATTAATAAATTATCTTTAATCTTTAAATAACTACAAATTGTATAGTTTTTTTTAATGAATAAAGTGTAAATAAATGATCTTGAATTGTAATAATAAAATTAAGATCATTAAGTAAACCCCCTAAAGGACCATTGTTCCTTTGGTTATTAGCTTTTCTATCTTCAAATAAAATAATAATACCATATTATTATTTTTTCAACCGGTTTAGGGAATAAAAGTTATGTCCAAATAAGGACATAAACCAAGGACGAGGGGCAACAAAAAAAATTCAAAATTTCAAATTTTGTTTTTGAATTTTATTTCCATATATATTATATTTTTGTCTACATAGAAAATTTTGATTCATTCCATTTTGATTTGTTATGAGAAAGCTATGGACAATCTTGTTTTTTGGGCAATTAGAGCATCTTCTTGAAAAAAATATCTTGTCGGATTCATTTTTGAATGCAATTTTGCAATTTTTCAAGAAAAAAAGTTTCACATAGTTTAGTTTTCCTGCTAGAACAATCTTACCATTGGAATTAATGCATTTTAATTCCATCTAAAAGATACTAATATTTTAGATTTTCCTTCTATTTCATTATTTCATACTTACTTCTATTTAACAATTTTCATAAAAACAAAAATTAAGTTTTTTTGGATTAAATTTTTTTTCCTAGACTCTTAATTCAATTCTTCACTCTAAAGATTTAAAGTTCAAAACTTTGTAGTACAAAAAATTTAAGTTAAAAATGCTCAAAGTTGAAAAATCTAGTCTTGCAATGTGCTGAAAAACATTACATGTGTTTTGGCTCCTTGAGAGGGTTGTGAGTTCCCAACTCGAAACCCACCTGAGAAACGTTGAAACCCATTGTTCCTCGCCTGTGCTGACCTGGCCGAGAGATTGCCAAGTTAGTTTATTTGGAAAAAAAAAAAAAAAAATTTAACTTTGTTTCTCATTTTAATTAAGGACTTAAATTTTTTATTTTATTTTATTTTATTTTTTCAAAAAAAATAAAATCTAACACTGGGGTTTGAGAAGACTGGGAGAATGGAGTTGGGGACAGGCCCGAAACGGCCCTCCAGCCCCCCTAATCTCATCTAATGCTTGTTTTTTTCACTTCAAATGCAGATATCTTGTAGTCAAAATTTTTGACATAGTCTAATACTAGTTAGGTGTAAGATCCTATGGTTAGATGTGGAAAAAAATTCAAGTTATTTGACTCTTTGCTATAGAAATGACAGTTTTGAGTGTTTTTTGGTAGAAAAAAGACCTTGGTCCTTTAGGGGTTAATTGGGACTTGCACTTGAGACAAGACAATAAAATATAAAAATTGTGCACTCCCCTTGGTTGAGATTTTAGAATTTTCTTAGTTTTAGTACTTAAAATTTAGGATTATTTTAGCTTGGTTCTTGGAATAAAGTGAACTTTAGATGTTGGTACTATTTTTTGTGCTATGGTGACTACCTCACTCTCTTATTCACTTTTAGAATGTGTTATTCAAACTTTCTATAATTTGAAAATTATCCCTAAAATTGAGGAATTCTTTACTCTTATTTCATTAAACTCATTTTTAAAACTTGATTCCTTTCTATTTAAATGATCACATGGAATTTTATAAAGTACTTTAAAGTTTCTATCTCTAGTGAAATTAAGTTGTTAGTGAAGTTGTTGTGTTGTTATTTTGTCTCTATCAAGGAAGTCCTAAATTATGAAATGTTGCCCTTCATTTTGACCCCTCTTCTAATTTATATCCTAAATTGCATATGGTTTCTTATTTAAGATATGTTATAATTTGATTAACAAATAAAACATAATTCTCGCAATCTAATCTCACTAGATTGACTTCTTTATTAATTGGATTTGAAATAAAATTTTCCTTCAACTTTGAGACGCAAAAAAGACCAACATTGCCTTTGCACTACTTGAAGTGGCAAAAAATATTGGCAACATGTAGGCTCATGCAATAACTTATATTTACAAAATAAAATAACTTATATATACCATACTTGGAAGACAAGTTCAACATTCTCTATTAAATAATTATTTAATTGAAATATTTTATCATTATTCTGAAATGTTGTTTTTTTCCACACAAAAAAATCTTTTTTGCAAAATTAATATCCAAAAGTTTTGGATTCCATTTTAAAAATGATTTTTTACCGACCCTGACCACCGGATTCAGTATACTTGAATACCGGTACCGGTATTCCACAGTGGGCTTCAAAATTATGTGGCCCGGCAAATGTTCAGTTACAGAGCCAGAAAAACAGTTGGAACTAGAAAGACGAAGCGAAACATTGGCTTTTGTAGCGCTAGGGTTTAAGCGGATTAGGGTTTCCTGAGCTCTTCACGAAGGTTTCTCCCTCGCAGGCTCACGTTGGCTATGGTGCATCTTCTGTAGAAGTGCCTCTCGTCTGCATAATTTTTGCATTCTGGTTCATTAGTTCCACAATGCCAGGTCCTGCAACGAAGGCGCGAAGTAACACTGAGACGTACGTGGACACGAAGCGGAAAGATGACATCCGCCAAGTCAATATGCTGGCAGCCAAGGCTGTCGCCGATGCTGTGCGCACCAGCTTGGGCCCTCGCGGCATGGACAAGATGTTGTCCTCTGCTACCGGGGATGTGATTATCACCAACGACGGGGCCACCATTCTTGACAAGGTTCGCTCGCGCTTCTGAGTTTTTCGCATTTAAAGGTTTTTTCGCATTTTTAGGTTATCTGGTAATGGTAAGAGCATGTATTTATCGTCTGTCTGGTTTTTGGAATGTAGATGGAAGTCGTGCAACCTGCAGCTAAGATGTTAGTTGAGCTATCGAAATCACAAGACATTGTTGCTGGAGACGGGACTACCACAGGTACCTCATTATTTGCAGTTCAATTGACTCGATTAGCGGTTACAGATGTGGCAACGCTGGAGTTCAATTGAACCGTGAAGGTTCAAACTTTTATTGCTCACAGCTGGGAGATTTGTTCAATGCCAAAAAGAATTTTGAAAAGAGCTTAGCGAGGTTAATTTAATATTTTGTGGTCATATCGGACATTATTGGAATTTGTTTTTCACTGGAAATATGGGAAAAGAAGGATGTGAAAATTGACTGAGCTCAAAAGTGACCTTCGGAAAATGATTTCATAGGTTCAAGCAACAATGAATTTTTTAATTTCACCGCATATTCCAAACCTTTTCCAAATGATTTCCTCAAAAAATTTCAATTCATTTTTGTGCTCATTTTTTAAAGGAATTTTGAATTTCAAGTTCAAGATTATATATCAAAATATTGGTGATAGAAATGGTAGATTTGGCCTCTTAAACAGATACAACTTAGAATTAACAACCTACAACTTATTTTTATAGATCAACTCCAAATTATTCCTTCAAGTTGCACTTGATGAGGGGTTACTGCAAATCTTCAAAACAGGAGGATAGAAGCCTTTGGGGGTTAAGCAGGGATTACAGATGGCCGTGCCCTTTTGCTGATACATGTTGGTGTTTCCACTCTGCAGTTGTCGTATTAGCAGGAGCTTTGTTGAAGCAGTGTTTGAATCTTCTGGGTAAAGGTGTTCATCCCACCACAATCTCAGAGGCGCTTCATAAGGCCTCTGAGAAAGCTGTTGAGGTGAGATTAGGTACCTGGCTTTTTCTTCAGTAGTCACGGTGAAACCGTTGTTAGACGCAGCTACTCAATTACCTCCCCATTTTCCAGCCTCTCCTCTGCTGGATGGCCCTTTCGAAAGCAGATGCAAAGCTTTTATTCTGTATTTAGCTTAGAAATAGTGAGTGATTCGGCATTAAAATTTATCCACGTTCTCTGCTGATTTGATGTTTTGCATTGCAGGTCATTAAATCTATGGCGATACCAGTCGAGCTTACTGATCAAGACCAGCTTGTTAAAATTGCAAGCACTTCCCTAAACAGTAAGGTATAAGCTCAAATGATGCATTCGTTCCGCCATCTGTGCTTCTGACTTTATGTTGATTCAAGGGTTAGACACTCTCTAGTATCTAACTGTATTTGATTTTACCCCTAATTGGCCAAGGATTCGTGATTTTAAGATGGCCATTTCGATTGATTATATTGTGAAAGATACAATTCAGATGGGACCTGTTTTTATATCAGCAGAATCAGTGAAGCACATTGCATCTGTTCCTCAAAAAATGAATAAAATTGGACAAAAGAAAGTCCCCGTATGCCCTACTCGAAACTGCTTAATTTTTTATGAAACCCAAATTGGTTTTCTTGGTCCTTTAGGGGTTACTTGCTGTGTTGCGATGTGAGTCATCCTCCCCCGGACTCAGCGGAGTGCATGCAGGTTGTCAGCCAATATTCATCCCTGCTCGCACCGCTGGCAGTCGATGCAGTGCTTAATGTGCGTGATCTTGATCGGCCCGATAGTGTCGACCTTCAAGATATTAAAGTTTTGAGGAAGCTAGGGGGAACGGTAAGTTTTTAAAGACTTTGCGTACCGTATTTCCTTTGACTTCTATTTTTTACTTGTTACTATCTGATTTGAAATCGTAGTTTCTATCCTAAGTAATCTAACATTTATGTGTTTGATAGGTTGATGATACGGAGATGGTGAAGGGTCTTGTATTCGATCACAAAGCGAGTCATACAGCTGGTGGACCAACACGCATAGAAAATGGAAAGATCGCTTTGATTCAGTTTCAGATTTCTCCTCCCAAAACTGACATCGAGCAGAGTGTTGTCGTGTCCGATTATACGCAAGTAAGTTTTTTTGCCGACAGTTTTTTTCACGGATCCTTCAAATAGTTTAATCTTGCTGTTGTTTTGCTTCTAACGACATCTTTTTTGTTGAAATTATATCTGTATTTGTAGATGGACAGGATCCTCAAGGAGGAGAGGAATTACATCTTAGGTATGATTAAGAAGATCCGGGCAACAGGCTGCAATGTCTTGTTAGTACAGAAGAGTATATTGCGAGATGCAGTAACAGACCTGTCGTTACATTACCTTGCCAAGGCAAAGATTCTTGTTATCAAAAATGTGGAGCGAGAAGACATTGAGTTCATTAGCAAAACCTTGAATTGTCTTCCTATTGCAAACATTGAACACTTTCGTGCTGAAAAGCTTGGACATGCTGACCTGATTGAGGAGGTGTCTGTTGGTAATGGCCGGGTAATTCTCATATCCTTATAACTTCTGTTTTAATGTGTGGCACACGTGGCGTTTAAAATATTGCTCATTTCAGGCCTTGGTTAGCTACGACAGTAATCTATTTAGCTTTACTTGTATGATGGTTACTTCTGTTAAATTTTATTCCCTTTCCTTAGTTGCTTGTGTTTGGTTAGGAGTAATTGACTTTGTTGGTCCTTGTAAAGTCTGTTTATGTATCTGTAGAATCGTTTTGAAGAGTATCGTGCTGATGTAAGATACGTGTGTCTGTTAATGCTGACCAAATTATTATTTTTTAATTTCTTGGCTTTATTCCGAAAATTTTAGGTTGTGAAGGTGACTGGGATTAAGAATATGGGACGCACAGTTTCAATCATCGTTCGAGGCTCAAATGCTTTGGTATGACATCGATTCTAATTTATTTTTTTCGCAAATTCGGGCTGTAAAGTTCAGGAATGTTAAGTAGGATATCGCCTTTGCTTATACTCCCTTTCTAATCACCTAATTTCTTTGCGTCAGGTACTTGATGAGGCAGCTCGGAGCCTGCACGATGCATTATGTGTTATCAGGTGTCTGGTTCATGAGCGGTTCCTGATTGCAGGTACCTTCTTCGGTCATTATAACATTGCTTGTACTTCGTATTTCCTTTACTTTGTAGAGAATTTGTTCTGGAAGCATTTAGTTGACTCTATAAAGTCTTTGATGGGAAGGACTGCGTCCTCTCAAGTAGATTAATAATTTTGGTTTGCACAGGCGGTGGTGCACCTGAGATTGAGGTATCCAGGAAATTGGGTATATGGTCCAGATCATTGCAAGGCATGGAAAGCTACTGTGTGCGCGCTTTTGCTGATGCGATGGAGGTGATTGTTATTCTGTCTTCCCTACATCTTTCATGTTCAGCACAGATTCAAAAGTTCCTCTTAAAATTTGTTAGCAAATTTTCATCTGTTTTATTGCAACACTTTGCTGACTTCTGATAGTTTTGAGGAATCGTTTCTCTGAGATTTTAAACTGATTAATGCTGTTCCTGACTGCTTGTCTGTGCCAATTTTGAGGTTTTGCTTATACTTCTCAACCTCTGCAATTTGATTTTGCAGGTGATTCCTTTCACATTAGCGGAAAATGCTGGTCTGAACCCTATAGCCATTGTGACCGAGCTTCGTAATCGACATGCCAATGGCGAGGTATGTTTTCTCATTCAGAAATTTCTTAATACGCCTGTCTATTTTGATATCTTGTGCTGGTTTGTTTATGTAATTTAGGTGATCAAGAATTCATATGAATTATGGCAATTACAGGCAAATACGGGCATCAACGTGCGTAAGGGACAAATTACCAATATCTTGGAAGAAAACGTTGTACAGCCATTGCTCGTGAGCACTAGTGCACTTTCATTAGCGACAGAATGTGTACGCATGATTTTGAAGATTGACGATATCGTTTCCACCCGGTAATTTTAGACAACTATTCAGTCAATGGCTAGTTTTATTTCACTGGTGAAGTTGGATATAGATTCTGTCTATACTGCCTATGGTGGAATTCATTGTCGTTTGTGAACGCTCTTAGAGTCACGAGCAAATCGAATATGGTCTCTGGCAGCAAAGCATGTACACGTCCACTTTATTACGTTGAAGATGGATATCAAGCTTCATGAGTTGAAGCACTTCACTTTGACGGACAGTATTAGTTGTTCTTCTGTTGAAAATCGAGAGGAATGGGCGCAACATGAATGGTAGTTTCCCAACTCTATGTCGGGCCTGAAGAAATATGGGACGATCTCCCACAAGAATTAATGATGTTCAAGAATTCAGTTCATTTTGCACTTATCATATCTATTTGAGTTGTTACAATCGTACGGCCCACATGCAGAGTTGGAAAGCATATTTCAGAAGCAAGATTTGTAAAGTGGGGTGCAATTTTATGTAAGTTTGCATCAGTCAGAATTTGAAGGTTGCTTGTTGCCTGATAGTGACTTCATGCCTTCTACAGTAGAAACTCCGTGAATGATTACATGACACTGCTGAATGATGTCTAAGAATCTGCACTGAAATTCCTCAAAACTGTAATGAGAATTTTTTTTCCATATGGAAGTAGATTTTTCTGATACTATGCATGAATATCTTTTTTTAGTGCCTGGAATAACATTGAAAATTTATATATAACTCATTGTGCCTCCAAATTGTACGCAACCACTTGCATTTCAGTTCACAAACATCCACTTGTCTGTGCCAATGAACAAAAATTCTTCATCATTCATTGTGCCTACAAAAGAGAATATGCTTCTCTGTGGGGTCATTGGGGTGCATAACTGCATACCGCATACTACTTCAACTGTACTGGGATGGAATAAAATCACATGCAACACGTATAGTGGTGATTACCAGTACCACATTGTACAGTATATTTGAAATTGTACCTGCAAATCGAGATCATGTAAAGATAAAAAACCCGCCAGAGATACTTGCATAAAATTGCACCGAGCTTTACAAGCCCTTGAGTAGTAGCTTCAGTATAGAATTTCTTATGCGACGTACAAAGCAGAGTACAATACACTCTGCAGAGGCCGAACCATTTTACATGTAGGCCCAAGAGGAAGCAGAAACGAGTCATGAGAATAATCAAAGTAACTTGGACCCCGTGGAGCCAAATCTTTCGCCTGAAAAGCAGATCCTCTAAGACGTCAAAACACTGCACTAGCTCGTCTACTTTGCACTGGTAAGTAACATCTGTTTTCCTTTGACCAATACGAAGTATTCATCATAAATGAATTACTACTTAAAAAGCATGAATTGCCACAGCGGACTTTGAATAGAGTCCAAACCATCATCTCCTTCGTAATGTACACAAATGCCTTCTTGACGTGGAAAAACCCTTGCCAGAATGATAAGTCAACCACCACTGCGTGTTGCAAAAGTTGGCGACCGGCCCAACGGGAGTACCACGTCACGAAAAACATCATACTCTGCTTCACTTGTTCCCGTGGAATCCAGCACCTGTTCAAATAAATGGGATTTATCCCAGGCCCATTCAATGCACAGTACGAGCACAGGAGAATTTTTTCTAAAGCTGTGCTCACATTCGGTTGACTACAAGATGCACTTACCTCAGCAATACTAAAGGCCAGAAACGGCATATCAGAAATGGATTTCTAAGAGGTTACAGCAAAAGAAATCAATGAACGAAAAGTTCATCAAATAAAATACCTGTCGCAGCATTGTTCGATTGTTGGAAAAGTACACTCCCAACCGTGGAATTCGATGAATAGACAGGGCATCCAATAAGAGAATCACCAGCATTCGCCACTGTTTGGTTCCAAATGGCGGCAATGCCTCGACAAAACTCATTGTCTTGATTAAACGACCCTGTGTAATTGCGGTTGTCATGCAGATCAATCAGGTTCAAATAAGATGGTTTGATTACCCGATTAACCTTGCTATGCAGACATTGAAGAAGGAAATAGCAACCCAGATGTAGATGCAAGAACATTGACACTAAGATACATTATGATAAAAACCAAGTCGAGGAAAGGTAAAATTTACCAAGGCCAATTCCAACGTAGACAAAGGAACAGAGATACGGAGAGCTCGGACGGCTTCAGGGAGTGCTCGAGAAACACAGAGCGAGAAGGTACGCAAGATCTCAGTAGAAACACCATCGCCAATAAAAGTGTATCGGGAATACTCCCTCCCATTCACAGACAAGTAGCCATCTTCCTGATGAGGGTCCTTTCCATAGATGTGAGCCACCGCAGAAGCAGAGATCCAAGCTTCTACCGCCATAATTATTGACCCAAACATGGACACCTGAAACAGGACCAACAATTCAAAATATTAGATTGAGATGATTAATAAAAGCACTCGTTCCCAAGAGCGCTTAAAGCATGTAGATTGCTAAAGCACACCAGTAAGTCAACCAAGCAACAGCGATGATCAACACAGACGACAAAGATTCTTGAAGACATCTATGGAAATTCTCCACATCTATGCCCACAATTGACTTGAAAAGATAAATAGTACACAGATAAATCTACTTGCTGAATTGTATTGATACGCCCCATCCAAATTTTTACGCTGACGAGATTGACCTCAGCTTTGAAGCCCTTTGGCGGTGCCGTAAACCCAACCTCACGAGCACCTTCGAAACCTCCGTTATCATCATCAAAATAATCATCGTCTTCCTCTTCTGCATCAGCGTCATCGACATTGACATTGACATCGTCAGCAACGTCTTCATCTTCATCATCATCATCATCATCATCATCACCATCTTCGTTGGCCATTGACTTGAAAACATCAATGACATCACCATTCTCAAATCCCTCTTTTTCCATGATTTCACCATAATTCCTTGGCATTTTCAATCGCCTCATTTCTTCTCGGGCTTGTGCAGCTCTCGCAAAAAGCTCATCTTCATCGAGTGCAATGTTCTTCATGGACTCTGGAGTTTCACCAGATTGATCTTGTGCTTCGTGAGGATGATCTGAACTTGCGGGATAGGCATTGTGGGTAGCAGAAAGAATGGATATTCCGGCTTGGACAACTGCAACAAATAGGAGTATGACCATCAAAACACCGCCTAATAGACCATACAATCAAAGCAATATATTAAGCAATCAGATATGATTCGGCTTTACCAGCTTCACTACCGTCGACCTCTCCAGCAGCAGCAGACATCGCAGCTTCAGTCAATGCAGTGGCTATGGCTTCAGCCGATGCCAACCTCGCAGCCATGGCTAAATCCAAAGTAGGCTCTGACAATCTTGTTTGTGATCGTTGCTGTTCCTCCAGCTTCATAGACTCTATTTTCTTCTCTATTATAATTACATCCTCGGAAACCTGCAGCAGAACAGTGAAGAACAAGCAGTCTGAGGTACAGTCTGGCTTGAGCAATAAAGTAAACAGAAACCACGAAACATAACACCCAGCTCCACTCTTTTCTCCACTTTGAATAGACCACAGTTTCATCCACAATAATTAAAAAATCAACAAGTTTTAGAGGTATTAATGAACACCTTACACCAAAAAGAACCAGGATTCATATTAGAAAAGATCAAATTAACTCATGGAACAAGGATCAAATTTGTCTTACCTTCTCATCCCCATTTGCGCTGGAATCTCTCTCTTTCGATTCTGTCTTTCCAATATCAGAGGCCGAATTAAACCTATTTTGATCAGCCCATGCTACACTACGTACATTACTTTTCACCTTGGACATCTTCTTCAAAGCTGGCTTCAGGTTTGGAGATTTTCCTTGGAAGTCTAGAAGCACAATGAAAACCGGAAGTTTAAATTAAAAGCATCTGCATAAGCACATACTCCCAAGCACCGACGCTAGACATCTTTCGATGTGAATTCTGATTGACCTTTAAGTGCCTAACTAGCCAAAAGAGCCCACTTCCAGCTCTGTAAGTGTTAAAATGTATCATTTAGGAAGCTAGCAATATATAGCAATAGATAGAATAAAATCATGCCCTACATTTTTGAACGCTCCTATAATTGACTATGAGCTACCAAAGTAGACTTCCTATTTATTAAATCAGACCCTTAGAGGTCAAACGTATTCTACGGAAATCACACAACATTATGTGTAGACATGATTTAGTGTAAGAATTTAATGGGATGTAATAAGGTTACTCCAACTCACAGAGAAAAGGCAGGCACTAGAAGGCATCGAGACTACTAGTAAAACTGCATTTCGTCACTTCACATAAGCATCATAACATTGGAGAAGAAAATACTGAATCATACTGATTGAGTTGCAATGATTGAAGACAAAATAACAACGCCAGGCCCTAAGCAAAGGGTGCGAAAGAAAATAAGCACCAGACTCAAGCAGTACCTTTACTTTTCGAGCTGCTGCTGCTGAGAGGTCCAGCAGAATCCCCAACATTCCACTCGTTAGCAGATTCTGATATACTGGTTTCACCGTCCACCTCTGTGATGCATATTTTAGCTGAACCGGCTTGAGGACTTCCAGAAGCCAAGTCTTCCCACTCCTTGACAACTTTCACTCTCTTCTGTTGGCTTCTAGATGAACTTTCCGACCTCTGAACCTCTTCTCTCGATACATTACTGGCCACTTTCTCGGTACTTCTATTTTCAGCACTGATATTCACGCGTTGATCTTCCCGTAGTCCGCTACTCGAAGCTACATCTATTGCAAAACCGAAATCGCAAGTTAGAATCATGGATCTGGAACGCCAAAATATAAGGGAAGAGTCTAATTTCGTTCCAACTTAAGTTCGAAAAAATCATTGCAATAGAAGAATATTCATAGATGATTTCAAATAGACGTGAGAGACAACCAATCGCAAAGTATGATAATTGCTGTTTAACAAAACGCCAACCTAATAGTTGCGAACCCAAAACACAGGATAATAATAGAGATCTCACCATTCGAGTTTGCCCTTTCAGAAACCCTAGACTGAATTCTCGGTTCGGTATGGGAGACTGCCTCCCAACGTGACCTTGAGGGGACATAACCTTCAATAGCATCTGACGGGCCTCCATAGTCGAACATAGGTAGGACTTCCTGATCTCCAACACGCTCCTGTATCTTCAGTTTCTCGAACTTCGTTTGCACTATGCTTGAGATAGAGGTAGAAGAAAGGGAGTCTTTCTCGGGTCGCAACTTCTGTCCATTCAAGGGGCTGTTGATATTTGTATCTGCAGCCTTACCATCCAATTCTGATGTCGAAGGCATGACCAGGACACTTTCAAAACTAGAGCTAGAGTTGGAGGTTGTGCTATTGCTCTGTTCAATTTGAGGTGTAATCAAGTTGCCCATATTATTAAGACCAGGGCTTGCCACGCGATTGCTATTTTCCAAAATTGAATCCGTCGGTAAGGTGGGCAAAATTGTGCTCACTATTCCGCTCTCCAATTGCCCTCGATCCTCGACTGGAGATCGAATTCGGTCAGAGATCGCCGGATGAGCATTTCTAGTATCTTTTGGTCGAACCTTTCCACGCTTCGTATTTCTAGGTCTAGCAGGGGTCTTTCGCATCTCATTTTCCTTCACAGTATTTGACCTAGCCTCGTACTGCAAACCCCTAACTAAACCTAGAATCTCCATCAATCGTTCAGTTGACTCCACAAGGTCTCGTTGGAGGGGCAGCTTGTTTCCAAAGTCCTTGCTAGCCATTAAGCACGAAGGCGAGCAAAAGTGGCGTGATTCTTGTAGATCATACACTTTCTTCGCAGAGAGAGAAATCCTGTAACGACCTTTTCGAGTCTCAGCCGGAAGCACATTAGCACACCGCGCGTAACCACACACCTTGGCAATGTGTCTCTCCTCAACCACATCGCCATACTCGGACTGCGCCAGAATTCTCCCCGCAGCATGAAGCTGTTCATCAGTGTTCACCCCCTCATACAAGATTAACTGAACCTCTAACACCGCAGACTTCATTGCTTTCATCGACCGCTTGAACTTTCTCGCTCTCGCTGCCTCCGCGGCAGCGAGAGCAGCTGTCTCATCATTCATCGCCATCACAAGTTGTATTTTCCTCGAACTTTTCACCAGCTTTTTTGATGAGTTTCAATGCCTGCACGAAAGATTGCAAAAAGCACTAAGATGTAGTTCAAATAGGCCTTTCCTGGAATTAAACAACTTCACAGGGCGCCTCACCAAACAATTGACCTAATTGATTTCTTTCTCAGCATAAATTCCTACTGTTGTTCCGCCCAGAACTTCAATAGCCAATTAATTAGAAAACTCCTCATGTAAAATTCTGTGCCCAAACACAAAGTCCTACGCCATTGCTTTAATTCAAAAGCACTAACAATCGAGAACAACCTCGCAGACACAAACTCTGAAGTCCAACGTACATATTCCAACTGTTTCAGGAACAGACACAAATAGCCTCCTTTAAAACGACAATCCTCAATTTAAATTCGTGAGTTGAAGCTCTTCACTCGTATAATCCAGACGATTAAGATTCCGGTTGAAATTGAAAACCTCCAGCAATCTCTGCAGGTTGAGATGATAGACTTTGGAAGTAATGAAATGTCGAAGCGCCAATCAATCCATATAGAGCAGGTCGACGCTTGAGGCTCACGGCGAGCTACAAACCCTAATGCCTGTGGCCATGTCCGACGAGAGTACTTCAAGGCTTCGTAAGCTTTAAGTTCAAGCACAGACTAATGGAGAGGAGGACAACTCTTACGTGGAATCTGACGGGCTAACGTGTTCTCCACGTCCAGAGCTTGATCATCCACTGGATGGATGATGAATGGATGATGAATCTTGTGAAAAATGAATTCATCCAACTATCATTTATTGAGAAAGCGAAGCCAAGGGAGGGTTGTTTTAGGCATGTTCCCCAAGTTGTGAACTAGTCTAAATATTAAATAATAAAAATAATAATTTAAAAATTATTAAGAATCATTATCTGACATGGCAATCTCTTAGCCACATAAGATTTTTAATGTGGTGAAGTTTCCAATCATTTGTAAACAAAGGTTTTTTTTCCAATTAAAAAAATCAAAACTATGTTTTTTTTCATGTCATTAAATTATCATGAGCAATTCAAGCCTTGTAGTTCTCTGATTTTTATTTGTGGTAGTGGAGGGATTTTTTGGCCATTGTTTCCTACTCATTAGAGGAAATTTGAGGGCAAAAAACAGTTTGTTTCAAACCTGTTCCCATAGCAGTAAAAGAACGTGGCATGTCAAAGGAAAAAAAAATGTAAAAGAAAAAGTTTTTTTTTCAAAAAATGACATGGCGTTGTCTCCACCACATCAAATTGCATAACTAGCAGCGTTCCCTGCGTGGTCGGGACAGATTTTGAAGCTAGGAACTCACAAGCTTTTGGAGTCCCCAAACATCTTCTAATGATTCGAAAACTCATGTGCCTTGTTCAAGACTTCAATCTCATCTACATTAGGGGAGATATGAGGCTCTGAGAGACTATCTGGCCATAGTTTCCCATGCTATGAACCATGGCTGGACAATTAGATTACTTAATATCAAAAAATTTAAAAATATATTTTTTAATATTTAAAAATTATTTAAAAATTATTTAATTAATGTAGTCTGACGTGACAGAACGGATTGCTACATCAGACTCCTAGTTCTATAATGTTTCCAAAGTCTACTAACATTAGAGAACTTGCAATCTCTCTATGGCTTGAAAAATCATGTAATGATGGAACCAATATATGTCAAGCATCAAGACTAGAATACATTTGTACACTCAAGTTTTTTTTAACTATTTATAGATTTGTTTATAATCATTTTGGGAGATTGAACTTCAAATTTTCATCCAAAATATAATTTTTATTTCTAGTATTTAAAATTTGTATGATTGATCAAAATCGGAATTTTTAATTGATTTGTTTAAGAAGGTAAGGATATAATGATGTAAACATCAATACATTCTCCAAACAAAAAATCTAGGGGAGGACACTCTCACTACATTTGGGGTACCCACGTGTGGCGGAGTGATTTTTTGACCTCCTATTCACTTTTGAATAAACTATAATTTCATCTTAAAATTTTGAGCTTTGTTTAACAATGACTAAAGGTTTCTATTGACAAAAAATTCAATTCCAAATAACATAAGATATATTGTCTAGAAAGGGTTGAAAAATGAATTAAAATGGCATGTTCTCCAACTAAAATATTTATAGAGCTCACATGAAGATGACTATTGCATCAATATTCAACCAAAATAAACTTTCAATAGAAAGCTATTCTATAGAATTTTTTTTTCATTTAAAAAAAAAAATTCTTATATAATATAGAGGTGTGAAAGTTATTTTCAGCTTTATAGTGTATCTTTTTTCTTAAAAAATGTATAACTAATTACTGTTAGCATAAAAAAATACAATAATTCAAAACATAAACTTTTAAAGTAGTGAAATCTATCCATAATTTTGTTTTTTTAAATAAATAAATTTCCGATGTATTACTTGTATTACTTTTTCCGCGGCACGTGGGTTGCTAAAACATGGGGAGTGTCCTCCCTGGGCAATAAATTTTTCAATATTAGAAAAATATTCAGCACTTTGACTTATTTTTCTTATAAAAAACTTTTGACTATAGAAATTTTAGTATTAATGAATAAAAAATAGAAAGACAATCCAATCTACTACCCAAAAAAATCATTTTCTCTGATCCCCCCTTTCCCACAAATTTTGTCTCAATCATTGTCTTTCCAAAGGTGACAAAAATTCCTCATTTGGACAAAAATTCTCCCCCAAGTGATTTTTTCAAATTCCATCTTTCTTCAACAAATGCATTCAACAAAGACAGCTAGTCCTTGCCCATGGATGGTCACCCCGAGAAAAAATATTCCATGGGTAGTACAACTGTGCAAGGGGCATAATTGATTGCAACAAATATTTGATGGGTATAGGCAAGTGAAATTTTTGTTTTCTTTGTGCACTTCAAATGATTACTAGGCTCAAAAAATAATCTTCCATTGCTTCAATCCTTATAAAGATTGGCATGTATATTTGTAACTATTGGTATGTATGTTCAGTCACAATTGCATTTGATCAAAAAAATCAAATTTTTCTTGTGAGAAAATTTTGAGATATGCCTTCAAAGTGTCATCCTACCAAGGAAAAAAAATTGAAATTGAATTGTAAATATATTAAAATTTATACTATCAAATTTTTGAAAATTTTAGTGTTGATTAACTTGACATAGTACTAGTCAACATATGACATTTATTTTTTTCCAAAAAATGATTCTTCAAAAAATGACTAAGGAAGAAAGTGTGAGTGGTTTCTTGATTTTTAGTTTTTCATGTTTAACATATTTAGGAAAGCGATATTAGCCATTTGTAGTGAATTGTGGATTTTTAAGCAATTAGCAATTGTTTTAGATCTCTATAGCAAATGAATGTGGTGATTTATCGTTGAATCATGGAACTAATAGAATTATTTTTTCTTTATTGAACAGGTTTGCATTTAAAAACTAGTAAGAAACTAATCTTCTATTCTACCTTGCTTTATTCAAGGAGATTCAATGAAGACAATGGATAGTGGCAAAGGTTGAATTTAGCATATGTTTGCGGGTTCTAGTATTTTTTTTTCCTCTAAAAAAACCTACTTATAGAAGACATGGAGTTATATCATTTTAACTAGATAAGTTAGATTAATTTCCAGATTCTTCTTATATTTATTTATGACCATCCAAGAAATTTCTAAAAATTGGATAGTGTGTAGTTGTTTTCTTTGACCATCTTGTATTGTAGGGTCATTTAAAGTAAGTTAGACATCTCAATTGCATCGAAAATTTTGTGTGAGTGAACCTAACATCATATACTTATGAATGCCTCAAATCCACATTTTTGTGTAGAGCAAAAATATTCATTCAAAGGGCTCGAAGTTTGTTGTCCCTGTCGGTAGGGCCAAATTTTTTTGGGGGGGGAACTTCATATGTTACAATCTTTCAATCCAACACAATCAAATGGGCTGAATTTTTGTTCACACATTAGAGTTAATGTAAAGTGAACCCCATTTTGTATGAAGGGTGTCAAAGGAAGGTTTAACTAAGATTAATAGTACAACACCAAACTCCATCACACCCCAACTTGAGTGCTTCAAGGAGTTTTACCCTGTGTTTTTCTCAAACTCCAACTCTTGGTCCTTCATTGCACATTCTTTATGATTAACTCTATTGCCTTACTCGTTTCTTACAATTTTGTGCAATTGGAATTACAAAAAATAATTAATTTTATTTATTTTGGACAATGCATTGAAATTGGACTGACAAATTTGAACTCCATCAAAAGTGACAAATTCGAAAACATGTCTCTGGTTGAAACCCACGTAAGGTAGTGTGCTCATAAACCGTCACTTTAAGGGTTGATTCACCTTTTTCACAGGTTTCCAGGGATAAAATGATTCTTAGACCATTTTTCAGAGAAAGAAAAATAGATGAGGAACCCAACACAAGTAGTTTCATTTTTTTCCAAGCATTTTTGAATCACTTATAGATTTTCAAAGATCCAGATCATAGGCACCTATTTGTGACCATAGGTGTCCCAAAATCCGTCCCCTTGTGACTTATAAAGAAATGTTCAGAAATCACAGCCAATGATTGGCTCTTACAATAAAAAAAACAATTCTTCTTGAATTCATTAACAAGCAAAGAGGTCCATTCAAGGATCACCTTGCATCCATTCTACAACTACCTACAGGACGATCTGAAGAAGAGGGGCGGTTTATGAGCACACTACCTTACTAGCAAGAGGTGCAGAAAAGTAGTTGCAACAAGTACAGATAAATTTCATTGATTTTTTTTCTTTTCTGAGTTTTCAAATTTAAAAAAAGAAGGTTACAAGCCTAGAAACCTCTCTTCAACTAAAATCATTAAGTTACTAACAGAGATTCTACAAATACAAGTGCCAGGATTGTCTCCACATTTCAGCCAAACAGTCAACTGAACAGAATCCTTGCCGTGGAGTTCGGCTCTAGCGAACTAATCCAGTAATCCCCGACCGACAAAAAAGAAAAAAGAAAAAAAATGAATCAAAGAAAATCAAGTCTGAGTGCAGGTGCACCCCTATTTCTATTTTTCCATTGCTACACTTCACACGCTCCATAAATCCTTGATGGAAAAAAAATTTGCCCAGCTATTGATTCAAACGAAGAAAAAAATGGAAACAAAACCTCTAAGTATACGAAGCCATCGGCATAATATATATCATACTGTAAAAGTTATCCTTTGAGCCTACTCGTGGTGCACCTGTTCTAGTGCGTTGGACGCATTGAGCACACAGTTCGGAGACCCGGGTGATTTGACATTCTCCATTTCGTTTTCCATGTCTTCAATGGGGACACCGCCTTGACGAATTCCCACGTAGAAGCTGGCGTACATGTTCACGCGGTCCATGTACTTGTCGCTGGTTGTAATGCGGATCACTGCACAACCAATGGCAATGAATTTAATAAGATTGGAAATTCTCAGTCAAGGCTCTCTCAGATTCCTGTCTTAAGCTTACCCTTGATTTTGCAGGATGATCAATGTTAGGACTATGTGAGAAAGACAAAAACCTTGCTGACACAAACTCAATATGTGTATAACTTTTTTTTGAACATGGATGGTATGCACTTCTTGTGAATTGAATTGAACTAACTGAAGGGATAAAATCTGCCAAAAGTTTCGGATGATGGTTGTGGGAGATAGTCAGCAAATATTTCGATTGCTGACAATAATAGTGTGGTTATTATTACGAGATTTTCAGTTCGACTCACATTCTAAGCTTAACGGAGCTGATTTGGGTGGGCCTTACCATCAAAACCAGCTTTTTCGATACACTTGGCATACTTGGGACTTCTTGATGCACTGCGCCATATCACCCGACCTCCAGGCTGCGTAGCACAGTGGCAAAACACTCAAGTTAAAATCCCAGTTAAACTTGACGTAGCAGGACAATGAAATTACTTGCGAAACTAATTCAAGCTCAAATGCAAATTCGGTAACTTTCAGGCATGAGTTGAGGCATAGAGTTGATTTACAAAAAAAGTTACCTTCACTTGATCTCTCAATGCCGCGCAAAGTGTGTCAATATCACCTTGTTCCAGCCAGTCTACGTGGTCCATCAGGATGACCTTGTGTGTCAACCACAACACTTAATGTCAGTCCACAAGTACAGTTTTCATGGCTGAAAATAATAATCAGGTCAACACCTTGATAATCCAGATAAAAATGTAACATTTTAGTCTCTATCTTACGACTAGTCAAGTTTTTTCTATTGGGCTCACCTTAGTGTACATGCGTTTTCTCAATTCCTCAACGAAAGAAGTGGTACGAATAAGCAGACGTTCATCTGAGGCAAGATCAACCTGGAAAACAGAATTCAAACCCCGATTGTTAAGGTGTTGATTGCCTGATTCAATTGCAGGACGCTCGCGTTTTGTGTTGCCAAGACAAAATGACAGATTCTGAGGATATACAGGGAATGTGCGATTAGAGAAGATGTCATTACTTAGAGAGAGTTGTGTAACTAGTACTGTGAAAATCAGTTACCTTCAGCTGCTCAAAGGCTTCTTCTTCAAGGAAGCGTGGACAGCAATGCCTTGAAAATTTCCCAGTCAGGCAGCAACGGTAGAAGTAATTGCTGCAAGAGACAACATAAACTGACAAACTTAGTTACTTGTTGCCACTGACAGAAGAATCCGGAGAAATTTAACTCTAAAGTAAGATAATCGGATTTTGATAAGCAATAATGGTTGAAATGAATGAAGTCACCTGTCACGAAGATGCGAATACTCAGCTGTGGAATTCAAGCACCTCACAACGTAGCTGCAGAGGCCAGAAAACCAGTAAATAAAAATTGGCGGTATCAGATCACAACTAGCTGAGATCAATCAATATTCAATTTTTTATTGTTTTGAAAAAAAGGTACTGATCGTGAAATGACTCTCACTTGTAAATATTGTCCTCTTTGCGGATCAGGTTGAGCTGCCCCTTGCAAACACCAGCACAGAACCAAAGGACTACTGGGTTGGTCACAAGGAACGCGGAGACACGGGTCACAATATTAGCTTGCAAGAGCCATTTCCCTACAGTAGCGAACCTGCCACCACGCCCCCCACAGAAAATTCACAAATTATCAATACATAAAATGCAAAAACGAACAATGAAATCAATCACTAAAACTCACAACCAAACAGGGGCTCAAAAGATTTATCAACTTACCAGAGCTCTTTTTGCATTTCCAGAGTGGGTGCATTCACAAGACTTTCAATCCAGTGTTGCTGCACCAACACAAAATTGAAATTGCACATGAGTATTTGCAAATCTAGCAGTGCACTCAAAAACCAATTAAAAGATATGTACAGGGAAAGTTTAATTTAACCTTTCAGTTCATTCCATCGTTACAATTTCAAAATAGAAAATAAAGAATTTGTTGAAAGATGATCTGGAGCGTTGCAACTTACTTGACGAGTAATTCTTGCAAGAGCTCGGACAGCTCGGATGAGCCGGCCCATTCCACCATGATAGTACAAGCCATTCTTGAAATAACGGCTCTTTCTAGTCCAGAAATTGGAAGCTCCTTGACTGAGGAAGGGTGCCAGTTCTTCTTTGAACAATTTCTCAAATTTGGGGTGCACTCCCTCTCCGAACATAGACCACACATCTTCAAACGGCAACCTGCAACGCACAAAATGAAGTTAATTAATTACTTCATGTCGACTTTAAATAAAGCGTAGCCCCGAGAGGATCATGGATTCACGGCTTTAGAATGACCAATTTGAGTGATCGTAATGTGAAAAGTGGGCCAAATTTCATCAATTTAGAACATTGCAATGCCTTGTTCTCGAACTAAGTAAACTGAACAAAAGATGGTCGATAACCTCATTTAGATAATGCTTAAGTTAGAGTTGTTGAAATTGAAATCCTTACCGGACAACTGCGATCCTCTTGAGCTCAAGCAAGTAGCTCTGCGCTGGGTTAATATCCACAGCAACAACTTGACCTGCTCCCTGAAAAGAATAGTCACACAGGGTCAGCAAAACAGGGCAATATATAGTTGAAAATGGGGTTGTCAGGATTACGAGCAATTTAGTAATTGGAATGAAAGATTTTGGTTTTGAATTACCTGATAAACAAGGTCCAAGGCGTTGCAACCACCAGATGTAAGGGTCAAGACGGTGTCGTCCTTGTCGATGTTCAAAAACTTATCATCCTCCCGGGGATCTTCCCATGACAACGAGTAGAGGAATGTGGGGGGGAAGGCTGGTGGCCTCTTGGCTTCGAATTCATCCGAAGCTCTGGCTGGAAAGCGGGCCAAATTTTTCTCTGCCATCGCCACGCAAACACTTAGTACTCCAAAACTCAGCCAGGTTTCTTTACAAAAATCAAGCTGCAATTGAATCAAAGTTGTCAAAGAAAAGATTCCGTACTTGTGTAATCTCGTCGTTTTCCTATCCATTGATAATAGGGCGCTTGCACTACCGGTAGGTATGGAATCTTGCCCCGGGAGTTGTACTCATACACTGCAATTTATGGTCAACGCAAAAACCACACTGATTACATTCGGCTAGTAATTTCGAATACTGTTAGAAGATAACTCTGACCTCATCACATCTCCTATTGACTGACCCCTGTTACTAACAACAACTCCTCTCTTTAGCTCTATACACACGTTTACAGAAACAATTAAGATAAGAGGGTACTATTTGCGCCCGAGTAAGCTTGTTAACTACTAACTGCCTACAAATTAACTGCTAACGAAGTGAATTAGTGCACAGGCAACGTGCAATGTCGGTACCTGGCTCAAACCGGTGCTCCAAGTAAAGACGCCTTTCAGGGCCCAAGTCTGCAATTCACCACACACGAACAAACCAATTAACACTAAACACGCCATGCCACTGCAAAATTAAGTGAAGGTAAACACGTACTTCGATTGACAGAAAACAGAAACAGGATGGAATCATAGATTTTGTAGATGGAATTCTAGAAACAGTACCAATGCCGTCCACGTCGAACATGCTCCGCCAGAACCATCGCTGGAGGTACGAGTGCTGCCGGTTGGGAAGGTCGTACTTGGCCGACGTGAAGAAATCGGCCACACCCACAATGCCGTCCTCGGCCAGATGCCTTTGCGCATTGTCTATGGCGGCCATGAAGTCCGGAATCACTGCCACACCAACACAGAGATTCATTTTAAGCATAGAATACGCAATAATGTGAAATGCAAAAGTGTCGTACGTCCTAAGCACCTGCTCGCATAGTATCGTACAACAGCTTTCAATATGAACATTCTCCACCAATTTGAAATTACAGTTGAGCGGTTACAGCCCAAGAACAGAGCAATGTTGAAAATAATCAAAGACAAAAGCGAAACTAAGACAAATCTCGACCGATCTTCGTACTAGTGAAGGTGAGTGTTGGTAACGGCCGCCATCGACAATGCCCAAAGATATCTGGCACTTGTGAAGCTAATTGTGAGCTAATTCTTGGATTGGGGAGGAATTGAGTGAGACTTACTTGTAAGCGAGTAGGAAAAGGTGATGAGCGTGGCGGGGATTTCCGGCGCGAAGGTGCACGCGTCGCCCTCCACGACTTCCACATTGTGCCATCCCTTGCGCGCCACTTTCTGTCGAGCGACCTCGCAGAGCGCGGAGCAGATGTCGACGACGTAGATTTTACGGAACACGGAGAGGTCCAGAATATGCGACATCATCTCCACATTCTCCGCCGTGCCGCCGCCCATGTCCACCCACACCATGTCCGTCACGCCGCGGAGACGCGCACCGCACGCCGACAGCAAGGGCTCACGCCCATGTAAAAAGTTCGCGCGGAACCTGTCATCTAATTAAACACACCACCATAACCACCAAAAATCAGCGGCAGCAACCTCGTTACTATCCCTCACAATGGAGTCCTGATTTCAGTGAAATTGGCGCAATGTCGGTTGCCCAACAGAAACCTCGATCTGATCTATTCTAGTCACAAATCAATTCAGAACTCAAGGACTTGGATTTTATGGCACTGACTCTGCAGCACTCCAATTGAACGATTACGACCATATAACTCGCCACGGGCAGCTAGAAATGGCTTTAGAAATCGACGACGTTTCACGAATTGTACCACAACAAGCGCTGATCTTAACTACATGAGCTCAAGTACCTCGATAAAGATGAATCCCGAGGACTCACAGGTATGCGCTTGCGGGTCATCGAACTCTAAGAACTTGGATTTTATGGCACAGACTCTGCAACACTCCATTTGAACGAATACGACCATACTCCCAATGGGTAGCTAGAAATGACATCAAAATCGACGACATTTGACGAATTACCGCAACAAGCTCTGATCATAACTACATGAGCTCAAGCGCCTCGAGAAAGAATCGAATCCCGAGCACTCACAAGCATGCGCGCCATAGAACTCTAAGAACTTGGATTTAATGGCACAGACTCTGCAACACACCGTGTGGACGATTACACGACCAATTTCGCACTAGGCAGCTTTAGAAATCGACGACATTGTCCAAAGTCTCACAACAACGACTGGTCACAACTACATGAGCACAAGAATCTGGAGAAAGAGTTCCATCCCAAGCACTCACAGGCATGCGCTTGCGGACCATAGAAAAAATCCAGTCGCTCCTTATGCGACTTGCCGCCATTGCCACGCAACAGAATTGAAGCCAGGCATTGCGCGTCCTGTCTCAATCCCCGCACCAAATCCACACCCCACACCATGTCCACACCCGCAGTGAAGCTCGAAGAATGTCGACGCCTTGCCAATGCGACTGCGTACTAAGCTCACTGCAGGCTGCGCTGTCTCTCTACAAAAAGCAAGCAAGCAAACAAGCAGAAGCTTGACATGAATAGATAGCTATATATTAGTCGTCATGTCCTCCCCCCAGTTATGATTGCGCAATGACCGGTTTGGGTTAATTATGTAGTTGTGGAGTGGTTCATAGAAGAAGCAAGCATCTCCAGGCGGCATCAGGAAATTGATGCTGTTGCGATTCGCTTCAGTCAAAAGAATATCTCTTTTCTCGTTGTTACGTCGTCACTTAATTACTGTATTACTAACGTGCAAACAGAAAGAGCTCAATGACTGGCTAGCGGTAATGTCAGTCAAAACCGGAGCATAATTTCATCACATCTGATGAGTTAGGTGCGTAAGCCAATACTAATCCTGTCTTAGCTGATACTTTCTCGATCATACGCAGGAATACCCCCCGTTAGTCGGATGCTGGAGAGAATTTTAATTTGTTTTGGCTGCTCGATCATCACGTGACTTGAGCTAGCTTCATACATGTCCCGATTACCTGCTTGTTCAGTTCGTGAGCATTTTCAACGTTTTTCCTGGGATTGACAGACTCGTCGCGGACTGTTATTATTCAAACTACTGGCTATTTCAGCTGTGTCAGCTCATTTGATCGAGTGTCAAAGTTCAGTAAGCTTGATGAAGACTAGCGAGACAATGTAATGCCCTCTTGCGTAATAGGAATTGCATGAAGGAGATGAGCTTACCGATTGAAATCGCTCGTTGTGAAAGGTGAAAGTTTTATATATTCGGAAGGGAATTGATTCACGTCGATGGCTTCACGTCGATTGTACGTTTTTTTGTCGAAGAAAGTGGAGATCTGGGAACTGGAGGTAATGCGAAAGTATCGATTAACTATGCTTGGCATATTCGTCGTACCCGGCTGCAAGCATCAGGATGTCAGTGGCATCTCCCCTGTTTTGATTCCGGAGTAGCTCGGAGTCCTGGCGACCAAAGAGTGCTTTGGGAATGAATGAATGAATAGATGAATGGATGAATTTTCGTCCCGATGAAAACTACACCACTAGCACTGGTCGAAAACCAACAAAACAAAAAACAATTTAGATGTCACAAGAATTCAAAATAATGAATAAGGTCGTGTGTGATACTCTTTATGCACTCTTTATATACTATTTTCATGATTACTTTTATTTTATATCATGTACCTTCTTTTCTTTTACTTTCTAAAGCTAGTTTCACTCTCCAAAAGTTAAAATGTCAAAGCAACTTTTCTTGATCTTCCCAAGATTGAATCTTCTTAAAATATAGTCCATGTATATATTTTTTTTAAATTCAACCTTAAAATACTTTGCCCACATTTCTTGTAAGAACTGAAATGCAACAAATAGTACTAGTGTTTCTTGCAATCATCCTATATATTATTAAGGGTACACTACATTGATTTATCCTAGCTAGTAATACCATATGGTAGTTTGATTGTAATCCAAGTGTATATCCCAAATCATGCCCTAATAAATTTAGCCAAAATAAAAACTCTTCTTCCACAAAATATAGACATTGAAATCAAGGCATGGTCTTAAAGATCTATTTAACCTAAAATAACTTTTTCATATTAGTATTGAAATCTCATTTTTGGACATCAACTTAATTTAGCACCAATTTATTTATATTTTATTAAAATATTACTGGAATAACTCTTATTTGATTGTTATTCCCAAACAAATTCTTTGGTTTACAAGCAACAAAGATTGATATTTTAGCGCTTTATAGAGATTTGGGTACACCCAAAATTGCACCTTACCTAAAATCACCATCATCACTTTGTGTACATCTCCAAAATCAATATGTATGTAAGTTGAAGAAATGATTTTAGAACATATACTAAAACGAACTTTGACCCTTCCTAACTTTTGCATACAATATCCAAGTGTTGCGTTCCTTGATGTGTTGGAACCTCCTTTCATTTGCCAACAAGAAAATTTGAAAATTTGAACAGTCTACTAATAGTAACTAGGTAATTAGGTGCTGCAGCAAAAAGTGTCGGTTTTGCAGGGTACCCTTGTGTAAGATACTTATTAGAGAGTCTGCCAGTATTTGCTGTGCACAGTTGCCGGCACTGAATCTCATATTTTCGGAGTTGATGCAACGTTCCCTGAATCATTGTTTCCAAAGTAGCATCTTCGCAGACAGAATTGGCAATTGGAAAATGCGTAATTTCGTGATATGATGTGCACATCAAGTGAACAATACATTTCCTATCTATAAAGTTATGGCTACATTTTGGTATGAATTATGATAGTCAAACAAAACAATTGATAGCAAAGAGAAGAAAGTGACCTTCAAAATTGATAAAAAGAAATTCTAGAGCTTTGAATGTTAAATTGAAAAAATGTTCTCCAAAACTCTTCTGCTGCTTAACTGCTGCGGCAATTCCACATTATCATAAATGAACCAAAAATGGTTACCAGCTTCACATTGTTATCACCCTTTTGCATTCATTTGACTAGTTTGGGTATTCTGCTACTGCCTGTTAGTAGTTCATTTTTCATCCAAAGACAAAGAGTCTTGAACATTCCAAAGCCGGGAATTGTTTAAGGTGTGGTTACCGGCATATGCACGTGATGCAAATGTTGAATGCGGGAGCATGACTTCAGTACTTTCTACCACCAACTCCCTCAAAATAAGGTGCTTGAACTTCTGCCGAGAATGGGAGCTGTTTGAATGATTCTGTACTTCTGTCAAAGTACATAGTTTGTTGGAACAGGAGGATTCCATGGCGAAAGAGTTTTGTACAAGCTCCATGAGAATTTTAAGAATTTTAGATTCATTTGGTTGTGTCTTTTCAAGTCTCTTCCTTCCTTCTCGGTAATTGCAAACGTTGGATAGGCTAGATATGCAAATGATCGAGGGGATGACAATGGGTGGAAGATAAAAAGTCGGGACCAAAAGTGTCTTTATGAATGACTTTCCGATATCTCGTTGAAAAAAAAAGAATGCACCTATTCATAGTCTAGCAATAGAATCATTTATTGTCTAACTATGGCTTGTTGATAGGTCTTGTCTTTACAGGGTTGAGCAACAATCTCCAACATGACGATTGTTTTGCTCACCATCTTGGAAGGATCTCAAAATACATTACAAACTTGGGTGTGAAGATCTCCCTTGATGTGGGAGGAGATTGTAAACAAGCATCTTTATGTATTCATACAAGTGACCAAGAGTTGGGATGGATAATTGAATTGGTCACTATTCTTGGTCAAGAGCAATGACCAAGAATTGAAAAAAATTTAAAATCAATTTTTTGGAGAGATTTAGTTACTTCTAGTAATGTAAATTGGAAAAAAGATGACACATATGATTATGATTGTTTTTTTGTTTTTTTGCATTGCAATTGATAAATCAAAGAATTATTAAATAGTAAATTTTTCCCTGAAAAGTATATTTATCAAAATTATTTAAAAAAATATTTTTGTAGCAACAAAGATCTAATGATTACAATTGTAAGAAATTCTTGTTGTAATAAAATTGCATTTTAACATTTACACAACATTTTTTGATAGCAAATAATAGAAAAGGATGCTATTTGGGGCTACTAGCTATTTGGGCTTCTATAGTCACTATAATGTTGAAAAAGCTAACTTCAAAATGATTTTTTTGTTGCAAAATCAAGGTAAGTAAATCATTAAATGTTCTTTTTTCAAAACATATATAATTATATGTTACTTTTTCATTCATTAAAAGCCTTGGTCAATTAGTCTAACATGGACTTTGACAATATGCTACTTCTTTTCCATCAAGAAAATTTAGAAAGTCAAGGTTCTTGGGCCTTAGTCATTAGTGTCAAAAACTCTTATAGGAATTAATTCAAATTTAGAGCATTGACACCTAAATTTATTTAGACTTGCATGGCATAACTATATATCAAATTTGCAAGTAAACCATTACACACTTATAATTAGTAAATATTAAGAGTCAAATGTTATCATTTAGACATAACATTCTTGAGTATTGTTGACCAAGTCCCTTTGCTCCAACAATCCTCCCAAAATATCTAAAACCAACTCATCTCTTGCATCTTAGACTTCAATTCAATTGAAAGGAGAATAAGAATGTTATACATTTAATCCATTAACACCTTAATCCTTTCTTGAACTTTTGCATAATTTTGCTTATATCTTTACAAAGATGAATTAATTATTTACCTAGCCTTGATTTCATCAAATTTGTCTTACCCAAAGTATGGTTTTTCAAAAGTCAAGCATTGGTTTAGATGAATAAGAAGTTTTTTTGGTTCAAAAAGCCCGTGTAAACTCTATGTTCATCAATCATCCCAAATTGGGATGTTGGAGCACTAACTAAAGGAGTTAACCCCTAAATGTCCAAGATCTTTTTTGAGTTTCTTAAAATTTGCTCTAAATTGAACAAAAATCCAACATTTTGAGAAGTTTTATAAAAATAAATTAGAATTGTAACCATATAAATTTAAACTAGACATGTTAGTGATCACGTGGGAAAAGAGAACACAACAATATCACCTTTGGATTGAAAGATTATAATGTTTAATCATGAGCGTGTTAAAATTGTGAAAGTAATTTGAGGTCTTTCAATCAAGACTCTTTTCACATGTCAAATCAAAAAATTTGGTCACCCCAAAAATATGAGGTTAAAGGGCATAACATATGTTTCTAACCCCAATCAATTTACAACTTTTCAAAATCTACTCTACAATTTTTCTTAAATGAATTTCTAATGTATTTTTTTCTCCAAGATCTGAGTGTATTTGAGGCTCATTTCCAAATGAGTTCCCAACATTAAATTAAAAATTAAGATTTGCAATGGACACTCTTGCACAAAATCTTGAATAGAAAAATCATAATCATTCATTTTTGAAATCAGATTTTTGATGCTAAAACTAGACTTCAAAAAGGACACCAAAATTTTGTGTCTCATTAGATGAGATCCGGGGGGACTGGAGGGCCGTTTCAAGCTTGTTCCCAACTCCATTCCCCCTAGTCTCGGTGTCAGATTTTTTTTTTCAAAAAAAATACATGAAAAATGAAAAATTCTTAAAATGAAAAACAAAGTTAATTTTTTTTTTTTTTTTTTCCTTTAAAAAAAGCGACCTGACAGTCTCTCGGCCAGATCAGCTCAGCTTGCGAACGGCAGGTTTCTACGGGTTTTGAGATGGGAACTCGCAACCCTCCAGATCATGTAATGCGGGCATTTTGGGGTTCATGGACACCAACGGCGCGGTCAGTCCTTCATCCATTTTGGAGTTCGCTACAATAAAGACTGTCTTCACGTGTACAACAGACCCCCAACAAACTAAGCGTACTCGGCATTCTGCAAGGCCATGCCAGCCACACTCAGCTCCCAGAGAGTCCCATGCTTGCCACGAGCTAACTTAAGAGAGACCGGCAGCATCCAGATGAAGCGAAGCAGCAGAAACTGCAAATGGTGCATCAGCAAGTTTAAAAAAGGGACCTTGTTGGGAACGGACCGAGTGACCAACTCAACTTGATAAGCTTAGAATTAATCAGTTGGTGCGAGATTTGGGGAAGAGTCAGAGCTCATAGGGAGTTACAAACTTGAATTTATAAGAATGGAAAGTCAGTGACCTAATGACTGTGTACTGTGTACGTACTGTACATGTCCCAGCCTACCTTGAATAGTTCAATTGTACTGTACTGTGCAAGTGTATCAGGATGGTAGTGAAGAAGTGTCTAGTTGTGATTTCTGATGATACGTAATCCTCTTTTTCCTCGACCTAGAGAGAATCAGGTGACAACCGAACACAATCCAGTACTTCACTGAAGATCCTTTGTTGCAGAAGTATTGGGATGTACTCGGAGTCTGTTTTTGTAACTAACCTAAGTTTAAAAAGGATGGCAGGCATTTGTATCTTAACAGGGATTTAGGGTAATACATAAGTAGTTCAAGAATTTTTAGACTTCTTCTTAAAAATAATTTTTTGCGTAATTAGTGAGGCCTCCTTATGGTCATAGTCATAGCGAGAGTCATAGTGATAAGCCTCGCTATATATGGTCATAAGGACCATCCCTCATGAGTAAGTTGCATGAGAGAGGATGCCTCTTTTGATCACTAGGACCATAGGGAGACGTCTCTATGAATTAACAAATGGAAGAATTACAAATGATGCTCCTGAAAATAATAATCAAACGTGTCAGTGAAATCCTTTTTCTTTTCAAAACTTCTGTCATCAAGTGCTGAGGTTGGAATTTGCTTTACCTCTTTTTGTGACTGCAACACTACATGATTATAGTGATGTTCTTGTTGGCTCAGCTAAGTTTTCAGACAGGAGACTCTGAATCTTGACCTTTAAATATTGAGATTTCATTGTTCATTGGTGTGCATGAAGTTTCCACTTGAATTCCCTGTCATGAATGTGAGAATGGTTTTCACTGTGTAGCGAAGAGGTGAGTCTGACTGGAGAGTGTATCAAGATTCTATGTAACAACTTTGACAATGTGCGCTAGGGATCTTGGATCGCATGTTGTCTGTAGACTGGTCCATTTTGCTTAAATCTATCATGTATCACGACATTATACATTTGGCAATTGCCATTCTGTCTGCAAAGGTGCTGTCAGTTTGGAAACGATGATTCAGGAAACGTTGTATCAGACAACACTAAGTAGGTGAGTGGAGAATGAGTTGTGCACCTTACAGAGCTCTACTGAAACCAGAAGGTAAGTCTACATCATTTTGCAAGTTAGGGTATCAAAAACATCATTTTCATACTCACCAAAGCAGTGAGACAGAATGATACACGTTCATTGGGAACTTACTTCAAAGTTTGAGACGCACCCAGCTAGTTTGAGGCCCAATTTCAGATCATCATTAACAGAGAACTAGCCTCTCAACATGATGCAATTCAGAGGCACCAGAATTGATGAATTCTCGATGGATAATAGGAGCTGTTTATTTTTGTCTCTAAGGTATGCCCACGCCCATGGTAGCTGCAAGCTCGCAAAACGAACAGCTCATGAACCTGACCTCCATATAATGTGGATGTACATCGACATCCCTAATCCCATAAATCGATTCATTAATTAAATTGACGTCAAACTAAGAAACACTGTCTAGCCTTGCATGGAATTCTATTCTGGCTAGGTAAGCGCAGGTCGGTCATCGCACCTTCCGAAACTGTCTTCAAAAACGTATTCTGGCATAATGAAAAACAGTGTGAGCCTGTTCCAAGTTCTCCTGAGATCAAATTACTAGCATTTATCAGAAATTCTCATCGTATGCTCCGCTACAATTGGAAAGATGCTGGTTACAGGTTTGCGTACTAAATATTTCTTTGATAAGTGATACACCGTCCCCATCGATGAGTCGTTGCAGCTGAATCCGTCGAATGAATCGAGCTAACTTCGCTGAATATCTCAACCCATCCTCAGTGCCTAACCTAATACTGTACAGTACAATCACCAGAATGAATCGTGTTACGGTAGCTAAATACGCGAATTTAAAAGCGCCAAAATTGTGATTTTCAAATGTGCATAGAGCTGCTACATAAACTAGGATTGAATTGAAGCCGCAAGACGAACAACTGGAAAGTGCCAATCTTTTTGAAATCTCGCCACTTTCACAGGAGAAATCCAATATGTCCATCTCTGGAATTTTTGAACAATTTCATAGGCAATGTCCAGTGATGGAGGAGTACGATTCACTAGGAATGGAATTTGGAAACAAAAGGACATTTGTTCAATTTCCGTTCTGTATTTCTCCTGGCTGTGTTTTTAAAGACAAATGGGACGAATTTTAAGCTCAGACTAGTGCAGCACGCATGTACCGACTACGGAATAGTTTGAAAAGACTCTGGGAAGTTACCACCTGGAGGATTGTGGGTGCTCATGAGTACTTAGGTATGCACACCCATAATCAACACTGCCCAAAATGCGAAACCTATATTTGGACCCAGAAACAACAGAAAAACATACCTATCGAAAACACAAGATGTACACAATAAAAAATATGAGAGCCTCTAAGAGCCTAGCTACTGTTAGTTTTCGGGTACACCTAGAGCCCATTGATCAATACCCACAGTATGTCTGAAATAATGCATGCTAAACTGCGTTCAAAATTCATACCTCATTCATTCTATGTCCAAATAATTCATGCGTTTAAAATCCTCTTTCCGATTCCAATAAGATTCAGTAAAACTAATTTATGTATAATTATAATAACTGCGCTCCGTTATGCATACCTTCGTCGAGATTGAATGAGAGAGAAGGACCATGCTACAGGGAATCAGAAGTTGGTGATGATGCGTGGAGCCTGCCGTCCCGACGACGTTGGGGTGGCCATGGTGGTTGTGCGGCGGGGGCGGATGCGGCACGGGCGTGTTGACAGTGAGCACTGGCGGAGGAGTACGCGGCAGAGGTTGGTTAGGGTTGGCGTAACATCGCAGACCTAGCCTCCCCCAAGCAGCTGGACTGCAAGATGTGTGCACCATCGCCGCTAGCTAGCTAGCGCGCGGCGAATAAATCCCCTTCAATCGATTCTCCGATCCAAGCTTCGATCGATCGATCAATCAGAGTCTGTCAATCTAGACAAGCTAGCACAGACTATATATGTATACTGTAGATGCACACAGGCTGAGCGCAGCTAGCTATATGACCAGGAACGTTGCTCTTAAAAATTACAATTGGGGAGGGAGCTCTCGATCGGAAAGACTGAACGACACAACAACTGATGCTCTGTTTCCAGAACGCCAATTTCGTTATATTGGCGCGATTCAGATCGAATCGCGAGATTCAACTGGGGATTGAAATGCATTTCCTAGACGTTTTTTAGGGCGCCCGTCCTTGAGATGTGCTAGAAGACGGGAAATTTCTGTAACGGAATTGTGGTACGTTGTAGACTACTGTAGTGTAGTGAGGATTGAGGAGAGTACGTACGTGTAAGCGGACGGTGGGAGGAATCTCACCGACTGGAATCTGGCCGACCAGAGGAAATATCGGACCGACCCGGAAATGAATATCCGACCGACCAGAGGATTGATTTATCATGAGACATGAGACTCATTTTTTTTCCCCCTTATTGATACCGGTTGTTGAAAATTATTTATTTAAAAAAAAATATGGAAAATTTCTAAATCTTTATGAACTAGATAAGGAGGCCACAAAATGGAGTGGTCATTAAGAATGGATCTTATAAATGGTTGTGAAATGGACAAATGGTAATTCAAAAATTGACCTCCGTAGTCATTGAATGAATCAAGGAAAAAAAGCATTAATATTTGCAAGAACCAATTATTCTCTTTTCTTTCCCATTTTTCTTTAGAAGTTGCAAGTGAACAGTTTATGGAAGACCTAGGGACATATATAGGGATCTATGACACACAATCCCTTTGAAAATCTATAAGTAATTCAAAAATGCTTCAAAAAAATATGAAACCACTTGTGTTAGATTCCTCTTCTATTTTTCTTTGTCTAAAAAATGAGCTAAAAATATTCACATTTAAGAAAATACATGAAAAAGGCGGATCAGCCTTTAGATGAGCCATTTTTGAACCTCCTACCTTAAGGGTCAAGAATAATGCCAATACGGTATATAATTGGGTGGCTCTAAAAGCGACCTAACTCTAAAAGTGACTTCTACACAGAGGTACATTTTACTTTCTTTAATGTACCAATAATGTATATTTCAGGAGGGGGTCATTTGTAGAAACCACACACATTTGAACTTCAAAAATTTGTAACTAAATCCACGAATGTCCAAACAATATGAAATGACTTGGATTAGATGTCAATTCCATTTTTCTTCCTACCAAAATTTACTGAAAATTGTTGTAAAGAGTTTTGCTTCCCCAAAAATGCAATCAACTCTTTAAAAGTTGCTTTTAAAGGGTCGCTTTAAGAGCCTCCTACCTTAGTGTCAAGTCATGGAGCTACAAGATAGTAACAACTCAATTATGTGTTGTATTGGCATGGATTTTCACCATTAAATCCATAATTAACTAATTATAGACTTTTTTGCAAAATTATGGGAATTTTTGTAATTGTAATGTATTGGATGGTAGCCGACACTTGTGTATCTTTTATTTAATTTTTAATTTTTTGACCCAAAATGATGATTTTGATCCATTTTTAAACTCAAAAGTCTACATTTGGACTATATATTCATGATTTCATCATTTGACAATGAATGTGATAATAATTTAGGACTATGGATTTGTCCACAATTAGTTAAATATAAGATATTATCAATTCTAATGGTTGCAAGGTAGAAAATTGGCAACATATTGCACATAGGTGCCAATCGAGATATTATTGCTAATTGCTTACATAAACATATACATTACAAATGAAGATCTTTTAGTTCTCAAATGATGTTGTTTGTGTACTTGTAGCCAGTTGTGTGACGTCATGGTGCCAAATTGTAGTCATTATGAATATATCGTGAATTTTGGTAGTTCAATTATAGGATGTATTCAAAACCATTTTTTTGCATTCATATTTACATTTTGGACTATCCAATGCTACATGTTTTTTAGACCGATTTATGGTGCAAGGTTGGAAATGGGTGCTTGTGCCTAAGTTAGGATGTATGTTTTGTATTTGATATGAATTTTATTCCATTAGATGAGATTCGGGGGGACTATAGGGCCGTTTCAAGCCTGTTCCCAGCTCCATTCCCCCTGGTCTCATCGAATGCCGGTGTTAGATTTTTTTTTCAAAAAAAAAGAAGTTAAAATCCTTGAAAGTTAATCCTTCAAAGTTAATTTTTTTTTTCCAAAAAGGTGACCTGGCAATCTCTCGGCCAGGTCATCGCAGCTTACACACGGCGGTTTTTGGTGGATTTCCAAATGGGAACTCGTAGCCTTCCAGAGTAGCAAAAAACATGTAATAACTTTTTCTTCAAGTTTCATAATAATTTCAAAATTTCACCAAAGAATCTTAAATAATTATGACTTATAGAAAACCTTGTGATTTCATTTGAAAAATTAGAAATAAAGATTGTTCATGAAAAAATGGCAAAATGGAACATTTGTAGAATGAAGGAAAATAAAATTGGACTTCATACATGGTCATAGGTTCCATCTTTATATGGTTAAAACATCAACAACAACATATTGAGACTTTTCATTCCTAATATTGGTAATTATTTTTTTGTGTTTAGTACAATTATTACATGCAACAACAGAAATAATAATAACATATATATAAGATTATCTAGTAGGGGTTAATTTAATTTTTCAATCAATAGATTTTTTTAAATAATGGTATAAATAGAATGTACCCAAATTCATTGTGAAAAAAGAGGTGTACAAAAATTACACATTCTCTTTGTGGAGGAGATACCTTGGGAGATACTTGTGATTAGCCACTACCTTGTGATATGTGGCTACCTTGATGTTTAGAAACCAATTTGGTTCTTTGATACACCACTTAGGCCATATAATTCTTGCCAATGGAGACATTTGTTAAAGACATGGGAAGCTCCATTTTGGACACAAAGTGGTAACTATAATGTATTTGACATTGCTATAGAAAGTGCATGAATTAAAGTATTATGGAGTGAAAAAGTTTGTGTTCATATTGAGCTTGATCTAATTGTATTTGGCACTCCCAATTTAAATCATTATTGCACCTCCTCCATGTCTCAAAAGCTAAAAAATGATCACATAATCTACATGTATGGTGGTGCCATATTCAAGTGTGAAAAGATTTTGATGTAAAGCAACATCCAAATGAAAAGATGCTAATTGTTGAGTTATCAAACCGATGGTGTATATCTTGTCATATTTGAGTACATAATTGATATTCTAAAAGTCAAATATAGTACCATATACACAATTTCTTCAAGTAAGAGTATTTCAAGACCTTTAATCCCTTAAGGACCAAAGATTAAATTCCTAAATTCCTAAAATTATAAATATGTATTATAAAATGATGGTTAGAATAATAATTTAATGATTAATTCAAATTTATTTATTTTTAAATAAAATATAATCCATAAATTATATAGTTTGATCATCTAATAGTCTAATATTAACTAATACAATTTTTCAATGATATTTGAAACAAAAAATTGATTACAAATTCAAGGTTTGTAATTTTGATAAGATTGTTTTCCCGTTAAGTTCAAAATGTACCATTGAGATTTTTTATTTTACTAATTAATCAAGTCATTTTTTAAGTACCATTTTTGAATTGAAAAAGCTAGTTTTTGAGGTCTCACATGCTTGTATCCTTTAGACTATATAATATTACAAAGAAAAATTCAAAAAAATTATACCCTACAAATGGTAAAGAATTCATTTAGGAACCTACAGACATTTAGATGGATGAAAAAAACAAGTTTTGATGTGCTTGGGATATATTGGAGTTCTTTTGTTGTTCAATATTTGAACATGTGGTCCTTTAGGAGTTAAAGGTCAATCTTGAAATGTATAAAATAAGGTCCACTATAGTGGAGGATTGAAATTTGAGGGGAGTAGAGTAAGATATCCCCTTTGCTGTGAATGAACCTTAACTCCTAAATATCCAAGGCTTTTTTTGAGCTTCTTGGAGTTTGTTCAAAACTAAACAAAACCCACCAAATTTTGATAAGTTTTATCAGTTTAAAAAAATTATAACCATATGAATTTAATTGTTGTGGATTACATATTTTGGAAAAGAAAATACAACATATCACTTATGTATTTGAAAGTTAAATAAAACCTAATCAAGTTTCTATTTTTAGTAGTTTCTATTTTGGGAAAGTTCTTAGACTAGAAGTTTAGTTATAGCCGATCTTGAAAATAAATGATAGTGATATTTCTTTTCAAGATTTTGTGCAAGGGGACCCATTGCAATCTTAACTTCATATAGTGTTGAGAGCTCTTAAAAATGAGCCTCAAATACACTAGATCTTGGAGAAAAAATCATATTCAAAATTCACTTAAAAAATTTATAGAGTACATTTGAGAAGCCAAAAATTGATTGGGGTTATAAATGTTAGTCCCTTTAACTTCATATTGTTTTGGTCACCAACTTTTTAGATTTGGCTTGTGAAGAGGATTGCAAGACTTCACATCACTTTTGCAGTTTTAACACCCTCATGGTCAAACATTATAATCTTTCACTCTATAAGTGAAATTGATACAATTTATCAAAATGTTAGCATTTTGTTCAATTTAGAGCAAATTCCAAGAAGCTCAAAACAAGCCTTGGGCATTTAGGAGTAAAGGATATAGCGTGCATAACCATAATTGATTTACAACTTTAAAAAATCTATTCTACAATTTTTATAAAGAAATGTAAAATTAGATTATTCCCCTAAGATTTAGTGTATTTGAGACTCATTTCAAAGAGCCTCTAATACTAAAAATTAAGATTTGCAATATACACACTTGTACAAAATCTTCTATAGAAAAGTCATTAACAAATTTTCACTCAAAATTGGATTTTCAATGCATAAAATAGACTATAAAGGGTATTCAACAAAAAAGAGCACCAAAAATGGTAGTTTGGTAAGATTTTGTTAAACTTCAAAGTTTAATCAACACCTATATATGAATGTATTGGGCATTTAGGGGTTAAGGGTTATGAATAATCAATAAATTGGAGTAGATGATGCTTTATAGCTGGGAGGCTTGAGAGCATTGTGGGACATAAGGTAGAGCCACCCATTATTGACTAGGAAGCCATATCCAACATGTAGGATGAAACTATTTCCAATCAAGGCTAGAACAAATGAAAAAACCAAGTGTAAATTTTTTTTTCCTATTGTTTTCAAGGCTGGGACTAATAAGGTCATGACACATGTCCCAAATTGTCCTAAAGTGTGTAGGAAGTATTGATCATGCTTGACTGATCAAAATTAGAAGCCTAGACATTGGCTATGGATTCAAAACACTTTTTGGCTCCCTCAATTCCTAGTAATTTCAATTTTGGGAATAAAATACAAAAAATTCAATCCCAATATTTCTTATCTCTCTACACAAGAAAATTTCCTTTGCCTCACACTACTCCTCATTTGTCCTGAAATCACTTGAGTGATCAGGTATAGGTGGTTCTAACTTAACCCTTAAAGGAGGTTGGGTTTTTCTATACCAGTGTAGTTTGAGTGGTATTTAGAAGGGCCACCGTGTACAGAATGAATTTCCTACTAGAAGGAAATGGCTTTTTGAGCCATGATTTTTGCAAGTGCGAGTTGGTAGATTGTGCAACACACTGGAGTTGTAAAGACATGGTTTCTCAATGTCATTAATTTTTGAAAAATCCCCAATTGCAAAGAGCTTCATAACCTAGGGTTCCACAGTGCACACTGGGATGGCCATTAGGAAGGACTTTAAGTCCAGGATAAAAAATAAGGACAAGCTTGAACACGTTTCTTAGCTTTTTAAAAGCTTATGGTCCCTTGTGTTTGGCCACCCGGGACTTAATGTTTGAAACTTTGACCTTCCTTGTGTTTTGTTGTAATTTCTTTCTTGCTTGTGTGTTATGAAAGGGGGCCTCGCGCCCCCGCCTTATCGTGTTGTGGCTTTCACAACAAAGAGCTTCATCAATATATTCATAAAGTGTACAAGACACAATAAAGATAGAAGGACTGCTAGGAACAACCCCGCCGCAACCCCGCCGCAGCATGCAGTGGCAGAACAACTGCCTCATTATTTTTTAATTTTTTTTTCAATTCATTTATTTCTTTTTTGCAACTCCTTCTTTCCTTTTAAAATTTTCAAAAAAATTCAAAAAATTCAAAAAAAATAGAGTTCGTCAAATTCTCAAACCAACATAGCAAACACATCCCTAATCAACTGCAGGCAAGAAAATCCCAACCATTGTTGAATTGTCCCACCCCTAACAACAAATGCAATACATCAGAGACTCCCAATGCACACTAAAATCCTTCAACCCCAAACCATAATTTCGAATCTACACCCAAATTCACCAACCCAAATCCATAAAAATTAATCCCTCACTGCCCAAGGCCGTTTTGGGTTCAAAAACATTAGATGGGATTCGGGGGGGCTGGAGGGCCGTTTCAGGCCCGTTCCTAGCTCCGTTCCCTCGGCCCCCATCGAATGTGGGTGTCAGAATTTTTTTTTCAAAAAATAAAAAAATAAAAAAATAAATTTTAAAGTTCTTGAAATGAAAAACAAGGTTAAATTTTTCTTTTTTTCTTTTTTTCTTTTTTAGACTAGTTTTCGAGAATTCATTACTAGTTACTAGTCTACTGCTGGTTCTTATAAATGGATAACATTGAATTCTTTTTTTAGAATTATGATTATTTATTAAAGGCTTATATACATACCTTATGCATATTCATATATTTATTATTATATATAATTATGCACTAAGATAGCAATTCACAGTATATATTAAGCCCTAAGGTAGTGTACTCATAAACCGTCACTTTAAGGGCTGATTTGCCTTTTTCACAAGTTTCTAGGGACAAAATGATTTTTATATCATTTTTCAAAGAAAGAAAAATAGAAGCAAAACCCAACACAAGTAGTTTCATATTTTTCCAAGCATTTTTGAATTACTTATAAATTTTCAAAGATCCAGGTCATAGGCACCTATTTGTGACCATAGGTGTCCCAAAATCTGTCCCCTTGTGACTTTTAAAGAAATGTGCAGAAATCACAGCCAGTGATTGGCTCTTACAATAAAAAAAACAATTCTTCTTGAATTCATTAACAGAGCAAAGAGGTCCATTCAAGGATCACCTTGCATCCATTCTACAGCTACCTACATGACGATATGAAGAAGAGGGGCGGTTTATGAGCACACTACCTTACTTATTACGAGAATTTCTTTATTACAAAAACAAGCTTTTGGTTGGTGATTTATTGTCTTGAACAAGCTTTTATGTTGACGGCTCTTTAGGGCTGCGTGCCTTAACTTGGGCCTTAACTCCAGCATTAAAGTTGCTTAATCAAATAGCTCACTGACTGTTTGAGTCATTTGAACAGCACTAAGCTTCAATATCATGACATACACATGTCCTGGCCTGATTTTGAGATTATTGATACTCCAGACCAGTGATTCCAGAATGGGTTCAAGATAATTAATCAAATGTTCATTTTTGGAAGATTTTTTTTGAATTTACAATGAGAGCATGAAGAAATTAAGTAGCAACTGAGCGAAATTTAGCTAGTTTTGGGATCACTGCTCCAGACTTTGTTGATTCGACTTCTTGTAGTCTCGTCGGAGTCTTTGTTGTGCATTAACAATAGATCAGTAGCTTAAGACACAATCTAGCTCAGGATAGACCAAAAGATGGTACTTGGTTCCCAGAACAGTGGCCAACAGGTGTTGCCTATTTGTGATTGCAAGACAAAATATTTCTCTTTGAAGTTTGCTCTTACATTTACATTAGTAGTATTGTTTGATTTAAAAGTTTCTCTCTTGTGAATGTACGATAACAAGTTGTGGTATTCTGAAGACACCTCATATATGTCAAGTAGCACACTAATGGTTTGCTGTCTGATATGGGTACAAGTGAGGAATACCACCTCTCGGGAATTTCTTTCAAAAATTCTACAAACTACACTCTGGGCAGATGAAGACTCTGTTTGTTTGCAACTTATTTGCTTAAGTCACTTCATGGACTTTATGCAAAAACTCTCTCTGCTTATAGATTTCTTTGGTTGCCGGAAGTTGGATCGAGCTTAAGAATCGTTCAGATTTAGGGCTTATTTTATGCATGTTGGGATTACGAACTTATGGTTATGACTTAACCTACTGGCTCGTCATTTTACTTCCTGCTTCCAACCTTTTTATGGAAGTCTCTTTTCATGCTTCCAATTTTTCGTAGGACTGTTTGCCGGACTGTACACAAGGCTTTGGTTTGATCAAGTACTGATGATACAAGGCCTGTATTACTTATGTATTGACTCGCTATTACTACAAGAAAAAAAACCCTAGCTATTCAAGATTTCAAGTATATAAGTTATGTTAGTTATGCAGTTATGCTTAAAATACTCCATCTAAACTTACATTGGAGTTCATATACATGATTGATCTGCTTCAGTTAGCTTGAAAAAGCTGGTTGAATATTGTTTCATATACTACCACTCTTGATTGAGATACTGAAACTGATATAAAGCTTCTGATTGATTAGTTTGTCTGCTAATGAACAACAAATCAGCTTTTGATTTGGTCTCCCTTTTACCATACAAATTGAGAACTATCTTCAAAAAGATTTTGATTACTAGACCTAAGCTTGAATTTGAATATTGAATTTGAATTAGAATCTACTCTGTAATTATCAGAGAAGTTTCGAAAAAAACCTTTTTTTTCAAAAAATCTGACCTGGCAGTCACTTGGCCAGGTCAGCACAGGCGGGTTTCGGCGGGTTTCAGTGGATTTCGACTGGGTTTTGGCTAGGGAACTCACAGCCCTCCCCGATGGCTGAATCCCATCTGATGCATCACTGCTTTTGAAGTGATGTAGATCTAAATGTCATTAAGCTATAAAGATCTTAACCATACAATTTTGTAGTGTACATGTTGCAAATGATGTCTATCAAATTTGAAGTCATTTGACTGCATAGATTGCGAGATTATAATGTTTTAGTGTTGAAAAAGAATGCTGAAATTTTCCTAAAAACACATTCAGAGGCAATTTGATTTCTAAACCTAATCAAATGAAAAAACTTTAAACTATAAAGTGATTCAAAACCAACATACAAACACATTGGTGAAAAAAATATCATTCAATTGACTCAATGTGTTTGCAAAATAGCTTGCAAATGTCAAAAAACAAACAAGAAAAGTTGCAAAAAACATAGACAAGGTTGAACCTCCTACTAAAATGCTTCTTAGTCATTCATAACAAACTACCAAAGTACACCATAATCCAAAAATGTCCACAGTTTGAACTTCAAACTACTCTTAAACATTCAAAACAACTTAGATTGACATGAAAATTTTACCACAATAACTAGACTTCAAGGGGAACATAATCCAACAAAAAAATGATCGAAAATGAACATTGGATGAAGGAGCTACAAGCCCCCAAAGTTGCAGCCATGAATTGTACTTTGGTGAATCAAATTGAACCTGTGAACTTCAATTGGCTTCCAAAAAATCATTACCTCTTGGATTGATCTGAAAATTTTACTAAACAAACTAGAAGAGAAGGTGAAAATTTTCCAACAAGTTTTATTTAATTTGGACATTGGATGCAAAAGTTACAGTACTTTGAATTGGACCTAAAACTCTGTGAGGACGCTTTTGGGCCCTTTAGGCGGTGAGGGGTTAATTTTGCAATGTTAGTTCAAAAGATCTCAAGTTCATTCACCACCTCAAGGAGTCAAGGAATACGGTGAAGGAATGTGGTGTCTAACCCCCTTGCATGAGTACGAAATACAACAAGTCAAGGCCTTTATGCTAGAATACGTATTATACACCACTTGCACATGCACAAAATCTATAGAATGATTTGGAATAATTTCCAAAAAATCTTATAAAATTCTTTGAGTCCATGCTCAAATATTGTCCAACCTGTAATTCTGAAATATCCCCATCTTCACTCATTAAATCCCCGAATACAACAAACATAGGCCAATGCTAGCTCAAACCTCTTTTAAGGGTTAATGCCAAATCTAATAGTTCATCACAGATGTCCATATTTATACTTCTTGCAAATCTAAGGGTGTAGAAAGCTAGTTTGCATTATGAGTTATAATGCTTTTCTGACTGTCAAATAGAATGATGACAAATCTGCCTTGAAAATTGGATTTGGCATTATGGGAGCCACAATTTGTACAGAGTTCAACAGCTGCAGATGTCATCTTTTGGCTGTGTGTGTGTGTGTACAGAACATAAGTATATATAGTATTTACAAGTAAACTATTAAATAGTCAAAGCATAGGCACAATCAAGATTTACAGGGAACGGAAACCAAGGACTAGTACTTCATCGTTTTGGACATGCCTGCAATAAAGATTGAATTCACGTGTGCAACAGACCCACAACAAACCACAGTACAGTCTGGAAGGCCAAGCATGTTCATTGGCATCTAATATTCCATCCTAAGATAAATTGCAAAACTGAACGGATGCTCATTTAGCTGCCATCACAGCAATGCATAACGCATACTTCACTAGCAATTTTAGAACAATTTGAGCTACAGTTTACATGAAAGTGGTGGCCAAAGACAACTACCTGCAAAATTAGCAGTTAGCTAAGGATGATAGACTCTAGAAAAAAGCCATTCCTACTTCTCTTAAATTGGTTAACTATGTTGGATTAGCTCCTCAAGAGGTGCTTCATGCTGGATTGCTACATCAAAGTTGAGTCCTCATACCACGAAACCAAAACTGGATTTCCTGCGATTACCACCCTCTCCATACTGCTCGTTCCATCGTCGCAACTCGTTCATGCTGGATGCATCAAAAGCTACTGAAGCGCCTACCTGTGAATTTTCAGGACCCGGCAACCACAAATGAGCGAGAGTCAATTATTAATCACATTAAATACAATTTCTCAGTTCTGTCCTCATTACAAGAGACGATGAGAAGGTTCAACCCCATCCACTATTACAAGACTTGTGTCTGTTCATATAAGAATGGCGTGCAAATAATGCAGATAGTAATACTCCTAATAAAATGTTTCAATCTACTGCGAATTGATGATAACGCCTCTGCTTAATCAAATTTCTTACCATCTACCTGTAAACTAAATTAGCGTCACTAAAACAAAACCTACCGAACTGAGAATGACTTTTTACTCCCTAGACTTCGCTTACAAACATATTAATTCTTGAATGAAAATAGTTAAATAGCGGTGGAGCGAATACCTGAGTCATGGCCTGTTTGAAGTCGTCGAGTCTCAGCGGCCTGATCAACGCTGCTGATCGAGCTCGATTGGCAGCAACAGTGCCTGCTCCTACTTTTGCCTTTTCAAGACGACAAGAGTATATTTAGCCGGATAGAAACGCACTTCAGAACCTTCCCAATATTTTTTCACTTGACCCAGATCTTAACCTTTAAGTGAATGAACTAAAAATAAAGTGCACCTTGGAAGCTAAAAGATTGATTACAGTAACTTGCAAAGCATATCTCTAATGTTATAAAATGTAAGGTATGATTTCTTCTTTTTCTTTATGCATTCTGTTACCTTCCTTCAAGCTTCCTACATGATTTGTTTCAAGTCCAACAGATCTAGTGGCCGTCGTTTTTGGCCATTTGGTCACTTACGGAAGACGGATAGCAAACGAATTCTACTCATGAATAATGCTGATACAAAATAAAAAAGGTAACTGAATTTTCGCCATCAAAAGTTGATACCTCTTGTTCTTCGTATTCCAAAAGCTCTCTGATAGGGCGATAAGCTGCAGCTATGGAAAGATTCTGACACACAAAGACAAATTTCAAAGATTAGATTGCGCTGTTTAATACCATTAAAGAGTTGGCTGTAAGTGGGAGTCAAAACACACCCAATCATCCATTTGAATGAGAGCTGAACTGATGGCTCCTTTAACAGCAAGGATTGAACCTCTCAAGTACCTTAAGATCACTTCCAGAATACCCATCTGTAACGCGAGATAGTTCTTCATAATCAAACCCTTCTTCAAGCTCTTCCTCCGCCAAGATGACACGCAAGATCTTCACCCTATTTTCTGTGTTTGGCAAGTCTACCAATATCCTGTTCAAAGACTGCCAGGATTAGAATGAGTTGCTTCTGCCTACATGCATCTGTGCAAAGTATAGGGAAAGGAACACCCTAAACCCTAAACCCAATAGGCTAACCTGTTGGGTTTAGGATTTAGGGTTTAGAGTGCTCACGCGAAAGAAATATTTTCGTACTTGATTTACATTTTTCTTAAGTGCAAATGATACTAGAATTCTTACCTTCTTGGTAATCTCCGTATCACAGCATCATCAAGATCGAATGGCCGATTTGTAGCAGCCAAGACGAGGACTCGCTCACTATCCTTAGAACGAAGCCCATCCCACGCGGCCATGAATTCGTTCCTAGTCTTGCGGGTGGCTTCATGTTCGGAACTCCCACCTCGGGCACCCAATAGGCTATCCACCTGTCAAAACAGTTACTACTTAAATGATGATCCATGATGAATCAGGTATCGAGATAGAAACTTCCCAGTGTTTTATGATTTTGAAATGATCGATTGGATTGATCATATCGAGTAAAATATAATTCAGATGGGGTCAGCTTTTTCTCCACCAGAATCAGTGACGAGCGTTGGATGTGTGGGCCAAATAAATAAACACAAAATTGGTCATAAGAATGTCGCATATGGCATACTCAAAACGTGGGCCACAATTTGGGCCTCTTGGCATGACATAAAGGCGAGTCCAGAATTTACATTTCACAGGAACACAGCCAGACACCTCCGCAATATCATATTGCTTCGCCATATCCACTCAACTTGAAACACAAAAAATTAAGCGGTTACAGACCACATATAAGTATCGGAAATCATGCTTTCTCCCTTACCTCATCGACAAAGATTACAGCTGGAGAGAGCTTTCTTGCCAAAGAGAACAACGATTTGGTCAGTTTTTCAGCATCTCCAAACCACTGCATAACAAAGTCATCATAAGACATTCATTATATCAGAAATTTAAAAACAGAAATTAAATCAGAGACATTTCGACAAAAGAAATTGCGGAAGGATAGGAAAAAAATGACCTAACAAAATCTCGACCTAAAATTGGAGTGGAAACTGGTTTAGAAATCAGTTAAAGACCTTCGATGTGATTGTCGAGCCTGTGATATTGATGAAGTTAGCACCAGCTTCTGTAGCCACTGCTTTAGCTAGCAGGGTTTTGCCCGTGCCTGGAGGTCCGAATAATAAAACCCCTTTGCAAGGCTGCCCAGCAGGCCACCAATTATCAGATATAATAAAAATGAGGGAGTCCACATCAACAAGCACATTGTACAACTTTTAATCGCCTTTCACACATATCCCCAGATGTATTCTTCACATGTTTCTTGTTGCTAGGAAATCAAGTAAGTGCTGGAAAGATAGGTACCCGAGTCAGATTTCCTTTTGAAAATAATTCTGGACGCTGTAAGGGAAGCATAACAAGTTCCTTGAGAGCACTTTTAACATTCTCCAGGGCACCAATGTGGTCAAATTTCACGCCAACTTCATTCGGAGGGATAACTGCCGAAATCAATGCCTTCTCATACTCGTCTTCTGCAACTGTCTGCCACCTTAACCGTTAAGAAATGACGACGCATTTAACAAAACAATGTGAAAATTAGAAATTTTTTATTGCACCAATCAAGGTGTATATTGCTTGTAATCTCAAGCTTGTTGCTTCAAACTGTGCAATCTAAAGAGGCCCTTACTACAGGTGCAAATTAAAAGAAAGGGGCGCCTACACATGGACATGGACACCTACACACCCAATTATACAGGCAGAGACGGCCCCAGTTAAAACAGCAGCACTCTGAAAATAAACTTTCTGAAAAAATCTGGAACTCTATGTCGAGATATCTGGTGTCTCCGTATGCTTACCTTGAAATCTTTTACAATGCTTGGGGCCTTCTTATTTTCTTGGTCTCGCAACCTTGTCAATGCTCTTTCCATACTGCACTCAACACATACGCCGTGAGCGCTCAACAGGAACAATACTGAAAATTGATTGCTTTAGCAGCACTGTAAAATGTAATGTTTCAATCATAAGCAGAACTGTAAAAAGGTACAGAGTGAAAAGAAACGAATAAAAGTGTGTGCTAATCCCGAGTGAACAAGACATCCTAGGTTGCTCCTTGTGACAAAACTTCTTCGGTCATTCAATAAACCCTTGACCAGGATGGATCAGGAAAGGTTACCTACTCTCGTCAGGAAAAGCGCCTGAACAAGTTGACCAGGTCAACTAAGCCTCAGTTCTCTCATTTCATATGGTTAAACTTTATGGAGCTGCTGCTTCTAATTTACTATGATTGAAAACGATGACATGTAATTGAGGATATACCTGTCGCGAGGGATCATGAGTTTGCCATTGCTAGTGGGAGGGTCAAGCAAACACAGTCCAAGGTGATGATTTCTTGCCCATCCTACGACTTTCTCAGCCCCTGCGCAGACAGCCACAGCATCTTAAGCCAAAATGAGCAACAAAATGACCCACGCAAGAGCACACAACTATGTTTTCTATCCTGTCAGGATATTCTAAACCTACTGCCTATTCTCTTCAGAAGAAGACTTGGAGGCGTATCTACCCTGAAACAGAACATGTAGGAGAGAACAAATGAATATGCCGCACAATGTATACCACCAGCAAAGCATTCTCTTCACCACAAGAATGACATAAAGATACTCAAATTTGACATACCGCAACAACATTCATGTAGTGTCTCATCCTAGTTTGCATAAGGAAATCTCCACTGGTAAGGAGCTACGTGCAAGAGATACCACTTACTAGTAGAATCCACTCGAGGTACTCTAGAAAAACCTAGCGGCATTAAACCATGCCAATTGTAACTCCATTTAAGGCAGTTTCTAACATAAACCCTGTCAATTGTAATGCGGTTAGGGTTTCTAGAATAGCTCAAGGGTGACTTTTCTATTAACAAGTCTAAGAGATCAGAAGAAGTGCCGAACAGTCTTACTGGTTCTTGAAAGGTTGACACCCAACAAATTCAGCGTTTGAAGCTCCGCACAATCCATGTTGTTTGTTTCCAGGATCTGAGGAAATAAGAGCAAGATGATGAGCCCAGTTGCCAATACGATTTAAGACTGAAAAAAACGAATTAAGTAATGGTTCCCTAATAATAGCACACAAAGAAAGCGGACCTCTCGTAACTGACCTCTCGTAACTGCTGAATATTTTGTTTGGCATAACTGATCTCCAGATCATTCAGTAATTGCTTTTTCCACTCACGCAACGCCCCATCCTCCTGAATATGATCTCAAAACATAAAATCAGTGATAACCATACTACGATCCACGTTTTAAATTCAAACGAGAACGGTGTTTAGAGTTCTACCACTGTGCATAGACTAATACTAGAAGGCTCTGGTAAATTGAAAGCTGTAGGATTGTGAACAGTCACCTTTGGAGGATAAATTCTGATGTGATTAGGAAAAAGCTCAAATACGTCTTCACTGCCCAGCAACTCCCGAAACACCCATCTGGTTGATGTTCTTTGATTCTGCAAGTGTCATTGATGATCCAATGAGAAATACTAAGAAGGTAAAGAAATACTCCATACACACATCAACCACTAGTAGGACGGACCCTAACTCCATATGACTCAATAGCATTAAAGTTGCCAAATTTGTTAAACGCGAACGTCCTGTTGAAAAGTCACATCGAGCATATGTTCTCATCAAGCGATTCTGCACGAACATTAACAAAGATATTGGGAAAGGGGGTGGACGGCTACCTACCCCCTTCTAGCTTTGACTACCACGACCGTAGCAAAATGGATATAATATTGAAGGTTGTATATGTGGAATAGGATAATAAGGTAGAAAAAAGTATACATGACTTCGTGCCCTTTCGACAAATTCAGTTATCAGACTAATTTTAAATTGTTTCTCTTTACTTTCAAAAATTGACTCCATGCATTAACCAAAGTCTGAAAAACATACCAGGCGCGTACGAATGTCTTCCAGGTGGGCTTTCTGTTACAGTACCAACCAGTCAGAAATAAAGTTCTTGATAGAGCTCCCCACAAACTCCCACAAAGGTGATGAATGCATAATATAGTTTTTAGTAAAATTATATTGTTTCAAGAACAATTAAACAACATAATGGGGACGCAAAAAAGTATGGCATAATTCATGAGACCTCCAAATGATATATTAGGAAGCCTCCCTGCTTGTACCTACTGGGAATGTGCTTATGCCACTAATCAATGTATTTGAAGCACAGCTTTCCAACAATTCAAGAAAGTGAATGGGGGTGGTAGATATGCTTAAATGCACATTTCCTCATAATTGGTGTCCAAAACTATTGCAAAAGTCTAATTTTACTGAAAACCCAGTTGAATGCAAGAAAACTGCACTAGGCAACATTCTATTGTTGTACCTACACAGAGATGCCTACACTGAGTATCTGAACGCTGAAAGTTGAAATTCATACCAGTCGTGTGCGATCATCAACTTCCGCTTCCTCCTCAGACGTGCGACTGGAGATCAAAACAATAGGACCTTCAATTCGATCCAGTTTTGCTTCTACCCGCTCCAAAAACTCCTGCCTTCTATCTAGTGTAACAGCTCTCTCAAACCATCGCTTAGGGTCTGGGAAGTACACCACCAAAGGTCTCGCAGGTTGTGACATCTACAGATAACAGTAATTTTGCAGAATGCTATTTGAGTAAATTTCTCTTCTGAATAAACAACAGTTTTGTTCCGTGCTTACTGTTTAGATCTTTACTTTGATACTTGGTGGTTAATGAAGTGATTACGACATCCCAAACTTACAAAGTGATCACAAAAATTGCTCCAAGAAAGGCAGTCTACCAGTCAAATATTACCAGTTTCAATGCAGCACTTTAAAAGTCAGAATACATGATATAAGCAAGCATCAATATGAGTCATTTAGGTATTAACCCTAAATGCCTAAGGTGGCCGAAGGCGACCACTTCTACACCTAACTGGAGTTGAATTCAGCAAAACTATAATCAGAAGGCTTCAAGGAAGGTATGAAAATATATCAATAGAAAGAAGAAATCATGTCCTAAATTTTTGAAAAATAGAAATATGTTAAGAAAGTTACTATAATAAAATATGATTTTCCTACGCGGACTTCCTATTTTAAGTTTTTCTTCGGAGATTAAAACTGACATATAGCACGTCCACGAGTTTGCACTATTAAAAAAAAGCTATTTGTTACACAAGCGCAACCCCCGTGCATCCATACCTCACAAAGAGCGTCGATGGCAGCTACCCATTCTTCACCAGGATCGACTGCAGAAGCGTTGTCAGGCGAGAGGTCCGATACTGTACACAGAAAGCACAAATAACTACACTCAATTTTGGCGAATACGTATAATACCAACTTGTGACTAGCACTAATGTCAATAGCTGCAGCAATCTTCAAAATCTATCTATTTGTATCCCTGAAATAGGAGTGACAATACAGCCTACATATCCAACCAAGCTGATCATATAGACAAACATCAGTGTTGCAAAACTGGATGAAGTTACAAAAAAACATGTTTCAATCTCACAAACTTTGATCCATGACAAGATAATGCAGTAGGTGTCCATAGATTCAAAGTGTTTGGCAACACTCTAAAACAAGTTCTGAAATTCTATCTCAAAGACAAAAGAAAAAAAGGTACACCATACTGAAAATCCTGTTGCCATTACTAGTAAATGAAACATACAGATTGATTGCATAGTGCAAAGTCCATTGGTGCTTTGGAAAGCATTACAGGTATCTCAAGGATGTCAAATTAAAGTAGTGTGATTAAATACGGGGCATAAAAAGGGTAACATACAGTAACACCAATCAATTTTCGTTCCTTGCATTCCTTCTACTCCACTTTGAGCATTAGAAAAGCCTTCACGTCCCTGGTCAGCCTTGTCAAACTGGACACCTACTTTGCCGTGAAAGTTTTTGGGAGCGAAGACAATGATCCCTTTCTGACCAACCCTCAACAGATGTCTGTCTCAACACATGTTTGGTCATAAAACGACACATGTGAGGCATACACCTCGTGTTAACTGGTCATTTGAAGGGTTTCATCAGCTTTCAATGTATTCAGTCACTAATCGAAGCAACTCTCAATATTGTGGTAAGATTAGGTAAGTGTTAATTATACATTGATGAACAATGCTCATACCCTTAAATGTACCTTAGATCATTCGTGGTGGTGATCTTAAGACCCCTGCCAACATACTTCACCCTGTCACCTTCAAAAGGTAAACCCCAGCACATGTTCTTTAGTGCCAGTCCTTGGCGGCAAAGCACGACTATTGAGAAGTTTACAGTTGCTTGTCAACATACCTAAGCGATATGAGTAAAAACAGACAGCCCAAAATATACCGTCCGTCTTCATAACCAACTTTACTCTACGTCACAGGCGTAGAGAAAGTAGAGACAATTCAATCGCAAGCACTAGTAGAAAACCCAACCCTCAGAGGAATTCTAGAAAAACCAGTCACGTTACAATTGGCAGGGTTTAGGCTCTCTAGAATACCTCTGGGTTTTTTCTACTAGCGAAGTTCTTCATGTGCGTTCTGAAGGATGAGAAGGGTGAAGTAATCTACATATTGTCACTCATCTACAACAGAGGTAGGAGAAATCAAAGTCAGGAGAATCTACCTTTACTTGCTTCCCAAACTGCAGCTTTTTTGGATCCCTGTTCATTCCCAACGTCCTGCCCAGCTTCCTCCTGTGAACAAATGGGACAATACACTGAATGAGTCAATAAATTCACATAAAACAGTCTCAAAAAGATACTCCCAATTTTGACACATACCGGTAGAAGATATGGACAGATAGATTGAATATTTGACCAAGAGGTGGCCCCTAAAACAATATGGGATCAAATTATTGGAGAAAGCACAGCAGTAATAAGTGCACTAAATATGTATTGATCATTGATATTGCTGCTCTCGATGAAGTGGTGATATAATAATTCGCCTTTTTGTAAAGATTACCAATCAGAACACATGAAAATTCAATCAGACTAGCTACTCATTAAGATATGTACCTTTACGAGATGTTGCTTATTGGCTTCAACTGAATCTGCAGCCATCTCCAGCAGCACATCCACATTAAACCCACGAGTTCCTCTCGTACTATCACTAGAAGCCTCTTCGACTTCTCCATCACTGTATGCAGATGAGGACTCATTCTCTGAATCAGAACCGTCGGAATTGGGAGCAGAAAAGAGCTCGTTGGCTCCAAAATCCTGTAAAAATGAAGCTTTACTAGCTCAGTACACGTAACCATATCTCAGAGCTCGATATACCACTTCCTTAGATGATACTAACAAGTCAAAATATCACTATTCAAAATAAAGCATTAAAAAGCAGGAAACAAGACAAATAAAACATTATACTGATGATAACCATCAAATACTTGCATTACAGTTTCTCAATCACTGAAAGGCCTCAGTACCGATTCTCTTACATGGGGGGCTAGATTGGAGCTATTGAGCACAAGTAACGATACTTGGAGGTGCTGAGCAAGGGCTTCCACTAATCTCTCCTGATGCAAATGCGTTCCTGAAATGGAATACCAAAGTCAGAAGGATATCAGACAACCCAAATACATAGCCATTTTCGCAAACTAGAACGATTGTTACTATTATATTAACATCAAGTACTTCCATATAACAAGGTTTTCGGTAATATTAGACTGTTTCAAGAACTAATACGCAACAACACAAAGACTGTGATTCATGAGAGGGTCTCCCTATGATCACAGTGATCATATGGAAGCCTCTCCAAGATACATAGGAAGGCTTCCGCATGATCCCTGTGACCATGGCGAAACCTCCCCACGAATGATGGAGAAGATTATCTGTATGCTGCTATCCAAAAGTTTCTGCAGAAGTCTAATTTTACTGAGAACCCTGTTAAGTTCTCATCTACTGAAGAAAGAAGCAAAAGAAGCAAAAAGAAAACTGGAATTCATCTCAAAATTATTTGCGTAAAAACCGAGGTTTGCAGACAATTTTGAGAAAACTGGGATTAAAAGGATTCACTAGCTGACAAGGCAATTGGAAAAAACAAAAGGAATAAACCACATACCAGCTGGGCCACGCAGACAGATCCGGCGACTGGAAGAAGGCAAGCCTGAACCAAATTCTGAAAACCTGGGTTGCCGCAGATGTGCCGCTGCACAATCAACCAATAGATCTCGAGTAGTTTCACTGCCATCACCCGTCCAATCAGACAAACTCTTACAATTAGGACCTGGGTATGGTCCTACAGTCTAACAAGTGCAGCAGACAATTGCGATTGAAATAGAAGAAAACGAAGGCACGGTAATCTACACGCTCAACACTATTTATGATATATTATAGCAAAATAATTATAGATAAAGACAGTGTTCTTTCAAGCAAAGCTTCAAAGCTCAAAACCAAGCTACATTCACATTAAAAAAAAACAGTGTCCACCTTAAATAATGTGGAAATTCCTCCAGGGTGACTTTCAAATCCTCCCATCTGACCACCCGCTTCTCAAAAACCTTCTTGAACCGAGCCTTCTGCGCTACAAACAAAGTATCCTGGTTGCCAAACTGTGACCTTTCTTCTTCTCTCGATCTCTCATCGTGACCCACACTAGCTGCTGCCGAATGCCGATCTTCATCACTCTCGTCTTCTTCCCCACCACTGTCACACGCCAAGACGTGTTCAGCTCCTTTCTCAGCATCGCCTCCACTTGAGAGCGCGGCTTGATTTTTGCCATCGGTGCCGTCACTATAAGAACGAGTGCATGATGTAGAAATCCGGAATAAGCCTTCTTTACGAGAAATACGACCTAGCCTTGCAAGTGGATTGCTCAGGAGATTAGCACCCGTAGCATATCCTGAGAGCAATCTCTGTTGTCTAAGTAAAAAAGTAGTCGAGGGGACACAGTCCGATTCTGAACAAATGCCACCCCATGAATGTGATGAGCTGGTTGTAAATTCACGCCTCCGAAACCTCCAATAACCACGATAGTTCAGTCTCCAAGCCCCGGCCACTTCATTAGCAGCATCTCTAGCTAATCGTGAATAGAATCGACCCTGTGATGATGCAAAAGCTGAAGTAACAGACAGCCCTCGGATCATTGATTGGCATGAATCGAAGGGATCCCGGGAGTATAATTCGTGAAAACTACTCGGGAAGAGCTTCAAGCACCGTCTATACATTGTTCCAATGCGCCCCACCTAAGGAATTTTTTTTCCCCAGGAAGGCTGTTTCACAAACCTCAGGATTGTTGCTTTATTAGCTGCAGGAAAAGGGGTCAAGTTAAGAGCAGGGCGATGGAAACAGGGTCACCCCGAAAATGAACACAAAATTAGCACAATCAAGTTGGCGAAATGTCAAGCTCCATATCACACCTGTGTTCTCTACCACGAGAATCCGCAAGGGATGCAACAAGAGAAAACACGCAAACTCGTCTTGACCGAAAATTTCACCGAAAATTTCATGACCTAAAATTTCCAACATAATAACTGCTCGTTCGTTCTCGATACTAAAATCGAGTCGTTGATACGAGAAAGAATCTTTCAAGCTCGTCGTGATCTCACAACGTTTCAAAAGCTCTACCTCTCCTCGGAGAATCTCATGAACCCTAACCCTAAAACAGAAAGCAGAAAGAGCCACAGCAAGCCAGACTTACAGAGACCAGAGCGCCTGGCAGTATTATTCCCCAATTGGTGAAGAAGTAAACGGATTTGTTTGCGATCGCCATTCTCATGCTACAACGGCAACAAGTGAACACTTTTCCGCTCCAATTCTCTGCCCAGCGTGATGGGATGCTGGTGGGCGTGCCCTTTGGGACTCTTTGTTGCCCCTTCACTCTCCAGGCTTTCAGTTTCGCGTCCTCCCATTGGGCGTAACGGCTGCCGCACCGCCTGCATAAGTCATGACAAGTCCAAATTCGATTTGTCACGCACAGATTTGGAACCAAGCCAAACCCGCTAAAAGCCCTAAACCCTCCCCTGCTTTCCTAACGTTTGTATGAAAGCAATGAGAGTAACTGTACTCAAGTCCAGAAAGGGACCACTGCCAAATCTGACTATTTTCTGAATGAGGGTTTAACAATGCCAAAAATAGCCAATCCCAGAATCTACACTTTTAGAGCAAATCTTCCGGCAGAAGGTTTAAGAAGATCAGAAGAACAGTGACTTCAATACTAAAGTTCTGGTAATTTAGGCCACAAGGGACAGTCCAGTCCTAGTCTTCTTTCTTATGCAGCCCATTCAAGACTGGATGTTCTTCCTTTGTGATCAAGGCCATAGCTCTAGAATTACCGGCTTAGGGTTGTGCTCACATTGACAAATTGTGTGCATTCCACCAGGGCTCGCAGGTACACGATTTTTGTGTTGGTTATGGACATGAGCGGGATGATGAACAGGATTGTAGGGGTGATTGCGCGACTTGGATACCACATTCAATCGTTGGCTTTGGTCTGAAAAGAGACGAGAGTCTGTTCACTACTTTTGCCTCTGGAAGTGATTTTGTTCTGCAACAAGTCCTGGAACAGCTCAATAAGCTTGTCAATGTCAAACAAGTAGGAGCCTCTCCTTCCTCGCCTGTTCAGCTTGGCCCCTTGAAGGATCGACTTGTGATCGATGTTGTAGTTCTTGTTTTCTTGACAATATATAGAAATGTATGTTTGGGTCTTCATGGTCATATTGGGCACTACGTTTGCAGGTGGCTGAATTGTCGCGTTGAGCGGGAGCTGATGCTGTTGAAGGGTGAGCGTTTGCCCTGAACCGCGATGGGAGGTGTTTATTCATGGCCTTCCTGAGGTAGGTTAGCTTTCATTAGCAACAATTGTGAATTCTCACTAATTTTGAAATGTTAATTAGAGAAGAAACATGCTTGAAATATAACGTACTTAAGCAATTGCACTTGCAAGAACTCACCCTTATTATCCACCATAGATGGCTACTACCAAAATAGAAGATTCCAAAGTCTGGCACTGTAAAGATGGCACTGGAGGAGTGGCTTGTGCCTGTCTTCTTTTTCAGCTTCTGGATGTCTTTAGGTTTTGGTAGTTCTAACTTGAGATGAGCTCTCAAGGTTAAGGTTGTGCACTAAAGGAATCTTGGTTTTTATTTCAAACGTATTGAGCCAGCTCCTCGAGAATGATACGAATGCCCCCAAATAAGACATAACCCATAGTTTCATGAACAAGGGCACTGTTCCTCTGCGCCACTCTTCTCTTCAACCACTGTCTTAGTGTTAGTATTATTCTCAAAAGTGACACATTTGCACTGAACCCGTAAAGTCCCAAGGTCATTTTTTCACCAAAAAACACTCAAAACTGCCATTCTCAATGCAAGCAACAAAAAATTTAAACATTTGTTTCTTTAGCATATCCAACCATAGGATCTTACCCTAGTCTTACACTAGACTAATATGAGAATGTGTAGAAGAAATTTCAGAATCTTTGACCATATCAATCACAAGATATAAGCGTTTCAAGTGAAGAAGATGAGTTTTTTTTGTTTCTAGCCTGACTAGATTGTAAGGCTTTGAATCCTCTTTAACTTTAAATTTTTGTACTACAGATTGTGAATTTAACCTTTTGTATGTTGAAGAATTGAGTTGAGAATTTGTGAAAAAATTAAAATTAAAAAAACACCACCATGATTTTCATTCTTTAAAAAATTATTATGTCAAAGTAGGTACAAGATAGAAGGACAAAATAAATTGTTGATAGCTCTAAGATGGAATTGAAACACACTAATCCTAGTGGAAAGATTGTTTTAGAAAGTAAACCAAACCATGTGCAACTTTTCTTGTTTGAGAAATTGTTAAAATTGAGTTCATAAATGGATCCAATACATTGTTTTCTCAAGAATTTGCTAACATAGCCCACAAAACAAGAAGCTTTGTAACTTTCACATCACTTATCCAAATGGAATGAATCAAATCTTGAATGTCGTGCAGGATGAAGGATGATGTATATGCAGTCGAGCTAGACAGTGACGGTGTATAGCTCCATTGGGTTTTGGATGCGCATTGATGAAGAACAAGATGATGTAAGTTAATGCGTATCCCAAGATTCACTAATAGAGAGCCCACCCTGCAGAGGTGTTCTATAAAATCTAGCCCTCTTACAGTGGGCTGGGTTTATGTTAGAAACTGCTTTACATTGCATTACATTGGAATACTTTTTTTGGGGTGTGTGTGTCTACTGCTGATTCTATTTTGAATAGTGTTTAGTAATGTTTGGGCCGATTCAGCATATTGTATCGTTTGCTTTTACCGTCGGAGCAAATCCTTGGACTGAATGAGTTGCCAGAGAGGGGTCATTCAACCTCAAGTTCAAGCACCTTCAAGCTGAGCATTACTATTGCTAAACATTGTCAAGTTCTCATCTCGTTTCTAAATTCGCTTCTCTTTGAAGATTGGAAACTAGTTGATAGGGTCTTTGTTTGTATCGGCAGCCAAAGCGACTTTATCTTCCACACTCTCGATATATTGGTGAATGATGCACCCGGGGGTACTCCATAGAGTAACAGGTACCTTTGCACGGCGAGGGTACAATATTCATGATTGTTGGATTTTGTTGATGCTGCTCATCTTTCTACGGCCAAAGGAATTTGTAGTTTTTAACACTTGAAGGGCAGCTAGTGCTGCTGTTTTTTTTTTGTGCGAAGGCTGCCCTTTTACACCAGTTTATACTTTCAGATTCAAAGTAAAAAGTCTTGAATCTGGAAAATTTTACAGGTGTTGAATAAGCACGATTCTTAAAATGTAGCTCGTGTGGAATTGTCTCTTCTTCCGGAGGCTTTGAAACAATCTCATGATTTGCTTCAGGATTCCTGATAACTACTAAATTTGATTTGCTTGTGCAGAGTCTAGCAGTTGAACCTGCTGAGAATCCAGGAACTTCACGAATTTTAACAGTTATCCCGGGTACTATCGATTCAATCAAGAAACTGCTCAGCCAACTGTCAAATATTAATGGATGTGCTTGCGGTCAGTAACCCTCATCCTTATTATTAATAATTATGATTTAAATTTCCTTATGACTGTAGAATGAAGAGTTTCTGTTGACCGAAAAATCTTAGTAATGATTGTTGCAACTTACGTGCTCCCTCCCATGAAGCACTACCTGTTTAACTCATTAGACTTTGCATTTGTCCAATACTTATCTGATTTTTCTAATCTGAATGCTGCCATTTGCTGTTTCTACCATAGTTGACAGGAGGTTTTGAATAGATGCCTGCATTGCAGCGATTGTCGAAGCCTTTTGGTATCCTTGAGGTGAGTATGGATAACTGACCCTATATTGCAATGCAATGGGATACCACACTTTTAGATTCTCTAAAATTGTAATGTTTTTAAAAGGGTGCATTCTTATGTCCCTAGGAGCGTCAATTTGGTCTGTATTCTCTCATGGATCAATCCTTTTATAGGCCTTTGTTATCCATAACATTACTAACGAGGTCTAGCTGGCGCGGTTCGTTTGAGTTGTCAATGGCCACTTCAATTGAAGTCCTTACCCAAGAATATAGAGGAGGAATGTATCACCCTTTAGTGCAGATCACGTAATGCCCAAGGAAATCTGTGCGTTGTAGAATTTTATGTCTACAGACCAAGTCGAGTGGCACTTGGTACGTTGATACGAACTACTGGAGGCCAGTTTCAGCCTCTGTACTCTACCTTTTTCTAAATGCATAAGTCCATCCATTACGGATCAGTCTTCGAGCGATCCTAGGAGGGGAATTTCATTGGAGCTTTGCTTCAAACTTTACCTTGGAGAAACATACGAACATATTATTTATCACAGATGACAAAATTTGGAAAAATTGAATTCATATTTCAAACCATAGACTTTGGGAGATCACAATGTAGACCATTCTGAAATAAGGGGCAAGTTTTTATAGTCTTATGCTTGGGGGAAATATCTCCCTTATTGTGGAGCTTTTTTTTGTCTATGGTACAATGTTTAGTATTCAGGGAGAACCATTGGTTAGTTCATTGTTAGCTGATGCCTTTGGGATAACAATGAGTTGGAGTGTGAAAATGTAGGATCCAAAAGTAGAATAAAAATTGGTAGGATTGGCAACCAACCAGTGTGCAAAATAAAAGGTGGATATGTACCTGTTGCTTTCATGAAATTGTCAAATTTTAGTTACTTGTCATTTTGAATTCAAGGCTAATACCTAGGGTGTTGGAGGTGAATTATGGTCTTGGATAAGGTGAGTATTGTTTTAGGGTTGGCCAGTGAGGGCCTTGGAGTGCTTGGACAAGGTGGGGACAAGTATTGCTTTAGGGTTGGTCATAGCATCCAACCCTTGTTCCATTGTTTGTGTTTGCTCAATATAATGAGATTTGGAGTTTAGTTTCAAAACTAGCATGTCTTTGAAAGAAGAGGATTGTAGCCTTTGCAAATTTGAAGTTGAAGAAATGTGATTGGTGAGAACTTGAACCCGGAGATTTTGATAAGGAGAGATGCATTTGGTGCCCTTGGAAAAAAAATCCGGTTACTCAAAGAGGAGGAAAATTACCCAGGCAGCTCCTGAAACTTTCGAATGCTGCTATGATAACTTGTAAGTTACTCATGACCCAACTGTACTGCGCCACCCACGTACTGGGCATGACAGTCTATCTACCTTGCATGTGTTGTGAATACTCTGCCTCCAGGTCCATTTCCTTCTTATCCCTGTACTGTAACTTATGGAGTTAAGCTTATGGTGCACTAAGTTCCTTTGATACTAAATGAGCTGAGTGACAATGTACTCAAAAGTGTCAGGCACCGCCATAACTTATACACTGCCTCAATGTCACTACGAGGACCCACATTATTCAGTTGGTGACTTGGTGTCATGAAGACGTGAACACAACAGCTTGAGAGGTGGATGAGGTAACGCCACCTTACTAATCTTATGACTCCACCCTAATGCCCTCACCAGCCTGAGTGGTACATTTGGTAGCAACACTTATTATGACACCACAGTAATTGTGACAGCCTTGGTTGGACAGAGAAAGGTTTCAAAATCATCAATTTTCTGTAAGAATCTCCCATTTCTTTTCCAGAATTGAGATTAGGATGCTGTGTTGACATTGCTCCTAGATCTTAAATTGTTGCTTTTCGGTGCTGTTGCCTTTGGCCTCTTGATGCTCTGTAGGGTAGGATGTTTGTTTTTTTTTCAAACAAATGGAACCGGAGTTTCATTGAGGGTAGGATGTTTGGAGTACCTCACATGTGCTTGCCGTTGGGGGAGACTCTATTATTTCATAAACATTTCTGCTGAAGGCTATTGGTGTGCTTCATTCTCACGGGACGTGAGTTGGAACTCTCAGAACAAGTACAAGCACATGCGTGCGGTGTTCATTAGTGGGGCATACTGGACGTATGTAATCTTACTCCTGTCAGGCTTGGTAGATAGCTACCCAGCGTTGAAACGCTGAACTCTGTGCTGGGTTTGATGAAAACGTTAATGACAAATCAATTGTCAGTACTTGTCAGTACTGGACATATCATTGTCTCAGGTAAGCACATTAATGGAGGATTAGAGATCAATCAATCATCAATGGCTTCAATAAAGTGGGGTAAGTTACTTGAATACAAGCGGAACATGCAGTATTGTAGTGAGGAAAATGATTGAGGAGTGTTCATTTCCTGGGCAGATTATTTTCTTCAATCCCCTACTAGCGGAGAAAGTCATCGTGACAAGAATTACGGATTTCTCGTCTGCCCTAGTAGATGATCTGTAGAACACATGCTCAATTGTCCTTCGTTTATTTATTTCCCGTCGGTGGTTTAAGTCAGGCAATCCCCTTCTTATCCGGATTTCTGGCACAAAATGGCCCTCCTTGTCAGACCATGTTGTTTTTTCTGTTAGTTTGTTTTGTCATAAATCCCTCTTTGGCGGGGATTGTCCTATACTGAATGAACTGACAGTACCATGGCTCTTCCTTGAGCTCTACATCTGTGAAATATGCATGAGTCGAGAAAATGGAGACTGCAAGCAACAAGGCTCTTTCTTCCACGTTACAGCTGGGTTCATTTTGCATTGGGTTGTCTTTGACAGACAGTTTGCACGAAAGAAAGTATGCCTGCAAAGCTTCAGTTTCAATGCGTCTACAAAAGTAAGAACTTTCATCGATCATCACTGGATGAAGATTGCAACAACAGGTCCGCCAACACAAAATTACTATATCACTGATTCTCAGTTGTGTTGCAGAAGAACCTGATTTCTTCATGTCTAACTCGGATTGCACACTTCCATGCGTAATTCTGCAACGCAATCAGAGAATCAGTAAATTTTCTTTCATAATTCTGCATGGAAGTGTGCAATCCGAGTCGGAATTATTGTCTGGCAAAACTTTAGGGAGAGGCTCTCTTGTTGAAAAGCAAGGGAAGCAACTTTGGACTGACTTCTAACTTGGGGAAAACTATTTTTAACATTGGACTTGAACTTTTTGGGTGCTTTCAGTTTGACAACAAGGCGAACCTACATTTAAAATGCTGTGTCTCCCTACTGTGGAAGCATCATGAAACTCATCGAAGGCAATTCCTAAGCTGAAAAACTCAAAAAATTCTTTTCCAATTCCGGGACAGCAAGGAAGTTCACTCTAACTTCTGCAGGCTCTGATGTTCACCACCTAAATAGCGTTTAAACTAAATTCAGCTGAGCAGATGATCGATGTTTGCACCGAGCACACCAGTGCATGTTCTGCTCGAAATAAATTTTCACGTGTGCCAAGTACTACAGACTTTCATTGCCGGTCATAATTCCTCGGGATTCAGCTTAGTCATGCCGGTTGAACAGACTCCCAACTCCCAAGTAAGCTTAATGCCGTGTCTGTAGCAGCTTGAATAGTGCATTTGGTCCAAACTTCGAGGTACAGCAATAGTAAAGCTCAAAAATTCACCTCATCTCTGATTTAGCCGAACTCCGGATTTCCAGAATCCTTTTTCACTCTAGTTGAAGCTCGTCAAACGTGAAACTTCACCGTCAGTCACTACTAGTTTGCAATGATCCTGTTACTCGACCCAATAATTAATATTCTCACGTACAAAACAAGGCCGTGAGTGATGATGAAGTCTGTTTTCCTGGCAGCAAATAAAGCCGACTGCTTGCATGAGCCCCGGTCTAAGCTTAGGGCTCCTCCCGCGAAATTCAGGACCCCCCAAAGCTCCAGGTGAGCCTGCAGAAGTTCAGTTCGCCCTCGCAAAGCTAGACAGTTTCGACAATGATAAACTCGCAGCAGAATTCGAGACTTGTTGCAGCTGGGATTCTCGTAGCAATTCTGTTGCAAGTGTGCGTCGTCTCAGGAGACGATGGAGGACCACCAGGCCGGAGATTGCCTCTTGGATGGAGTGCGCTTGGGGATCCCGGAATGAAAAGCGAGAAAGTGCGAGTGGCTGTGGAGGGTTGGAATTTCTGCAACCGAGTGGGATACGAGTCGCCGGATGCACCTTCACCTCGGTGGGCCGATTGCACCGACATCCACTGCAAAAATTCGGACGGTGGGTTTCAGAGTGTGCAATCTTGTGGTTTTCAATTTGAGCTAGAAGTCTAGGGTTTGCGCAATTTTGAAGTGGTGGTGCTTGTTGGGGTTCCGGATGTTCAATCTCAGCGTCCCAAATTTGAGCAGAATTCAAGGGTTTGCGCAATTCGAAGTGTTCACGCTTGTTGTTGATTCAGAGATTGTGAATTGTGGGCGCTTGTCGCTGCTTGAGGGATTGTGAATTTGGTGCCACTTGTTTCGATTGAGTGATTGTGAATTGGAGGCGCTTGTTGCTGGTTGAGTGATTGTGAATTGTGTGCGTTTGTTGCCGATTGAGTGATTGTGAATTGGTGGCTTTTGTTTGCTTCTTTAGTGATGGTGAATTGGTGGCGCTTGTTGCTGATTTTGTGATTGTGAACTGTGGTCCCTTCTTGCTGATTGAGTGTTTTTGCACAGCTGCGGGAGCTGGGGAGCAATGTGTAGCCGAACACAGAGTGACGGAGCTGGACAACAGTTTACAAACCGGAGAGATTTTCCCTCGCGGGAGCTTCGAAATCTCCAACGACGCGGACTTGTACGTGGTGGAGAAGGAGAAGTATTTAGCCTCGCTCTGCGCAGTCGGCGACATCTCGCAGGAGCCCTGGCACTTTTGGATGCTCATGCTCAAGAATGGGAACTACGACATGTCCTCCGGTTTGTGCCGCGACTTCTCCTCCTCCTCCTCCTCCAAGTCCATGTCGAAGTTCTTCTTGAACCCTCGCACTGGGTCGCAGCTCAGCGCGTTCCCCTGTTTCGGACCCGGGTGCATGAACCAACCCGTCGTGTTTCAAAAGTTGTCGAAAGTTCAAGGCAAGGCGCTCTCGGGATCGGTATATGGAACTTACGATGTGGAGGAAGCGGGGTCGTTGCCGAATAGCAACATCTCCTACTTCGAGGTCACGTGGGAGAAGAATGCGACGTCGGGAAGCTGGATCTTCTCGCACAAATTGACGGTGTCGCCGAAGTATCCGTGGCTCATGCTGTACCTCCGAGCTGATGCAACAAGGGGCGTGTCGGGTGGGTATCCCTGGGAAACGCGCGGCATGATGCCTCAGGTAGGGATTTACGGATGCAGGTTTGGATTTCTCCTGTTTCTGCAAACCCTAACAGCGATGGAGACGAAATGAGCTCACGGTTTCAAGAGCTCTGGTTCATAAGCGCAAGTAGAATTTCTGTTTTTTGTTAAAGCAATGGCGCAGCGATGGTTTGAAGAGCTTGGCTGTTGTTGCAGATTCCGGTGTCGCCGAACTTTAAGGTTGTGCTCACCCTGAACGTGACGCAAGGTGGCGGGCCAGCGAGTCAGTTCTACTTGATCGACATCGGAGGTTGCTGGAAAAACTCCGGAGAATTCTGCGACGGCGACGTGGATAGCGACGTCACACGCTACGTCGAGATGATCATCAATCCCCAAACGCCATCCTGGTGCAGGTTTGTTGTCATCTCCTCCGTTGGCTCCTCTTCAAATGTGACCTCTCATCAAAGGATGCTCTGCTTTTTTGTTTTGTTTTGTTTTTTAACAAATGGTGAAACCCATTGCATGGATGCTCTGCTTTTGAATCGATGAAGAGTTTAGGGTTTAGTCCTCTTGCTTATCATCCCTGCAATGCATACGAACCATTTCTCAACACCAAACGACCATAAGAAAGCAACGCTAGATGTCTAAATGTGATTCTGGCTAATCCATGTCATTCTTGTTGAAGTATGCAAGTCTCTCTCTATGCACGTTTCTCTCTAGACTCCTTCTCTGCCAGTGTACGTATTAAAGATGAAGAGCTAAATTGAGACCTTTTAGCAAAGGCATCCTTCGCCTGAGCCAAAAAAATTGACCTGTGACAATTTTGATTGGTGTGCACAGGCCCGACAATTTAGCGCTGTGCCCTCCCTACCACACGGCGATAGACGGGACGCCAATTCATCGAACAAACACCAGCCACTACCCCTACGAAGCTTACCATCTCTACTGCTCTCCTCCCGGTGCATTGCACGCTGAGAAGCCAGTTGGCGTTTGTGATCCGTTTAGCAATCCGCAACCCCAAGAGCTTTTGCAGCTGCTGCCGCATCCCGAGTGGGCCGTGCACGGCTACCCGGAAAAGAAAGGCGACGGCTGGGTGGGCGATCCTCGTACTTGGATCCTCGACGTCGGCGCTTTGTCAAGCCGGCTCTACTTCTACCAGGTAAGACACGTTCTCACAAAACTATGACTAATTCCTGTCGATGCGATAATCCAAACATCGTTTTTTCATGTTCACGAGAATTGTTGCAGGACCCCGACACGCCAGCGGCTACCCGGAGGTGGCCGTCCATAGATGTAGGCACCGAGATTTTCAATGGCCAAATGCCTGTCACTGCAGAATGGACTGTTAGTGATTTTGATGTTCTTTTAACTGATTCACCTGATCAATAGAGTTGGCACATTCGTAGGAATTTCGTTGTGCGCTCAATGTAGATTTCAACACTGTTCACTCAGTGAATTCATTTGAATGATCTTCAAGTTCAACTCAATGATCCTCTCTTTCTCAAACTCCGCCACTAGTCTCTTTATGCAAGTCTCTCTCTAGACTGCTCCTCTCGCCACTAGATCGGTGCACGTGATGGGGACACGTGGAGATGAGCTTCCAATTCATATAGAAAGAATGCTTGGAAAGAATTTATTGATTTCGTCACCTCATTGCAAATGAATCCTTCATGCCCAGGATGGTACAGAAACTCGTGCATTCTTCACAAAGTTTCTGTCTAGTTTCATTCATTCCCTCAAGACCAGGTTGTTTCATGTTTATTGACTGAGTTTCATGCATGCAGGATCCAAATACACCACCAGCAGTAAGAATGTGGCCGTCTGTGGACGTGGGGACGGAGGTGTATGTGAGCTCCCGGCCATACGTAGCGGAGTGGACTGTCAGTGATTTCGACGTCCTGATTACTTTCCCTGAAGAAGAGACGTCTACCCTGATGTAACTAATTTATTTATAGCAGAACCTCAAACATGAGGAAACGCGAAACCAATACCCCTCATGCATTCACATTACATTGACCAGGATGTTTAAGGCACCAGTATGGTTGCAGGGGCTCCGCGTTGATGCCACGCTCAACCAAGCGATACCGCCAGTCGTTCAATCTATGAAGAGCTTCGGCGTAGCGCTTCGTCCCGTCTGGACCTCTGTTTCCAGACCAGAGAGACTCTGCCAAGGCTGAGGACCGTGGCCAAAGGAGAGCATCCAGCACCGTGGCATCAGCCTGCTCCGACCACAAGGCAACTTCTCCACCCAGCACCAGCTTGACCTCATCAACCGTCAAGTTGAAAGTGATGTCGTAGTCGTACACTCTTGCCCAGGTCTTGAACGGTGCACACCATGATCCTCCGTCACCGCCGTAGTTGACCCTGTTTTGGGGATCATTGTCCTCTTGTTGGTCATACCTGTAATATAAGCCAGTCATTACATGTCCGCATCAAGCAATAATACATGTCTAAATGCGATTCTGGCTAATCTATGTTAAAGAAATAGACGTATACAAGTTTCTCCCTCTATGCAAGTCTCTCTCTAGATTATTTCTCCTCAAAGTGTAAGGACTGTTCTATTTTGGAATTGAAGAAAAGCTAAATTAAATCTTGTTGGACGTACCAGTAATGCATATCAACTATTTCTCAAGCGTAGCAGACATTATACTTGTCTAGGTATGATTCTGAGCACTCTTTGTTAGAGTTGAAGATGTATGCAAGTCTCTCTCTATGCGAGTCTCTTTTTAGGCTACGTTTCTTCAAGTGCATGGCCTCGTGCTTGTTTTAGAATTGATGAATAGCTAGAATCACATCCTCGCAACAAAGATATCGGGTCGCCTGTACTTACGTGCTGTCATTTCCGACCCAGCCACCACGCCCACAATCGAGGTAAAAGAAGTCAGAAGATGAGACGATGGTGCGATATCCGGCAGATGTCAAGACCTTTGTATTCGCCGGGCCCTTGTTCCAAGTCTGCAGAATCGTGCTCTCTCGAGGTAGCACCGAAGCCGAAACGTTGACTAATGCAGATACTAGAACATCTTCCCAGTAAATCGCTGTCTTCTTCTTAGCTGTAATGTATGAGTGGGCTTTCGTCAGGAACATCGTAAGAAGCTCATTCATACTCCCACCTCCGTTCACATACTCCTGTAACAATTGCCATTTGCACATTCAGGGTTGAGCTCAAGACACATGAAGTAGTAAAAAGGTGGTACACGCACAAGACATATGAAGCAGCAAAAAGATAGTACGCGGGTCTGCAAGGACTCCTACCCTGATGTCGGTACTGTTATTCCAACAACCAGGGGCGACCTCGTCTCCACCGCCATGATAAAAGTCGTCAGAAAAAAGCTCCGCGACTTCATTGATAACATTTTGGACCACGGTGTAGGTCTGAGGACGGAGAGGGTTCAGCTGTCCAACCCCTCCTGGCTCGGCTGCAAACCGCTCACTCCACACTCCAGACGGTGCCAACCAGAACTCATCAAGGCATGCCACAATCTCTGGGTATGCTAATCCCCATGATCCTGTATGTCCTGCACAAACAAAGCCCGAACCCCCAGTCACTGAGATATAGGAGTATGCAAGTCTCTCTCTAGAAAAGTAAATCTGCTATCGTATGGCGCTCAAACTGTGCATTGCCGACCCAAGAATGACGCAACGTTAAATGGAGAATAGGCACTGTGGAGGATACTAAGACTGATCCCATCTCCTACGCTGACTCCTGTTTCCAACAGCAACTCATCTTTTCAAACACTTGGTTAAACATACTAGCCAGTGGTGTAAGTGTGACTTGGCCAAACGTTTGCGGCTACTGCTCATTAAATAGAAATAGGGTTGCCCACTGTCCCTTTAGTTGTCTACAACCTTCCACTCTGAATTCGCATACGAAATTCATACACACTGACAAAGTTTGATCTTAACGGATTTGTCTCTTGTACCCAAAGTGATCCCTTCAAGCTCTATGCATCTCCCAAAATCACACTCCTACATATGTTGAAATAATCAAAGTGACTCAAAGAGTTTCCTCTACATTATGATCTTACCAGGCATGTCGATTTCGGGGATGACGCGCACTCCGTGCAAGCGCCCAAACTCGATGATATTCTCCACGTCCGAGCGTGAGTACCGCTCCTTCTCCCCGTAAGCAGCCAGATCAGCGAGCTTCGGCTCCTTGGCGAGCTCGAGGGGGAAGGAGTGGGAGTCAGTAATGTGCCAATGGAAGACATTGAGCTTATTGTACGCCATAGCCTGCATGGTTCGCAAAATGGCATCCACAGGGTAAAAATTCCTGGAGGTGTCCAAAATAATGCCACGATGCGGGAACTTCGGTCCATCGTTCACAAGCACGCTGTGTGGAATGAAGCGCTTAAGGTTTGCAGCGTTTCGACGCCGAACGAGCTGTGAGAATGTCTCCAGACCATGCAACGCACCCCACACCGTGTTCGCCGCAAGAAGAGCTTCTGCTGTTGTGTCACACCCTGTCACGTGGATCGAGTAAGACTCGTCCACTCCATGCTGGAGCTTCACTGCGGCATCGGTGACCACGATTTCGAGGCTTCGGAGCTCGGAGCTGCACTGCGACCACGAGTGATCTGAAGAGGAGGATGTTTGGATCGGCAACCATCGCTCTTGAGACAGCAAATCGCTGTACCGCTCCCCTGCGGACCGCAAGACATAGTTCGCAGCGACGACATTGATGGAGAATGTGTCCGCGAGGGGAATCGCAGGCCCGGAGCCCCATTCCACGTGCTGGGGCTGCGGCCACAGATGAACCTCCAAGGCAGCAGACGGGGAAGTCAAGCTCGCGAACAAGTGAACAAGAAAGAGTACAAGCCTAGTAGTGATATGAGATTCTCTCATTCTAGAATGTTTCCACTCCGCCTAACTTGACGAAAACTTTGTGGCTATGGTCCGATTTCAACGAGTAGAAAAAAACTCCAGGTGACGATGAAGAGCGACTGGGAAAACCAATGGTTCACCCTGCCATGACTTATGTCAAGCGCAAGGGTCCTCGTCTTGCAAGGACTTGCACGGGAGCCCTAAAATTGACCATCGATCCTTACACAGTGCAAAAAATCCCTCGGACCAATGGCGCCAGCCAGCCAGCCCATTCTCTGCAACTGATTCGGGACGGCTTGTGAAACAAATCTCTACCCCCTGTGTTCATGAGGTCTTCCCTGTCATTTCTGAAATCCGAGCGACAAAGAGAGGAAACTGAATCAGGGAGATAACAGTGACGCGCCGTGAAGCGTTTTTTCCAAGTCAGAGGGTCTGACTCCTTGACATCTGCAGTCATTTGCGCAAGAATTTTTTTTGACGATTGCGACGCATCTACTGTTGGCGATTCACTACCCATGACTCCTGCTGCGCCCCAACATGTGGATAAATGTGAAAGGGACAAGGTGGCCTTGCGACCTCAAAAGTAAGGATATGAAGACATTTCGAAGTTAGCGAAAGTTCGGCTTGAATCAATGACAAAGTCGCTCTTGCCCTTGTAATGCCGGCTGAACGAGAAACATCAGAATTGACTCGCGTCTGTCTCTCATCAGCTTGACTCTGTACTGTGGCCTAACTTATTCTCGGTACAGTCTGGTCATACGCATTGATGACAATCTAACCTAAATTGTTTGAGGCCTCCGAGTCCATTGAGACTGTACAAATAGTCGCACAGGTGGCAAGTGGCAGTAAATTGGAGCTGCACACGTGGTGAGGTCTCTAATCACCCACATATGCTTTTGCCTTGGCTTCTGCGGCGACAATAACTTTCGGAAACCCCAGAAGTTGAGATTTTCCCAACTCTGTTTCAGTGCATGAGCAGTGAGTGTTCATTGGCACCAGTAAGAATCTGTAGTGAGAAATTGTACAATTGCTGTGAGACGGATTGTCACCATGCCGAGCCCTCAAAGCACTGTGACTGCAAATGCGGAGACGGTGGGGACGGCCATAGGACGGATGGCAATTGGCTTCGGCATCGGCGCCGCGGGGGTGGGCATTGGAGTCGGCCTCGCTGTGGGGCTGTATTATGTAGGTCGGGGTTTGGAGAGAGCCGGAAGCTCGCATCATATGCAATACGAAGCCCTAGGATCATCCTCTCCTCCCACCCCACCGTCAAAAGACTCTAAATGATCTGCAGCAGCAGTAGCAGCCTCTGCGTTGATTGTAAGTGCTCGTGAGCTCAGGTTTTAGATTTGGATCGGTCCTTTCGAGGTGAGCTTAGGGTTTAGATTTAGATTTTCCTTTTGAGGGTGAGCTGAGGGTTTCGATTTGGATTGTTCCTTTGAGGGTGAGTTTAGGGTTTAGAGTTGGATTGTTGCCAGGACATTGAGAGCTTCCTTCCATTACAATTCCTGCTGGAAATGAAGCACCTGGAGGGTGTTTCCAAACCGCGGTAATGCTTTGAGGATTGCATTCCCGAGAAGCTAACGATCTGCTCGATTTGAGCAAATTCCTGCTGTGAATTTGGCATTTGATTCTGTTCTTTCCACTCCGCAGGTCTTCGAACCACGACTCTGTTGTCCTGCGGAAGAAAACCACAGCTGGAGATCAGTCATGAATTCCTTTTCGAAGGACGAGCGGGGTAGTCCGGATGCTTGCAAGCATCCTGAAGTGTATTTTTTTATTGCTGAGAAACATCAGTCGTGATCTTCGTGCAAAATTGTAGGGTTTCATAGAAAATTGGGAGAGAATCCGGATACTGCAGAGAGTGTGTGCGTCGAGGTTGCAATTATACTGTAGTTGCAGGTCTGTTGTATTCGTTTTTTCCCATTTGTGCCACACATGTGTTTTAAGAGATTTGAGCTCTTCGCTACTCACTTTGAACCCTCCACGCATTTCCGTGGCGTCTTGTGTTGCCTCATCACCTCTCAGCAAGGCCATCAATTGGCAATGGAGCATAGGATGGCGACCGTTTTTTGCGAATGCAATGGAAAGGATTGCAGTTTCATGTGCACGGGTGTAAATCATTTGGATGCGAACGTGTTTGATCTCTTGTAGCGTTTAGGGTTTCTTCGCAGTACTGTTGGGTTGAATTGGGATCAAAGATTTCTATAGAAAGACTTAAGGAAATGCAAGGCTTAGTGAAGTTCAATGAAAGAGAGATTATAAATAGGTTTGCTAATAATTTACCCAATAAGATAGTTACAATTACAGGCTAAGAGTATTCTTTCAATTTAAATAAGGCTAATTTCCTTATAAGGTTGACTCATAACATTGTTAACTAGTCAAACCTCCACTTGGGTATAATTCCCCACTAAATATCAAGGGAGGGGGAGATTTAGTTATAATATGAAGCCTTTGATTGGTGGGCAAAAGCACTTGCTTGTCAGTGTTGGCCCATACCTTCTCCTAATGTCAATTTGTGCAACAATGGATTGTCAATTTTAGAAACTTTTAGGGTCAAGGTGCTCTCTTTTTTTGTGGAAGGAAAAGGGGCCCTCTGGTTTGGTTAACAATATTATACTAATTCCACAATTTGTTACCCCACTCCTAAAGGTCACAAAGGTCAAAGATTCTTTCAATTAATTATCTTTTGGTCTTTGAACCTTAACAAATTGTATCTTTAGCTTTCTCTAAATTGTATTGTCATAGTGGACTTCAATACTACTTTTGTACTTTATTATTAGTCAATTTGGTCTTTTCTATTGGTTATTCAAATCTTTCTACTTAGCTATGTGTGTATTGTCTTTTGGTCTTGATTTCTCTCACAAATCGAGAGATACAAATCGGTCTTATGTAGATCACAAAATTGATACTTTTCTTTAAACAATTTGGAGATAGTCTTTTCCACTTAGTAGAATATTCCAAATACAACCTTTTTTTCCAAGGGAAGTTTGCTTCAATTCCAACTCATAATACTCAACCATTCTTTTCTAGTATACTAAATTTTGGTCTCATAGAAAGTCATCCATTTACAAGCCTCTTTGTCATCGAAAGTGTGACTTACAAAAAATAAGTTTCTTCTATACAATCTATCACCATCAAAGATGTATCCATGAGATACATACTAGATGAAAAATAATCATAATTCAAGAATGGTTGAGGCTCGTTATAGGCACCTTACTGCTTCAAACTTCAACAATTCATATCATATTCAAACAGCATCCAAATAACTAAAAATATTTCAGTGTGTTGGAATTCTCTAAAAAAAACAAGGAACACACACACAAAAACAAATCTATTTTAAGAATGGATACCACTCAAAATAGCTGAAAGTCAAGGAATGAATTCCCTACCTTTCTCATACATACAAACATGTTGTAATACATTCTTCAGAGCTTTCTTTAAGAAAATGTCGATACCGATTACGGTGTCTTCGAGAATGAAATCTCTTCACGTAAGTTCTACACAAAAAGATCTCGACCCAATCTTGCAACTAATTCCTCCAGGTCATAGTCCAACTGAAGATTCCCAACATCATGGCCGCGGAGTGCCTTTGCTGCCAATTCATCAGCACCGAAGTTATGAATCCGAGGGACGTGCCAGAACCGAACAATGACGAGGTGATCTTCAAACAGTCGCCTGACTTTCTCGTCCAGAGTCTGCAGTGCCTCCTTGTTGACTACGGGTGCGCCACGAGCATTGCGAAACCCGTTGGCTCGCCAATTTCGAATCCATTCCGTCATTGCTTGAACCACGTACTTGGAGTCCATCACCAGAAGGACGGTAGAGTGAACGTGACTTCCGAAGCAGAAGACTTTTTCGGGACATGCCTCATCGTCCCACCTGTTCTTTAAGATGGCGCTGGCGACATCCAGTGCAGCAATGGCGGCATGGATTTCGGCACTCTGATTTGTCTGCGGCACATCCAAAGGCAACACGAATCCTTGGTTGTACCATGCATCAGGAGTGCCGTAAACACCCACGCTTGCTCGAGCTCGAGGAGTGCCATTGCCCCAGCATGCTCCGTCTGCATACAGCGCAAAAGAGAACAAATTGACGAAGTCATTGACGTGGACCAGTGGACAGCAATTCGGATCTGAATGTAGAACGTCATCAGGCACTGCATCCGGGTGGTAGCCGTATGTGGAAGGGTCGAATTTCCGGAGATCAAACTCGTCACCTCTCATCTTCGTCATCTTCAACGCAAAGTTCAAATGGTCACAAGAACAGGTCCACCGAGCCGCCATGACGCCAAGTGATTGTAGCAAAAGATAGAGAACGATGCTTGCAATTCTCACTGGAAGATTACTGCCAACAAAATAAAGTGATCAGCTCATCTGTTCGCAAAAAAATTCAGCTCGAAGCACATCAACTAAGCTTGCCAATCCGACTTGACCTATTTCGTGCACAACCAACACTCTTACTCTTGTGCGCATACACCATGGTGCTTTTCATGGCCAACATACCACTCTTACTCCAACGTCAGAAATGTAGACCAATCCACCATCATGTGACCTAAACTAGCGCTACAGAGACAAACTCTCATCAAAAGCCTCTTATCAAAACCAGTGGAAGCTTCAGACGATGTTCACAAAACAATCGGCCAAGACATCACCTACAGACTCAATCCGAATTCAACGAAACAAAGAAACAGAACACACAACATTCATAACAGTCTCCAATTGCCTCCGCTATTCCAGCAACACTACCAATCGGAGTTACCAATCAAGTACTACGTCTACAAGAAACCAAATTCGACATCTTTCAAATCAAGCAGTTGCAAAACTTCTCACAATCGGAATACTCAAGCCCCGAGTCTCGGAACATTCGTCTGGATTCTCCATCAGGTCAACCAATCAGTACGTGCAATAGTAACCTCAAAACTCAAAGATTAAAACAGAAGAACATTGGGATCCAGACACACTTGAATTGGGATCCTTGAGGCCATCAAAAAGAGGAATTGAAATGCAAGGAAGGACCTTGTGGGCAGCGCAGAGTGATGGTTGTGGGCTGGCGATGGGAGGCGAACCCTAAACGTGGACTTTGGGCCAGGAGAAGCAATTGTCCGCAGCAGCCGGCTTCGCTCAAAGCTTCCGAAAACAAGGAGCCGCTCCCTGCCACTCCGAAGCCTCTACAAAAGATGGACTTCGAGCAGCGCTTCTACACTCCAGTCCGCATGAGGGCTCTTATGGTGCTCTCATAGTGCTCTTATAGTTTAGGGGCAGCTCTTGACTGAAGTTTAGTGTTAGTTTGGAATTTGTTGTTGCATTTTTTTTTGAGGATTTGGATGGCCCACCCACACACATTGGCAAGCATGATGTTTGAGAGTGATGATAGTGCAGAGAGTTTATCGGAGGAGGAGTTTGAGAAACCCATTGTTATTCGGACAGAGGTGCCTCCAATCGCTAGCTCCATTCCACCCTCGACATTACCTACAACTCCAGTTTTCACGTACCATGAGTGGGGCAATGCTGAGAGAGTACTTGTTGAACATGTTGCGTGAGCGCATTGTGGAATCGGGGTGGCAATCTTTCCGCGCCAAAGACTGGGTTGCAATGCGTAACCACTTGGTTGAACATTTTCCATTGGAGGCAAGTTGTCAAGGGGTGCATCTGAAGGACAAGTGGGCCAAAATTCGACAACAATATTTCCGCCAGATGAAGATTTACAATGTTTTTGGGAACAATTGTGGCCTTGCAAGGTGGACATGGTACAATGCCATGAATGCCATGCTAAGTGAGACAACAAAGGCAAATGGCATTCCTGGTGCAAATGACCAGGGGCACCTGTCATTGGTACCGAGACTACATCAGAGGAAGCTCAAATCAATGATGATGCAATTCGTGCCGGTAATTTTCCGGGAATTCGTGGAGCAACCGTCAAACGTCGAAAGCTCAACAGCGACATGTCGAGTGCATTGGATCGCTTCACCGAATCATCTGCTCGAATTGAGCAAATGAAGATGGAGACTGCAATTCAACTTCAGAGAGATAACAAGAAGTTTGAATTGGATGTTTTACAAGCAACGTAGGCTTCCCAAGAGCGTGTAGCGGCTTTATTTGCAAATGTCATTTGTAATCAACAAGCTAGAAAGGGACATATCCCAGAGTGAAAAATTGTTTGTGTTTTTAAATATGCAATAAAATATATATATTTTTATTGCAATTACTTGTCTTCATTTCTATTTCATATTGTATATATACATTTGTCACCAACAATTAATGGTTCATTTGAAACATGTATTTATAAGTGCCTATAAAATTCTTTGAACTTCTTAAATGTACGAGATAGCAAAGTACCAAGTACCAAGTAGTAGCGAACCTTATGATTAATTGGTCATGAAATAAGGCCAAGGTTAGAATTTACCTAGTCTTGGTGGTCTTGGAGTGGATAAGTTCCAAAATTTTCATGTTGGCAAATAAATATAAAATTCACCCCTTATTTTGTACTCCAAGAGGGTGTAATTGATTTATTTTGTATTCTCAACCTCCTTGGCTCATAGCAATTGGCTCATAGCAAAGAGCCCTGATTCCAAAAAAAATCGTATATGGGTCCACAAAACCAATTGAGATCAGGCACGAAACCAACTGATCAGGCCCTGGCCGTGAGATGTATTGTCTAGGCGCGCCTGGCTCTTGGTCCAGTCTCATTTCCGTCTTCTTTCCAGCGTCTGCTTTTGCATTACCCTACTTCAAATCTTGTCAAGATTTGTTGCTGCGTGATTCCCATGACGAGAGAGGTTTGGGCTCAAATGAATGGCAGCTGCATCCAGCCCTACTGATGAAGGAGCTAGCTTTTCTGAGTGTTTCTGAGCTTTAAATTTGTCCTCCAACTTTCACGTACGCATTTCAGTACTGGGTTTCTTGCAATTCCAAGATTGCTGTTATGGCAGGAAGACTTCAGATGAGGTACCCGGCCTTAGACCTGCAATTGACCGTTCTCTTGATTCTGTTGAAAATTCTGAATGATACTTGTTAATTTTAGTTCTGTTAATTTTGATACTTTAAAGTTCTTGTGCTTGCGTTGTGTGATATGTTGCCTTTGTCCAGCTAGTGCACTAGCCAAAACCCTGAATTTTGCTGAGCAATTACTCAAATTTTTGCTTGGTGGGGAAGGATGTTTCTCTTTGTGCACACCAATGTGAACAAATTCCAGAGCCTATTGTTGTGAATTATCAAACTGGGGTTTTGATATTCGTTTTTGCGTAGCGGATCGTTTGTGGGAGTCTCTTTCACCGCTTGAATGTATTGGTATCTGCATATTTAGGGTTTAGGGTTTGGTTGGTGACTGGCATATTCTGTCTAACAAGCATTATGCCTCTGGTTATAGCAACGGGAGTGTTGAGCTGGAGTATAGATGGACAAGCAATCTTCTATCAATTCTGCCGTTTTGTTCTTGCGGTAAGCTTAACCCCTAACACACACCACCACCACCGCTACCAGACTTGAGGTACGTTCACACTTGCTGTTAGGTGCTGTTAGGAGTGATGTTTGCAATGTGAATCTGGTCGAGAAGTAGGGCTAAAGTTGTTCCTAAGATCCTCACTAACAGCACTCTTTAACAGCAAGTGAGAACGGACCCTTGGATGATTTCAAACGATTCTGCATGTTCTTTTAGATTTTCTGGAGTGTGTTTGTTACTGATAGTGATGGAAATTCCCTTGTTATTGAATTTATTTCGTAAAGAAGGTATTAAATAGACTTCATAGAATCACCAAATAGGCTTTTCTACAGTATTATGGCAACCCCAACTCCTTACACTTAACTGAACATTGGAAGAATTTTGAGCCTTCTCAGAGACTGTAAATTGAAGTTTCCACAATCTGAAAACAGGGCCACATTGTAGTTGGAAGTTGTAGTTGGAAGAGTTTTGAGCCCTCTAAGAGACTGTGAATTCCATGAAGTTCCCATAGTCTGAAAACAGGGTCACAGTTGTACGTGGCCAAGAGACTGTCACATCAGATATTATTAATTTATTATTTAAAATAATAATAATAATAATATTTTGGCTGCCCTATTGTGGTTTATAGCATGGAAAACAATCTGAAATAGTCTCTTAGAGGGCTCTAAACTCCTCTAATGTTTTAGCCATAAAATTGATCTTCATATAATTTGAGCAACTAATGAAATGGTGGGTAATTCAATTTGCTTTCTACTTCTATTGAAAATTTTCTAAAATAGAAAATTTTATAGCTAATTGAACTTTGGGATTGTAACCATGGTGTACTAATTTTCTAATGATAGTTGACATGGCAATTGTCTTTCCACTATAATGATATCCTTTATAATATGCACCTATGGTGAAATTTTCAGATTTTTTAATGTGTACCTTGAATTTGATATGAATTTTTTTACTTTTCCTTTAGAATTTCACAGTAATTTCAAATCTTTGTAAAAGAAATTGAAATTTTATGACTTTTAGAAGATATGTGATTTCATCTCTTAAAAAAAATTAAATCGATTTCCACTCATATATAGGGACATGCAAAAGAAAGGATATTAAGTTAATTATATGGTTATAAGAGAATGCTTGCCACGATATTAGATTGTGCTATAGACAACCTAACCCCTAAAGTGCTCTAACATCCAATTTCTGGACAGATTGAAACTCAAGTTTCATCCTTATTATTATTTGGATGAAAGTCATCTTAATTTGTGGAGATACTTTATCAAGTTCTTGTTCTATCTATCGATTGGATTTGGTGTTACTAGAGTACATATTTTTCCAAAATTACAAATGTGGAAGTATATCAAGTAGTTGACTAAACCCAAATTGCATTGATGCTAGTTCAAAATTGGATTTGCAAAATCGAGGTCATAGATTAAAAGTATATAAAATTTTCAAAAATCACCATGTAAAGAGAACCTCATTTCAAATCCATTCCAACAAGTTTTACACAAAAAAAATCATAATATTTTATTTGTAATCAAATTTAAAAGGAATTTTGAAATTTTCCTTTCAAAATTTATAAAAAAAGATTGGTGATAGCATTGGTGAATGTAATTGTATCGATGGAATCTAAAACTCAAAATCTACAACTTTTATTTGTATATAAAATCCAAAATATTCTTCCAAATAGTGCTTTATGATGGGGGGGTTCAAATCGTGAATTTTGGAGAAGGATCAAGATGTTTAGAAGTTAACAATATTCCACAAGAGTAACCATTCAACTATTGCAATGATAGGTTGTTTAATTATTCTCCCATCATTGTTTGATAATGAAGGGTGTTTTTGTTCCCTAATCTAGTTCAATTATGACAATAAAAGAACGTGCCTTTGAGTTGAAAATACCAATTTATTTTGCACCAAAAAATGGTACTATCACCAATCACCATTCCTATCCATATGGAAGTTTGAGCCAAATTAGCCAGTAAGGTAGATACACCTTATTTTGTCTCCTTACTCAACGTTGTTTAACGTATCTTCTATGTTTATTTTAGAACAAGAATCTAGGTGTGTAAATAATTTCTTAATACTTTACCCAAAGTGATAAAAGACTATGCACACTCCTTAATTCTTGGATTGAAATGAATGCATGAAAGTCATTTGGATCAAATTGGATGCATGGATAGAAAAAAGTGTGTCTACCTTATCCACATCTGCTCTATCAGTTCCCTATAGCTAATTGTTTTTTCATTGATATGTTCAATTGTTTGGATATTCTTACTTTAAAGTAGATTTTCTTTAAAATATTGCTCAACAAACTTGGTTGACATTTTGATATTGATTTAGCATTTTTGGAAATTGATTTGCAAATAGAATTGAAAACATTATTTGTTAATTCTCTCCTTCATTGATCATTGGAGTTGTCTTTACAAGAAATCTAATCAGTAAAAATTTCCAATTTGGTTTGCTAGAATTGTGGGAAGTGTATGCAAATAATACTCGTAGATACTTAAGTATGCTTTTTTTTAATACAAGTTCATATTGAATTCATATTTATATGGACTAGATTACTAGTCAATAACAAGATGTTTTGAAAGGATTATTTGGACATTGGACATAAATAATAGTCCTTGCATGCAATTGAAGATGGTAAGATCTCACTTTTTTGTCTACTAGTTTGAACTACAAGAAATGAACTATCTCATACATGTATTTTCTACTTGGAGAACTTGAAAGTAACTAATGTTTTGACAAATGTGTTGACTACGTATGACAATGGTTCAAGAGGATGGAATCTCTAAGTTGTGGATTTAGCTATTATCGGTATTGAATTGGAAGTTGACTCATTATTATTTTTTGTAAATCAAAAGGTATGTCTTGCAACCCTTATGAATGCTTTTGTTTTATTTGACCAACTACTTTTGATTTGAAGTGTGTACATGTATTGGTAAAGAAACTACGCTTAAATTCATCTAGTTCAAGTTTAAGGTTTTTGATTTTATTCTAAATTTTTGGTTATATCTTCTTGTAAATCGAAAGGAGATTTCAATTTTTTTTAGTATGCTTTTTGGACATGGAATAAATAAATTGTGAATTTTCACATTGTTGAAAATAGATGTGTTCATATTATTGAACATTTTAAACCATAACATATGAGATTTAGTTGTAGAAACAAGTTGCAATTAGATTCAGTTACCTTAATTTCTGAATTGTTGTAGAATTGTTGACTTAATTTATATTAATTGTAGAACTACATTTAATTTAATAGGAGATTTGTTATGTTATCAATCTTTTTCACATTCGGATAGTCTATTAAATGCATCTCTATGCTATAGAACACACGTGTAACACACGTGTAACACACATGTAACTCTTGTGTGGGCAAGTAGCCAAGTACAGGAAGAGGTCGGTTATATAGGTCGGTTAGCTGTACGAAGAGGTCGGAGTTTTTTTTGCTGTATACACGTGTGTTGCATGCTTGGCTTGTACTCTTTTTTATTCGTTACTGTAAAGATTCAATAATCCTGGACTTATAATATTGGGCATGAGTAGTTTTCCAAAAAAAGGAAACAAACACTGTAAAATCTACTATACTTTAAAATGCTGAGAAGGTATACCATTTCATTTTGTATTTCTCAATGTTCAAGATAAAGTTTCAAAATTAGTTCTAGGCTACATCATTTGTTCAAGGCTAGAGTTTATGACCCCCCTCGCTCGTCCCTAATTTTATCCTTGGAAAAACACCGAATTTATTTATTTATCTTCCGTGTATAAAAAAATTTGCAAATTCTGAATTCATATTTGCAATCAAAGGCCCTGGATTTGGTAGGAGAGGTGGAGAAGTTAAATCAAGCAAGCATGGGTTGTTTTGTGTTTATTGCACCCTTGGAATGGCTTAGGGAGGACAAGCGAGGGGGTCGGTTCACCCTAGTTGAGTTCATAAGGTTTTGTAGTCATTTTCACCACATGGGGATGAATGGGGGGTAATTGTAAAAACTTGCTTTCTATTTTGGATCATTAACTCCAAAAAGATGGAGGCACATTCCATGAAAAATTAACAAAAATTATCACCTTTTAGGGTAGTGAGAGGAAAATTAATTTTTATTTTATTAAAAAAAATATGTAGTACATATTTGTACTAGACTACTATAGGAATATGTAGAAAAATTTCAGAAACTTTGAAAGATTTAAATGTTTTGAAGTTAGAAAAAAATTCCATCCTTGCATGACACGGTCAATAGACTTTAACTTCTCCTATTGTGAGAATTTTGTACCATTAGAGAAAAAATAAGGCCTCTGGAGGGCTGCTCCGGAGTGACCAAACAAGGCTATTGTTTTCAAAGTAGTCCCTAGCCGGAATCTAGCTGTAGAGGAAAGTCAGCTTGGGTGAATATTGCCGGAGTAGTTAGCCCCGGCCACTAAATTTTTTTTAGTTCTCTTTTTTTGCAACTAAATTTTTTTTTCTTGAAAAAAACAAAAAAATGTAAAACTGGGTTCCTATGCCACTGGCAACATTGAAAACTGCAGGTTTGAGCCTTTGAGGTGGGCGATTTTAGGGGGGGAATTTTGCCAATAAAAAAATGGGAGGGTAGTTCAGCTGCTGCTGGAGCAGCCCTCCGAAGGACTCATTTTTTCTCTAATGTATGCATGGTTATTTTTTGTGATGGTTGAATCTTATGTCATGTTAATTATATACCTTCCAAATTTCAAAAGTAGAAGAAGAGTTTTGTATAGGATATTTGAAGTTGCCCATGTTGCTTTTAAAATTTTAGGGCAACATAACTTTTGATTTAAGCATTTGATTGGGAAAAAAATTATATTCACACTGAAAAGGTATATATTTACACCTTTTGTCAAATTTTCATGAACATCTTACCTAAGTTGACTTTGCACATAACTACCCAAGTTTTATTGTGAATGTTGAACAACCACTTGATCTTTTAGGGGGTTATTTTGTGTTTCATGACCTCTCCTCACTCATTTGGGATATTCAATTCTAAATATGAATTCAAAGTTTCTAAATTTTATCATCTGGTGGTAAATATTAAATTCCTTCATTTCCTTCCAAAGTGAAAAGTGGTCACAAGACCAAGTGAGCTTTGTTGAGCTTGTTCAGATTTGGCCTCCAAATTCTATAAAGCACAACATTGACCTTTATGTAGTCATGAAAAGCATGTCATTGATTAATTGCAAGGAATGATCGTCTTTAGAAATTTGAATCTACCCAACCAAAATTTGGAACTTTCTATTACAATTTTTTTTTTTTTTTTTTTTTTTTTTGTCATTTACTCTTTTTCGCTAGTCCTTGTTCATATATTTTAAATTAAAAGAATCTGAACTACACAATGTCAATTCACATGAAGTTTTCGGATTTTGAACCGGAAATTTGGAAAATTAAATTAATTCAACCTACACTAATTTACAACTCTCTTCATACATTGGTTGTGCAAAGAGCCCTTTTGCTTGAAAGAAGTCAACTCCATACCTTAATTTAGGTTGTTTATTTTGTTATGTTTGTTTGTTATGGTGAGATCTCTAGAACCATGTGTTTCCTAGTTATATTTTTAGTACTGTCAAAAAGCTCTCGGTGAGGAGGGTTGCTTGGATTTTTTTTCATGGCGTTTGGAATAGTGGTGTGAAATTTATAAATTTATAAATTTATAAATTATTTATAAATTAGAAAAATAATTTTACTTTTAATTTGATTGTGGCACACTAATTTCTTGTTGATTCAATACTTTTAAAGAAAGTTCTTAGCATTTCAATTTCAATTTGAAAATATATTACCTAGTTAGTAATTTTATTTTTTCACAAATATACTTCATGTGACTCTGAATATTAAATAAAAATATAATTAAAAGTTCTTCAACAAATCCTAATATTAAAGGCCTCCTTACATGTATTGGTCATCAGGAAGTTTATACAACGGGTACTATAGAGAAAAACAACCATTGCACTTTCATGTGAACCCGGTGGGTGGAAACGGAGATAATAAGAAATCCCCACATATTAGATTCCCTAGTCTCCACCAATGAGGTTGTCCACCGATATCGGTGAAACTTCAACTCCTCCTTTTCCGCTTGCCCACCCCGGCAAGAGAATCACTGGAGCTGTTTTTGTCTTCTTACTTGAATTAAGGTAGTATGCTGTTAAATGGCACTTGACCTTAAAGCACCATCTAGAAGGTTTGTACATTTCAAATTTCAGTTATGTACCTATTTGGATAAAGCGTTTTCAGAAACAAACTTTGACCCTTAATAACTTTTGCATACAATATCCAAATGTGACGTTCTTTGGTGCGTTGGAACCTCCTTTCACTTGCCAACATGAATATGTAAAAAAATTGACCAGTTTCATAATAGAAACTAGGTTCAGTAGTAAAAAGTGACGGTTTTGGGTGTACCCACCTTAGCAGTAAACTTGCCCACCGGGCTGGGCGAACATGTCAGCCGACCCTAATACTTGGATTATGAAACTTTACTTTATCTTTGGCAAGTTGTTGTTTCAATGAAACCTCCATACACGTGACCTCCATACTTCAAGCAGAGCATGCATGCAATTGCAAACTGCCAGCTATACAGTGTAACTGCTTCATGCATGTGAATAAATTTAACTTATGATGGCGTTCAAAAGAAGAGACAAAAGTAGCCTCCGTTTCCACCGTACACCACTTGCCCCTACTTTGGGCCCAAGAAGGTTTCAAGAAGAGTCGAGGCCAATTTTACCCCAAAGTCATATGCTACAGGGGAGGGGAGGGGAGGTGGAAAATAATTATAAACGTAGGCTCCAAGAAAATTGGATGGAGAAAAAAAATCTTGGAGAGAGTTTCTATCTTCAGCATCTGCCAAATCTTAGGTTTGACAAATTATTACAGGTTTGGTAGGGATGTGGTGATCTTGTCCTTCGCTTCCGATAGTGACTACTTGATCACTACTCAATTTTGGGCAACAATTCTCCATAGAAGAAAGCATTTTTTCCCTCAGAAGTTATACAACTGGTGTTTTCATTTACCTATTTTGGATCCAACCCCAAATAACAGGTGTTTTCATTCACCTGTTTTGGATCCAACCCCAAATAACACTAGTACAAATCCACCATGAATTGAAATGCTTTTTTGTCATGATTTTGTGTTTGTTTCAACACAATTTATGTTTTGCTTGAACACCAACTTTAGAAATTTTACATTGCATCAAATCATAAAAGAGTTTGTTGCATTCCAAGCTGTGGACTATCATTTCTCCACAATATACATCAGTAATCCCCTAATAATAAGCTAATATACTACAATGTAACTTACTGGAAAGTCATTGTATTGGAAATGTATAGGTGGGAGCAAAACAATTAAGCTATACCTACAGATTTATCTAGTATGTACTTAGGGTCTTCTGTTGAGCATGGCCCCTGCAGTGTTGTCAGGACCTGCCATCACCTCCAATATCGAAGATATTCACTCCCTCCGTCCCCTCTTAAATCTGCCTACAGACGGGTGCAAGTCAATGGATTGCTTTCTCAGTTTCCCTATGGCCGGATGCAGGATTATAAAAAGGTTTGATTTCGAGACTTCGCGCCTTGCGTACCGTGGCGGCACTCCTCGATTTGCTCCTGTGTCATCCGGTGCAAGACAACCTTCGATCCTGTTTGAGTTAAACTCTTGACATGCCATATCTTGACTCACCTGCAAACTTGCTATCAATGACAGAAATTATAGTCGATATTTGCTTACTCTTGTCGATGCTGAAGCATTCAGTGACAGACTAATTAACAACAACCTCAATCAGGCATTGTCAGTAATGACGCGCCACGACTGTCATTGACAGCACTTCCTAAATCAAGATCAAGAATCTTTCAAGTTGATACGGCAATTCCAATGATGTAACTTGCAATGGTTTATGGTGTCTTCTCTTGGCGATATACGTCAACTGATTGTGAGTTTGTGAAAGCTAACTACAAGATCTAGGTACAAGAAGAGAGGAAAGAGTGACTTCCGTCAAAGTAAACCAAATTTCAGGACACAAGCGACCAGAAATTTCGACGAGATTTGCAGCTCCTCGACGCTCAACAGTGACATGCAGTGAATAAGATGTTAGTTTCATAAACAAAAGTAATATCCCCCGGCTACATTAAGAAAAAAAGCGAAGGCACTCACCCTGCCTCAATATTGACGACTTCCAAATAGGTACACCACAACCGCCTCCGGCCAATCTATACCGGTCGTGTTCTGCCAAGCAAGCAATAAATTGACTGTTCAGTGAATGATGATCGAAAGAGCTGAGACCAACACACATCGTCACACTCGCTAAAATGACTAAAATCATTTCAAGATCGATAACAACCCTAGCTTCAAGAGCTCGGCGCACTTGAACGTCACGTACATCTCTGGTGCTTTGAATTAAACCTGCCATTCTAATTAACATAGATGACCGAATGCAACCAGAAACATCACAAAGCGGAGCACTAATTTGGCAAAAGACAGAAAGCAAAACTGAAACGAGAGGTCTAACTAAGCCAGGACTCTTGACTAGTAGGAAGAACGTATATGTTAGTTTCCAAAGAATTAACTACGGTGATGTCCATCCCCAGTCTCACCTTGCATCCTCACAGCAGAGCGACTCAGAACGTCAACACCACGTCCTCCGGAAGGCCGATCGTCTTCTCCGTGAGTCGGTTCCGACATCGTGTACTCGACAATCATTCCAAGACATCCACTGCACTCCGATGACAAATGAAACACGTACGGTGTGTCTCATGAGCTGATGCTGCCACCAGAAGCTATCTTACTACTAATCTTGTTGGTTCGAAACAATCCACACTGGCGAAGATCGAACTATGATCGTCTACTCCTGCCTTTTTATTTTTTCGGCGGCATGGAGGAGACCTACTTATCCGTCCTATCATTCAAGGAAATAGGGTATTTCGGAATTTGCCTAGGGAGGATGGCGGTTAGAGGATCGCCTCCCTTGGAATGTGTCCGAGAGGTACATGCGGATTCCTAGAATGTATGCCTTGAGTAGATATGCATGGTGCCTGTGCATGCACAGAAGAATTGGCCATGTGTAACTTGTTCGGTAACTTACCATGCAGTGCCGGTGAAGGTGTGAAAGCGAAGAATTCGGCCTCTTTTCCGTATTATCCCCTGCAACATTCTGTCAGCGACAAAAACGGCCTTTCCACTAAAAAAATGAAAGGCGGTGCGGATGACGAAGGGACGACGATTTTCATCCATTGGCGGGGGAGGGGTAACTGAAGGTAGGCGCAGGGAGAATTGAACCCCTCGCTGCCCCGGTCAACTTTGGTTTGAAAAAAAAGCCCCCTACGTTGTGCCAATTTTTTGGTAATTCTTGCATCCCCTAATTGAAATTTGGGGCCTATGATTGAAAATATGAATTCAGAATTTTTTTTTAAAATTAAGCATTGCAAATAAAAAATTCCAGGGTTTGCCTTGGAGGGACAATGAGGGGGTCAATTCACCTTGGCTGTAAGGTAGGAAGTCCATAAATGGACCATCGAAGGGGTGGAACTGAATTTTGGGGAGGGGAAACATCTTGAAATATTTTTCAGTAAATTTTACTTGAAGACAAGTGGAATTGACATCTAACCCAAGTCGTTTCAAATTTTTTTGGAGCTTTGTGGAATTAGTTATAAAAGTTTGAAGTTGAAATGGCATAGGGCTCTAAAATGGCTCACCTCCTAAAATGTACATTGTCTGTACATTGTTGAAGGCCATGAAAAAGAAACATATAGAAATAGTGTACATTTAAGGAGGTGGGTCATTTTAGAGCTTAAGTGCTTTTAGAACCTCCTACCTTAGTCACTTTGTTGGAGAATGGGGATGTGGTGGTTCCCATTGGCTTTATGTTGGCCTTCCGTGATAGAATATTCTTTAGCTTACGATATCTTGTGCACGCCTATTCTTGTCCTCTAGAGATGAAGATTGGGCATGTAGAAGATACAATGAGCTAAGAATATTCCTTTATGTTCTGTAGTTTCATCCTTCCACTACCAGTTCGACCTTTGTTGTTACTAATGAACTAAGGAAACTTAACTCCATCCTTACGTCTAGGTAAAACAATTTTCCATTATTTAATTTTTCCCTATCGACACATCTTTCAAAGGTAGTTATACCTTCTCCATAAATGAAATTGCTATGAAGAATGCAAAGTTGAGGAGAGAAAAGAGGTCTACCTCCCAATTTTCTAGAGAAAAGTCACGTAATGAAGAAGGTGTGACTACCCCTATTGTATGAGCTAATAATATCCCATGCTAGGAAAATATTATGCTTTGCTAGATACTAGGGAGGGATTTACTAGTAATTCAAGGATTGAAGATGGATGTGGAGCCATATGAGACAATTTTGTGGGTTTCTTTTTCAAAGATGCAAAAATAACCTTAGCCTCATTGGTAAACAACATTATGAGTGATTGTGGAAGAGCGGGTTAGACAAATATATTATTAACACTAAATTGTTGTAGGCGTCAAAGAGCAACAAAAAATGACATTTAAAAACTTGCTTCTATCCATAAAATGTCATTTTGTTGCTCTTTGCTTCAAAACTATAGATCATAAAAAATGACATTTAAAAACTTTGAGTCCAACTAATGAAATGGAGGTTATCAATTCTAGTCTCTACTCTAATTTGAAATTTTGACAAATTGAACATTTTATCCCTATGCAAACTTTGGATCTATAACTAAAATCTATATTATGATGTAAAACATCAAGGTGTAATCCAAATTTCTAAAACATTTTATAATTAGAAAGTCAATAGATTTATGGTGAAATTTTCAGATTTATAAAGCTTCTCTTGTATTTGTTATGAATTTTTTTACTTTTTCTTCAAAAATTCTCGATAATTTCTACTATTCACAAAAGAAATCTATTTTTTTTTTAGTAAAAGTAGAAATGTGGGTTCATCTCAAAAAAATAAAGTAAAAAAATTTCATTCATATGCAATTGCAGAATGGGAGCATACATAGTGAAGAAATTTCTTGGGAATGAGGAATTTCAAGCTCAACTCCGTGGTCAAAGGGTAGGGGTTTAAGGGTTAACTTTTGAGTTTTGATTGATGAAGAATGAAACTTGAGAGTATTGTCATAATAAGCACAAGAAAATGATTCTAGCTTCCCTTGAAATAGGGCAAACATGTACTTTTGCCCTTAGATTCACAATAAAGTTTAGAATCTATTGGGTGATTTTCTCTTCCATGAATTCTCTCAAAATCTTCCATGTAAAAATACCAATTGGTAGACTTCATAATACAATGACACATCTTATATTTCAGTGTTGTTTCCATCCAAATTTTTTGGTAGATTTTCAAAGATGCGATTAACCAAAATAGATCGTTATGTTTTAATTTTTTTTAATGTTTATTTTATACAAATTATGAGGGTGGATTAATCCTAATTTTTTTTTGTTGAAGGGTATGAATTATCTATAAAAAAAAAGGGTAAGCTATGCTAATGTAGTTTTTAATGCAAATAGTGCAATATCAATGCAAAGCTAGGGCAAAGTTGAGCATATTGTGCACCCTAAGTGTACTATAGTTTGTGTGCAATCAACTTTTGTTGGATATGGTATATGAAATGCCAATGTGGACATCTTTCCTTGTAGAAAAAATCTCAATTAAAAAAATGAACTTCACACTATAGAAAGTTCAATGTCGAAGAAGACCTAGTAACCTACCCAAATTTAATAATGTAGATTCTTTTGTATTTTTAGTTTTTTTTGGGATGCTTAAAACATGCACAATAGAAGAAAAAAATTGTACCATTATTGATGTTAAATAGAGTGCTTGAAGGTGATGTTTTGTCTGTATAAATTCTCATTCATCCAAATAATGCTTGAATCTTTAAGAAATAACCTTTGTTTTTGAGCCAACTTGAACCAATTTGACAAAATTGAAGTAATAAAGTATTAATATTTGTATATTGATAGAAGTGAAGAATGATATGTAACAATTCAAAGACTTAGAAGAAATTTATATACTCAATAAGGTTGTTGCACGTTTGGAGACTTACCATCTAAATAAACTCTCTTGCCTAGCACTTCAAAGCCTAGCTAGTTGGTTGTCTAAACTACATGACCGTAGCCATTAGAATATTGCATTGACCCCAAATTTATAATTTTTATAATTTTTTGATGTAGAATCCTAATCAATTGTTTTTTAGTGTGTTGGAATCATTCTTGGGTGTAAAAAATAAAAAAGATCAACAAACATACTTTCTCTAAAAAGTGGGAGATTTTTTGTGTATTCCCCAACATTGATCTTGACTCCATTTCACAATTGTACAATTAGACTATTCTTTGGAAATGTTGATTTTTTGTATTGGTAATAATTAGGTTAATTATTCTCCCAAGATAACATCATTTGAGTAAATAGAGTGTGTTGGAAGACAACCTTGGGTGAGTATACCCTATGTTATAAATTTAGCTAGGGCTTTAATATCCTCCATGCTACCAATGATAAATGGCTGAAGATTTTGGGACTCCATTTCTGGCTTTTAGAGACTTCTAGAAAAAATATAAGAAGCTCAGCCCCCAATTACTAACTCAATTTTCAAGGAAGACAACTAATCAAACTTCCTAAGGGTAGCTTCTATTGATACAAAGGTTCCCCTCCTTTGGTCCAAAGCTAACAAAGTTGCACACAAACATTGGATGAAAAAACATCCACTTTTCAATAAGCAAAAGTATTCGGTATTCTTTGCCCAATAGGATGACTAGTAATCTAGTATAGCAATACTATTCTTTTTGACTCCTGTACTTGACATCACAGGGTTTACACCTAATAACCCTGACTCATCTCTTGCTTTGAGGATTTATGAAGATGAACTGTGCCAATTTTCCAATTTTGGGAGATTGACAGTGCTAACGAAAGGATCCTGCTTATATCTGCTTTCGCAGTGTATCGAAAGCCATGATTGTATTTCGTTAGAGATAGCGCTGGTATTGGTGGGACTGTGCGCCGCGCAAACATGGGAAGTATGATGAAGCCCCGCAGGACATCTCTAGCCTTGGAATCGAGCTTAGCCTTTAGTACAGTGGAGAATAGCTAAACGGCATAGCAAGGTCATGGGAAAAACTAACTAACGAGCTAGAAACAGGATCAGGGGAATTGGACTGCTATATAAGTTCACTGGAAAGATTACAGAAGCAGGACTGTCATTTGAGAGCCAGGGTAGTGTACAGAAGTAGTGCTAAGAGATGAATCAATCAACACAAAATAGCATATGCCCAAATCACTACAGTACCGATCTCAAGAGAGCAATTTAGCAAAATTCTCTGAAGCACCCCTAAACAAAAAGAGCATTAGCTCTTCATCTCGAGTTACAAGAACAACAGTAATTTACACCGCATGCTCGACTTCTTTAGACACCGGAAGAGGCTGAGTGGTGGTGCGAGGGTATAGAATGACAGCCAGCAAGGCCATTACGCCTGTGCCTAATGCCCCAGCTAATGGATTTCTTAAATGTGCTCCTGTGAACCAAGTTGGCGCATGAGGTAAATATTGCACGAGTCCTCCAGCTGTCATCACGTGGTTGACTGCCACAAGGCCCGCATGGACTCCAATTGGAAATGCCAAGTTCCGATTCATCTTTGCTCGCGCACCTGCTAAGCTCACTGACAAAAACCAAAGGCCTGGCATAGCGGCTGGCGACCTGCACAACCATCATGCACACATTCACTGGTTCTGAATGATGCTAAACTGATACACATATTTAGCAAAGAGAGATCTCGGAATGTTAAGTGTGCCGACGTTAAAAGGCCAATCGTACCAATGAACCAGCGCAAAAACAAGAGCCGATATGAACACTGCCTTGTGAAATCCCAGATCAACGGCAATCTCCTCCTGTAACCACGCCCTGAAGAGAACTTCCTCTACAAGTGCCACCGCCAATCCAAGTGCAAGTGATTGTCCTACAAGCTTGCATATTTTGGCCGCTGAGAACAACGCCACTCCTAAAGTACCTGCTCATTACAAAGTTCCCAGCATCAGAATAAACCGAAAGGAGAGGAAAATCTGCGAAATTGAAGATGAGTTTGAAGGCATGTATCCACAGTTGTAAAGTTTCACAGTGCGTTACCTGGAAGTCTAGGGTTCGTAGCAAGTAACATCCCCCAACTGAATTGCACGTAGCCCAAGATGAAGTTCGTAATATACAAAAAAGAGACTAATACACCACCTAAGGCTAATCCCAAGCCTAAGTCTTGCACCTGGAACGCAAATAAAACAAACTGTCAGTTTGTACAAATCACTAAAAACTAAACAACACAAATGCTTGAGGATTGTACACGCATCCTTGACTGAAATCTCAGAAATTCTATCAAGGACATACCTTTCGTTTCGACCACAAACGAAGGCCATAATATAGAAGAGGCTTATTATAGCCACGAACTCGCTTCCCCCAGATTGTGACGAGAATAAGAATGGCCCCATACAGACCAACCGCAGATGCAGCATCAGCGACACCCCCTGGTGCTTTCGTAGCCCATTGATGCAACAACGATGGCAGGACGGGTATTAACACTGGAGACCACAGCAACACAACCATTGCAGAAAATCCAACAAGCCTGCCAAAAAAACCTAGTCAGAACACCAGAAGTAACTCATTATCGCCAATCCAAGAATAAAGCATAAGATCCCATGGCAGAAACTTCGCACTAGTTATTCTAAGCATGAACTTCAGATTCTTCGTAACACTTTGCGTCTCAAATAGAGGTCAGCTTTGCTACAAGTTGATGCTTGATTAGAGTATAAGGAGCACCTCATATGCAAAGGTCGCTTATTCATGTGTAAAAAGACAAGAAGGCGATCAGTAAGACTCATGGCACCCCGCAGGCCACCCCATAGAAGTGCTACTTTCCCAATGAGTCGAAGGAAGCCACCCCTCTGCCCAAGTTCTGCCAGCATCGCCACCAACCTGTGGGAAATACCATATCATTTTTACAGAATTCAAAGTACCGAAGTGCGTCCAAGTTAAGCCTTCAAGCAGAAATCTAGTAAATTACATTCATTTGTACGGTTCATGAAATTCTTGTTATCCAGTTCTTAAACAAATGATTGCAATCTCCGAGGGCAATCTCTTACCGCTCATGATCAATCTCTCCATCCTCATTGGTAGGTACCACTGGTGCTGCCACTGTCAATGCCTTCTCAGCGAGGGGATGAAGGCTAGAAATTATATTTTCTCCCTTCCCAAGGTCCTTTCCAGTATTCTGACGGCCCTGTCCATCTGCATTGTCTGTGTTTGCCGTATTCATTCCGGCGAGTGTGGCACCACCAGTGACAGCAGCAGCAGCCATCATGCCCATGATCTTGCCTTGCTTATTTCCCTCCCTTTCGTCCTCGTCCTCGGACAATCCATCAGATCCAGAATTATCACCATACTCATCTGCTATATCATCTTCTGCAGTTTCTGCTGGTTCCAGCCAAGGGTCTTCCCCCAACTCAGAAGACGCACTCAGTGGAGTCTCACCGTGCCGATTTACACTTACAACAGGAACATCCAGAGCAGAATCTTTTACTTTCTGCAATGAAGAGTGATCACTGTCACTATCACTAACGCTTTCATCCTCCTCCTCGTCCCCTGCCATGCTTCCTTCCTCGTCAGCAACCTTATTATTTTCTTCATCATCCTGCTGATTATCGGTGACGATCAAATATACAGCACCTAAGGAAGCCAAAATCACACCTGCTAGTACTCCAACAGGAACCAACCCACCCAGTATGTGGGTACCTCCCATAGCAGAGCCAAGAGTACTTATTACTGAATTAGATGATAGAATTCCTAATTTTCCAGCACTAGAATCACCAGTACCGGGATCCTTCTTCCACCTTTGAACTGCTTCAGCCACTGAAACAGCAACCTTGGAAACCTCTTGCTCTAAATCAATCCCTAGACTTTCCATTCCTGCAGCACCCAGCCTCCGGAGCACTTCCAACTTCAAAGCATCCTTCACAATATTTTCAATCATACTTGAAGTCTCTGTATCCTCGATTCCAGTCACCTCAGCCTCGATAGTCTGATCGTCGCGCATCTCATTGACCTTCGTAGAACTATCATCCCCTTCATTCATACTTTCTTGATCGACTTTCTGTGAGAGTTGCTCAATGGTCATTTTGCTAATAACCGGCGTAACGGAATTTTCTTCTTTCACAGGTCGCCTGCTCTGTTGAGTTACTGTGCCTTCCTGCGTTACGGCAGCACCGTTATTTTTGGAGAACGCACCATTCACGCTCGGAGAAGAATGCGTCTTGAGCGGTTGATGCTCCAACATAGGCTCCACAAGAGTACAACTTCCCACTCTTTGAATCATCATGACTTTGGACTGGGGCCTTGTTCCTGAACCCTGATTCGAAGGAGATATGTTCACCGAAGTCTCCTTCACCGGTTTGGGCTCTTCAGGAGCGCTCGAAGCTTTTGTCGTTCCTTTCTTTTTCTCCTCTTGCTTCTTGTCGGCCACTTCTACAGTTTCCCTCTTTTTAGTCGCGGCAGTCTCCTGCGTGTTACTATCATCTTCATGATCAGCATTAGTCAATCCTATGCGTGCCACTTCTGTCTGTATCGCTCCATCTTCATCGTTAGACCCGGGAGGTGAATCATCCACGACTTTCTTGTCGTCATTTTCCTTATCGTTCCCTTTGCCGTTGCTATTTTCCTGATCGTTGGACGCGTCCTTATCATTAGCAGAAGCATCAGGCACAGCGGCAACCTGTTCCTGCTCTAGCTTCTCCAGCATGCCTTCGACAACTCCAAATACATTAGTCACAGCCATTTGCGTAGAGTCATCGAATCCTGTAAGGGCTTGAAACGCTAATTGCATGTCCAATGGAGGTGTCATTCCTGTATTGGGAGCAGAGAGGGCAGGGCTGGTGCTATTTTCCAGGACTGGAGAAGGCGGAGGTGAGGCAGCAACAGGAGCAGGGACTGGAATATCAGGACTAGGCTGATTTTCCACTGCAGGTTTTGTCTCTTCCTTGGCATTTATGCTACCGTTACTGTCCCCTAAATCTTCTGGCTTCTTGTCATCTTTCCGAGCTGCCTCACCAACTGGGGCGTCTTGTGCTCCGTTCTTTTTATCTTCCATCTGTCCAGCACCTTCGAGTTTGTCAGCAGATGCCTCCTGCTTTTCTCCCATTGGTTTGCTTTCAGTGTTCTCCTTCGGTTCATCGGACTTCGGTTCTCCGTGCGTTCCTCCCACTGGCTTGCTTTCACTGCTCTCCTTCGGCTCATCTGTCTTCAGTTCCTCGTGCTTTCCACCCAATGGCTTGCCTTCAGTGCTCGATTTTGAGTCCTCTGACTTTGGTTCCTCATGCTTTCCTCCTGATGACTTGCTTTCAGCGCTGTCCTTCGGTCCCTCGGACTTTGATTCCTCGAGCTTTCCTCCCTCTGGCTTGCTTGCAGTGCTATCCTTAGGTTCCTCTGGCTTTGATTCCTGCTTTCCTCCTGATGACTTGCTTTCAGTGCTGTCCTTCGGTCCCTCGGACTTTGATTCCTCGAGCTTTCCTCCCTCTGGCTTGCTTGCAGTGCTATCCTTAGATTCCTCTGACTTTGACTCCTTAGAACCCTTTGATGAATCCCCTTTGGATTGGTTTTCACTAACGGACTGGCTCTTGTCTTCTTGCTTGACAACCTTGTTTTCCGTCCCTGCATCAGACGCCACATTCTCACTTTCTACACCTTCAACCACAGCAGATGTTTACATAGGAACAGACTGTGTTTCAAGAATATATACGCGTTGTTAGACAACTAGGAAAATGAACATAGAAATACATTCATTGACACAAAACATGACACGGTAATTGAGTTCTGGATTGAAATGAGAAGGCAATGCAATACTAACGTTGACGGGGTGCATGTAATCACATCCTCACCTTGGTTATCAGCTTTCTGAGATTCATTATTATGTTCAACTGGATTTGCATGCCCTTTGTCATCTACTTTTTCGTTTGATGCCGCTTTTGTGGCGTCTGTATCTCTAGTCCCCTCAGAGGTCGGACCATCAGCAGGTAAATGTGGAGTCGTAGGTGTAGATTCTTTCTTTCCACCAGTTATCTTTCCCTTGATGCTTTCAATTAACCCAGCAGGAAGCGTCGGGGGCGGCATGCTCTTTCCAAACCCAATCAGATTAAAACTGAGGCCTCTAGCTTGCACGGCCCCTGATACTGCCGTAGCCATATTCCCTCGCACGTCCTCAGGTACTGCTTCCTGCAATGCTGTCAGGATGGTCTCCCCTTCTCCTACAGCAGTTAACACCTGCAACCATATACATGCGACACTTCTATTAACATGCACCACCGAAATGGGTACTTGCAGGACACCATCTAACGACCTCTTGAGAAACATGGTTGACTGCTTGAACGTAAGGCTGCCAACGCGGCCATGACTTTAAATAGATCTGTAGAGAACAGAATTTCTGTAATTTATCTGCTCGAGAACAAGAATGAGTAATCTTTCGGGTCTAAGTGTTCAAAGGCATAAAATATTGAGGAGATATGGACAAATATTCGACTCTCGACTTAGGAACAGATTTAAATCGCACAACAGGAACACAAGATAGTTGCCATCAATTCCTAAAGATAAACATTCCACAGCCCCGTCAGCGCAATCGTAAGGACATTCTGGTAGCACATCGGCCTCAATTGCCACTCAAGAAAGAGTATTTCATGTTCAATAAGAAGCACACTGACCTGAGTTTTCTTTTCGTCCGATAATGTACCAGGCATCGTGACGTCCAACACGTTCATAACACTCTCAGCAGCCGCACGCATTTGAATTATTTCAGCGGCTTCTTCAGGTTCTCCTTCTACCGGAGGGGGACTCGGCTCTGATGAAGTGCTCTCTTCTTCTGGAGAAGTACTCTTTGCCTCTGAAGGAGTACTCTCTGCCACTTGGTGAGTGCTCTCAGGCTTTGAAGAAACACTCGCTACCTCTTGGGGAGAGCTCTCCGTCTTTGAAGAAAAGCTCTCTGCCTCTTGGGGAGTGCTCTCAGACTTTGAAGAAATACTCGCTGCCTCTTGGGGAGCGCTCTCCGTCTTTGAAGAAACGTTCTCTGCCTCTTCGGGAGTGCCCTTCGTAATTGAAGTAATGGTCTTTGCCTCCGAATTTGAATCCTGTCTCTCTGTAATTTCAGCGGCACCAGTCTCATCGACTTCCTCGTTTCCTCCCAATTCATCAGTCACTGCAACCACCGACAATCTCTCTCCTTGCATAGACCCATCCTCACCTTCATCCTCGAATATCTTTTCGTCATTCAAGGCTGCAACCACAAAATGTGTGAAAGTGTGCCCACCTAAAAGTGTGTGATTCGCACCCACCGTGACAGAATTAAAATTACTTGTCCAGACATTGAATGCCAGTGTCAAAAAATCTGGCTTTACATAAAGAGTGTCGAAACAGGGATTAGAGTAATCTGGAATAGGATGTGTCCAATACGAAAATACGTAAAGCTGGAAAGTGGATATTTCCAGCTGATTTCTGGAAAAATTCCAGAAATACGTTAGGTTTATGTTCAGGAACCTCACCGTCTACAGAAACGTCCATCTTTGAGCCTTTCCGATTGGGTGATATGTCATTGTCTTCGATAGACACACCCATAGGGAGAGATGACTGCCCCCTCGCTTTGGATTCAATGCTTACTTTATCATACGAACTGACTGGATTTAAAAGTGGATGATGTCCCTTCAGCAACGCAACTTCCACTGCTGCTAGCCACTGCGATTAAAGCCAGATCTCTCTCTTAGACTACGATGAAAACAGGGAAACTTGACATTGAAAACTAGCAGGCACAATTAACTATATCGACAAAACTGTGTGACGCTATGAGATTTTTCACTGGTGTAATTGCCAGGACTAGCTCACAAACATACATATCATTCGAAAAACTATCAGTCAATCCAACTTACTTCAAATGCAACCGTGTGACTCCAGCGATGTCTTGATGCACTGCCAGGTTCTCTTACAACCCCCGTGGCAGAAAATGTGTTGCTTGCAGGCATCTGAGCCACGAGTGCAGCGGTGTACGGATTTTCTTCAAGGATGCTGTAAGGAATTGAGGTCACTGGCATTGAGAAATCCTCGCCCTGATTACAAATGGAGAACAAAATGGACACCATTTCAGAATCCCATAAACCTTAGCAGTGTAGTAAGCTGAACCAGGTAGGTACACTCGATGAGATTTGATTGCTAAAACTATACGTACGTTATAAGGTTCATTGCCAAGCTACATCATCGTCGGGAGAATCCATGGTGGACAAGATAACTCATCCACTATCTTATGCGCTAACGTAACAGATACATGTCTGCAAATACGTGCCTGAACAGAGAGAAGCGGAACTTGCACAGAACTGATATATCTCGCAGAACTCGCAACGGAATAAAATTCTTCAAGAGTATCAAAGCCATGTGTCACTCTCGAGATGGATGCGTCGAAATCACGAATTGAAGTTGATGCCAAAGCTACTTTTAGATCGAATCCTTTGCTTTGGCCCGCAAAAAGCACCTACACAGCAAGCACAGAATATCATGTACTGAATGTTCAAATTCCTCGTTGAATTGCAATGAGGGATCGAGGCTAATCGCACCTTGTTTTCCTTAAGAATGTTCACAAGGCCTTTTGCCATCACACGATCGAGTTGTCCAGCATTTGTCATGCCTAGAAACATTGACGACTGTTGCAAGTCGAAAGGGTTAGAAATGGCTACAGCGGCCATGAGGGAAGTGGACCCAGCTTCTTCACCCAAATACTTGGTCAACATGTTGGCGCCCCGGCCCCAACCAACGCTCATCACCGATGACCCTGGTCGCCCACGAACAATGTGTTGAACAGCCAAGCGAACGTCATCGCTGTCTGCCCCTGAGAACACCCTAGTCCAAGCACACGACAGTCATGTTTCTCTCTTCAATAAAGAAGTCATATTTCTTCTAATATGTCTCTATAGACCTTAGAGACATACTAAAGAATAAATAAATATCCAATCCTCAAGCTTAGGTACCAAAAATGAAGAAACGAAAAATGAGGCTTTCCAACAATCGCAGTTCCTCACTCATAGCCAGATAAATGCAAGGCTCTTTCAAAATCCATTCTAACATAATCAACTCTTTTAAGCACACTATCCAGGTATAAACAGAGAACAGAGGAGACGAAACGAATAAGAAACAACAAGAACAGAAACAGGGGTTGAACAAGTGCCTGGGAGTCGTCACTGGAGAGCTGGCACAGCCTCGTGGGTTTAAGATGACGGGAAAATAGCCATAGCGCATGGCCTCAATAACAAATTGCTTTACCCCCTCATCTTCACTACCCTCCGTTGTGCCTGTACATGTTTCCAACAATCAGGGATTTTATATTACCTGTTGCACCTGGTCACTGCAAGAATTCCATTCGCTACAAAAGATACTTTTCACGAATACACGTGTTGTGACATGTTTTCCTACAGAGATCAGAACACTTAATTTACTAATCCATATTTGAGACATCATCTTTATCATTTTGAAACTTTGTAGGAAAATAGAACGTCGAGAGGAACAAACTTATGTGAAACACCAGAAGACGAAGTAGCCATGTAAGGTTGAAGTGACAAACCAGGAACAAGTAGCAACGTGTTAGCAAGGTGGTCCTCCTCCGCAACGAAGTCAAGCTCCGCGGGCCAATCAATCGCCACTATACCTCCATCGGGTGCATGCAGACACATCCTCTGGTACTCTATATCTGCTCTTTCTAATACATGAATCTTTGCAGAAAGATTCATTGACATAGAGGGGCAACGCATAGAGATGAAGCGATTGAATTGAGAAGGGCGTGATACAAAAATCAAAGATTTATCGACTCGTTTTAAGTGACTTTCATCGTCAGACCTCGATACGAAGGTCGCAACGACAATAATGGCTGCCAGGATGATTGTGGTCACCAGAGCTTGTTCGTGAAAGGACGAGTAAGCCTCCAGCAGAAAATTCAGTAAGGTGTGTGTCATATCAGGTACTGTCGATTCCATTGACCCTGTAGAGTACAACGGAGCTGACGATATGCCCAGAGATCCTGTGGGAAGAGCTTTCAAGGTCGATGACAGTTGAGGGAAAGAATTCTCGAAATTTAAAGATGGAAGCCAATCTTCTCGACTCGCGAAAGACATTGAACGTAAGTGCTTCGTATATACTGCGCATCTCCGTATCATTCTTAGAGGCCTCCGCTTCGTATTCCCGCCAACGCAATTCAAGCCTAGGGTGTCCAAACTATTTTCTCTATTATAAACTCTACAGAGGACAGGGTTCCTTCGCTTCCTGTGCGGTGACACATATGCAGGTTGTATTACATTGAATGCTTTTAACAATCCCGCCATTGTCAAATAACGATTTCTCCTGCTTCAAAATTTACCCTGCGCATAGCAAAACTACTCGTAAACAAGCCTGAACATGAACATGCCAATGGTGCCACATATTCCTCTTATTCTAAAAAGAAGGAATGACCTAGGCCAATTCGGAGACAACGGGGCTATCAGGAGATTGCGCAGAGCAAGTTGCGAAAGTTTTTGCAGCCACTAAACTCCAGTGCCCTAATTTAATTTCACTGGCATTTATGTAACAACAGCTCCCCCCCCCCCGAATCTGTAATTAGACAGGAGGTGAAGAGAAGAGAACTCAAGTGTACTCAAAAATCATCGCTAACTTCATTAGATTTAGCCGTCAGAATTATCTGGATGGGGAGCAACTGAGTTCCATTGCGAACATATATACCCTAAACAATGTTGACCTCAAAGGAATCAAAACCTATAAATTTTAGCATACTCAAACCATACAACTGATAACAAGGTTTCCAAAGCGATTTCAGTCGGAAATGAGGACTACGATGGTCAAGGCAAACGAAAACGTAACATGCTGAGAGGGACCTATGACTTTTAAATACCGGAGCAATAGTCCGAACTTGCACTAGAAACGAAGCACTACTGGAGGAATAATCCAGAGAAAACAAATTAAATTCGAAGTACATGAGATTTTCTGTGGTCAAGAAACCGACACATAGATAATTTAGAGACTATGCAGTAACTACAATCAGCTTGTCGAGAACTTTGAACTGAACTAGGTTACAACATAGAGCTTCCCAGTGGATTGGAATTTTAATTTTATCAACAAGAAATCTGCAGACCTCTCCGCAACGAAATACGTTGCTAAGCAATAACGACAGCCGCTATTGGATCTTTCTGATAGTAGAAAATCGCAAACTAATTATATTCAGTCTAGTTTGAGTTTACAAACAATTGGCCATAGACAACACACGCATTCTCCAAATTCCTAAACAATTCATACTCCAGTGTCGACAGAGATTAAAGGTCAACTTCCCGTGTCTACAAGTACTACTCCTCGAATTCATGGCCAACCAGCTATGCATCACACACGGCAATAAATACAATCCTCTCCCAGCTCAAAAATACTCGTAACAGCGCAGAATGGAAAAGAAAAGTTGCACTCGTTCTCGAATTAAGAATCAAAATACCTCAATCTTCAATTAACAACATTTCCCAAGAATCAGAAAAAATTGATCACGGACCTGAACAGCTGAGTCCTTCACGAATTCCTCTCTAATTGACGATTCTCGGGTGTTGAAGGAGGAAAAAAGCAATGCCGAAACTGGCCGCTACGCTGCACAGTGCAAACCTCTTAAAATTCTCGGAACTGATCGCCGAAACCCGCCAGGGCAACTGCGCGCGAGCTCCATACAGAGCCTTCCATGCCAAATGGACAAATGAGGAGAAGAGAGCCAACGAGGGCCTTCCGTTTCGCGATTGAGGACCTGGTCGTCCAATCTCCACATACCTCGACGTCCCGGTTCTCTAGTACATTCTCGACGGTTCTTCTCGTTGGTATGGGTCGACTCGTCAGTCTGTGGCTGCTGTTCGAAGGTCAGTTCCACTGTGACAAGTGTCACTAAGTTAGACACTACGCCAGCCTCGTACGGACAGTCGAGTTGAAATTTTTGGGATAGCGTGTCGAATTGTCGATCAATGATATTATTGTTTTGTAGTTGAAACTAGATGGAAGGTGGAGAATTGGATGATGACAAATTATTATTCAAAAATTAATTGGATTCGAAAATAAAATTTTGTCATTTGGCAATTCTTCCCTACTAAAAAGCACCCTTTTTTTACTTTCTATGAAAGTGCTCCAGGATGGCAATCACTTAAAATTTGGTGAAGCATTGTATTTCTACATCGAAAAGTACTTTACAATCATGTTCATGCACTTTTCCACCCACAATTTGACATTTCATCCACATTTTTAATAGAAATGGAAAAATTTGACAAAATGAATTGCTTTTATTTGATGAAAAGTAGATATTTATTTTGAAAAGGTGCAATCTAACCCCATGGTGCCAAAAAAAAAGTGCTAAAAAGAGATTGGTTTTGAAAATGTAACCGAAATTGTGGGAATGTGGGACCATTGAGTTGAGTTTTTGAGAAGTGCATCCACAATTCAATAACTTAGATGAGGGGACTTTGGGGTAGGGTTGAGGTTTGCAAGTCAAGCTTTTTCCAATCTCCATAGTGATCTGGTATAGTAAAGAGGCCAATGAAGAAGATTCCACGGCAATTTGCAATGGAGAATCCACATGGGCCAACTGAAGGTCACCTCATTCCCAATGCATTTTACAGTGCATTTTATTCATGGGGAAAATATTGGAATTTTTTATTTGATACTCATGATAAAATTTAGAAATTTCGAATTCATATTTTGAATCAAAGGCCCCAAATTAGGGTTAATAGACAAAGAAATACAAAATTAACATAGTACAAAATAGGGGGTAATTTTTAACATTGATCTTTGGTCGGAAGAATGACAGGTCAGTTCACCTTGGTCATGCACATGTGGATTCTCCATTCAGATAGCCCATTCCCCCTCTCATGTCGTTGGGACATGGATACATACATAGCTATGAATACGGATTTGGATACGGGACATATATTGCATATCAAATGCCAACCCCTACGCCCGGTGAGATTTTCTTGAACTAAAATTACAAAAGGGTGGGATGGGGTGGGATTTGAAAAATACTTTTTAATTAATTTGATATTTTTAAAATTTAACTCACCAAGGGGCCTATAAATGAAAAAATAAATAAATCCCATTTTTTTTTAACTCATTGTCATTGTGTAATACAATGTGTCACAATGCATTCAAAATAGGCAACCTATATAGCAAGACATTAAATGTCACAATGAACTCAAAAAAAATAAAAAATAGAATTTATTTATTTTTTCATTTATCCCCCTCCCTTAGTGTATTAAAAAAAATTCAATTAATTAAAAAATATTTTTCAAATACCCCCCTCACCCCACCTTCTTGTATTTTTCAGGTGGAGTAGGGTTGGTATTCGAAATGGGATATGTATCCATAGCTATATATGTATCCATACCATGATGTATCCATATCCGTATCCCAAATTGTTATTTTGAGATCAATGACATTGGAGGTGGAGTTGTACCTCATTTTTGGGTAGAATCAACAACTCTCAAAAGAGGGCCGTTTTTTTTTATCATTATCAACAACTTCCAAAATTCAATGGCAAAGGGGAGAACACACATAGCTGTGTTGCCACTTTTCAATACATTATAAACTACATGATTATAGATGCAAAAATTTGCCCAATATTTTGTATTTGTCAATTTCATATTTTTTAGCTTAGACCTACCTAGATTTGAATCTTTGATACTAAATATGAATTCAAATTCTTCAAATTTGATAATCAATGAAAAATTCTATATAAAATATTCCGCTAGCAAGCCTTATAAAAAGTTTGTTGCAACACTACCCACATATACTTGGACCCAGACACTTCAAACAACAACCTTGAACAACCACTTAACCCCTAAAGGATTTTTGGGTAGCTCACTGTGAGCGGAATTTTTTTTTTCTTTGAAATTTTCACACATGTGGTCAAGGTTAACTTTAATGCGCAACAATTTTCATGGTTAAAAAATAATTGTATGATATGTAGTTTCTATTTCTTGGAGGATAGCCCAAGTAGCTTAAAAAATCATTTTTTTAAGAAATAAAATTTGAAATTGGATTCTTAGATTTATATATACACGTAAAGCTTTAAATTATTCCATTTTGATTAATACAATGAAAGTTATGAAGAGTCTTAGTTTGTGGGTAGTTATGGAATCTCTATTCTATAAATAAACTTAGAAGTCTTTTATTAAGAAGTCCTTTATTTAACTCAGTTTTCAATTTTTTTAAATAAAATAAAATCATTGGATGTAGATTGTTTATTACAACATTACAACCATTAGGATTGGCATTTTTCAATTCCATAACAAAATTCTTAATAATTTAGTATTTTAAATCATGCTCTACTTCTTTCTACTTACTATTTTTTTCAAGCACAAATATGAAATATTTTTTAATTGAAATTTCTTATGTGTATTCTCCAAAAAAAATTCAACATATTATGAAAATAATAAGTTGTAGGATCTACACATTTTTGTGTAAAATGTTTGAAAGATGAAATATAACCATTTGGAAAAAGTTGAAAATATTTCTTTTAAAAATCTAAGCAACTTGGTCTTGCAATTAGTAAAGTTTCTTATTATGAAATCTTAGGGGGGTGCACTCTAACAACTTAACTAAAGGATCCTATGGTTGGATTTGCTAATGATTAAATATAGATGAAGATTTGCTTTTGGATTTGAGTACTTTGAAGCAATTTTAGACCTAAAAACATCAAATTCAATTTAGGGGTTAATTTGCAACAAAAAAGACCAATTACTTAAAACAACTTCAATACTCTACTTTGTGAATTAGATTATGCCTCAACAAACTCAAGCATCACATGAAACCAAACCAAAAGCAATCTAATTTAGTTGAATAAACTCCTACATAGATTCTATAGATTAGTTGTAAGTCATACTTTCTAGAAGTTAAGTATGCAAATGACACTTTTAAACCACATACAATGAATTAAAACATTGTCAAAGTTGTGTAGTGACTTAAAAGTTGTTGTCTCTTATTTCCATATCAAATTGAGTTTCAAACTCGATCATTTTTCTGTAGAAAATTCAATTCAATTGTACTTGCAAAGATGTAAGTTGGATTTTGAAACTTAGCTCAAATTTTCAATTTAACAGGCAATGCAAGGAAAGCCATATAATCCTTAAGTCACCATTAAGTTTTATAGCCTAATTCATAATTTGGGACCTTAAGAGCATCATTTAACTTAATTTGTGGTTGGGACGTCGGTAAAGTTCAATCCAATTGAATTGATTTAGATAACATTTGAGTTTTATTTTCAACTCAATTCTTTGCATAAGTCTTGGTTTCAAAACATAACTAGAAAGTGCCTCAAAATATATAAAACCATTTTAATTTGATCATCTACTTAGGACAAGCCTAAATAGTTACCCCTAGTAAATGTCCAGGGTCTTTATTTGTGAAAACCACTCAAAACTGCTATTTCTAGTGAAAAGAGCAAAAGCTTTTAAAATCTTGTTTTGCACAATAGACTAGTATGAGAATGTGTGGAAGAATTTTTTTTAAATTTGACTACATAGATTGCAAGATATTTGAGTTAAAAGTAAAGAGAAAAACATAGTTTTGGGGCACTATGACAAACATGATTTTAAGACTTTTAGTCTTCTTAATCTAAAATTTATAACTACACCTAATTGTTGTTGTAAAACTAACCTCCAAGCATATTCTAACTTAAAATGTATTGTTTTGAACATGAAGCCCTAGATGGACTTTAAGTACAACTATGATAAAGATTTTGAAATTTTATAGTTTATTGTATTGTGTTCTCAAAAAATACATGCTAAAAAAATCAAGAATTTTTTTTCAATTGCAAATAAAAGATAAGGCACTTTAATAATATAGACTACATTCAACTACCTTAGGCTTGAAGGCTTTAGAGACTTAATAAAATCTTCCTTTGTTGCTATCAACAACAATCTACAATTTTTCACTACTTGGATTGTAAAAGTCTCAACTTTGTGGTAAAAGTTTTGGTTTCACTACCCAATTTGTATTCTTGGATTAAAATAAAATTAACATTTTGGAAGCTAAAAGCCAATTATAATAACTTCCAAACAAAATTCTACTATCAAAGAATTATGTAGGATATTTTTATGTTCTTTCTATTGATATTGAAGTAATTGAACTAGTTGTTTTATTTTATTTTTTGAATTGCATGTATGATTCATTTGATTGAAAGTCAACCCAATATAGCATTGCATTGAATAAAGAGAATTTATACTCCTACTTGAGGAATATTGACAGGTCTGTTTTATGAGGAATATTTAGACAATTAGGAAGGTATTGTTGTTCATTTCTTTATATAGAAGGATTTTATATATGACTCCAATAGCACACAAGTCATGGCATCTGGAAGTAGACAACCCACAAAATCTGAATTGAAAGCAAAACCACGACGAGCTACAAATATACTAGCACAAGAAGTAAAAGTTGATTTTTTTTCATTTTCATCTTTATGCCCTTACAATGCCTTTGAGCGTGATAAAGATTTTATTTTTCACTATTGCTTGTTTTTCAATTTTTTAATACAACATGAACCACAAAAATAAAATCTATTAATCATCAAAAAATTATCCTAAATGATATAAATCAATGAAGGTAGTTCATTAATATTCAAACCATGTAATTGAATGTAATATTGATGGATATCATAGACTAAAGACCTACCTAAAGAATGAATGTGCCATTCATTCGTTGATTGTAAAACCCTAATGAACAATGCAAGTGATGGTGAAAATTTTGAAAATGTATAATATCTAATGATTGTATGTTTTATATTTTAGAATTGACATATTTGAACTTATTGCTTAAAAATCAAGAAACAAAGGTGAAATGGGTTCTGCATTTGCAAAGGTGCAAATATGTAAATATCTGTTTGTTTTTTTGCATCAAAATTTTGCAAAATTGAGAGTTTTGTTGATATTCTTTCAATTCATCATGAATTTCAACAAATATACTAAAATGATTTAATGCCATTTTGAAGTAACATCAATTGAAATATTCAATAACAAATATATTGCATCCTTTTATTACAACAAATTTAGTAAAAAATCACTCATATTTTAATATTTTTTAAAATATACATATTTAGTATTGCATCAAAAAATATTTTTTATAAACTATTATAATATTCTAGGCAAAAGATAAACGAAAAAGAACTTTATCTTTTCGAAGGGTTGGAGTTAGTGCAGAGCCTACACATGTTGATGCCACTTATATACCTAAGGTAATATTTCATTAAAAATTTAATTATTGGTTTTAAATGGATTAAAAACATTGATGTAGAAAATCTCAAATTTTGTGTATAAACTTGAACATTGATAGTAGATATAAATATTATGATATTTTTGAAGTTATTCTTTGATATAAAATTAAAAATGTATAGGTTATTCCTAAATCTGATGATGCAAAAAAACGCATTAAAAAGGCTATAGATAAAAGCTATATTTTTAAAGGACTTGACAAAGAACAAATAAAAACGGTATAATGTTTTTTAAGAAAAATAGCCATGTTAAATTACATCTCTAAAAATTTATAGTTTCATATATATGAGTAATATTTTATTCCTTTAAAGTTTTCTTAAAATTTATAAATCGAATATTTAACTATAGAAAAATAATTAATTGCATACAATCCATTTTAACAATTTAGATTTATAAGATTTTAGGTGATTAATGCTGTAGAGGAAGAAAAACATAGAGCCGGCGATACAATTATCAAACAAGGGGAATCTGGGCTCAATTTTTATTTACTTGAGGTGCTTAAGAAAATCATTTTGAAATTCGGCCAAATATTGTGTTTAAAATTCAGAAATATATAAATTGTTTAATTTGTTATGAATATATTCTAAAATACTGAAACTAAAATAAATTTGCATAGACTTCCCATCTTTACAATATATGTACATGAAATTTGAAACATTCTTCAATAGCAGGCTGGATCATGTGACGTATATATTTCAAAGAATCAAATGAGGGACCCTCAGTTAGTTCATAATTACTCTGCAGGTGATAGTTTTGGAGAACTTGCCTTACTTTACGATGCACCTCGGGCTGCAACCGTTAAAGTATGTACTACTAATTATTTCTTATAATTTAAAAAAAATGATTATATATCAATAAATTTAATCTTTTTAATTTTTTAATAATTCGTTTCAGCATTATATAATCACTACACTAATAATGGTGTTTAGTGTTATGTTACTAATAGTGTTACCTAATTTTTACCAGACCCATTTAGAGTTTTACTTTCCACCTCTTGTAAGCTCATTTCTAATATGAAATTACCTTTAACACTAAATGAAGTCTTGTTAAAAATTTATGTCCCAAAAAAATTCAAAAAGTTGTCAAATAGTGCCTATATTGACATTTAGTGTTAGTAACACTAGTGAAATTGTTGACATTTAGTGTTGTACTTCGTAATTAGTGTTGCCAACACTATATACCATTATTAGTGTACCTAATTTTAGGTAGTGTTTTCAGATGGACGTTATCATTGCAATATGTATATTTTTGTAAATTATATCTATGTAGACATATTTTTTGACATAGGTCACACAACTTTTGAAAAGAAAATAGTGCAAATTGTCCAATTTGTTTAATAGTTAGTATTGGACAAAACAATGATTTTTTCATCATTATTTTATTATTTGAGGAAAAAAATTAATATCATTTTAGTATTATTAGTAAAAACATTAATTTCATATCAGTATCATTTTAGTACCATTAGCAAATTAATATCATTTTAGAAAATAACAATGCTTTTTGCAAAAAGAACCTCATTTTAGGACATTGTTTTTTGCATAAATTAGTACATAATCCATTTTATTTGGTTGCACTCAAAGAATTCATATAATGATATTTAGGCTAGTACAGATTGTATATTATGGGCAATGGATCGTGCAACATTCAGAGCAATTTTGATGACATCTACTCATCAAAAAAGAAATTTATATGAAGAATTTTTGTCCAATGTTCCTCTCTTGAAGGTTTGATTTTGATATTGTAGAGATATTTATGTATCAACAAAAATATATGTGGATTTTATATCAAAATAAAATGAATGTTTACGTATGCTTTTATTAACTATGGTAACTTTAATGTACATTTGTTGCTCTACAAGCCTTTCATTTTGTTGTTAATTTAGACAATGTAAACAAATGTTCATGCTTAATTTTTTATTTGATAATGAAATGTGATTAATGAAAGAGTAATTTATATATAATTCAAAATATGGATGTTAATAAATCAATGGTACATATTTTTCTAAGACTATTATAAAATTATAATGTTTATTTAGAGCCTTGATGCATATGAACGATCTGCCATTGCTGATGTTTTAGAAGCTGAATATTTCAAAGCAGGATCTAACATCATTGTCGAGGGTACACCAGGAGATAAATTTTATTTTCTAGAAGAGGTATTGAAATTATATTACAATAATATCCAAATCATATTTGTCATAACATCTATGTACTTTTATGCTCTTACAAATTCAAATACATGCATATGTGTATGTTTAATTTTTATTATTCATTATACAACTAATATAATATCATTTTTTTCCTTCTAAATTTTTATGCCATTATACAAAAAAAACTTCATTAGAATAAGAAATCATATAAACATCATAATATCGAAACTTTGAAATTTTTTAATGTGAATTTTAGGGAACAGCTGAAGCTAAATCAAGGGGTCAAATTATAATGAAATATGGTGTTGGTGATTATTTTGGTGAACTAGCTCTTTTAAACAATGAACCAAGAGTTGCATCTATTATAGCAATTACAGATTGTAAAGTGGTTTCTATTGATGGTGAAAGTTTTAAGGTTAGATATCTCTATTTTTTCTATTCTTTTATAAATACAATATGTTTCAATCTATGATTTTACTAAAAAAATAAAATATTATAATTAATTTAAAGTAAATACACAAATAAATATTTCTAAACATCTCTAAATTCTACATGTGTATATGTGTTTATCATGGGTTTTTTTAAATCTTTGATGTTATAGAGATTATTAGGAAAGCTTGAAGATATTTTGCAACGCAAAAAGTTGGAATATGCAACAGCAAAAGCTTCTCTTCACTAAAACATTTTTGTAGTCTATTGGCAAATGTTTTGTTTCAAATTCTTTTGTACAATATGAGTTTCTAAAAAGAAAAATTTATATCATTATTTTTATGAAATTAATAATTATAATATTCTATTTGATAAATCCTCGGATAAATCAAATTCACATCAATGCGTAATAGTCTATCCGAAGCACTAAATTGTTGGATAATTGTCAGAGAACAATATTAAAAAATATTGAAAAATTTAGAAGAACCTTATTTCAAAACTTTAAATTTTCTATATCCAAATGCTAAGAATTATAACTCTTGTCATGTCCAAAGACTATTTTATTGTGGAAAATATGATTATTAAAATAAACATATTAAATATATGTTTTGAATATGATAGATTTTGTTTTTGAAAGGAAAAATATGCTTTCTATGCTTTCTTCTAACATAATATAAATGTTGATATAGGCTTAATCAATAAATCAATCATTTACATAAAGTAAAAAAATAATCCATAGTCCTTCTTTTATCTATTTAGTTGTGGTCATCTTGGAATAGCTCAAGATTTGTAATTATAATATATTATTTCTTGCAATTTTTGCTACACAATTAATAGTTTGTTATTAAAGTGGATACAATACAATTCTAAATCATTGACCCCTTAAAGTATTTTAGAGTATATTTTGTAATTGCTTTCTTTTGTGAATATATCATTATTAGGGAAGACGAGTACACTTGGTTATTCAAGTAGAATTTATTGTTTTCAAGTAAATGCTTGGTTGGGTTGGCTAGATGTAGGGACTAGGGACTTCTAAAAGAGCAATTGACTATACAATAATTGATGACAGATTAGATTCATTGATACAACGATGAAAATCATATACAGACAAAATCACTTGTAAGTGAATAGTATGGTTATAGTGTGTCTTGTCTTGTGAGTGGATAGTGAGAGAATGTGCATCTTGAGGTTTTGATTTACATAAAGTTAATGATTCATGGTTTTTAATTTAATTACCCCCCCTCTCCATTCTTATGTTTTTTAGGCTCACTCACGATGTAGGATAATGCATATATATTTTGTATGTATTCTTGTCAATATGCATATTCCGTATATGTCTTATATATACAAGTGAGTAGTATACAATTGTACAACATATCCAACTGAAATGCACCTCATCGACATCTAGTTGGAGGGGGGGAGTTTTTGTTTTTTTAAAATTAATGAGTGAGCCAACAATATATCCGGCTGAGATGCATGACAAGAGCACACAATAGATATTTTATTGGAAAAAAAAAAAATCCCATCAATGATTTACAATTTATCTTAGAAGGGGGAAAAAGCCCAAGTACTAGAGGGGGGGAGCCCAAGTACCTAGTTTTGTAAACAAAAAAGATAGTATATAGTCTAGAAAAAATATGGAAGAGGCGAAGAGGAGGCATTGAAAGGCTTAGAGTTTAGATTTTTAACCTCATGAGGACAATGACAATTGAAAATTTTCCTTACAAATGTGGACAATGGTTTAAGAATATTTAATCTACAATATAACAAAATAATCTTGTGTGGCTCTCAACTAAAACCACTTTCAATCAAGAAGTATCTAATTTATAAATCCAAAATATTATAACTTTTGGATCATTTTATAAAATTACTGTGTTATAGATGTAAATATACATACTCCCATTATCCTAATTGCATGACATTAGTAGATGCAACTTTTTTTCTCCTTCATTTACAAAAATTTAAGACTCTTGTATTTGAAAGAATTATCTAGGCTCTTTGATGTCAAAAGAGTTAGGACTTATAATAAAAACTAGGTTCAACCAAAATAAAAATTTGATTAGACTTTAAATTCCTATCTAACTCTTTGTAGAAAAATGAGAAGGTCAACAACAAATAATATCTTCTGTTTACTTATCTATCTACAAATTTTACATATTCCAAAGTTTTAACAAAATTTGCTCAAACAATGAGTTTTCATTTTAATATTTTGACTTGAAATTTGCCTTAATTTTGCCTTTAAATGAATTGAATACATAGAACTTGTTGAAGGATGAGTTGTAGTAGATAGAGTCCTTGGTTGGTGGCATTGTTGATTTAGTGGTCAAAGTGAACAATGACCTTGGTTTTTAGTAAAGCAACATTTGGAGATGCTTTGAGGATTTATGCGTTATTTCTCTAAGTATAAGTATAGTGTTTTAAAAGTAAGGATCTTCTTTTTCCTTTTTCTTTTTCAAGGGGATTAGTTGCAAGGTGTTTGTAGGAGGTCTTTTAGAGTTGTTGAAAAAGGCCCAAAGGCTGAAGAACCAAAAGAATTGAAAGGGCCCAAAGGGCAAAGAAGGCTAAAAGGCCAAGAGAACCAAAAGGGTTGAGAAGGTCAAAAATGATAAGAGGGCTAAAAAAACCAACATGATTTTTAGAACCAAGAGAGCTAATCAATCATAGTATTGTGGGGGATTCAAATGGGTTTTCACAAAGGAGATGGTGTGAGGCTCATTGACAAATTCAACGAAGAGAACTTCTACCTTCAAAAGTTCAAGATGGAGATGATCTTGGCAAAGAAGGACTTGTGGATATTGTGGAAGGTTTAGAGGATGCTTCCAAGGAAGATGTAGAGCTAAAAGTGGTGAAGGCTTACTAAAAGAGGGTGAAAAGGGCCATGGCTATCATTGCCACCAATCTTGTGGATTGCCAACTTGCACACATCCAACTTTGCAAGGATCCAACGTAGGCATGGTGGACCCTTTGTTCCATCCATCAACAAAATACTCTCTCCAATATGCTCTATGTGAGGTGCAAGTTCTTCACCATCAAGATGCAAAAGGCGCACTAGTAGAAAATCTGAATTTTTTGTTGTTTTGGTCGTGTTGATCTGGTGCAGTTTTTTTGCTGATTTTGTCAAAAATCTGTTGATTTCAACAGATTTTTGGCAAAATCAGCAAAAAAATTAGATTTTCTACTAGTGGCAAATGACATTTTAGACCACATCAACAAGGTGAAGGCCCTTGCTGAGCGACTTGCTTGCATGGAGGTACCACTTCGAGATGAAGATGTGGTAGTGATACTCCTTGAGAGTCTTCCATCTTCTTACTCCCATCTAATTGCAGCTTTAGAAACAAGTTCTATGAAAGAATTCACGTTGGAGTATGTCACGACACGGTTGATGCATGAAGTGACCAAAACGAAGGCTCAGAAGGAGTCTCAAGGTGAAGATGCGGCATTGGTGACATACCAAAGCAAGGAAAGTGGTAACAACAAGGGCACCAATGCAAGGAAAGTGGTAACAACAAGGGCACCAATGCAAGGGTGTGGTACATATGTGGCAAACCAAACCACATTGCAAGTTCTTGCTACAAAAAGAAGAAGAATGCAAGTGAAAGTGCAAATTATGTGAAAGACATCAAAGAAGATGATGACTATGCATTCATGGTCAATGACGGATATGGCACTAACTCCATGTTGAAATGGATTGTGGACTCAAGGGCCAATGGAGCACACAACATATGATGCCCTATAGAGAGGTCCTTGCTACTTATGAGTCTGTGAAAGAGAAGAGAGTATTCATGGGAGCTGACGGCATAGTGGACAAATTGTTGATTATTGTGGAAGTGAAAGAGAAAGGTGAGAGAAGAAGACTCACTATCAGTGAAGTTTTCCATGTGCCCAAGTTGCATGCTAATTTGCTTTCAGTGAGTAAACTTGCCTTAAATAAGTGCAAAGTGAATTTTAGTGCAGTGGTGTGTGTTGTGAGAGCATCCAATATGCCACAACCATGAGAGATGGCAACTTGAACTGTATGTTAATCAAACTTAGAAAAGATGAGTCTCCAAACACACACACACAAAAGGTATAGACTTTGGAGGCTCAAACAAGGTGTTAAAAAGACATTACTAAGGCCTCAAGCCAAGTCTCCAAAGTCTAAAAGTCCCATGGAATCTTCTTCCACACTCCAAGCCTTCCTAACTAACTCTTTGCTTCCATATACTCATAATTGATTGCAAATAACACCCTCATGTGCTACACATGACAAGTAAGTTTGTTGCAATGTTGTACACTACATGGCTTAAGATAATCAAACAAATTAGAATTAATTGGGTGAGTATGCTTTTTCCATTGCTTCACATCATATCCAAGTATTGCACCATGGTAGTGAAGCTATCAGTAGACAACAAGGATTCAAAGTCTACAAAATAACAATGTGTTGCATCCTTTGTTGTTTTAGCCTAGTTCTTGGACATTTCTATACTTGAGGCCCTTGTCATGTTTCCTTCTAATGTTGGAAAGTGACAATTTTTAGTGAACTTTAGCTAGCAAAGAGACATCTTTAATTCTTCATATAAAATTACTTTGTAAGTTGCTATTAAAGTTTGTGATTGAGACATTTAGTTAGCAAATGATCTTGCCCATTACAATTAGTACACCATATATGAATTAGTTCTTATATTAGTGGAATTGGGACGTCTTAAAGGGATATTGATAACATGGGTTCTCAATTCATGCATGACATACATTCATTTACTAATCTCATTCTATAAATGATCAACTTTAGTTGTTTCTGATTCAAATTTTTGACTAGGTTGAATGTTAGATTTAATTGGTGTAGCACATGTTATTGGTTGAAGAATTGAATTTGGATATACTAGTGTTTGCATTTGTGAAAAATAAATCATAATACCTAGGAGTCATTAGGAGAAAATTGAACCCAAGAAGAAGCCACAATGTAATACAAATAGTTTGTGTGGGAAAGAGCCTTCTCAATTCACTAATTGGACCAAGAATTGCATGATATGCTCAAAAATTTGTCAAGATTATCCAATCCATCTCTATGATCTCATAAATCATACGCCTCTTATAAATATCTACAGACCAAGTGGCAACTACGAATCGTTAGTGTGATAGTACTAATGACAATGTGACCATCCTCATACTCACCTCAATTAGTACTAAAATTAGTAAAAAAATTCAAAGCTTGTTTTTGGGTTCAATTTCTCCCTAATGGATAGTTGGAATATATAAAACTTTGAGGATAAACTATCAATTGGGTCTACTAAAATCATTTGTCTCTTATCATTTGTTCTAGTCTTTTCATAACTTTTAGCATTTTTCAAAGCAATGACCAAATCTACTGGAAGTTTTTCTTTAATAGCTAATCTACATTCTAGAGGATACAAGCCACCTATGAAGTCCCTATTTAGATCATCATTGGGCATGTTATGATCATTCCACCATTGTAATAGATATATGACACATTTAACTACTTTTGGACTTTCCAAAGTCTAAAATTATAGAACTACTAAAATACCTTGATGTATTTCTACGTATCTAGAGATCTCACTATGTATTATCGTTTCACATGCATCAAATTTTGAACCCGTAACTATTGCAAAGAATGCTTTGAGTGTTTGGAAATGAGAGAAACTATGTAATTTTGTTCCATCCTCTTTAGAAGTCTCTGAAAATAAATCCTTGAGTGTATAGAAATTCACATAATTGGATTGAGGCATCTTGGAATAGGGTTCTTAGAATTACTCCTTGTGACAAGGATTTTTGCATCCAATTTGCAATTCAAAAGATGAAAAGACCTCATGAAACTTCTTGAGAGATCTCCCAATGATTTTGAAATATTTCATAAAGCATGTCTATATATGAAAGTTGTAAGAGAAAACATATTATAGCAATGCAAACATCCATGATGAATCATCCGGAGATTTCTCGATATAGAAGAATACCATAAATTTCATTAAATTCAAAATTGTAGACTACGTCTAAATAATAAGCATTCGTATCCTTATATGTCTATATGATTGGGCAAAGGCATTCACTTGCATTGTCAAACAAAGGAATTCCAACATTTAGCTTGGAGCTTGGAGATCGGGAGATCTTCTAATGTAATCCCTTCAACTTTTACACAATGACATTTGTATAGTGAAGCAAGGTGGGTTTACCGCAATTTATTCATTGAAATTCATCAAGGAATAGGCATGTGCCTTTCGGAAAAAAAGAGCATTGCTTGTAGTTTTGAGGCTATTCTACTTGACCTACGTAATCCAAATCATCCCTAACATGTAACACTACAAGTATTATATAATTCCGTTGCATATTTAAAGGATCCATATCAATGAACACAATAGTTTGATTCCTATATACTTTGCGCATTCTCAAGCTTACTAAAGAAATCTATCATGACATTGCAAGGATTGGGATGCAACTCCAACTTTCCTAGTAAGTCATATCTGTAAATAAAAAATAGCCTTGAAATAATCTTGTGTGGAAACATATGTCAAAGGAACTCTTCCAATGTCAAAGAGTTCCTCTTCAATTACAAACCAATGGAATTCTTTGCCACTAGATCTCTAATAAGTGCCTAAAAGCTATACAAAATTTTGATATTTTGTTAGACATCCAAGACACCACCCTCAATGCATAGAAGATCGGTCAATACAATAATCACTACCTTCTAAGAAGACCCACCCCAATACACAATCAATTCTAAACAACCTTTAACCATAGAATAGACAACTTCCTATCACCAAGAGACTTCTTCATACGTAATGTCAAATTAAATTTATCATAACGTGTTTGTTGCAAAATCTATTATATAATAACAAAGGATCTATATATCATGAATGAGGAAATTACAGCAATAATTCAGCATTTTTTATTTGCCTAAAAATAAAAAATAAAGCTATCCAAAGGAAATTACAATCTCATAGTTTTCCTCAAATAAGAAAACCATTGTGAGGGGCTTGTACGAAAAGTGTGATCTATTTTTAGTATTTCAAAATCGTTCAAAAATAATAGGTCTATCATTTCAATTCACATGTATTATTATAATTGTACATTAATATAAGTATTGGAAGAAATTAATATCTTGTGACGTTCAGATAAAAATTAACACAAATGATTACTGTAGAAAGAAAACTTTTTAAATAATAGTAAATTTAGACTATTTTAGCCTATTAGGGCCCCTTAAGTAGGAAATAGTAAAAATTAACTTAAAATTAAAGTTAAATTGCATTTCTAAGTGTAAATAGGATTACTAGCATGTAGATAGCCTAGTTGGATTTGTTTTTAAATTTTTTATTTTTTGTGTGGATATTTTTGTGTTTATTGAGAGTGACTGGTATGCTTTTTATAGTATTTGTGTTCCAGTTTGTTGTTTTTGCATATTTTTTTTTTATCAAATTAGAGTGACTTTTTGAATAATTTTTGAAATTGTTAAATTCAATTAGGAGTGGTTGGGTTGCAATTCAGTCCAAGTAGGTGAGTTTGGTTAGGTAGTTAGTAAGTCAAGTAAGTTGGTTGTAAAGGCCAGTAGTTTAGTCAAATAGGAGTTCAGTGAGTCTTGTGATTCCAAGTAGTGCGTGTCCAAGTTGGTAGTTGAGCAACTGTTGGGAGAGTATATAGTCATCCTTTCCGATTGGAAATGGACCCACTTGGAGAGAGTCAATGCAAGTCCCGGCCAGGGGAGCCGTATAGTGTAGTTTTTTTTGTCTTTGTGTGTGTGTCCAAGTGGGATGAATTTGTGTGTATGGAGTGTCTTGTGTCCTAGTTGGAGAACTGTTGATTGAAGATCAGTTAGAAATGGAAAAAGTTTGAGTTGGATTGGATGGTGAAGATGGTTACTTGTGAGATTCATGAAATCAAAATATTGTCACCAAGTTAAAAGTGTTTGAGATGAAGCTTAAGTAATTGTGACTGTGATGGTTGTGTAGATTTGAAGATTAGTTGTAGTTAAATTTTGAGATCATATTGATGAACAATTAGGATGAGATGACAAACTGAGTTAACATTGAACATTTATATAAGGGTGGTTTTAATTACCAATTAGGATTTAATAGAAAAAATATTTTGAATCTATTGGTGTATTGGCTATAAGAGTGTGAATGAGTTCAATTGGAGATATGTTGTAATTGTTATGTGTGTTTCTAGTTTGGATGTTCAATGCATTGATGTGTATAAATCTAAATAAAGTTGGTAGTGTGTAATGTCGTTGTAGTTTGAGTGGCTACTAATTTTCCAAATTGGGTCATGGTTTTCTATTTTTGGATTGTATACCTATTTTAGGAATTGGTCCATTTAGCATAGATTCCTACTTGACCGTCTCCCTTGGAATGAACTTATTTTACTAATAGGGTAGTTTCCGAATAGGTCATTATCCTTCTTCAACATAGCATAGGATGGATGAAATAAAAATAAAAATAAAAACATTTGGATGAATGAGGTGTGACTTAGATCACACCCTTTCAAATTTCCACCAGTTCATTTTTTTGAAAAACTATAAAAAACTAAAAAATTAAATAATCAATCGACATTATGTAAGTCCCGAATTTCTTCTAAATTATATTTATATTAATATTATTTTTGTTGTGAGTTTATATCTTTGCCTTATTGTGTTTGTTTTGTTTTGTTGCAAAATTCTGTATTTCCTCACCTGTATTGTGCTTGTGTTCCTATCAATATGTCTCTGAGTATGCTGTGATTTTTGAGTAATTGTTGTGAGGGAAAGTATGTTAGCAAATTGAGTAAACAATTTGTAAGAGATTGGTTGTCACGATGAATTGGAGGAGCGATTGTCATTCGAGGGGATCCAAGATTGATTGCCGCAGAAAAAGTAAATAATCGTGATCTAAAAACGGAATGCGATCAAAGCTCCGGAAGGTGGATTGGAGATCCAGCAAGTGAAGACGGAATCTGCATCATGCGGTGATCTTCATCACTCCTGAATGCGGTGAGTCAGGTGCATATTCATTACAACTTCTCAAATTGGTCAAATTTCTGAATTTGGAAAGACTGCGAGGTGCCAGTTGATCAAGGAAATTGAAATACGGAACAAAATTCATTGCTATAGCTAGCGCTTGCTTCACGCATACTACCAAGTCCCAAAAATCAAGAATTTTTTTTTGCTTGTGTGAGATTAAAACCTTGAAATTGTGCCGTTGGAGAAGGTGCGGCAGTCAAGCCAAGCTCGGCAATCACCGTGACTCCAACGAGGTGTAAGGTTTCTTGACGAATCTTTAAATTCTAAATATTCTAAATATGGAAAGATTGCGGGATTCCAAATAACCAGATGAATCAATCAAAGGTAAGGAATTAATTTGAAATCGATATTGATCTGCAAACAAGTGCGACAGGCTTTGAAAGCACTGCGAATCTCTCTACAAAGCTGCCAAGCCTAGATCAGATTCTTTCCCAAAAACATCAAAAACACAAAAATTTGGGCTTAATCCAATAATTGCGGTCGTGAGGAAGGCTTTGATCATCTCCATGCATAAATTGACCCAAAATTTGTAACCGGGATTGAATCAAGAGGATCAACAACTTGCCCGGCAACCTGCAAGCTGTGACAAACTCTTGCAAAGTCTAAGTAGGGATTCGGGCTCCTCGGTGAACCATTGCGTGGCTTTAGGGTCCTGTCGCACGGACTTGGGGTGCGGCAACGGGCATAGGGCTCAGTTCCAACCCCACGGGTTTGAGCTAGGGTGGTCGGTCTTGAGTGTACGGGCTTAGGTCTTGGGTGTTCCGGTCATAAGTCAAGTTTGGGGTTTGGAGGCCCGGCTCGGGCAATCTGGGGCTTGGGCTACGTAGGTGGCCTAGTGTAGAAATAGAATAATGACCAATTTGAAAATTATCCTTTTAGTATAATAAGTTCGTTCCAAAGGAGACAATTTAAAATAGGGTCGCTTTTACTAAGCCAATCAAACCAATACAACCACGGCAAAGAATATTTTTTCAATTTTGATTTTATATTCATAATACTCTCACTTGAACTAGAACGACAACCAATAACAACCACTCCAATTTGGCAAATGTATACGACACAACAGTTTCTAAACACACATACACATCAATCACATGCTCACAACTCAATTCCAAGAATTCTATAAATTTCAATTTAACACATGATCTTATCACATTTGATTACTCCAACAATAATATTACACACAACAATTATTCCACAACACACACAATTCTCACAATCCATCATACACTAAAATCACAATTAGGCAACATAAACTCCGATTACATATTAATCATGAACAAAATCACATAAAATAGCCTAATAGGAGGCCGGACTCGCATTGGGCATTCTCAATAGTGGGGCCCAAATCCGAATTGCTCAACACTTAAATACCCAACTTGAGAGACACCTTTCCAAATCCAACTTGGAAGTCAACACTCACACCCCTTGCCATCCGAGCTCACTTAAAAATCCTACCAACTTGTTATCTGTCTAACCATCAAAGTCAATTTCCAAACTGGTAGCCTAATTCACTCGATTGACACTTGAATTCACATCCTATAGGCTAAAATCCTGCACTTCACACTCCAACTAGGCAATTAAACATCACAAAATCCCAATGAAAATTTCACACAATCTACACCTTGGATTATTTTTATTTATATATTTTTTACTTTGAATATTATAATGTGTAAATATGGTTGTTTTGAGTCTATGCTTTAAATTTTTGTTGCCTTTATTTATTCATAGTTCTAAGTTTTTATTTTATTAATATTATTTGATTTATGAGTTTTATATATTTGGATCATATGCAATTGTTATATTGGTATGGTTGGTTAAAAGTGTTTGTTTAAGTCTTGGTCATTGGATTTGTATGTTAAAAATTGATTGTTCCCGAGTTTCTTGTCTTCGAAAATTGTATTAGAATAAATTGTGATTGGTCATAGGTTCTACATAGTTGGTTCAAATTGCAAATTGTTCCAATGATATGTTTGTATGTTAACCCATGTTTGTTTGGAATAATTTGATAAAAGCAAAAGAATTAAGAATTATTTGACATCATCATAAATTGCACAACTGGGAATTATTTAACATAAAATATGGAAACGCTAGACATTCTTGCATGATGGCATAGTTGTAGATTGATTGGACTATTTGACATAAATATACATATATGAATGAATGAATAAAAAGGCATAATGAATGAATCACATATACTATTATATCAATACTTTCTTGTTATGATTACGTTCTAGTGCATGCATCATATAAGATTCATTTGACAAAACCTGATTTATTTGACAAAAAATGATTTGACCTGCCTTAATTAGAACACTATATAGGACTGGACTTTATTCATACATTAGTAATGGACTGGCCAACAAATTTTACACACGGGAATAAGAGTGATATAATATCATACTAAACTTGTAAACATAAATCTATTTGAAAGTGACTCTAGTCACAAAATGTTAGACTGATTAAACCTTTCTCTAAAACTAAGAACCCCTATACTTTGTTTCCTGGTTTTTGTGGAAGTGCAAAATTTAGTTCACATTTTGGCGCTGCTACAAGAGAGGGTTGTGGCTATTGGTCTCTAAGTAGTAAAGTAGAAAAGAATTTTGAATTTCCAAACTTCTATGAATTAAACTTAAGTAATGAAAAGTTAGACATAAAATATGTATCTCTTTTTCAAGAGTTAAAAAACATTGAAAGAGATGACATGTATATTTTTTTTTCTCTAATCTCTTAAGTGTTGAATTCTTAGAACTATTAAATGTTTTTTTTTAAAGGAAGTTCAATCCAGGAAAATAAGTGAAGATTGATTTTGTTTTATTATAATACAAAATTATAAAATCTTAAAAAGAAAAAAAAATTGAGTTAAAGTAAATAAATAAATAAAAATTTAAAAGCCAGCATTGTAAGGAAGATGCCAACATTAAGACTTAAATGATAGAAGGTTTATTTATTTTTTAAATTAAAGAAAATAATTAAAAAAGAAAACTCTAGATAGTTAGGATTACAGGAAAAACTTACCTATTAGTTGTGTATATAAATATTCAATGAATAATTGTTATCCTAATTAGCCAAAAATAAATCAAAATAAAATAAAATATTTAAAAGAATTAAAAATTGCATATGATATTATTTTGAATTTAAATTGACAAGTTTATTTGACATATTCATGTGGTTGTTATTCAAGAGAGATTCTCTAATTATCTTGCATTATTTGTCTACAACATTTGATGAGTAACAAGGATTGGAAATATAAGGTTCAGTAGATTGGTAGGATAAACTTTGCAATTTCTTATTTCAAAAATTGAAAAGAAGAAATGGTCATGGATTGTTCTTACTATAGTAGATTGATCAACTATAATTATTTCAATTGTCTAACTGTAGAAGAGTATTTGAGTATAGAGTGAAGTCATAGATTGTTGTGGAACAAGTAGAAGGCTAGTTGATAGATTAACCTTTATGATGAGTGGTCAATCCTTTGTAAGCATATAGATGTGAATTTTGTATGACAAAATTAATTAATTAATTAATAATAAAATAATAAAACAAAGTGAAATTAAAGAAGAATTAAGGATGATCTACATGCCAACACAAACTATGGTAAAATCATTTTAGCTAAGAGTACAATGTTGTAAAAACAAAAACAAAAACAAAAACTTTCTGGAACATCCTTGGATAGGGCACTGATCTGATTAAGTCTTTACTTTTTGAGATTCACTACTAGATCATAAGACAATCAAAAACCAATACTTAGCCTAAAACATCTTGGATTTTTGTAGAATAGAAGTACAGCTTACCAGCTACTTTATCACTTTATTCCTAAATCCCAGCTTTGTTGTAACCAATGTAAACCAATCGTTTTCATAACCATATATGTACAAAGGTAGAGTAACAAGCTCCAAAGTTTATATACAAGCAATCTAACTATATCTCCTAAGTGTAGGACAAAGCATTATTTGCATAATTTAACACAAAGTAAAAGAATGCAACATGAGTGTTTTGGAGTAGGAATTTTTTGTAGCTTGTCAAAAATCCTCCAAGTCTCCATGGACCTCACATGTGCCCATCCCACAACATGACAAAAAGAAATGCTAATGAGGTACACAAAGTGTCTACAGTCCATAGTGCGTGTTATTGAAGTCTTAAAGAGTCAAGAAAACAGAACTAGCAAAACTTAAACCAAAAAATTACATCAAGTAGCCCATCTGTAAAACCTGGTTGTTAGAAAGAGAAGAAGAAGCCATCTTTTGAGTGTAGTCATTCCCCCAGCTACACTATCCAGATCAATTAGCCCTTTTTCTAAAGTGTAGCACTCCAGCAGGGTAAATTTGGTGAAGCTACTGAGCCACCAGACTCAAGCACCACCGCAAACAGGGCCGAGCTTCATAGCAAGCAAGAGACCCACAACAAGCAGGATCGAGCATTCAATAAAGCCTCTCCACTTCAGCAGACACTAACCGAGGTTGCATAGTAAGTAACTACCAACATAATGGAGTCAGAAACTTAGTTTGGACTTATTAAGTATGATTGAGGAAAAATAATAGAGTCCATCCGTTAGTGCGTTTATTTCATCAAACAATAAGTTTGTCTTACAATTACTGCTAAATTTGTAGCCATATTTCCAACCGTCTATTGCAGGACAGGTATTAGAAGTAAAAGCAAATTTGTCTGTTGTGCAGGATTAGCTGTCATTGCAGCTTCATTAAAGGGAACAAACTAAAGTATCTAAATGGAGGCTATTTTGAACATTAAATCAAGAATAAGCCATTACATCAGAAAGATCTTGTGAAATCCCATTAACTCCACAAAGGGAGGGAGGGCGGGATTTCTTTCTACAATTTTTTCTTTCTATATTTTTTTCTTTTTAGTCTTGGGAATTGACACTTCTTTTATTCGACAACCTTATGTGAAACACTTACACATAATGTTCTCTTACTTATAATAGAGTATAGGCTAAAATAGACATCAAGTACTATTTTAAGAGTCTAAATTTGACGTTGAAATCTAGAGAACAAAAACAAAAACAAAAACCCGCCTCCTCCCCTAGGAATGCAAGCCTTCAGTAAGAGCACCAAGTGTACCCTCTTACTGAAGAGCACACCAGGCCTCTTAGTGTAAATGTGTTAAATCATATCTAAGCTTGATAGCATTACTTGGTATGCAAGAATCAACCAAGATTTTATACGTATATACAGTTACAAGGTATTTACAGATGACTGTCTAATGGCAGAAATAAGCTGCTGGATGTTAAATTTCAACCCTGGAAGAGGATTCACGGCTAGAAACTGACAAATAGTTTTTCTAAGTTGTGGTTCAAAGAATCCGTTATTTGATAAGGTATGGATAAGAACAAGTATCTCATGTGAAGCTACCTCCACCGAATTTGAGATGTATAGAATAGGTACGCATTGCGAGATTGCAATGTTGTAGGACTGCTTGATAGGACGATTGGATTTGAATCTAATATACTGTGTGTAAGAAAATGGTAGTTCCCTCTTCTTATCATATTTTTGAATACAGTATCTGTTCGGATGATTCTCCAAGAGGCAGATTTGTAGATTCATGAAGTTAGCCTGGGTACCTTTAGTGGAATCGAGGTCTGAATACTTGGAGACTTCACACTTGATTTCTAGCACATCAAGTAGGTAAATCCAGTAGAGATTGTCCTCAAAGCGGATCTGGGACGGTGACAAAAATTCCATCGGTCTTGCTGTATTTATCTAGCACACGTCATCTATGTACCTGAAGGCTGTTTTAAAGAGTTTCATGAGGTCAATTCGGCCCAAACGAGCTAATCTATGAATGAACTTGATTTCATAGTGCATCAAGTAAATGTTGCACCAAAGTGGTGAACATGAAAATCCCATCGGGATCCCAAGCTGTTGTTCCCATGCCCGATCACCAAGGGTGACGTAACAATTATTCATCAGCCATCTGTGAATCACAATAAGTTGTTCTTCCTGTAAGGAAAACCATGATCCATACAATAGACAGTTTGTATTCCAGGTAGCTTTTACAGCATTACCTTCAGAATCCACACAAATCCAGATCACAGGAGCAACCCTAGTATGTGTAGCACGAGCCTGTCGATAGCCAATTTTGATAATGTGTGCTATTGCATCAGTTAAGTTGTCCGGGCCTAGTAAGGGAATACTTTCGTAACATCTTGTGATATCTGCTACAAATATATCATCAATGCATTTAGATAAGTTGATGGCAACTTCTATAGATGAGTTTACCAGCCAATAGATCCAGGTTTGGCAGCCTAAGAGCTTGCTATAACCATTTGCAGTGGTAGAGGCCCAATCTCGGACCTTCTCTAAAACTGCCATTGATGCTATCGTAATTAGGTGTGGTAGATTAGAGTACACTGTATGAAATGCGTTTGTCAGCCACCTATATTTGTTCTTGTGCATTTTGTAAGTGGCCATGATATATGGAAAGGACTGGAAGGGGATTTGTAATTGTGGTACTAAGTTTGAAATTTCCTCAGTTACTTGCTTTAGGACAATAGATGGTAATGACCAGCTAGATTCGTCTCTGCAAGGTGTGAAGTCTGGGCCTGAGAGCCTTTCCAAAGCCATGAATCGAATATGTTTAATGCATATAAAGCATGCATTGTTTGCTGCCTTCTCTAGGCCAACACAATATACATATTTTGTAAGCCAATATTTCATTTTGGACATCCTTCCATTGCATGAGATCCTGTCCTGAGAAAATCAAACCATCCTTATTGTTTTTCGATGCTACCTTAAGTCTGGTCAGGCAAGTGCTACGGACCCATTCTATGGCTTCTTCTATGGATAGTCCATGATTTTGTAAATCAAGGACATGAATTAGCTGCAAAAATGCATCTAAGGCAGTAGCAACACTCACGGCAATGTTTATTGGCTTTACTGGAATATGGTTGAGCCCCATTGATACAACTTTTCTTAGATCGCGATTTTGAATAATTTGTGTGTCTAATGTTCGCACATGGACCCCTGCTGCTGTAAAGTTAGAGACTTCTGAGTTAATTTGTACATCTAGAAACCTGGCAAATCGCTTAGCTTTACAACATAAGCATTTTTCTACAGGATCGAGTAGGTGTAAGAATGTAAACTTTTTAAATACTTCTGATGGCTTATAAAGCACTAAAGGCATGTTGTCATGATAACGCCAAGAGAACATGATATCTTACAAAAGAGGACATAGATTTTCAAGGTTGAAATTTGTAAGACATTCAGCAAAAATTTGTCGTAATTTGATCCATTTCAAGGCACAACATGGGTAAGTGAGAATGATGTAGGCAATAGGTTTTTTCATATTGATTTTCTGCAAAACATTTCGACCAAGTTGGTCTGTTGACATCGTCCGTTGCATCACTGTTCAAGAAAGAATAAAAAAATGACCAAAATCAATGAATAACTGGAAAAACAAACTCTATAGTAACATTCAGTCATCATCAAAACTGAGGAGTCTTGTTTGAACTGGTGACTGTAGTAACTCTTGAATATGGAGACTTGGCGAAATCGGTTTGCTGCTGGATGACATAATTCCTGATTCCATGCTGATGGTGTCTCGGAAGACCGGCAGTTGCTCAGATCAAGGTGTTTCAGGAAAGTATTGAAACGCCGAGGTCTGTACTGGGGCATTATAACATCGATATTTCTGTCCAGAACCCCGTCCAGAATTGTGGCCTCTGCCACGAGGACTGGGTCCGCGACCTTTGCCATAACCGCCATTGTAAGTTTGTCAATTAACAGTAGGAGGCGTGTTCAGGTTTAGTTTCTGCTTTTTAGCTGGAGGAGCAGTGCTGGGAGTGCCTGGGTTTGCAATTGAGAAGGCCGAAAGTTTCAACATGCGTTTAATTTTATTGAGGCTCTCTTTGTAGGTAAAAGACCTCATCCGTTATCAAAAAAGAAATGGACCCTATAAGTCCTTTTTCCAAGATTCAAAGCCTATGATACAAGGGGACACTTCCTCAAATAAACAATCTTTTGATTCATATAAAAAGAAATTGAAATATTTTTATTGTAAAAACCTAGTCATGCTATTAAAGATTGTTGTAAAAGACATGCAAATGAAAAGAGGTAAAGAATTTCCGGTCAATTTTAATCTAGTCACAGATGATAATGCTAGATTATATGTAGTTACTGCTTTGTTTACCAAAAGAAAAGATCTTGTTAGGTATGTTGACACTAGGGCTACCCAACATATGGCCCACGATCAAATTTTTTTTATTACATATAGACCTATAAGTAAAGATCAAGTAGTTTACTTAGGCAATGATACATTCCATGAGGTTATAGGTGAAGAAGATGCATCTATTACATTAAATAATGGTAAAAAAATCCATACCTAATGTCATTCATGTTCTTGACTTATTGAAGACTTTGTTTTTAGTTAAAAAGCTAGATGAAGCTAGAGGCCAAATGAACATCAAGTCTAGTCTATATACACTTAGAGCACCTAATAGAGCTATAATAGCTACTTGTAAACTAGATAATGATTTATACAAGTTAGGTCTAGCATCTTTTAAGTGTCATGTTGTTGCTCTTTCTACAATTGGTTCAAAGATAGATAAGACCAAATTGTTGTATAAATGAATGTCACATAAATTATACACAAATATCACAACTTGTCATAAATTCTATGGTCTTAGGTTTCGAAAACCTTAATATTAGGCAATGTACTTCATGTATTCAAGAAAAGCAACATAGGGACAAATTTCCAAAGCAAGGTAGAACTCGCACCAAAAAAGTTATGGAGCTTATCCATTCAAAAATTTGTGGACAAATGCAAACATCCACACTCAGGTTCTACATATTTATCACCTTTATTGATGATTACACTCGCTATACAATAGTATATCTTTTACAGCAAAAGTCTAAAGCCCTTGAAAAATTTAAACTATATATAAATAAATGGTTGAAAATCAAATAAATAAGACTATAAACATTAAGGTTCTTCGTGTTGATAATGATGGAGAATAATAATCCCTTGAATTCACAAAATTTTGTGAAAATCATGGAATATTGCGTCAATTTACAGTTTCCTACATCCCTCAACAAAATGTTGTAGCCGAACGACGTAATAGAACATTAGTAGAAGTTGTTGTTATCATGCTCAATGATGCTCATTTATCTAGGGTATTATGAGGCAAAGTAATTATGATTACTACAAATATACAAAATAGGGTACCAACTAGTGCCATTGATTTGAATAAAACACCCTTTGAATTATGGACTGATAGACAACCCAATCATTCACATGTTAGGGTCTTTGGGTGAAGAGTTTTTGCTGTGATTCCTAAAGATCAAAGAAAAAAGCTTGATTTTCGTACTATGGAATGTATTTGTTTAGGCTACAACGATGAAATCCAAGGATATAGATTAATGAAGGATATAGATAAATGCAAAAGTATGATAACAAGATCATTCTATTTAGAGATGTAACATTTTTGGAATTTGATATGTCTCAAAGTGATCCACCATCATTAACTCCCGTAGATTTGGAGGCTCCTAATAATGAAAGTTTATTGTTGAATACTAATACTACAAGAATTACTGTCCAAAATGATAGAAATTGGTCCGAATCAACAAGTCCTAATTGACAAAAAATTGACAGATTTTTGTCAATTTTGACAAATTGCTGTCAATTCGGTCAATTTTTTGTCAATTAGGACTTGTTGATTCGGACCAATTTCTATCATTTTGGACAGTAATTCTTGTAGTATAAATTTTTTAAGGTTATACCAACTAATATGCAAGGTCCTCTCAAATTTTTTTTAGGACTTAAATATATGTTAGAACTTATTCAAGAGTCTATATCAAGTCAAATGCCTTTAACCACATCTCTCACTGATAGTGCCTTCAAGGAAAGTGAAGCACCTTCCAAGTCATCCAAACTACCATGGATGTCCATAACAAATCCATGGCCACCATAAAGCCATGATGCACTACTAGAAAAACAATGCCCAAATTAACAAAACATTAACAATTTTTTGTTAATTTGGGTACTACAACGTCCACTTTCACAAATTTTTGTTAATTGTGCCCTATTTAACAATTTTTTTTGTTGATTTGGATAGTGCAATTACCACATCAACAAAATTTTGTTAATTTTTTGGGAATCTTTTGGAATCTTTTAGAATCTTTAGAATTTTTATAGAAATCTTAGAAATCTTCAAAAATCTTTAAGAATCTTCAATATACAATGTAGATTTAAGAACAAAATAAGTACACAATTCGGTGTTTATTAAAGTCAGCAGACTTTAGGGGCAATTTTCACCTTAAAAAATTATTTTTTTCAAGAAACTTTGGACTAATGAAAGTTGTAAAATTGATATATCTTTCACCTCCAATTTTTTTTTTGAGATTTAGATCTTCTAATCAAAAGTTATGAACAAAAATCAGAGAGGGGTAAAAATGGACATTCTTTTTTATATTTTGAAACACCTTCTCTGATTTTTGTCCATAACTTTTAATTTAAAGATTTAAATCTTAAACAGATTGTTGGAGGTGAAAGATGTTTTCATCTTAAAACTTTCATTAGTTCAAAGGATGTTTTGAAAAGTTTATCTTCTAGGACAAAATTGCCACCAAAGTCTACTGACTTTTAATGGAAAAAACATTAAAGAATAAAAGTAAATAAAATTATATACCTCAACTCCAAATTCAAATATAAGTATATTTTAAATCTTTTTTTTCTTTAGAAGCCTTTGGAGTCTTAATTTTACAATGTAGATTTAAAAAAAAATTAAGTCATCACTAATCGATTTTCTAAAAAGTCAGCGGACTTAAAAGGCAATTCAGACCCAGTAAAAGAACTTTTTTGGAAAAACTTTGAACTTAAAAAAGTTGAAAAATTAAGTTATCTTTTGCCTCCAACAATTTTTTTGAGATTCGAACCTACCAATAAAAAGTTATGGACAAAAATCAGAGAGGGAGTTTAAAAATTTTAAAAATAAATATTCATTTTCATCCCTCTCTGATTTTTGTTCATAACTTTTGATTGGTAGGTCAGAATCTCAAAAAAATTGTTGGAGGTGAAAGATTACTGGATTTTTCAACGTTTTCTAGTCTGAAGTTTTTCCAAAAAATGTCTTTTACTGGGTCTGAATTGCTCCTAAAGTCTGCTGACTTTGAAAAAGAATGAAAAAAATCCAAAAAAACTATCTAAATGGATTTCTATTCCCTAAGTAATCAAACAACTTGAAAGGTTGGTGCCTTGGCAAGAGCCTTAGCCTCTAACTATGAGGTCCCGGGTTCAAACCCCGGTGGCTTCATTTCCATGGCAGCCATTGCCATGTGGCAATTACCTAGGTTGCCACGTGGTAGTTGGATTGCCGGCCATGTGGCACTACTCTAGACGTCAAAATATATATTTTATGAATTTTAAAAAAAATATTTCAAAAAAAATGTCCAAATTAACAAAAAATCAACACTTTTTTGTTAAGATTCAGCACTGTTTTGTTAAAAAATCAACACTTTTGTGTTCAAATCAACACGTCCAAATTAACAAAAAAACTCAACACTTTTGTGTTGAGTTTTGTTAATTTGGTCACTGTTTTTTTCTACTAGTGATGTCTCAAGTAGGTACATTAAATGAACCTACAACCTTTAGAAGAAGATTTAAGTCGTCCCAATGCTTTTAAATAGCAAGAGGCCACAAATGAAGAGTTGAATTCTCATACTAAAAATAAAACATGGGAATACGTTACCTTACCCTTTGATAGGAAACCTATTGGTAGCCGATAAGTTTTCAAATTAAAAACCAATGCCAATGGTTAATCAATCGGTACAATCGGTACAATGGTACAATGGTTAATCAATCAATCGGTACAAGGCAAGGTTAGTTGCCAAAGGTTATACTCAAGTAGAAGGAGTTGATTATACCGAAACCTTTTTCCTTATCATTAAATTAACTTCAATTTGCATTAGTAGAAAATCTGAAATTTCTGTCATTTTGGATGCGTTGTTTTGGACAAAATCTAACAAAAATCTGTAGTTTCCAACAGATTTTTGTTAGATTTTGTCCAAAAAAACACGTTCAAAAGGACAAAAATTTCAGATTTTCTACTAGTGTTGTGTCATCCTAGCTTCAACTACGTTGTCTGATCTAGAGTTGCTTCCATTTGATATAAAATCTACATTTTTAAATGAATTACTTCTTGAAGAAATTTATATACACATTCTGGAGGGTGTCCCTTGACCTCTTGATCATAACGCTATGTGTAAATTGTTAAAAACATTAATGCATGATTGTTGATCATCGTGGGTTTGAAGTTTAGGAGTCAATTCCTCTCTGAATTTTGTCCATAACTTTTGATAAAAGACTCAAAATTGCAAACAGATTTTTGGAAGTGGAAACTAACTTTGTTTATCAACTTTTGTTAATTCAAAGTTTTAAGAAATAAGTTGGTTTACTATGACTAAATGAACTTTGAAGTATGCTGATTTTAAGAAATACCAAACTTGAAATGAGTAAGTTAAAATGAACTTAAGTTTGATATTTCTTAAAATCAGCAGACTTCAGAGTCCATTTAGTCATAGTAAACCAACTTTTTTCAAAAAACTTTGAACTCATAAAAGTTGTTTAACCCTTAAACGTCGACATGGATGTCAAATGTCCGATGGATGACAAGGAATCTTTGAGTGTGGGACAAAAGCACAACTATTCATCCTTGAAATTGGGTTTGGAAAGGAAAGATCTCCTACATTACTTTGACTTCCAATAGGTGTTTTTGCTATTTTTTTGACCAATGATTCACATAGTAATACAAAAGAATGATTTTGAGCATCACCCCTTCAACGTTCAAGGGCTAACGAAGCTAGTTTTCACCTCCAAAAATCCATTTACAATTTAGACCCTCCAATCAAAAGTTATGGACAAAGTTCAAAGAGGAATTGAAGTGGAAATTGTTTTTGACATTTTTAAGCATCCTCTCTGAATTTTGCTCATAACTTTTGATTGGAGGGTTGAATTAGAAAATGGATTTTTGGAAGTGGAAACTAGCTTTGTTAAACAACTTTTGTTAGATCAAAGTTTTTTGAAAAAAGTTGGTTTATTATATGTAAGCGGCCTCTAAAGTATGCTGACTTTAGAAACTAGAGAGAGAAAGTAAGTAAATTAAAAAACAAAACAATGATGGTCACTTAGCAATGAGGGTGGTACAATGGCCAAACCCTTGCACCACAAGTAGGAGGTGCAAGGTTCAAACCTTTGTGCCCCCACTTGCCTACATGGCACATTAAATGGCCTAGGTGGTGTTGCCACATGGCGGACATTGATTGGGGAAGACCCATTTGGTTGCCTAGGTGGTGGGTGCCATGTGGCAACTTGCTATTGGTTGGATCCATTTTTTAATTTTATATTAATCATGTCCAAATTGACAAAAAATTTAACACCTTTATGTTGAAAATCAACATTTTTTAGTGAAAATTAACAAAAAAATTAACATTTTTTTGTTTGCAAACAACAAAAAAGTGTCAATTACAACATCCAAATCAACACTTTGGGATTATAGAATGTCAAGTCAAGTAGTCCAAATCAACAACTAAAATCAATATTTTTTTGTCAAATATTTGTTAATTTGGACATGGTTTTTCTAGTAGTGATGCCTCATCAATGAGAACGATATAAAAGTACGACCATGTGGGCAAAGAACCTCACTTTGTCGCATCTACAATACAAAAAGAGGTTAAGCAATGGTTTCATCTATGCCGCCCACAACAACAAAACTTTTAAAGAAATAACAAGCCACAAGCCACAACACACAAGACACAACTCTTCTTCCCTTTCCAACTCTCACTCTAATTTCAAAATTGAATTTTGAATGAGTGATAGCACTTTGAAAAGCTAATACAATTTTTTACACTTTCTTTAAATTTCAATTCATTCCAACACTCTATTCAATATCTATGGTCGCCCTAAGTTTTGCTCTCTAAAAGTGAGGACAATAGACCCTTTTCATACACTCACAATTCATTAACATGAACTCCAAATTGAATAAATGACAATTTCATAAAAAACTAATAATATTTCATGTACTCCCTCAAAGTTTCATTGCAAACAAAAGACCTATCCATCTTTTATGGTTAAACGAAGTCTCATCTCCTTTTCATATGAGGGAACAAACCTCCCTCTATTCAAACTAATACAACTTTTAATTTTTCAACTTCAAATCAAGCAAGTGATGTTAGTTTAGAAACTAAAGTACTAAACATCATGATACACAAATTTTCCAATTTTCATTTCAAAATTCTCTGAATACAACACACTACATGACTTTTCAAACATTCAAGCCTCCTAAATCAACAACAAACACCATATTCATTAAAATGAGAGTTTTTCAGCAAAATGAGAGTTTTCCAATGTAATTTAAAGGAAAAAAAACTGGAAATTCAAAAAATTTAAGCCAATTTGATGAAAGGTTTTATGTTAATTTAGCTCGATTCGAGCTGACTTGACATAAAACCTTTCAAAGTCAACCTAAAATTCAAAGGTTTTGTGTCAATTTAGTTTGATTCAACCTAAATTGATATAAAACCTCTGAGAATTCACCTAAAATTGAAACATTTAATGTCAATTTAGCTCGATTCGAGCTAAATTGACATAAAACCTTTCAAAATCAACCTAAAATTGAAAGATTTTGTATCTATTCAGCTTGATTCGAGTTGAAAACTCTCATTTTAATGGAAATTGGTAATTTAGGTCAAGATCGGGAAGGTTATTTTGACAGGTTCCAATTCTCCCATTTTAATGAATATGGTGTTAACAAGGAAGAAGATGAATAGTCATCTTATCTTCCACCTCGTTAATACAATTCAATAATGCAAAAACAAGTGAACATCAGACCACAACTTAATTATAAGGCTACCCTACCACCCATTGGTCAAATATTTGACCAAACTACTAAATTCACTTCCTTAACTAGAACGTAAATCACCCTAAAATCACTAGAAGACTATTAATTTTTATATAAACTTTTTATGACTTTCCACACACAAAATAAAATTTGTAAAACACTAAAATGTATATTAAATGTCTACTAGAGGTAAGAGAAACAAAGTTTCAAAAAAAACTCATTCCATTTGCAAAAACTTAAGAATGCGTTTAATGGTGGCAACATTGTAATTTGCATGATTTGCTTTTGTTGAAGGATTGACCAGTCCCTTTAACCATCCTTGGTGGCCATGACTCCCCTTCATAGACTTCATTATACAATAGTATTAATAGACATTTTGACCTTTGAAACACCCTTTAAAGGTCTCTTCTCTACTATCGGGCTTAACACATCCAATCTGCAACAAGATCACCAATGCTCAAGCATCGTGTTGAAGGGTCTCGTGCCAACTCTATTCCATATGAGGTTGATTTGACGGTCGAGAAGGCTCAACTTCTTCTTCATGACGTTCATGCGATAGTATAAGACCTAGTGACAAAAGAGACTGATCCACTAGTTGTGACAAAGAAAAGTCAAATTTTGTTTCCAATTAAGGCTCTTGATGTTGAGATTAAAAAAAAATCCAATTTGACATACTAAAATCTGAAGTAAAAAAGAAAAAAAACTAAATCAAACAGATAAAGCTCAAAGGTGGTTGCAAGCATCTTCTTAAATAGATGGTATGTTAAAACAAAAAGGCGTCACCTTGAAGCTACTTAGTATGATGAATTTCTTTTTCTATATTATTATAATTAAATCTATCAAAATAAGATAATACTATATCTTTTTATATTATGTACGCATTTACAATGCAACAACAATGTAATGCTGATCCAAATGTTTACATAAAAAGAAATGATGTAGGAGTTATTATCCTTTCAATTTACGTTGATGATGCTCTAGTTGCTAGTAACAACCTTCAACTTATATCAAAGTTAAGAATTTTTCTTGAGAAAGAATTTGAAAAGAATTATCAAGTAGAATTACAATATCTTCTTGGCCTCCAAATCGAAAGGAATACTGAAGACCAAAGTTGGCTAAAAATTAGTCAACCTAAGTATGTCCGTGATACAATTCGGCACTTTAATATAGAATTTTATAAGCCTAAATCTACTTTCTTTGAAGTTGGCTTGGTCTTGCCAAAAGATGATAGTCTTCAAACATATGATGATCATTCTTCAAAGATTGAATTTCCTTATTTGCAAGCAGTAGGTTCTTTAATGCATATTGTAATTAATTTCCGACTAGATGCTTGTTATTCTGTTAGTTGTTTAGCTCAATACCTCTCAAATCCCAATGACCAACATTGGCAAGCATTTAAGCATGTGTTACGCTACTTTCAAGGCTCACTTGAAATTGGAATTACGTATCAACATATTCCACAAGGAAATATTTTAAGTGGTTTCATTGATGTTGATTGGATTGGTGATTACGACTCTCATTACTCCACTTTAGGAAATTGTTTCTTGTTGGTTGACGGAATTGTTTCATGCTCAAGTACCAAAAAAAATTTTTTAGCTCTTTCAAGTATAAAGTCCAAGTTTATGGCGATTTGGCATCAACAACTTCTTTTTGACTTAAGATTTGTTCAAACTAATCCTACCACTATTTTTGTTGACAGTAAAAGTTTAAATAAAAGTCAACATTCCAAGTGTATGACCTTCATGGGTCAATCACTTGTAGAAAATGAGGCCCAATCTGTTGTTTTGGTTGCATTGATTATCAATAGTGTTTTATTGTTCAATAGAAATTTGTTGATGATCAACGCGACCAAAACAACAGATTGGGCTTGATTTTCTACTAGTGAATTCTCTCATCTACTTAATTCGGATGATACTTCTTCAACTTCTATGGATACTCAAATAGCTATTATACGAGCTTTGATGTCTCATCGTATATTTCGGCCTTCTTGTTATCCTCTAAGTATTTATATTGTTCCTTATTTGTCACCAACACAAACTCAACCTATATTTAAGCGTTGTTCAACTTGTTTACAATCACTAGTAGAAAATGAGGCCCAATCTGTTGTTTTGGTCGCGTTGATCATCAACAAATTTTTGTCGATCGACAAAAATTTGTTGATGATCAACACGACCAAAACAACAGATTGGGCCTCATTTTCTACTAGTGAATTGCTTCACACTTGACCAATTTGTAATTTTTTTACAAATCATAAATTTATCCCTAATTCTTTTATGAGCGGTAATCCAAGATCATCTTTTTTGCAGAGTGGAAGAGTGGAAGGACAAAAACAAAGATCTAGAGATACTAATTATGATACACTAGTAGAAAATTACGTCCAAATCAACAAAACCTTTTTGATTTTGGTACTACACCGACCATTTTTATAGATTTTTGTTGATTTGAGCACAAGTTAACATAATGGTTTAACAAATTTTTGTTCATTTGAATAGTGCAACAACCAAATCAATAGTCTTTTGTTGAATGTTTTTGGATTGTTTTTGGATTGATTTTGGAATGTTCAAAAATTATGAATTTAGAGTTTGAATTGTATTTTATTTTCAATTAGATTTTGAATTTGATTGAAATTTTAATTAAATTCAAAATCTAATTTAACTTTGATTCAAATAATTTGATTATATCAAAGTTTTCAATATTATAGTAATCAAATTTGAATAGTTCAAAATTCAAATTGAACTACTCAATAGAATTATTCAAATTTGAAGTATTAACCTCTGTATTCTTTCATAAGTTAAGGCCCATGCATACGGTTCAAGGCTCAAACCTTGATCTCAAGGGAATTACTCCTTGTAATTTAAGGTACACACTTGAGTTAAGAGGATATTTAATGTAGAACCATTTACCTCAATTGTTGTACTTAAGATGATCAAATTTTTATATTAAAAACTACAAGGGGCATATATTCAATACCGTATGATTTTTGTAAATTCATTCATGTGGTTTTTTAAATAAGTAGAGTTATCTTACATATAAAAATTAAAAGTCCAATTTCGTCTTGCCCTCATCTTTCTTCACAAATTTTTTCTTTAATCTATCATGTACATTTATAGGGTATACAACATGAAACCAGTAACAATCAATTCAGTTCAAGTGTCATTGATCAAATGGTATTTTTTACCTCTCTAGAGGTTAATTGTCTTCTAAATAAACAAATAAAAATCTAAATTTTACAAAATTTTCACACAAGTAGAAACTTGTACTTCTTCAATGAGAATATAATTTGTTTTCAATTTAGAGTGTCCACATCCAAATTTATACTATCCTACATTTTTTTGTAGCTTGGACAATTCAAGGGGCAATTTTGATACACATTTGGAGCATTTTTTGAAAAAAGTTCATTAAGTTTTTAAATTTGAAATATATGTAACCAATAAATTTTTGCTACACATTACATTATTTATTTAATATACTTTTGTATAGTTTGAATTTTAAAAAATGTTTTATTTTTTTGGTTTTAGACAATGCATCACATATTGGTGGTTTTAGACTCTTCTTCTTCCAAGCAGCCTCCAACCTTCAAGGATTAATAACAAGTTTACCATTGAACACTTCAAAATCTCCACTAAAATAATACAATGAATATTATAGTCAATACAAGTGTGTTTAACACATATGACATCAAAGATTGTAATCAAATGAACTATAAACTCTACCCTCATGTTGTATAATTTTTGGTTTATTAAATCTACTATTGTAAACCTCCCTATTCATGTAACGTAACAATTTTTGTCACTTGTGATCAATGTCTTATCTTTATGCTTTATTTTTTTGATATTTACATTGTAATTAATATTATGGCACAATTTCAATGAACTACCTTTCTTCGTAGATTTTCATTTATTGTATTCATTTTTGTTCATTTCAAATTTATAAATTTTTCAAATAAATTTTCATCATTTGAACAATGTTTATATCATCATGATTGCACTTTTGTGTATTATGAAACTTTTTAATTGAACTTAAACATTTGTAATATAGTATTTTTGAAATCAGAAGACTTTGGAGGCCGTTTTCATATGATAAATCAAGTTTTTTGAAAAAACTTCAAACCATGAAAAGTTGGAAAATAAAGTTAACTTTCATCTCCAAAAATCCGTTTGAGACTTGAAGCTTCCAATCAAATGTTATAAGCCAAAATCAGAGTGAATGTTTGAAAAGTCATTTTCTCTTACATTTTTTAACGTACAGTCTGATTTTGGCTCATAAATTTTTATCAAAAGCTTCAAATCTCAAATGGATTTTTGGAGATAAAATTTAACTTGATTTTTCAACTTTTCTTAATTTAAAGTTTTTTCAAAAAAGTTTATTTACTACATGAAAACGGTATTCAAAGTCTTCTGACTTCAAAAATCAGAGAAAAAAAGTAAATAAATGCAAAAAACCCGCCACATGGAGTCACTTTACATGGTGTGTGGTGCAATGGCAAGAGCCTTGCACCTCAAACAAGAAGTTCAAGGTTCAAACCCTTGTGCGTCCACCGCACGCATGGCATTAAGGATCACCCCATGGCGACCGTTCATTGGCTAACCTTTTTTATTTTAATTTCATTTCGTTGAAGTCCAAATTAACAAAAATTTCAACATTTTTTTGTTGAAAATCAACACTTTTTAGTTTAAATTAACAACAAATTTAATGTTATTTTGTTAAAAGATAACCAAAAAGTGTCAATTTGGATGTCCAAATCAACACTTTTTAGTTACAAAATGTCCAAATCAACACGGCGAAATGAAGAACTAAAATCAACACTTTTTTGTCTACAGTTGTTGATTTTGATATGATTTTTTCTACTAGTGATAAGACTTTTGACAAAGTCTAATATACACTTTGTTCTCATATTTCCAAAATTATAAAATTAAATGCAGTTGATAAGTCATCAACTCCGGTGTTTCAAAGAAGAAGTCGAAGACCACATAAAAATGAATTAAAATTATTATAACGCCTAAGTATAACCTAAGGGAGGAATATTAGTAGTATTATAATTTAGATAAGTTATAGGATCTAGCAACTAGCCTGGTATATATCCTTTAGTAACGATGTGCCTCCACTAGAAGAAACCCCTGTTTTAGGTTATGTTTTGTAATTTTTTAAAACGGATTTTAGGTGATGTCTATTGCAATACACACATGTTTTATGTCAATAAGATGTCCAACATAACATCAATGTTGACATAAAAACATAAGTTTGTTGCAATAGATGTCACCTAAAATCTGTTTAAAAAAATTACAAAACGTAACCTAAAACAGGGGTTTCTTATAGTGCTCATAAACTTAAGGGTTGCGTCTTAGTAACTTGTCTTTTTATGTTACCTTCTTCCTCATATTTATTGAGGTTGTACATTCATTATATCAATGTATAATGTATATTTTATCTTCAAGTTATGTGTGTGATCCTCTTTTATTCTCAATAATTACCACTAGAAAGTGAGGGAAAATGGGCGCCCTTGAAAGAGTTTATAAGGGCACCCTTTTCCTTCTCAAAACACCCTTCTCGTAGTCATTTTTTTTCTTAGTTTGCACAATATTAAATGGGAATTTCTTAAGTGAGAATTTTCCTAAAGTTGTGTCTTGAGTTGTATGAATATGTTGTGACTTAGATTATGTGTTAACTTGACGATTAACGTAGTATCTTTTGGCTAAGTTTGTTCCCCCAGTTTGGTCAATTTCCTTATGATGGCGAAACTTTAGCTTCTCTAGTAGTGGAAATCTAGAGTTTTAGAATTGATAGCAAAGCTTTGGCTTTGTATATACTTGAGTGAAGAGAGTTTTGTGTTTTTCCCAAAATACGGCAAAACTTTGGCTTTAGGTGTCTTGGAGTGGAGAGAATTTCAAATATTTCAAAAATACAATGAAACTTTGAACTATAGTGTCTCAAAAAATCCCCCAAAATAGTGGTTGTTACCACCTCTCTAAGTTTAGATTCCAAAGCATTTGTTTTAAAAATCCAAGTTTAGCATCTAAAATTGAGTGTTGAAACTCCTTGCTTAGTTTTCAAAAATTAGTGTTATTCAAAACACCCTTTTAGCAGAGACTCTTGGTATTCTAAAAGTCTAGACTTTGGAAGAATTTGTGTTGGAAAAGGTCTTCCAACATTTAGAAAAAGAAAACCAAAATTTTCCCAACTAGCCAAGGACCGGCCTGTGAGGACAAAGCATTAGAAGAGATTTCAGGATTTTAAGGGCCGTTTCAGGGCCGTTCTCGGCGCTGTTCCCCTGGCAGTAAAAGAACGCCGCTGTCAGAATTTTTTTTTTTGAAAAAAATAAAATAAAATAAAATTTTAAGTCTTTAAACTGAGAAACAAATTTAATTTAATTTAATTTAATTTTTTTTCGAAAAATCTGACTGGGCCATCTCTCGGCCAGGTCAGCACAGGTCGGGAACAACGGATATCGGCGGTTCTCGGGGGGGTTTCGAGTTGAGAACTCGTAGCCCTCCCCGAGAGCCAAATCACATGTAATGAAGCAACCTGCACGAAAGCATCTCATGGCAACAAGGGGCAAGCTCACGGGCAAAGGAGTCTTGGCCAACTGGACCTTGTACCACATGGTAGTCTATGGGAGCGGCCAAGCCAATAGTCGAAACTTAGGGAACTGAATTGGAGCGACTGAATTGACAACTGAACTAGATGACTAAATTGGTGTGACTACCTAGCTGTAAGCTAGATTGTTTTAGGTCCTTCTTTTTTGATGTTGTTGTTGCAAAAAAAACTCCAAAAACTTTGACAAAAAAAATATTAGCATAAACAAGTTGTTTTTAGAAACTAAGAAATATATTAGAAGGGAAGAGAAAAGTAGGAGTTAGAAGAGGAAATAAAATAGAATTATAGCCATCAACCAACATCTTTTTACTACCTAAAACCACAATTTAGAAGAAACAGGAACTTCAAGCAAGAAAAGAAACCTAAAATATTTCTCACAACTCCATAGTAGAACTTGATAATTCAATATGCCAATGGAAGAGATGAAGAGGCAAATTAGAATTTGAAAGAAGAATTTGAAAAGTTGAAAAGTTGAAAAGGTTTACAAGGGTGGTCCGTTCACCTTCTTGTAGTCCTCATACTTAGTATTAACCTTAGAGTTTCTCCCCACCATACTTTGGCAATGCCGCTTTAGAAGGCCTCTAGCTTCAAGTTTTGATTACGAGTCTTGTACTAGCCACCTCATTACTAACCTCCTTGTTATTAACCTCCTTGTTATTAACTCAAAGTCCTACATATGTCTTCAGTTGGAGATGCTTTAGCCAACTCACCTTGCGGAGTAGTATAGTGGTCTCTATTGGGGTTACAAAACTCTACCCTTCTTGAGAATCTCAAGTCTTAGATTGTGTGTTAAAACCCATAGACAACGAAGCTTTAAACCTTAAGGGGCAAAAAAAGTCCTAGATTTGGTGTTAAAACCAAATCAATGGCGAAGCTTTGAAATCCCCCAACGGTATTTAACTCCAAACTTTAGTTTCCAAAAAGCGTTGAAAACAATTCAAAATTTTAGTGTCCAAAAATTAGAGATACCTTCTAGAGTAGAGAACCCCTTCGGATCAAGAATGATTATAAAATTGCAACATCTTTCTTTTCTTTCTTTTATCATTTGTTTCATATAATTCTTTTTTGTGTAAGCACCAGTTCAGTACGCCTAGCTGCCTTAGCAAGGCATCGCATTCCAGCACAACCCTAGCATCCTCAACCAATCCAATAGCCTCAACCAGCTTCAATAGGTTGGAGGGTCGGATATTGGAAAGGTCGGAGGTCCAGCTCAAGGTACCAGAAGTCCGTCAGTATTAGGGAGTCAGAGTTCGTGTAGTATCAGGGTGAAGGTCAGCCAATATCAGAGAGTCTGGGTCTGTCTAGTATTGAGGACCAAGGTCTACGGGTATCAGGGAGTTGAGACGTTCAACATTTGGGAGTTGAGAGACCGTCTAGTGTTAGGAAGTCGAAGTCCAGTGTAGGAATATCAAAGTCTTATAGGGGGTAGGTTTAGAAAAATAGGGGTTAGGATTTAGAGAAGAGGGGTTAGGATTAGAAGAAAAGGGTTTAGGATTTTAAGGATAGGAGACCGGTGTGGGAGGTTAACAAAAAAAGAAGATAAACCAAGCAAGTTCAAACAACAAAACAAGACAAGTTAAGCTGTCAACCACCAAACGAAACCACGTACAACTCCCACTCAAGTCAACCTGCAAATTAGTGCATAGAAATAGTAGAATAGACTAAGCAAGCAACTTCACTCTCCATGAGAACTTCCACACCACTAGGTGAAATGAGGAATAGTTGAGTTGAAGGGTGCACTAAGTAGGGAGGAGGATTAAGAGAATCCCAAGGGCCATTGTGGTCCATTGGATGGGTCAAGCATAAGAGGACCCAAAACCTGTGCCCCATTAGGATTGTAAGAAGGATTAGTAGGCATTGATATGGCATAAGGGAATAGTGTAGAAAGAAATAATATAGAAGTAAATAGGAGGAAAAGATAAAAGAAAAGGATTCCCTAAATTGAAAGTATCTTTGAAACCAAGACTTTATAAAGAAAATTGGTAGACTTTATAGGGGGAAAATGGCACACAATACAGTGCTAGGAGGTGAACTCAACAATCTCACACGCAAGCTTCAATATGACGTGAGATACTAGGCCTTTCCCCCCATTTGTTCCTTCATAGTATAGCAATCGCTAGTATGACCGAGACTTAGAAGCAAGTAGAGATAAGTCTAGTCCATGATCAAGTAGAGAATTCCAAAATAGAGGTCTAGAGTTTTTCAAAAACCCAAAATACATAGACTTGAGAGTTAAATTGAATGAGATTATTAGCAAATGAAGTTTAGGTCATATATAGTGGATGAAAATTAGTCAATTTCATCCACGAGGAACAAATTGTAGAAATAAAAAGTAGAATGAATATAAAAGCACAAAAGTGAAATTAGAAGTTAATTTTTGACTAGAGGTTAATAGGAATTAGCGGATGAAGTTTTAGACACCGATTAGTAGTTAAACTTCATCCTTGGGTACCTTCTGCTACCTAGGGAGACCGGATAGGGTAGCATGTGATGTTTTTGGAAATGGCACAAGATGCCCTACCACCTCAAGTGGCTGAATTAGGGGTGCAACTATCTCTACTCTAAAACCACCATGACATTTAAAGCCCCAAATTCGTTAAAAGAGTCTTTGTAGCTTAAATTAGTTTTCTTCTTTTTTATAAGCGTGAACAATTAGGAATTAGAAAAGATCCATTGCTTGGAGGGCACAATGGATTGATACTAAACACCCATAGATAGAATCAGAACCCTAAATTTCCAAGAGCCTGGTTGAACTTGATTATTTACCAAAAGTGGATAAATAAGTGCTCACACCTCCACTATCCATTGTAGAACTTTGAAGAAGGTCATACCATTAGTATTTCCTAAAGCAAAATATGCTAAACAAGATCAAGAGAACCAAAGGGATATCCATTTTACGGATACCCTTTTAGTTTAGGACTAGAGCAACAGTTGATATATAGGAGCTAAACTACTAGACAAGACTTGAACCAAGGGCCAAAATGTAGATCAACACCAAGGAATGGGATATGATTCTATACAGTTGGGACTTGATTTGCAACCGTGGAGACTTGGCCTATAGCCATTGGTGCCTGACTTTGGCATCAGGATTGTCGCAGGTCTCTTGGTTAACATATGTCGTTTCTTTGGAGTTTGTAATCTGGAAGTTTGAAAAAAGAGCACATGTCGTGGTTGCCGAATGTTGGCCAGGATCTATGAACTCTAATGGGACTCCAAGGCTGAGTATTGGGGTTCTAAGGGCTCTCATTCTAAAGACTACTTTACTCTAACTCAAAATCTTTGGGTAGTACTAGTTTGAGAAGAATCACAACCAACTAAGAGAACAATTCAAATGCATATTAACAAGCACTACTAGAGAACTGATGAAAACCAAGACAAAACCAACATAAGTATGTTGGAACCAACATGAAAATGAGTTCTCATAGTGAAATGCATTTTTTTGAACCGCGTCAACAAGTTTTTTGTTGGTTCATTGAAAATCAACAATCTTCTGTTGTTTTGGACACTAATAATCACAACTTAATCAATGTAACAAAAAATTTAGAATTTTCTTAGGAAATTCAAGAATCTTTTAGATCTTTTTGGAATCTTTTTGAAATCTTTTGAAATCATTTTTGAATCTTTTAAAAATCTATTAGAATTTGTAGAATCCTTAGAAAATCTTTGGAATAATTTGGATTCTTCTTCAATGTTTCAAAATCATTTAAATTCTTTTATAGCATATAAATTTAGAAGTTGAATTTTAATCTATTTTTTAACAAATATAATTTGATTTCTAATTTGATTCACATTCCAATAGTATCTAATAACTACAATTCAAAATTAAAATTTGATGAAAATTTTAATCAATTTCAAATCTAAATCCAATTCTAAATCCAATAACTTAATGAAAATTCAAAATTTCATTCAACTTTGATCAACTCTAATTTTAAGGCAATTTTCATTTAGTATCCTGAAAAGTATAATTTGATTAGAGTTCTAACTTATATGTTAAAGTGTAATATAACAAGTGCATGTAGGAAATTTTGAAGATTTCTTAATTGTTTTATTTTATATAGAATTTTGCTTTCCTAGAAGTACTTTGAACTACTCTAATTCAAATTCTCATTTGATTTGAATTCTAAGTTTTAAAAAATAAAAGTTCAAATTATGAATTATTCACAATTCAATTAATTGCAAGCTTTGATCAAACTATTCAAATTTGGGCTCTAAATTACCAAGGCCATTTTTCTATCAAAACCCACTCAAAAAAGCTATTTCTACAACATTCATCAAAGACAAAAAAAAAATTCTTGTAGAATTGAACCTCAAGATCTTGTACTTTAATGATCTTAGATCATGTGGTGAAAATTTCTTGAAGCTGGACTATACAAATTAAAAGACATTAGCATTCAAAGTTGGAAATAAAAGTTGCAAATGACTTTGAGTGCCATTTATTGAATTTTTTTGCATTTTGGGATTTGAAAAAAATAAAATTGTCAAAGAATTGAATTCCAAGTATAGGAAAAAAATTCCCCAAAGAACACTTCATTCTCAATTTTTTTTAAATTGTTTAAACGTAGGTTCAAGATTGAAAAATATATTGAACTAAACCGTTAATTTTGACTCCAAGGAAAGGCAATAGTAAATTAGGAGTTAAAATATGAATTTCAAGTTTTGTATTATGCAAATGTCTAAATTAGAACTATTCAAATTCCTAAATTTGAATTCATCAAAAACTGCACTATTTAATTAATTCTAGATTTCAGCCAAATGACCTCTAGAAAAATGCTTGTCAGATTTTCAAAATACTTTAGAATAAACTGAAAATTCTACAACTAAAACTAGACTTCAAGACGCACTGTTTCCAACAAGTTTCATAAGAAGCAAAGTTATAATGAAGGAGATATGAACCTTCAAACTTTGCTGATTTAGAAAAAGTACACGGAAATGAATAAATATGAACCACTTACATTTGGTAAACAAAGAACTCCAACCATGGTGCAATGGTTGGAGCCTGAGGCTTCTTATCAAGAGGTCTAGAGTTCAAACTTTGCTGCAATTAAGCAATCCACGTGGAGAGTCCAATTCGGGGTAGCCTGTGTAGCCAAGTTGTTTAGGTTGCTTGGGCAATCTGAGTGGAGGGCTATCTCGGACAGCTCATGGAAAAAAATATTTTTGTTTTTATTTTTTCTTGGTTTAATTAATAGGAAAAACCAACACAATTTCTGTTGATTTTGCCTTCATTTGGACCAAATTCTTCTAGTAGTGAAGAGTTGAAAGAAGAAAGAGAAATCCGGTCTATAGTCTTATGGTCCCTATGGATTTAGAGGAATGATTTGGTGTTCAACAACCAAGTTTGGTATGTACTTGTTTTTTCTGCAATGAAATTCCGTTTCATTTGTGTCAAAAAGAAGAAGAAAGAGAATCTAAAAGAGAAGTCGTTGAAAACAAATAGTCTAAGAGAAGAGGCACAAGCAAAACACTAAGAGAATTAAAAGGTGAAGAGAAGGAAAAATTAGAATGAAAAGTTGCAACAAATAGGATTGAAGTATAAATCATTGAAGAGGTGGATAGGCTTAGAGATCGAATTTGGAATGACAAATCACATGCTAATTTTGGCAATTTAGAATCAAGATAGGAGTCAAAATAGACTTAGAACGAGCAAGATAGCTAAGAAGATGAAGTTTAGAAACAATAATGGAAGAAACTTAGTAAAATTCATCCAAAAAGTACAATCATGGATACATAGAGATTAGTCAATTTTTAAAATCTAGAAGTGTAAGTAAAAGTTAATTTTAGAGTGTAAGTTAGAAGAACTCAATGGATGAAGTTTAAAATACTGACTAGCAATCAAATTTCATCCATTCATGACTTTCATTAGGAAAGTTCAATCTTCAAGTGCTTTAGAATTCAAAATAGGTGAATTTAAGATCTATAAAGAACAAACTATAAAAACTTTAAAATAATATATTGATAGAAAAATCAAGGGTCATTAAAAAGAGATAGATGCTTATTTAGAACCTTTTGAAGACAATCAAGTAGTAATTGAAGTTTTAATTAGAATCTCATAAAAGAAGGTTAGAAGAGTCTAGAACTAGTTTATAAGTAGGAATCCAAACTAAATTCTATAAGAAATTGAAAGATGAAGTTTAGAAGGGAAGTTGGATGAACTTGGGGAGTTTCTATTAATTCAAGGTCAAATTTATAATTAGACAATAGATTTATCTCAAGTTCATAGCCAAAGTCCAAAGTCAAATTGAGATCAGGAATCCATAGAAAAGCATGGATGAAGTTTGAATTGCCATTTTTTAAGGCAAAAGTTCATCCAATCATAACTTTTTTTAAGAAGCTCGGATTGGAATGAGTTTAAATTTTTTTTAAGTGGTATGATTTGATCTACAACTTAGAATAGATAGACTTTGTTTATAAATTCTTTGCTTAGAAAACATAGAATCCTTGGTTGATTTGGCCATTTGGCCAAACTTGACTTTGTTTTGAAATTGTTAGTTGTTTCTTTTGTAGTATACCTCACTTAGACATATTAGACAATCCATATCTTGAAAGGCACAATGGACCATGCCTAGGCATCCACATAGCATAAATTTAAATTTAGATTTAAAAACCTAGTTGTGCTTGTTTCATATCAAGGGTGGGTATGAAAGTACTCACAATAGTCAAATTTAGATCTAAGTGGAAAGGACCCTACATCATCCACAAAAATTTAGTAATGGTTACTAAACCTTGAATTAATTTGATGGGCCATAATTACAAAAGTTGGATCCAAGCCAAAATTGTATCACCATTTAGAGCACTTATGGGATCCTATCAACCAAGTTGAGTAGCATCCCAATGGAAAAAATTATGCCCCTCAATTTTACCCAATAAAATGAATGTTTTTTTTAATCTACAAAATCCTAATTGGACTAACATTTATCAACTAAAATATACTTTAAATACATGAAGAAGCAGAAGAAGGAAAAGATTAACTGTTGAAAGAAGTTTAACCACCGTGAGAGTAGTTATAAAGAAAGATATATAGGGGAAAAAAAAACTATAAAAAAGGGGCATTAGCTTTGAGATGACAAGAGTAAATGATGTAATTGGAATATGAAATAAACGTTTTTCTTTCTTCCAATGTCCAAAGTCCTTTGCACGTTTAAATTTTAGTATTATGTTTCTATAAAGTTAAAACCAGAACTCATTTTAGAAAAAACTCAAAAACCCTTTCAATACTTATCATTTAATTTTTCACTTGTGATCTTTACACTCCAACTCCATTATAGTACAGACTATAGTCTTTTCATATATTAAAAATATATCTCATAATACACTCTCCATTGTCTATAGTCTCTTACTTATTAAATTCAATCATTGAATTCATAGTCAAATACTACACAACAATCTTGCAAACATTGGTTTCATTCCAACAATTATTACTATCAATGCTTAAGTTTCAAGCCATAGTCATAGTTGACATTAAAATGTGGGTTGTCACAATAGATGTCACCTAAAATCCGTCATGTAAGATGTGAGTTTCTTATAGTGGTATCTTGTAGAACCTTCTATATAGTCTTTCAAAAGTTTCAATAGTCTTTTAGAAATTTCTATATTTATTTTAAAGTCTCCTAAAGACTCCAAGCACTTGTATAAATAGGAGGCAAGACGAGTGACTACTCAATTTTGCCAATTATACTAGTTTAGAAGCAATCCTTTAATATTGTTTTGTATCTTGTCCAGCTATCAATCTAATACAATGTACTTTTGTAAGAGCTATTCTTGTGTACTATTGTACTTCTTTATCTCTAGTTTTTAGTCTTTGACATTGCCATCACTAGCTATAATGTTTTTGAGGGAAGTCTAGTATTACAAAGTTGTGTGAATAGGTCCAAAAATGATACGAGGACTTTGTTGTAGAAAAGCTTTGCATATAATCTCTTTATGCCCTTAATCTCCCTAAATAATCCTAAACCTATTCCTAAATTCCTATCCTATAATTCCTACAATAATCTAAAGACAACCATAGCTAGCTTTGACCTAGTATAAATTATGGACGATTACACCAAATGTCTTTCAACCATAACCCTAGGAGGCTAACTACTAGCTAACCTTAATCTTAACATCAACTACTAATTAGTTGATTATCAACCAATAATCAATCAATAACTAAAATAAAAACTAATAAAAAAAACTAATAAAAAACTTCAAAGCTACACACATCTTTTAATATACAAAATGCCTAATAGTAGACAATCCACATCATGACACTAGCACTCCAAAATGTTGGAAAAGGTCCTTCAAAATAACATAGTCTGTCATCAGTGTCCTAAGTAGAGTGGCTAGTATAACAAATAGATTTGAATCAATTTCTTTTTTTACTCTTACAACAATTAAACCCGAGAACAAACTGCTTGAAACACAATTACCTCACTACTTTAAGCACAATAATTATTTTCATTTCTTACATATGCGCAGTTGGTTAAAAAATAGTAATTGCCTTTCTTAACTTTCCTCAAACTAGTAAGGGCCTTCTTCCTTTCATTTATTTCTAGAAATCATTAAATTGTGGAGTCACCAATTTTTCACATCCTTTTATATAGACTTATGCCACTTTGGCATCACACTTGACAAATTTATGTGCAACAAACATAGATTTAGCCTACATTAGCTTGGTTGACTAAGAATCCTAGAAATGGAAATTTCTTTTAAGGGACCTTTAGTGTTTTTGTACAACAATGTGGAGTAGAGAGGTCACAACTCAAGGTCCAAGACTTGAAGTTCTTCTAGAAGAAACTTTCTAGGTGTATTCTTTGCATCAAAACCCATGTCGAGCAAGACACAATCAAATTCCAATTTTTCAAAAATCGAATTGTCTTTCTATGTGCATGTAGAATTCGATCATTGGAAATAAGAACTTTCTCCTATGAATCTTGCAATTCATGTCTTTAATGACATCCTAAGGTTCCAACCCAACTAGCACCGTATAGGAACTTTTCCAACATCACTTGACATAGAAGACCCATCCTAAATACCTAACCCTTAGGTGCACACAATAAGACCTAAAACCTCCTAGTACAATAAAACAACAATCAACAAGAAAATACATAGAACATGAGAAAGTGTAGTAGAAAAGAGAGTGTGGGGGGGAAAGAAGAATGTATACATTCAAATTTTATAGTGCTTGTTGCACTTTATGCATCAAGCTCGTCTTTAAGTTACCAAGTGAACTCACAACCATCAAGAATTTACCATCCTAATTTGCAAGTTTTAAACATTTGAGATGGACAAATTTAAAGCGGCCATAAACCAAGGCCAACCTTTTTGATGCAATTCTAAAACTTATCCTCAACAACGTTGATGAAAGAAGCCTCCCAGTCAAAGTGCTAGCAATAGATAAAATTGGCAACATTGGCTGGCTACTTTGTTTGTTCACACGCAGTGACATCTACAACAATAGACAAGAAAAGATTGGTTGAATGACAAATAGGAATAATGATGGCAATGTTCTCAAAATATTCTAAACAAATGCAAAAGATAGAGGCAATGTTTGTGATGGAAGCCATGGCAACTAGTGAAGTGGATGAAATGGGTAAGGTAGGGTGCTCTAAAAGTAACCTTGCTTAAATAGCAACTACTAACACAGAGGTACATTTTTCTTTCTTCAATGTACCAATTGTGTAGATTTCAGGAAGCGGTTGCTTTTAGTGACCACTACATTTCAACTTCAAAAATTCGTAACAAATTCCACAAAGGTTCAAAAAATATGAAATGACTTGCAATAGATGTCAATCCCATTTTTCTTCCTACAAAAATTCACTGAAAATTGTTTCAAGGAGTTTGGCTTCTCCCAAATGCAATCAGCTCTTGAAAAGTCGCTTCAAGAGCAGACTACACTAAAATTGGTAAATAGTGTTGGGTGATAATTAGTGTTGTTCTTAGTTTTTTACCCCCAACACTATTTTCCAACTAATGTATAATTAGTGTTAGGGTACTTGTCGACACCATTTTCTGTCCTTCCTCTAGAAAATTCAGATTTTGCCTCCCGGTCATTAAGTTCTAGCCCTTCCTTAGAATTCCCAAATTTCGCCTCCCCGTCGTCCTTCTCTGGCCCTTCCCTGGAAATTAAAGATTTTGGCCTCCCGGCCGCCTTACCTTGGCGGCTTCAATTTTGGGACTCACCCGCGCCTTCCCTTCCCTTGGACCTTGCCTCCCCGACCTTGTCTTGCCTCCTTCTTCACAATTATTTGCGAGCTCTCCACAAATGAGCTCTCCAAACCGGGGGGGTTGGGGTTGGGGGGGTATAGTTTGCGAATTCCCGCCCACGTTCAAACGCTCCCGGTTCCTGCCGGTTTCTACCGATTGGATTCAAACTTTGCGGGCTTGTAACTTTTGATGGAGGTAAACAAATAGAGATTCAATTACACCATTGGAATGCTCATTCTCTCTTCTATTTCCTGTAAAAAAATGTTTTTTTTTGTTCGCCAAATTTTTTTTAATCCATTTCCTCTCACATTTTTTGTAGCCGGCCATGGATCGCCCTCTTGCTAGGATTGACCTCAATGCCCCGCCCCGTTGTCTTCAGCAGGTTTTCAGCCTTGCCACCCGACGATCTGTCATTTTGTGGATGGTTGAAGATGCTGCTATTCGTGGCGAAGTTGTTTTTTATCCTCGGGTTGTCCAAGCATTTCCCGAACATTTTCGTGGACAACGACTTGCCAACCTTGTCAAAGCCCGTCGTTGGTGGCAGCAATGCGCTGAAGTTGTTTGGGAATCCGGCGACGCAATTCTCCAAAAGCCAAACCAGGTCGTGCCAAGAAGAGGAGCGAGTGGGTGCAGTGTTTATATCCGCTCCTATTGGAAGAATTCAACCGCCTCCGTAAATCAGGTGTAAAATTTTCTACTCATCTCCTTTGTGAATTGGCCCTCTCCTTCCTTGTAGCTCCCGAATCCACTTTTACAACCGATTTTGTTGATCCCAAAGATAATATTTTGTTAGTCAACAAAATCACCGCGAATTGGGTCGCTCAATTCATGGATAACCACAATATAGTTCTTTTATCCCAACGGGGACGTTTAACTTGTAGCCCTGAAAAAGAGCTCCAAATTGAAATACAAACCGCTTACCATTTGGGGGTCCTTCAAAGGGGATTTGCATCCGGAGAATTTGATGAAAACCTAATGGAAAACCTAGATGAGACCCATTTCATTGTTAATCTTGACAATGGCCGCACTTTGGGCTTTAGGGGAGATACTACGGTCAAATACGCAGAAGTAGTCTCGGGGGGGGAATCTATGACTATGGTGGTTCGTATTTCAGGAGGTCGTCACGCTACCATAGAGGCTCCTATGCTCATTTTTTCAAATGGAAATAGGAGCTATCCTATCCGGGGATTGATGGATAATATTCCGGGAGTTTCATGTAGGACAGGTCCTAAAGGATGGATGGACCAAACCCTCTTCCCCGAATACTTTTTGGAACCTCGTGCATACCAAGCTGATCCTCATCAACGGATGAAGAGCATATGGCTTGATAATTGTAGCGGCCATACCGTGACCCCTACATTGGCTTCCGTCCTAGCAACCAAAAACACAACTTTCAAATTCTTACCTCCATGTTCTACTCACCTATGCCAACTAGCAGATACATTCTTGATTTCGAAAATCAAAGATGCATGGACAAGACGATGGGAACTCCACAAAATTCAGATGATACAACAAAATGCTTGGCAAAATGCACCATGGACAGATGGTCAATGGTCTAGAAAATTGGCAAATCCAGGGAAACGCTTTTTTTTACAATTGGCTGCGGATAGTGTGGAAGATGTCAATCGAGAGGTAGATTGTGACAACATTTCTTATGCTAGAAAAGCTATGATTCGTTGTGGCTTGGCATTAGGACTTGATGGTTTTTGGAGTGTAGGACAATTAGCTCCACAACTCCAAGAAATTATTGCAAAACATTTGCAATACTTCCAAGGGCAAGAATTGCCCCATATCAATAGGGCAGTTTAAAAACCATTTTTGATATTTTACTACTATTATAAAATTTTGGCCTTCAACTAGGATTGCTATATTATATTTAGGTTTTTTGCTATATTATTTTAAGGCTTTTTGCTATTTTTAGCAATTTACACATTCATTGTAAAAAATTTCAACATTTTCTTAATCATTTCAGTATTTCATTGTTATTTCAACTTTCTATTGTTTATTTGAGCATTCCATTGTTTATCTCAGCATTTCTTTATTTGATTCAGCATTTCTTTGTTCATTTTAGCATTTTCTACCTTACTTCAGAATTTTCGGGCTCATTCCAACATTCTTTGTTCATTTCAGCATTCCTTTGATTATTTTAGCATTCTTTTGTTTATTTCACCATTTCTTGGATTATTTCAACCTTTCTTGCATTATTTTAGCATTCCTTGGTTTATTTCACCATTTATTGGATTTTTCAGCTTTTCTTTGTTCAATTCAAGAGTTTTTTCTTCATTTCAGCATTTTCTTAACCAATTTTTCACCACCATTCCAACATCTATTTCTTGTTACCATCTAACACTAAATGCACTCTTCTAAGAATGTTAAAATTACCATGTTTTACTACACATCTGAAATAGTGGTAGAATTGCTAATTAGTGTTCTAACACTAAGCTCGCAAATCACAATTAGTGTTAGCTCGGCTAATTAGTGTTGCCAACATTATTTACCAATTTTAGTGTACCTGTGTGCCAAGGAGCCGACAGAGGTGTCCAATCACAATAGATTCGAGATGGAGGATGGATGTGGCAAACTTTACTAATGTTTTTCATCCGAAATGTGTTGTTTCATTCGCCAGACCATTTTTGAGATAAGATGCAGGCGATAATCCCGAGAGTCCATGCGAGGCTACCGCCAGGGAATTCCCACGCGGCGGACCCCAATTGGAGTTTTCAATCTCCGTTCACACTGGATCTTCGAGGTTCCGGATATTCTCACCGCCACCGCGTGACTGATGTTCTGGCGGCAACCTCGGCCACTTTCTCTTCCGAAAAATCGGTCCATCAAGTATCATAGCCGTCTGTCGAGAATTAGAGTGTCGAAATGTAGTCTGGGTTTTTTCCGATTTGGTCGCAATTTCTTTTCTAAAATCGTTAGGCGGAGCTTGATATAGGCGGGACGCAGATTTTCGCACGTACGGGAAGTTCATGACTTTGGTTTGACGCATGGAAATCGCATTTTGGCTTTTGTACCAATTGCCATGCTGCCGCGAGTGAGATGAAGCTGGATCGCAAGTACTGAGCGTCGATGTGCGATCGACACAATGGTTTTAGACGAGAAGCGCGGACTGGTGCTCGAACTGAATGAGATCGTCATCAAGAACATGGTCATGGGTGCGACCTTCAAGGATTACGTACGTTCTCGGGGTTGCTTTTGGAATTTCGTGTTGAAAATTTTATGTCCCGTTTGAAATTGCATTTAGAGACAAATTTGGGGAGTGTTTCTTGGTGAAGTAGTCTTGCGATAATTTTAGGGTTTAGGGGAGTATTGAGCATTATGCGAACGTTATTCGGGATCCACTTGGAGTGACGTACGAATTTCTTTTTTATCTGCGTTTTTTTTTCCATGGACAATGCTTAGAGATGAATTCCGGAAGTGTTCTTTCGTTCAATTTTCGTGGGGACAGTTTCAGGGTTTGGGGAGTATTGAGCTTAATGCGGACGTTCTTCGGGATCCCCTTGCAATTCCGTATTGTTCTTTTTGTATAGGCGCTTGCTTTCCATGGACAATGCTTAGAGATGAATTCCGGGAGTGTTCCAATGTTGAATTCTCGTGCGACAATTTTAGGGTTTGGGGAGTATTGAGGATTATGAGTGAGAGAGAAGTCCTACGTTTAGTGTTTGTGCATTTCCGGGTGATCTGCTCTAGTCATGAGCGTGTCGTTTTCCGAATCTTTCTCTCTTGTGTGATCTGGAGTGAAGTCTGAATGAGATAGCTTGGTGTTTATGGATTCTAGTACAATTGGCTCTGAGACAGATTTGGGGTCATTGTTTTCAGGGAGGAAAGGTCAATTCGCTTGATTTTCATCGAACCGAGGACCTGCTTGTAACCGCCTCCGACGATGAGTCAATACGTCTTTATGATACTGCTAATGCCACGTAAGTCACACCCTTGATGTGGAGGCTATGCTTTTGGTGCTAATACTTTTCTAAGGGAATGTAGCCCTCATTCGGCTTCCAGTCACTCGCTTAGGCTTTCTATTGCGGTCGTGTACTTAGCTAGCAATGTAACGTTTTACTCTTGTGTTCAATCGTAGTGAATACCTCCAGCTCCTTCTAAAATTTACAACGCATGTCTGCTTATGCCTGTTACAAGCAGATTGCTGAAAACAATACATAGCAAGAAATACGGAGTGGACCAAATTTGCTTTACTCACCATACCAGCTCTATAGTTTACTCCTCAAAGAACGGATGGGACGGTAAGGCCATCTTGTGCATACTCTCTCATGTGCTTTGCTGTCTTTTCCCGAAGCAATTATTGAAAAATGTAGAAAGTTTTGTTGCGCTATGAAAATGAAACAAGTGTTTAAGAAGAAGTATTAGTGTTTTGTGGCCCATCCTTTTTTTATATTAATTTCTCAAGTCTACTGATTGTGACATGTGGTTGTAGGAATTTTGATATTTTATGATTTCGAATTGGGTTTCTGAGTTTTTAGTTTTCAATATTAAGATTTGCAAAAGAATTTTGTACCATGGATTAGATGGAAAGAGACATATGGAATTATTTTTTCCAATTTCAATTAGGGATGTTTGCGATTAGCCGCTTGTTGAAGTGCTGATTGTGAACAAAGCTATCAAACTCCGAGATAGTCTGTTCTGATGATGTTGTGGGTTGCAATTGCGCAGAGTCCCTGCGATACTTATCTTTGTATGATAATCGATATTTGCGCTACTTCAAGGGTCATCGTGACAGGTCACTCATCTCATTCAACGAGCGAAAACATTACGCAACTTGAAATTTTATGATGTATATCGTCCTTTGGTTTAAAGCCGACCGTCTTTGCCTTGAAATTTTCGGTCAGCATGCTTTCGTGACAGCAATGGATTCTGGAGAAAGAGAGTTGTCATTTAAGTCGACTGAATTGCCCACTCATGGGAACTCATTGTGATGTGGTGCAGGGTGGTGTCATTATGCATGTCACCTAAGAATGACTGCTTCATGTCTGGTGCACTCGATCACACTGTACGTCTATGGGATTTACGCACCAATGTGTGCCAGGTACAGGATGCTTCCTCGTGGCTTTACCTTATGCGTGATTCTTTTTAACAATGGCCAGCTTATTGCAACTCATTCTCTTGCCACATGCATATGTTCCTAGGATGTTAAGGTCTCCCCTTGGACACAACCTTCATGCAAGTTGTTAGCCACGATGAATCATGCTAGGTGACAACTTCGTAAATCAAGAATTCACGTGGTTGTAAGTGATTGACGGACAGCATTAGTATAGATTAGCTGCTCGTGGCGTTCAATTGGGTATGGAAGGTGACGAAGTCCTATCTGAAGTATAGACAACCCTAGAGCAATTTTAAAATCCAGAGGTCAATGAGACCAACCTCTTTTTTTCCCTGAGCGGGACAGCATGGACAGCTTGCCATCGTTCCAGCCTTATCACAAACCCTACTCGCTCTACTCCATAGGGTTTGTAATTTGTGATGGTCTTTTAAGAGTACCTTGAAGCTGGGATTGGGGTCTTTTCATCTGCAGGGGTCTCCAAAGCAGTGGATCCGGAGGAAAAAACCCTATAGTGTGTTTGGTTTCCTCCTTTGGGTCCTTCATATTACAAACTAGTTGGATTTGAGTTGACATTGTGCTTCCTAAGGTATTGGATGGATTTGAGAAAATCAATGTCTTTAAGCTTCTTTGAAGTCTCTTTTACGACTCATTCTGATCGAGTCGTTTTGGTATACAGTACTGATTGCAAATTGTTTCTTCAGGGACTGTTACGTGTGAGGGGGAGGCCTGCTGTTGCGTATGATCAACAGGGTCTTGTGTTTTCTGTGGCCATGGAAGGTGGAGCTATCAAACTCTTTGATGTGCGCTCTTATGATAAGGTTAGCAACTCGCTCAATCTTTGAAATAAATGCGTGTTCAACCTTTATGTTTAGTCCGTTTATATTATCTGTTCCTAAGCCCTGTTCCTTCTTGTGATCCCCGCTCGGCTTTTGTATTGTAGTAATACCTACGTAAGTGAAGGGATGGCTAACGGATCCATGATTTTGTGAACACAGGGACCTTTTGACACATTTTTGGTAGGGGGTGATGCAGCTGAAGTTTCTGGCATGAAATTCAGCTACGATGGCAAGCTTATGCTGCTATCAACTTCTAACGGCCATGTGTATGTTGTGGATGCCTACAATGGGCGAAAGGTATGCTCTCTGAGCCTTGTGTTCTGCGTTATCTGAAGTTGAATCTTGCATCACCTGTGGTTTAACGATTAGAATGCACAATGACAGATTCACGGCTTCACTTTGGAACCCAATCGTGATGGCGGGGTACTGGAGGCTTCTTTTAGTCCAGATGCACTATTTGTGATTGCAGGTACGTTTCCACACTTATTTAAGAATTGCATAAAGGAATGCTCCTCAAAAGTTAGATTTTCATCTAATTGGTCAATTTGGTGCATATATATTGTGTTGTCTTGGCTTTTTAAATCAAGGCCTTGAATTGTATTTACCAGTTAGGAGCCCTCTTTATTTCTACGAGCCATTAGAGCTTTCTTCACTGACCATAAATGTGATTGGTCACGGTCTTGTGGAATTGACAACGAAACTCGATTGTTGAAAACCTCTATACTACAGGGTCAGGTGATGGCACTTTGCGAGCATGGAGTACGGTATCGGGTGCTGAGGTACGTTTCTTTGGCAAGTTTGTTCTTTCCAGATCTGCAGTGTCCAGTTTCTCTGATATCTCCGTGCAAGTGGAGTAGCAGAGTATTGGCTAGGTAAACGCTGGCCGCTTCAGTCAACATATGTTGCCTCTCTGAAATCTCGATTCTAATGTCTGCAAACCCTTTCCAGAATGGCAAATCCTCAATTTGCGAAAGTATGATGTTGGCCCGACATTATCGCTGAATTGACGATTATTATTTCCTGTTATGACCTGCCAGGTTGCATGCTGGACCAACAATGCAGGAGTGCCTGCGTGTGTGAAGTGGGCACCTCGTCGGTTCATGTTTGCGACTGCATCGGACGCATTGGCCTTGTGGGTTCCTGATCTGACAAAGCTTCCAAAAGCAGATAGTGGACCCTGATATTGGCGATTGCAAGCACAACACATGGACATCCCGGAGTGACGTGTGTTAAGGAGGTCTGGTTTTTTTAGGTTGATCATGACAGTTTTGTACACTGTAAGTAGAAACTATAAAGCCCGCAATTCTTTTGAATACAAAATGTATTCCTTACCTAGTTAAATGTTTTTAAATGCCAGTGTCTTTTTATCACCTCCGCCTCCACTTCTTCATTGAGTAGTCTTTGGACTGCCATTGCTGTCAACTTGCATGTCATTGTAACTTATCATGCAGGCCATCTAGGCATGCCGGCGTTAGAGCAATTCATGCCATAAAGTAGGCATGATTCAACCCTATCAAGCAATAACTTGCAAGTTTAATCATTTGCATGCAATTGCCTAGCATGTGCCACGGTAAGGGGACGCATGGCATGGCCTGCGCATTGAACATTGACCTTCTGTCAATATAGTATTCATTGATGCTACAGGGTACCCGCCTCAGAATCACAGTACAATGCATGAAAAGTCATTGTTTGAAAAATGATAACATAATTCTTTTTCAAGTAGTTCTGTCCATCAGTTTTCAACTTTCCCTGGTCTGGGTCCCTCCGTCCGATCCCACCAAAGATAAAGCCTGGGCTTCCCCAATTGAGGGTGTGGTGACAAGCTAGTTTTGCAACTTCGCATTCAGTTGTTTGAGCTACCAAGCCAGGCATATTAGGTCAATTTGGTGCAAGTCCCAAAGCTGAATCGTCAGTTATCCAGAAGGCGCTTTGTTTGTCTTATCCAGGGTCCTGACTTGGATAAAGCATCAGATTTCAAAGATTCCCTTACGTTTGGGGCAACGTTTTTTTTTTACTGTGAAGGATATTGTTCACCAAGGTTAGTAAGAGAAAAGGAAGAAAAATATTCAACCTTTGTCAAATGTTGAATTTTCAACTTAGAGGTTAGTAAGAGAAGGCAGAGAGGGCAGGGTTTGGTTTTTGCGACACAAAGCTATACTCGTGGTGAATGTTTGATGCTAGATTTTGGAGGGACAATCAAGTTGTGATGATGTTTATAGTTATGTACCCCAAAAAAGAAACCTTGGAAATGAGAACCCAATGAATGAAGAACTCTTCTTCTATAGTGATTTCTTCATGATATTCTCCATGTTTGTGAATAGAATGATTTTTTTTTGCATGAAGTTCAATTACACCATTGCTAATTAATGTTATGAAATTAATTTATTGTATTCATAATAACCAAAAAAGAAATAAGAATAAAGTAGAAGGTTTGATACATGGTTGATTGATTAGGTAGAAGGAGAGAGGTAGAATATTTTGCCATTTTCTACGGCTAAAAATTTAACAATTATGTTTTCAAAGTTTAAAAACCTAGTTGCTTTGTATTTTGGTTCTTTGTCAAATTAACAAGTTTAACTACACACCATGATGACTTTTAAAGACATTTTAGGCTCAATGTTGAATAAAGCTATTGCATCAAGTCTATATTGCATAAGATTGTACAAGTATTTCATTACATGTTTTTTCAAGCTTTTAAGAGACTATTTTGGCTTGGTTCCCTATGCTGTAAACGATGGCAAAGCAATTAGGTTATTAAAAGAAAAAATTAATTTAAAATTTTAAAAATTTTAAGAAATTAAAAAATAGTAAAAATTAAAAAATAATAATTCAATTCTTAAAAAATATATTAAAATTAAAATTATTATTAAAATTAAAATTATTAATATTTAATTAGTATTATCTGACGTGGCAATCTCTCTACCACATCAAACTACTTTTGTAGCAACATTCCTACAGTTCAAGAACCGTGGGGAATTTGCAATATTCTAAAGGCCCAAAAAAACATCGAATGGATGGTAAACTCATTGTCAAAGTATTTGACTTTGGACACGAAACAATCAACGACAAAAAAATAAACACCAAATGCATTTCAGCAATCATTAACCCCTAAAGTCCCAAGGCCATTTTTCTGCCAAAACCATTCAAAACTACCACTTTTGCTACATTCGCTTATGAAATAAATTTTTAAAACATTTCTTAGAATCTAACCGTAGGATCTTGTTCTACACTTGTCTTTAATCACATGATAACAAATTTGGGATGTCTGACCATATAGATCAAAGATATTAGCATTCAAAGTGGAAGAAAAAAAAATCTTTCAAGAAGTTGCTATGATTCCCCACAAAACAAGAAGCTCCATAACTTTCACATCACTAATCCAAATGGAATGAATCAAAGCTTATCATTTAGAAGAACATATAATCTACAAGAAAAAAAATATTAAAATTTCTATTTCAATTTTTTGTGGATTTTTTTTGTTGCCCAATCTCCCCCATTTTGAGGTTATTGTAGCATAACTTTTGCTCCACGGCACCAATTGAAATAAAAAATTATATTTTTAGAAAGTGCATAAGTTTATCTATCTTATCAAAAAAATTCATTAAAAAATAAGATCATACGAGCCTACCCAAAATCCATTTTATCCCCCATAGGGACAATGAGACTTTAGGGGTTAAGGTGCACAAAATCCTTTGTTCTTGTATTTGGACTTAAAGTTGCAAGAGCGGAACCACTATTTTGATTTGAGGAAAGGTCCAACTAAACTGTATTCAACATCAGTTGATGTAATTCCAAAAAAGTATGTATGAAGTTGAACAACAATTCAAATGCAATCTTAAAAACAAATTGTCATGTGTTCAATGTGGGCCAAGATTACAAACAGAAATTACAAATAAAATACATCATAACTTTTCAAAATATGTGGTTTTGTGTGATAAAAAACACAAGATTGAAACCTGTATGTAATTTAAATAAGGCCTATTAATTAAATTGAGACAATTTTGCATTTTTGAGATTTGAAAATAGGGATGTGAAGGGGGAATGCTGGTACATGAGCGTGGAGCTTGGAGCGGGGATTGGTGAGCGGGAAGGAATAGTTTTGGAATATTTGATAAAATAAATTGGAAAAAATGGATGAAAATATAGAAGAAAGTTTAGAAAAAAATGGATGAAAGTTAAAAGAGAATTACATGAAAAGCTCGTAAAAATGGATGAGAATTTAGGTTAAAACTTGGAAAATTGGGTTAAGATAAATGGATGAAGGTAGTTGAAGGAAACGGATGAAGGAAGTTCAAATAAATGGATAAAAGTGGATGAAAAAAGTGGATGAAAAAAGTGGGGAGAAAAATCGATGAAGGCAGTTGAAATACATGGATGAAACTCATGAAAGTGGATTAAAAAAATGGATGAATGTAATATAGATACTTGGATGAAACTCATAAAAGTGGATGAAGAAAATGGATGACAATGGATGCATGAAAGGGATGTATAAAATGGATGATAATAGATTAAAGTGGCTTGATCAATTCTTCATTAGATTTGCTTTCTTCTTCATCCACATAAATTTGACATGCAACATATGGTGCAACATGATTCTCTTTATTATAATCGATTAAGAACTTTAGCAAAATAGAAACATTTGTTCACCCACACCCTCCCTCTCGGTACCAAGAGGGAGGTCTCAACTTCATTTGACTTGTACATTGCAAGCGAGATTACTAACAATTGAATGGAATTTGGTAAACAAACTATTGAACTCACGGAGTGTGCATATAAAACCATCATGTGATTGGTCATTCGATAAAAACTTTGAAGGCTAATTAATTTTTCCTATCTCTAATAGATTCCTGGATGAGTACTTATGAATTGATGGATAGCCTATCAGGCCTAGGAAAGTGTCAATTAGATAACTATTTTGGATATAGACTTTCTATTTACATTATGGCATCAACACTAATAAACAAGGAAGTCATTCAAGAAGGTTGAAGAGGCATTGGGATGAATAGATATATGGACAAGGTAGTCAATCAAGATAGATTGTCACAATAGATCATAAACCTAGAACAACAAATAGTTCATATCATTTCGAACACCAACAATATAGTACTATCGAATAATACCATGATACAATATGAATGCTGAATATAATAGAAGAAATGTGAATCCATCACGTGAAAAAAGAATACATTTCATTGTCAATCGGATGACATAGAAATACCCTCACTCTATGATGTCTGCCTATCTGACTCGATAGCAGAATCATCTATGAACTTTAGAACACGAGGATCAACTAGATGAGCCCTAGAACTAGGCCTAGGGTCAACGGATACATACTCTCTGCATAGCAACTCAGCATATTCGGGAAGTTCGTACGTATTTGGTGGGCTTGGGAAGAAATTGGGATTTCCAAAAAATGGAACATGTGAGATGGTTCTCACTTTTGCCGCTTGCCTATACATACAAGTGAAGCAACATTAGTCTTTTTAGTCAACAAAAGTTTGATTTCAAATATGTGCATCACTAAATAAGCTAGAAAGAAGACTTACTTACTGAAGAAAGATGTTTTCATTATAGGTTGGGCCGGCACATCATCCTCGTCAAGATCCTGAGTGTCAACCACATGGCGTGTCACTGTGGTTTGAGGAACTACAGTTGGCCGAATGACAGGTTTGATAAGTGCATCAAAGATCGCCTTATCTTCCTCAAATGCCAAAATATGACGCCGAGTGGCTCGGCATGCTTGAATGCTTGTTCCTGCATCCATTTCCAACATATGCCAAACCACGAGAGGATGTCAATCAAAACTAAAGGGTGTAAGAAAATTTCCAGGAATTAACAAAATGTTGGGAAAAATACCTGTTCCTGCTGTGCAATCAACTACAACAGATTCAGGTTCACAGCATCCCTCCACGAGCATGGCCATGAATCCCGATGCCTTTTCCCGAGGTCCCCACCATGGTTTGGCACCATTCATGGTGACGTCTTCTGCAAAACAGAAGTTTCGTAGGCAATTGTCTTTGCCTACAGTAACACCCACCTTTGCATGCGATGGAACATACTGAAAAGGATAGTCGTCCTCAGTTTTAGGGCCAGTGTTCTTTACCACGAGCGAGATGGCAAAGCGTTGAGTCTGCCCACAAAATTAAAAGTGAGATTTGAATGTTCATAATCTTAGATAGAAAAAAAATTATGATTGGATGGAAAAGGGCTAGTACCGTCTTCTTTGGATGAATAGGCGATGTCAAGTGAAGATGGTTCATGCCCCACCAGTCAAGAAGAATCTTGAACCCGTATTCCTTGCAACACCCAAGAAGTTGGCTTCTATGTGGTTTAGAAGGAGATGGATACATTAGAAGAAGACCTCCGTTGTCTTGAAGGTAACCTTGAGCAAAGTCGAAGATTGGGACCAACCAATCTTCTGAAAACTGGTTCCAAGTAGCAATAGGACCAGGAGGAGCCGAGATGGTAGGTACATGAAGTCCTTCAGGAACGTCGACAATTATCAAATCCACCATAGGTTTTGTACTGAATACACCATCAAAATACCTTTGTCTGTCAGTGGCATGCTGCACCAAAACATTTGAATGACAAGAGGATAGTGAGAAAATGAAAAAAGTTCATTGGAGGGAGATGTTAAATTTGAACTGTTAGAAATCAAGTAATACAAGTTTCATTACGTTGTGTTACAAGGAATACAAAATATGCCAAACAGAATCATGCAAATACCACTATTATGAAGGCTTCGACGTTGCCCATCACCTATTCGTCCGCGGGAAGAGCTCGCAATGAAATGTTCAAGATGCACTCGTCGATGTCATGGGCATGATCCAAATTCAGAACAGTGGGCGTCAGGCCATGCACCAAGCGGTCCTGTGTGAGAGAAAAACTCAAGGAGGTGTCCTTCAAGTCAGCTGCACTTGTAGCTGGCATGGCAGTCTCAGCCTTCCTTTTTTTGCTTTTCTTGTTGGCCTTCTCTTCCTCCTTCTCAGCCTTCAAGGCCAACCTCTTCGCCTTGATGTCTTTTGTCTTCTTTTTTGCCTCTTCTAGTCTCTCCAATTTCTTTTTGTCAGCTGCATTCCGTTTTGTGATAGCCTTAGCACGGGCCTCAGCATCAAGTCCGGCGAATTCATCAAAATCTGCCTCCACATGATCGTTCTCCTTCAATGACTTGAAAAGATCAGCCTCCTCAAGTGGAATGGACCCAATATTGCATTCAAGATACCAAGGGCAGGCTTGGAGATGTGGAGTCGTCCAATTCCGTAGTTGCCAAGCTGAGAACATGCAGTCGTCTTTTGATCTGTCCAACCAAGTCGTCATAAAAGGTGGCAAATCTTGTTTGGCAATGGCCTTCTTGGTATACAACTCGTACATGAAATACCTGTTCAATTAAACCCGGAAAAGAATAAGTCATCTAATAATTATTCTAAGTAAATATGGGATCGTTTTCGTACTCACAATAGAAATCCAATGTTGCAGACTCTAGGACACATGAAAGGTCCTCTCGGTCCCGAGAGGAACCTAAATAAGGTGATCATCTTGCACAAAGAGACATGACTTGTGAATGAAAAATAGTCTCGATATTAATGAATAAGAAGATATCACCTTATACTAATGAACATTGCACAAAGTAATATGAGGAAAAAATAGACTTATGACTCCTGCAATTTGATGTTGGTATCATTATAACATATCAATCAATCCAATAATGGAGTGAGTGAAACCTGAAAATTAGCCGATGAACTGCAAGCATTGCCCCCTTGTAATCCTTGAAGGTGTCTGACTTCTTGAATGCGTCCCCCCCTCTGAACATGCCTGTGAACGCCATATCCCAAACCTTCATTCTCCAACCCTCTAAATATTCTTTTAGAGTTACCGGCTCAGTGGGAATTGCCATATTTATTGGAATATTATCCGAACGAATAATTGTGTCATACAACTCAGTAGCAGCGTCCTCCAACTGCAAGCATACATAATCAAAAGTGAATTTTCATATGAAGTAGTATTGACCGGAAATGAAGTAAAGTGATGGAAAACGCAAAGAGCAGTCTAAATTTAAAAAAACTGTGATGTCTTGGAAAAATGTTAGAATGATAACAAGATGTCCTTACCCCTGAATACCAGCATGCCCTCACTAAAAATAGCGCTAATTTTTCTTCATTCACCGGACGTGGTGGAAAACGGCGGGCCTCTCTAGTAGGTCCAGATGAGTTCATCCACTTCAGCTACTTTACCTTTGACTCTGATGTAGCATTTGAAGTTGATATCATTTGCAACTTCTCAAGACTCAACTCGGGAGTAGCAAACAGATTCCAATGCCTTTCGATCTGTGAGATGCAATGCCAAACTAGTTAGTGCATTTGAATTCCAATTAATATTCATGATGAGTATTGTTTGATGAATTCCAACAAACCTCTTTTAGCCATTCGGGTCCAAGAGCTGGGTTGGCGACTGAAACAATCTTGGATAGCTTCTTGTAGTACTTGTCAGTGAAATCTTTTATCGATGCCCTCATTGTCGGAATCCATAATAGCTTAGTACGGACCTTAATAGACTAAGAAAAATTAAAATAGATCAAATTTGAAAAAAATTAGTTTAGGCATAGACTAGCGGAAACAAATAAATACTTAGAATTAGTTTAGACTTCGTGCCGGAACCAGTACGGAAGCATGACGGAACTTGACATCCGGGTGGACGGATTCAGGAGCCGGAACGCAGGAACCCGGAACGCAGGCATTAAATTCAGTAGCTTGCGGCGGTAGACTAGGGATACGTTACGGCGTTCCGTAGCCTGCATTCCCGTTACAGTGAACGTTGGGCGCAGGATTTCTATATAAACCTAGTTCCTCCTCATTTCTCGCCCTCTTTCAGTTGCTCCGCATCTGGCTGATAGTGAGAGAAAGTGTGGTGAGTTAGGGTTACCGCGATAGGAGAGGTGAGACGGATGGCAGGGGTTAGTACGTGGTATATAGTACCGGCTCGGAAGATCAGTCCGGTATATCCGGAAGATCCGCTGCACTTGCGGCATTTAGAGGACGATTTGGTTGTTTTAGGTTGTGCAGGTCTGTTGAAGAAACCCTGGAACATCCAGAGTGACCAGGTGCTCCGGGAGTTGGCGGCAGGTGCTCCAAACCAGTACGACCAGACCGTACGTGGGCATCCGGACCAGTGGACGGAGGAGCTGTGGGCGGAAGTGTACGGGTTCTCCCAAACCGGAAGCGGATTCGCTGCCTGGACGGACCAGTACCACCAGTACAAGTTCGTGAACCCACCACACGCAAAGGAGGGCTACGCAATCAAGGACTACCGAGACGAGAGACACAGGCGGCTGCTCCGGTTTCTACTACCGATCCTGTACCCGGATAAGAGTTCCCGGGTTACGGTAACCATGGCCAACACGATCTTCGGGGCGTTTCAGGACCGGGTCGTGAACTGGGGCCGGATCGTGGCGAGCGTGGTGGGGCGCTGCACCGGGAACTTGGCGAAGAACAAGCCGAACCCGCTCAACACGTACCTGCTCCACCTGTACCAGCACCGGGAACTGTTGACGGAAGACAAGGCGACGGATTACGAGACCGGGCTCATCATGCTCCAATGCAACTGCTCTGACGACGAGGAGCAGGAAACGCAGGAGTCTGAGGATGAGGAGGAAGAAGCCAAGCCGGAAGTCAAGCCGGAGATCAAGGAAGAGAAGCCGGAACCGGAACCGAAGCAGACACAGAGGGAGAAGGAGGAACGGGAGCAGGCATTGGGAAGCAAAAGACGGAAGTCTACACTTCCGACTACCAGAGGTAAATTCCCGGGTCCCTTTCTCATCCAGGATAAACAGGAGTGGGAAGGACCCTGCTTCTTCGAGTGCGGAGAAGAGTGGATCCGGACTGCGAAGGATTACCACGACAGGCTCACGGAGATCGTACTCCGGTCCGTGGAAGTGGTGAAGTGCGAACCGGAAAACCTGGTGGACGCGCTGAAGGCGTTACCGGCCGAGTCGGAATGGAACGAGATGAGGACGGAAATCCGGAACCTGAAGACGGAACGGGACGCGCTCAAGGGGAAGCTGATCTGGACGGAAGAAGAGCTGCACCAGTCTCAAGGGGCGACGCAGAAGGCATACCAAGCGTTCCAGACCTTCCAGAAATGGATGGTCAGTTCGGCGGATCTCTACCACAAGGCGGCACTGTATGACGAGATGCAGAAGACGTCCGCGGCCCTCACCAACACGAAGATAGTCCGGGTGATGGTGGAGATGTCCGGAAGGATGGAGGCATCGTTGAAGGAGTTCCGGTCCATGATGACGAACATGGATCCGAACAAGCCACTCGACTTCGGGGGATTTCCGGAAGTTCCGGATGTCATCGCAACTCCGGCAACTCAACCTCCCATCTCGCCCATCAAACGGACAGGTCAGTTTGGGTCACTGATCCACATTGTCACTCAAGGGGGTCCCTCATCCGGATTTCTGGGTCAGGATATGCCGGTCCGGAGCAGTTTGGATGCCCGGATCGACCTTGTCCAGAATCCGGCACGGACGCATCCGGAGCAGTTCGAGGATATCGAACCGCCTCCATCGATGCCCTTACCTACACCGGATTCCATCGAGATATCGGAGGAGGCGGAAGCAGAGGAAGCGGAAGCAGAAGAAGCAGAAGTGGTGGAAGATCCGAAGTTGTTGGAGAAGGCGGACCGGTCTCTCGTCCATACAGACGAGACGGATTCTGACAGTCCTCCGGTCCGGAAGACGTCGATCATCACCCGGGCGTCCCTCCGTACACCCCAAGGCAAGACTAGCACCCGAGGGCAGTTAGGATTTGACAGTAGTTCGAAGAAACAACGGAAGGGAAAGTAGATAGTTAGACTGATAGTGTTTTTAGTTATCTTTTTGTTAGACTTAGAGTTCCGGGTCTCAGTCAGAACCCGGATTCCGGATTTTCAGGGGTAAGTTTCAGTTAACTTATCCACCCGGACTTTTAGGGCAGTTTAGGATGGCGTTTAGTGGCACTTTCCGCGGGTTTTACGGCATGTTGTTTTGCTTATAAAAGGAAGGGACCACTTGTGGTCTTGGATTCCTTTTCTTGCTATTTCTTATTTTGAGCAGTAAATATATGTGTGCATTTTTATTGTCTTTTTACTTATTGCCTTAGTTTTCTTTGTGGGTCCTTGGTTTCCTGTTCTTTGGGAGTTTGAAGGTTGCTTGGGCGCTTGCTTGAAGGTTTTGGCTACAGAGTAGAGAGGTGGTAAGGAGGAGTCCGGATTCAGGGTTTCTCGGGTTTGTGAACTGTGTGTTGTCCAGGGAAGCAGTTCTAGCGTGTGTAGGAAGTTGTGCGGAGTCCGGCGTTGGTGGTGTGGGTGCGAGTCCGGAAGGCTAGGGAGGGTTCCGTGCGGAGATAAGCAACCGTCTGTGGAAAAACCCCGCTCACCCGGAAAGTTCCGTCCGTCTGCAAAACACAAGTTGGAGTGCTAGTACCGGACCCCGTCTCAGTTTCCGGGTAAGTCTTGTATTTGTCGTTGTAGCAAGGGGAGTCGGGTTGTATTCTGAGTGACCTGCTTCTGGAAAAATCCGAAGTTGTAAAGGTCAGCCAGTGTGTTCCTTGTTTGTGACGAAAAGATCTTTGGGTACGTGTCATTAGGAAGTTAGAGTTTGTCGGATACAAGGAGTGGTGTTGTCCTTACCCCTCCGGAAAAGTCAGTGAGGACCCTCTGAAGGTAAAACAGAGGTATCGAAAACCGTGTGTTAAAGTTACGGATCTGGTGTTTGTGATAATCCGGATCCGGTAGAGAGTCCGGATAGAGATAGAATCCGGTTGGGGAGTGAAAATTGAAGTAGTTACAATAAACCGGATTAGACGGAATTTAGAACACCCTCTGGGGTTCCCTGGGATGATATTCCGTGTCATCTTGCCACGTTGTTGTGGTTAAGAGCGCTTACTACAGTATTACGTGTACGACACTCATCGCCTTTGCAACACCTTTTTCTGTCACTTCATCAGAAGGGGTATCTTCCTTGTACTTTCGAATAGCAACCTCCGCCACCGCCGAGATTTCTTGTTGAGACACAAATTTCATGCAATTGGAAATGTTAATAGAATGAAGCAATATACTTAGACGACTCCTAGAAATGATTCAAGTACTTGAATTAATCTTACCTTGAATATGAAAGACGTGAAAACCTCAAGTACCATGTTGTACCACTTTACACGTGTATTATTCTGGCATGTCTTCACTTCATCGGCTGTTAGAAGATCTTTAAACTTCTCAAGGTCCATAACTCCGTACTTTTGAACACGGTATAGGGTATGCATGAGATTTGTCTTCACGTGATAACTCTCCGTTTGCCTGTATAAACAATCATGAAGTCAATTGTGGGAATACAAAATTTCCATAGTATTCACAAGATTGAAACATGTATACAATGTAAAAATAAAGATTATAAGCAATTAAGCATTACTTGTTTATGTTATGCATTGCTTGCATTGCCAATCCAGTTCGGTTTGCCATATCCAGCACAATGGAGTCCACCGAGATATGCCACCCCTTCTCCGTTGAGTGCAACCGTTTGATGTGGTTCATCCATGCGATCCTCCTGTGATTTCCATCACACACATAGAATTTATAGTCCACAAGATGTTTCACAACAGGTTGGGACCTCAGAAATGAATTGAATTCGTCATTGACAGAATTCCAAATTGGCCCCCACGCTTCTTTTTCTTCAGCAGAAAACCCCCCGATATGCCCTTCCTCATTTGAGATTGACACATAGAAGACTCGAGCCCCCTCTTCATATCCACCACTGAACTGGTGTTCGAGTAGTGTCAAATCGCAAGATAGAGTCAGGCGGACCATGGGCATAGGAATCATTCGGCACAATGGGATCTTCATTCGAGACGCGTCCGTGGATGTCAATCTCAATCCATGTAGAATAGACACAGTGTCAATCTTTTGGGTCTTACGGATGTCATCTTCCAAGGCATCCTTCAACACTCCAAGGGTCCCATTGTCATCTGAATCAGACTCTGAAATATTTTCAGGTTCGTCATCAACCTCCACTACTGATGAAATAGTGGCAGGATGTGGCTTGGCCATGGACTGTGCCTGTGCAGTCTCCTGTGATATTCAAAATACAATACACGACCATCGATTAGATACACAAATGATAGTTGTAAATCTATAGGAATCATATTCTAAAATAAAAAATTATGTAACAATTGAACAAAAAATATATGTAAAATTATAGGGAAGCCTTGTCACAAATCAGGAATGCACTGGAAACTTAATGACCTGTACTGTCTGCAACACAAAATATGAATGTCTGGATCGACAATTGAATACGATGAGACCTCATCTATGTCCCTAATTACATTATCTATACTCACAAATTGTCGCTCAGATTGCATGAAGATGACATTAACTTCTTTGCCACCGTCTATGGGCATCTCTAATATATTATCAACTTGACATTCGTGGGTCTGCACTTCTGCTGACGCCATGCCCACCTGGTTCAGTATACAAATCATGTCAAATGTTAGTATTACTTCAAATCAACAAGAGATCAATTGTTTAGCTAGAACCGAAACTAAGTATCTCCACGAGTAGGCAAAGCAAACCACAATTACGGAGCAGGCCTTTCCATCTGCCCTGGTTGGTCTCGGGACCGAGAAAGGGCCTCTGTGCTACAACGCCCTGTTCACCGAACAACCCCAATAAAGGCCTTATTCGTTATATTTGGACAAATGGTAGTCTCAATTTTATCCTCGACTCGAGGATAAACAGTCATAACTATTCAATTTTGAGACTATCTGGAAATTTGAGACTCTAAAATATTACTATGTAAAAAAACCTTTCATTGCCAAAAGGTTGCAGTCTCAATTTATCCTCGACTCGAGGATAAACAGTCATAACTATTCAATTTTGAGACTATCTGGAAATTTGAGACTTTAAAATATTACTATGTAAAAAAACCTTTCATTGCCAAAAGGTTGCAGTCTCAATTTATCCTCGACTCGAGGATAAATCCATACAATTATTTTAGGGCAAAAGTCTCAAAATTTGTCGATTGTCCAATTATAATGAATAAGGCCTTAATACAGAAATCACACACAACCCCGACACACAACAATTCATGTGTCACAATAATATAATGATATGGGGCAAGCCCATGCCTCCCTCCCTATCAGTCTCTGGACCGAGATGGGGCCTGATAGCCACAACGCCCTGCTGAACTTGACAGCCCCAACACACAAATACACACGCCCTGCATTGAATAAATAATTTGGGGCAAGCCCATCCCTTCCTCCCTGTCGGTCTCGAGACCGAGACAAGGCTTGAGAGCCACAATGCCCTGCTCAACTTGATAGCCCCGACATACAAATACACACACCCCAACACACATCAATACATGCCCCACAATCAAATAATGATATAGGGCAAGGCGCAGCCTCCCTCCCAGTCGGTCTCAGTACCGAGACGGGCCCTCAGTGCCATAACACCCTGCTCAATACGACAACCCCGATGTACAAACACACTCATCTCCGACACACAAATACACACACACCGCATTGATAAAATTATATGGGGCAAGCCCATGCCTTCCTCACTGTTGGTCTCGGGACCGAGATGGGGCCTGATAGCCACAACATCCTGCTCAAGTAGACAACCCCGACACACACATACATAAGCCCTACATTGAAAAAATAATATGGGGCAAGCCCATCCCTTCCTCCTTATCAATCTCGGGACCGAGACAAGGCTTGAGAGCCATAACGCCCTGCTCATTCACGATAGCCCAGACTAACAACAACACACACCATGTACTCCAAAAATAATATGGTGCAAGGTCGTCCTGCCAACCCGACCTTCCCTGGGACCGAGATGGGCTTGAATGCCACAACTCACTGCTCACTGCGACAATCCAGACACACAAGTACACACAGCCCCGACACAAATCAACACGCGCCTCAAACTAAAAAAATAATATGGGCAAGCCAATGCCTTCCTCCATGTCGGTCTCGGGACCGAGACGAGGCCTGAGAGCCATAACGCCCTACTCACTACGACAGCCCTACACACAAACACACACGCCCTGCTACACAAATACACACGCCCAACAATAAAATAATGATATGGGGAAAGGCAATGCCTCCCTCCCGGTCGGTCTCTGGACCGAGACAAGGCTTGAGTGCCAGAGTGCCCTACTCACCACGACAGACCCGACACACATCAACACACGCCCCGATTTGCAAAAATAAAATGGGGCAAGCCATGCCTCCCTCGAGTCGGTCTCTGGACCGAGATGGGCCGTGAGTATCACAACGCCCTGCTCATTCACGGCAATCCCGATAGACAAATACACATGCCCCACACTCTAAAAAGAATATGGGGCAAGATCGTCTTGCAGGCTTGACCTTCCCCAAGACTGAGACCGGGACAAAATTCCTCAACGCCCTACTCAACCACATCATTCCCAACACCCAAACACAATTGTCTACTATTACTGGAGATATTTGGATACCCATTTATTACCACAATATCCAAATGTGATGAATGTCAAGTTGGACGAAATGTACCTCTTCTTGCTGATCTTGTGTTTCTGTCGCAGTTTCTCCAACGTCGACAATGGTGGCCTGACCTTTTCTGGATCTCAAGATCCGCTCTGCCATTACGGACACTATAATGGTCGATAGGAAGCCCGCAAATGCCCACGACAGCATCAACTGAATTCAACTCCCGAGACCCTGTGCATGAACAAATGCGACAAGTCTACCTGCAATGGCCTCAAAGGTGGAGAACCACATGAAAACGAGGAAGAAAGATAGGGTTCCTTGCGAGGCAATTTTGCATGCTAGGGTTTACCTTCTCAGGTGGATCATCTCAGAACCAGATACGTGCTTCAGCTACACGTGGCACTTGGTCATGCAGGCACATGTGTTGATCAACACACCGTTGAGTTCCATGGGCGACCAGGTTAGGCTTACTTCGGCCTTCTTGATGGGATTCAAATGCCCTACAGTTGTTTCTCTTATTTCATAACTCATTGAAAAGTTGATGCGGTATCTAACATTGGTATTTAGGATTGTGTTGGATCATTTTTCACTTTCAAATGAATTTCCATCTAATTTAATGGTATGTGTGTATTTTATCCATAATGTTTAAACCCACTCATGGGTGACTTCTAAATTATATCCACAAAAAATAATAAATTCGGCTCCTAAATGTAATCTTCAGCAAGCTGACGGTCCTTATATTCCTTTAACATTTCTGTGAGGGCAATTGGGCACTCTTGCCTCATTCTAATATATATGTAACTTACACCGGCATTTAAATTGACCCTCTAGGCTCATAATCCATTATGTAGTACATGACGATATTTTATTATGCTCCTGCATTCTAGACAGTCTATGATAGAACCATTTACCGTCCTATTCATGACTTAATACATCTGAAAATGAAGCTATAATTTATCATCCTACTCCATTTAAAAACTTTCAAAACATCCAGAAATATGATTTATTGCAAGAAAGATGCTTGCCTAGGTCTTTGTGCAAGTACTAAAGGTTTTTGAGACAATTGCTTGAACCTATGAACAAGTGTTGTGGAAGATGTTGTGATTTGTCACTAATGTCACTAACCCCCCTTTTAGGGGGTTAGTGACATTAGTGACAAATCACAACATCTTCCACAACACTTGTTCATAGGTTCAAGCAATTGTCTCAAAAACCTTTAGTACTTGCACAAAGACCTAGGCAAGCATCTTTGCACAAGAAATTAGACATGTTAGCCCCCACTCTTATTCATTTTGGGGTTGAAAATGAAAATAATCAACAAATTGTAAAATATTCTAAAAGTGACTAAAGCTTTCAAAAATTGGCATGGATGTGGACCTCATACGCTTGAACATATGCGCAAAGTCTTAGAGGATTTGGTCCCTTCATTCAAAAGTTGTGGAATATGTTGTGATTTGTCACTAATGTCACTAAGTCCCCTCTGGGGGGTTAGTGACATTAGTGACAAATCACAACATATTCCACAAAAAATGCTAAAAAATTAGAGAGAATTCAAAGTAAATTTTTTTATCTATTTTTAAAAATTAATTCAAAGTAAAAGAAACTTAATTATATTTATTTATTTTGTATTAAAATTATAACTTATGGTCCTAAAAATATAAGTGGATAATAAAGTAAAATGATTTTTTTTATATGAAGTTCTTTTTTTGTTTTACATTTAAAATAAATAATACCTTTTTTGAATTATTTTTTTAATAGTAGAATAAAGAAAATTATTTATAAACAAATTCTTTGAATTTAAAATAAGTGGAGAACAAAGAAAAGAAGCAAGAGCTACTAACAAGTTTCCAAAACCACCCTTCAAAAGAACTCCCAGTTTTGGGAGCCAACTCATCTGCTCAGTTTTTTTGGGGCGTGCCTGACTTGTAGCCCAACAGTATTGCCCAAAGGTGCCCGATTTTATTGCATTACATTCTTTCTTATTTCTTGAAGTCCTGACGAAACAACCTCTGACGCAGCTTGCAACACGGGGGGTACTAGGGTCTTGGCAATGTGCCGGCCCCTTGGGGCCATATTTACATAGTCTCCAACAGTTTGGCGCTTCCACCTCGCGCAGACTGTTGGAAATGCTCTTATTCCCGAATATATTATAAAGTACTTCTGACATTTACCCAATGCCACTTACTATTTCAGAAGCTAATAATGGGGACTAAATACAATTTCATGAGATGATAACTAGTGGACATTAAAGGCAACCACTTGATGATATACTAAAATGTAAAAGCATGATACACTATAATAGAGTAATGAGGCATAAATTTCAAGCATCTATTACCTGTCATGGAAGGAATTGTACAGACGTTAATTAATAGGATGAATTGATTATGGTTTCATTCATGTATGGAATATTGTGATTCTTGAATTTAGGGGTTTCAAACATGTATTTGAACCCAATAATGGAACTGACACTCCAATATATATTTCGTAGTGGTGTCTGTTGGCATGCAAAATTTTAACCACAGTAATTGCTTGTTGTCAATGAGTAGTTCCCATCATTCTCCTTTAATGGCCGCCACTTCTTCCCTTTCCTATGTAAGGCACGTACATTTGAATATATTTGAATTCATTACATGTTGGACCCATTCATCCCTTGCATCATAAAGCATTTCTTATTGTTGAGATTACTATCTTCTCCGTAGACTTATTGATGTAGTGCCAAGATAATGTCAATTCTAGCAAGTGGGGAGATCATGTTGTCTAGTTCAATTGCACTGGTGAGGGCGGATGGAGAGAGTGTGCCTATAGCATTTCTTGTTGGTGACCAAGGATTCGCTGTGGTTAGTGCATTCCGATTGAGTGTTCAGTTCTCGTTGTTGGAGAGGACTATACATATTGATGAAGAAGTTTTTGACTCTGCTACAGGTGCCATAATTCATACAATAGGTCAAGACCATGTTTTCGAAAGCTCTCCTCGTCAGTGGCATTTGCCTATAGGGAAATACATAGCGTATGGATTGCTTGAACCACTTGTTGTGCCGTTGTCTAGCGAAGGTGTTCCTATAATTACTACCTCTACAATTCTCCACAATCGCCTACCTACTCATGTAAAGATTGAGCCTGGGATAGATGTCATAGCACTAGAGAGTGACGACTCAGAAGACTTCTCACCTCCTAGGAAACTATTGAAACATAGTGTGTCTCCTCTATCTAAAGCCCCTAGCACCTCTTCCGTGCCTTTCCAAGTCTCAATTACAGAATCTAATTGTGTAGGGTTATCAATCATTCCTTATCTTCGGAAGCTCTGTCATAGTAAAGGATCTCGGAATCCCTTCAAGAAGGTTGATTATAGTTCTATTCCTATTCAACATGTCGACTTTGTTCCACCAATATTTAATGGTGATGTGATATTTGAGTTACCGCCTCTTGGATTGTCTACATCAGATTCTCAGGCGAAGCTCTTAAGCGGAATCATGGAGAGACGCCACGACGGTCATGTTTGGGCCAATACTCATACAACAAATATCAAGAACGAGGATGGACTAACTTTTCGATTAGCTTCATGCGTGGGTCACCTTCGTTGTGACAACTCCTCTTGTGACTACCTCCATTGGAAGCACCGTGTTTCGATCGTGAACGAAACTGAATGGGATGGGTCTTCTCCTACTCCCTTTCAGGTTTCATGTACTCCTCCTCCTGGTTCGTCTATTATTTGCAAGATTTGTTCATTTATTCCAACATGTGTTGCAAGCTGCCAAGCAAGAATATACTATGTTGTTGGGAAGTGCGACATGCGTCGTGCATGTGTCCACTTTGGAATACACTCTCACCCAGTGAAAGATGGTGACTATCGTGACTTCAAGAACAAGACTAAATCATTGATTTCTGACCAAGTTGAAAGGAATCCAATAGCAACGAATTCATCTATAGTCTTAGAGGCCAGCAAGGAGCTCGTAGGAGAGATGCTCCTTCGAGCTGAAGGAACAATACCAACAAAGTTTGGATTAGACGAGCTTGTGCCAATCCTAGAGAAATGCAAGTTCATGAGTTCACCTAGCATTCGAAACGAGGTTACGACCTTTAAGCATTTTCGACGCTTCGGAGTTATGGATAGCATAACAAAGTTAAGGGGATGTAGCAATTGGGCTTACATACAGGAGAACAAATTTCCAGGACAAGGCTCTGAGACAGACAAGGTTTATGTGTTCAAAATGTTTGAAGTCGGTCCAGGTAGTGGCATAGACATGGTAACCAGAATGCAACCTGGTGGTGACTTGCAAGACTCTTGGATGATGTTTGATCATGTCAAGCGAGTTAAGGAGTGGACAACATTAGCGTGCCATGTTTATGATCCAATCTACTGCCGTGTGATGACCGTTGCAGTGTGCGATATGCAATCTGAAGATACGGTTGCTCAAAGTCATTTTTGGACAAATTTAAACGCAGTGATGTCAAGACATGGTATTCCTTTACCGTATTTCAAGGGTTTCATGGCAAACAGTGCACAAGCGAACTGGAATGCAGTCAGGAAAATCTATGGATCCGGTGATCCATCACAACCCATGCTCAACCGAGAGCGCACGTGCCTATTTCACTGGACTCAGTCAATGGAGAAGCACACAAAAGCAGATATTCGGGCTGACATGCAAGATCAACATCGGAGGTTGTGCAAGCAATATAAAGATGCCATTTCCTTGACTGATTCAGAGATTCGCTACCACGCCATTCGTGCTTGGTGGTACTCTTCTGGAGCAACAACATCTGAAGGGGTTCAACGATTGGATTTGTGGTTATCATTTTGGCACTTCCGATATAGGCAATGGAGAGGTTTTATGCACATGGTAAGTGCCTCATACTTTTTGATTTACCTTGTCTGTACAAAACCGCTCCATGACCTTCTATAGATCCTTCAATCTTTCGTATGATATAAAATAATGTTCTTTGTATACTCTATGTATTGATGTGCACAATGCCGTTCTATCCCAAAGTCCTCTCGGGGCCGAGAGGACCTTTGAAAGAGCACACACCCTATGACAGGGATTTGCCGGCAGTGGATCTCAGGCACTTTTTTAGATTTTTTTGGATAATATTTTTTTTGGTTGTGACATTTTGAGGGGAACCAAGACTCTATATATGAGTCCCTCTAGTCATCCTAATTTAATTTTTTAAATGAGTGACGTGATTTTGATTTCTTATGGCCTCATTTGGTCGTTGCATTGTTGGTCTTCTAGTTGCTATATTGATTTTTTTTTAAAATGAACACCTCCTTTTCTTGGACTTTGTTATTTGTCATTTATCCTCATACATGTGATACACTACAGGATCTGTCCACTGAAGAGTTGGCGGAGATGCCGTCTTGCAATTTGGCCGAGACAGTTCACAACAAATGGCTACAACAATCTGGAAACCGTGGGAATGACCTCTACGTGGCAACTGTAGATGATTATGTGCGTGCGTTCATGCAAATGGTTCATTATTATCAATTTTTGAAGGGTGAGAACCCAGGAACAGGCCCGGGAAGAGAAGAGCTGTTGCTTCGTGTAGCACAACGATATACTCAACGCACTGGAAATCCGAAAGGATTAAATGCTACCATGGCAACGGTCCCCAGGAGTTGGTATGTATTGCACGCGGGATCCCCATCTCGAAGGTGAAGAAGTGTTTGGGTCTGAAAGTCGTATGCCTAATTTACCGCCAGGATCGCAATTCGATTCACATCGACCCGATAAAGTCAACTTTTCCAGGCCTAAAACATTAGTCAAGACCACCCGAGCAAGTGCAACACTTATTCACTTGGATTCGATCTCTGAAGATGTCCCACTCCAGAGCGAAGAACATGCAGAGGTGGAGTTTTCTATCGGATGCACAACCGCACCTAGTACTTCCGAGCCATTTCGAGTGATTCATGTAGAAGAAACAGTATGTGATGAGGCTAAGTGGCACATTACTCGCTTGTGTAAAAATTCGGCAAAAGCGTGCTTTGCCTTGCAGGCCGTGACAAAGAAGAAATGTGTTGCTAAGATTGTGCAATGCAACAAGGCGACGGTTGCACCCTCTTATACCGGCAACATGAACAATTACAAGAAAAATAAAATTGAGAGGCACCAATTCTTCTTCTGCAACGATGACATCGAGCGATGCGTGAAGGGTTCGCGGAGGAAGTGGGTTCTTTCGAGACCTGATGTGCCTACCATTTGGCCAGTGAAGTCTGGAACAAACTTAACACCTACAGAGGTACTGCAACTTCAAAATGCTGGATTCCGTCTCCCTCAACGCCCAGAAATTTCACCCCGATGACTTTTTGGAGTCAATGATGGACAATGGAAATGGTGGAACTTTGAGGGCAATGGGACAACTGCAAGCATTAGGAAAAAGAGGGCAATGGGACAACTGCAAGCATCTTTATTATTTATTTGTAGTCATTTGCCACTTAGACTCAGCTATAGATGTCTTCATTCACGCTCCAAGCTTCAGCTTCAATGAGGTTCGTCAATTGCTGGATTGCGGAATCTTGAATTCCAATATACTTCTATAGTACACTACACAATTGTGACAAGGGTGTTTTTAGTTCGCCAAACTGTGTTCTTCATAACATTTATGTATATAGATGTTATTATATATTGTAGTGAGACTACAAGGGCCACTACTTGATTTCTTATATCCTTGATAAGATGCATGGTTAAAGTCTTGTTCTGATTGCAGAGTTTGTTGCTTTATTGTATTGTTTTTTTAATAACAGTATTGTGAATCCGTCATGTTTGTCCTAAACCTCCAAGTAAGTACTACATAGGAAATTGTAATGTCTTTCTAAACCACTGCTTTTATATACCTCCATTCACATCTACCCCTCTTGTCACCTATTCATTCAAATCACTAGCAATTGATTTTAGTGCCCCAAAAAATTTGGTTTAACCCATTAGATGAGATTTTGGGGGTCAAGAGGGCCGTTTCAAGCCTGTTCCCAACGTTGTTCCCCCAATAGTCCGGAAATGGCCACTGCCAGATTTTTATTTTTTTGAGAATTCTAAAATGAAAGATTGAGTTGAATTTTTTTTTTTTTGAATTTAAAAAAAAAATGACATGGTAGTCGCCTTGCCACGTCAAATAGCACCTGCAAATTGCTGCAAACTACTGGGAACTGTTGGGGGGGTGTTCCCAGACCAAGGGAACTCATAACCCTCCAAAGGGGCTGAATCCCCTCTAATGACTTTACTTTATTTTTCCATCTTTTTCCATCCAAGTGTTCATCCACTAGAATGGTATTATTCAAATCATTATTGATGACTTCTTCATCCACGATCCTTTGCCCTATCATCTAATTTGAACTGATTATGTCATGTATTTTCATCCTTTTATCATTTTCTTTCATTCACATTTCCACCTAGTTTCATCTACTTCTTCAAGTCACGTGCATCTCAAATTTTCATCCTTCCTCATCCAAATTGTAATGTATTTTCATCCATTGTAACATTCATTTTCATCCATCCGGGCATATACTTTCATCCATTTTTTCATCTACTTTCATCCATTGTATTCATTTGCTTTCATCATTTATTTTCATCTACTTCCATCCTTTTTTATTTTCTTTCATCCATACTAACATCCAATTTCATCTAGTTCTTAAGGTCAAATTGGATGCCAAAAATTTAATTTACTTCCATCTATTCTCTAAAATCTACTCTTTACTACACTTGCATCACTTTTTATCTACTTTATGTAATTACCCTAAACCGGAGCATTTGTAACTCTCCTCTTATTCCCTAAAATATACCAATTCAATATTCTTCATCCACCTCCTTCCAATTTCTAAATTTTTTTTTTCAATCCTACTTCACATTTCATCAATTTTTTCCCTCTATGTTGTTTAATATAGGAGCTCCACGCTCTGAATTCTCCGCTCTATGCTCGTATACTAGCTTCGTTGGGATGTGAAGCTCCATCGAAGTAATACTCAATGAACCCAAAGATAAATAGAGCTTGGCCTACATAAACAATTATATACATTATTGAACATGTTTAACAAAATGATTTGAAACGAAAGAAGGGAATTACATCCATTGATGAGATGATATGAAACATTCGTTCACTTAATGTGACAAGAAGTATCTGGTAAATAGAAAAGCGAGTGAATTTACATTTAATAAGTTCACTATACTCAAGAGTTTCAATACACAAAGACAATATAACTCTTACTCATTGTAGCTATGATCTATAGGACCTTGTGCAGGAATCCGCACAAATTTTGCCTTGTGAATACCACTTTCGTCCCTACGATGGTGGAGATCATGTGGTGGAGTATATTTTGTTCAATCCTATATGTCTTGAATTTTTAGCATATGCTTTGGGCTCGCAGTGACACAAGATGTCATTTAAGTTGAACACAATATTCAACCACCTCCCCCTTGGTTCAAGCACTATAGGCGAGACATTCTGCGGCACAATCTCTCTACATTTCTATTACAAGAAATTCAAACCTTGCAAAGGGCTGCGAGTTTTTTATTTTCAGCAGCCTTACAATGCAAGTACAAAAAATAATAATATATAATATATAATATGATTTTAATTTTTAATTTAAAAAAAATAAAAAATAAAAAAATATTTAAAAAATCGCTAGGAATTGATGTGGCACTAGTAATCCCACATCAGATTCGGAAAAAAGAAGTTTAAAAAAATTCCCTCATTGCACCAAAATTGCACAAGGGGGTGCAAAACTAGTAGCCCTTTGTAGGGTTCAGAATTTTGTAATGTCCGATTGTATCTTATGAAAGCAAAACAACAGTTATTTGTTTGAATATAGAATAAAGTGAGTCAGACAATGAGATGGAGCACTAAAATTCACTACTTGACTACTTGCTCCCTTAAGAAAGTACTTTCATTCACTACAAGAAAACGCTATCCGGAATGACTGCAGAAATGTGACTCATTGTTCGATGTGACTGTAGCGTGACTCTACCTCCATAATTGCACCAAATTGCCAAAAACCGCACAGGCGCAATCACGTAGCAGTCGTGACCGTGACTGCGGGATGAACAGAAGAATGGCATATAGTTTCATCCACAACGTTCCGTCCACTATGCTGCGAACAACGTGACCAGGGTTGTCTTGTCTGACATATTTTTGGGTTTAGGCGTCGTGTATGACGTCTGACGTCGCGTGTCGCGTGTCACGAAGTGTCGAGTTTACTTGACATCGCGTCGCGGAGGGGTAAAAAATTTTACCCCATGGTAAATAGATTTTGCCTACGTGGCAGGGCTTCGGAACTGACGTGGACAGCCAGCATGGGCGACTGCGGGTGTGGGCGCGTGCAGGTCTGCCTTGGGCGACCTCGGGTGGAAAAATTGAGGCGACTACGGGTGAAGGGGCGACTGCGGGTCTGGGGCGCTAGGGCGACTTCGGGTGAAGGGGCGACCTCGGGTGGAAAAAATAGAGGCGACTGCGGGTTTAGGCTTGAAGGCGACTGCGGGTGAGTGGGCGACTGCGGGTCAGGGGCTTTAGGGCGACTTCGGGTGAAGGGGCGACCGCGGCTTCGGGTACTGAGGGCGACCGCGAGTCCGACAGGTAGGGGCAACTGCGGGTCGGAGCAGCAGACAGCGACCGCGTGTTCCAGGGCGACCGCAGGTTCAATTTAGGATTTCAGTTTGGCATATTCAATCTTTGAAGTAACACGTCACATAGGTGTTTTATAAGCGCAGAATTAGGTGCTACGTTATATTGGGGTTTACAATTTACAAGTGCAAATAATAGAGCCCATGAAATGTAAATTGGACAAACTTCTCTAATCCCAAAAATTCGCCCAGTATAAGGCCACAATAATATGTCAACAACGATTATATTAATAAGTCATCGATATTGCTTTCAGGCAGACTTCAAATGTAGCCATACTTGCATTGCACTTTTATAACCTTGTTGCAGTCATCACCTAACTGCCTACCAATTAGAACTCAACATATATTTTAAAACCGGTAATCTGTCCCTCACTCTAATATGCTCATATGCTTGATGAAGCATTACAAAATCCTTACACATCAGGATGAAGGCTCAAAGCTTGAACTACAAAGATTTGCTACCTAACATATAAGCTAAAACCTTATAACTATAATTATAACTATAACTATAACTATAATTATAATTATTGTTTACTTCTCTAGTACTCTAGTCACCAAGCGTGAATGTGGAATCGCTCGGCACCTCATCAGCATTAGGGTCTGTATCTTCGTAAGACTCTTTGTTGCTCCTGTTGTCGTCCGAGCTTTCGATTTCATCATCTTCCCTTGTTACTACTTCGATTTGTACCTCACGCTCTACCTCTGAGTTCAGATTTCGAACTTCTGTATCTACACCACTGAACCCTTCAGTTTACACAAGTCGTTTCGTGAGCCTCAACGCATCCGTAGTTCCATCCATGTTGGATGCAGGGTGTCGCCCTCCTCTACTTGATTTTCCAACATTCTGGGTGGAACATCCCGCTCCAATGGTACACCGTTGGACAATTTGAGTGGGTCATTTAGGGTTTCGAGGTCCCCTCTCGTCAACCCTCCTAATACGCCTTTTCTGGCCTCTACTGTTGCGCCCCTGGATTCCTAATGATGATTCGCCAGGGCCAGACACGGATGAAGGTTGAGTGGGTTGTAGAGCTGAGCCGTGAACCTCTTCATCAATCGTCCGTAGAGCACCTCCACGCACCGGTGGCCTTGTTGGAAGGGTTGGGGTAGACCTCCTCACTGTTGCCACATTTGTAGTCGTCTCTGGATTCAACGGCACATTCCGACTTCGATTCATAACATATGCCAATGGCACATCATCATCATCATCTGTAGTAACAGTTGTTTCGAGGGTAGATGCGTTCAATACAACGGGATTTGGTATTCCCTCGTGTACAACTTCATTGACTTCGATGGCCTCTTCTTCATGTTCGCTTCTCATTGGAACTTGTGCACTGCTTCTTAAATTGCGGGCCATATTTGGAGGCGAACTAGTTGATATTGGAGATCTAGCTTCTTCCTCTACGGGTGCCATGGGAATAGGTATGCCTTCGTCGTTGTTGTCGGGGGTGCTTTCCCTCCTCAGTGATGCATGTGCCGGCGAAATTGCATCCATATTGTGCACGACGTTCTGCGGTGGACTGCGTACAGGTGAATTTCCAGGAGAAACATACCCATCGTCACTAAAATCAAATGTATTCCCGTATATTGGTCGTGGAGGACTATGTGGCGGCCTAACCATTGCATTCCAAGGATTGTTGCGCAACCGATCCTCTTCATCCCTGCGGTTCTCGCGTTTTCTCATAAAATCTGGAACAACGTTGTCTTCTTCCCCTGAAGACAAAGGCCCATCACGCTCGTCCTCATCGTCTCCATCTGCAAGCATCTGGTCGTAAAAAATGGCTGGGTTGTGTCCACGTTTTTGACGTTCAAGTTTGCTGTTCGCGTAGATATATACCAATGTCTCCGCCTTTGTCGTGGCCAAGCGGTTTCGCACTTTATTGTGCACAAAGGAATACATGCTCCAATTCCTTTCACACGAAGATGCAGAGCACGTCAAACCGAGAATTCGCTTTGCAATTTTTGGAAGAGCATTGCCCCCCACACGATTCCACCATTGATGAGGCAATAATTGACATTCAATGATATCGGGAGCCTCATGTAAAGGATCAAATGCACCTGTCTTCTCTTCAAATTGAGTTAGCTCCTGCATTGCCTCCACCACTGACACGTTCAATGGTACGCTCAGTTTTCGTATGACTCGATTCAAAGCTCCCTTCGCGTAGCCATTGTTATGAATAGCCTCCACGTCACTCAAGTATGGATTTAGTAGTGCCCCCGCATAGTGTAGGTCAGTAATCATCAACTTCCAGCGAGCATCAAATTGTTTCTCATATCGTGTTGCCACCACTGGATCAAGGAAAAATGGAGCATTCTTGAGAGAATAAATGTGCTCCTTCAAGGCTGTCATCATTACTAAAGCTTTCGGCATTGCCGGGACTTTTCCATCAAAATGACGAAGACAAAGCAGCACGGGCTCTACCATATGGAGGAAATTGTCGCACTGAACCCAGAACTCTTCTGAACGGATATCTTGCCTTGCAAGTTTGGCCTTGCCCATAATGAAATGTCCATTTCTGCGGTTTTGCAAACTCAACTTGAACGTCATGTATGTCTCATCCAGTGTCACGTTGTGCACTGCTTGCTTGCAGTCTACCAAACGATCAATCATCAAGAAATTTGTGGCAAAACGTGTTTTGCTTGGAAGTCTCAACACTTTGTTTGGTGAAAATCTCCGAAACAACGCCAAAGTATGTTGGTATTTCTTGATGAACTTCACAATTGATGAAGCCTTTTTTACCAACTCCTTTACTCTCTGATCCTTTCCCCAGTCTTCTAAGAGTAAGTCCAAAATGTGTGCCGCACAACCCTGCCTATAAATGTGAGGGTACCTTTCTTCCAACCTTGCCATCGCCCCCGTCATGACTGCAGCATTGTCCGTACACAATTGCACAACGTTGGTAGGCCCAACTTCCTCAATGTATCGTGCCATCGTCTTAGTCGTGTAAGATATATCCTTCTTCTCCCCAGTACTATCCGCTGATCCCAAAAAGACATCCCCGGCGGGACACACCAACATCATATTTAGTAACGGCCGCGAATTAGTATCGGACCAACCATCTGAACAAATTGTCGCTCCATACTGACTTATTGAAACCCTCGTCCGCTCCGAGACCATGGCTTCAACCGATGCCTTCTTAACATCTATCATTTTCGTGCAAATCGCATTATACGGTGGCGGTTGGTACACGAATCCAGCTGCTGCAGTTTGTTTAACAGCATTCACGAAGGCCGGGTGGCGCACAACATTAAATGAAATGTTCGCCTCGTAAAAGAAAGAAGCCCACAACCTATCCAACTCTTGTCTGCGGCCCGTCTGTAATGATTCATCCATGCTTCTTTGCCGAGAAACAGATGGCATGTTCCTCCTTCTCTCAAGCGTTGTTCCAGTAGAATCTACCAGGGTTGTTCGCTGCGACAGCGCGACACCGCGACAGACAGACGTCGCGCAACGTCTAGTAGAGCTCGCACGACGTCACGAAAAGTCAAATTTACCTTTGACTTTTTATAAAATTACCCCCCTCCAATTGGATGCCATGTGGCATCTACATGGCAAACTCAAGGGGTGCATACGGGTACTAGGCGACTGCATGTAGGGGCGACTGGAGGTAGGGGCGACCTCTTGTAGGAGTGATTTGTAGTGCAATTCAAAATTGCCACTTCTGCTGCAGTCATCCAAGAAAATAGAAAAAATATTTTTTGGAGAATCTAACCGTAAGATCTTGTACTTAAGTTGTCTAAGATCATGTGGTAAAAATTTCATAAAGTTTGGCCATATAGATTGGAAGATATTAGCATTCAAAGTTGGAAAAAAAAATTGAACTTTGGCTTGCAATTTCAGATGACTTTGACCGCCATTTGTGGAAAAAAATTGCACTATAAACTCTAAATTTTAAAAAATTATGTTGAAAAATTGAATTGAAAGTTTAAGCAAAAAATTTCAATAGAAACACACTTGATTTTCATTTTTTAAGAAATTGTTGAATAGAAGTTGGTCTATGATTGAATGAAAAACTAAATTGTTAATAGCTCTAAGTTGGAATTGAAACACAATAAGCACAATGGTGAGATTGTTCTAGTAGACAAACTTAACTATATTAAACAATTTTCAAAAAAGTTGTATAAATTGCATTCAAAAATATATCATATAAGATTTTTTTTCAAAAAATTGTTTAGATTGTCTAAAAGACAAGATTGTCCATAATTTTTTCATTGCTAGTCAAAATGGAATGAATCAAAGCTTCACATGTAGACAAAAATATAATATTTGAGGGAAAAAAATTTAATATTAATTGACTTATTGTAATTTTTTTGTTGCTTGCTGACCTCTATTTTCAGCTTAGGGTGGCATAAATTTTGCTTTTGGACACCAATTGAAGAAAAATTTATATTCTTACAAAGATGATGTACTCTTCTATCCTCCAAAAAAGTTCAAAAAATGAAAATGAAAATTGAGACTATATGCACCTACTTGAACTCTTTAAAGTCCTTCAAAAGGACTCAAGTTGGTCCTTTAGGGGTTAAAACTCAACTTTATTTTTGTACACTTTACACACATTAGTTTAGAAGAAAATAAATTAAAGTACATTGTTTGGAAAAAATTACAAAATATTTGCACAAAAGAATTCAAATTCAAGATTCAATACATAGACCTTGGCACCTAGCGTTTTGAATATTTAATATTTTTTCTAAATGGCACATCATATAAAAAGTGGTTAATATATTTACTTTCCTTTTCAAATTTTAGAAGCATGAAATGTGACCTATGTTTTTATTTGTACTAACATAATAACAACATACTCTATTACAAAACATCAATGCAATAAACAACTTCAGGGGCTTTATCAACCATGAGTAGCTTTACCACCTACCTACATATTAGTTGCTTCTTTGAATCAGGTTCAATGACTATACCCAACTTCCTCACAAAGTACCTCATTACTAATGTGTTTTCAAATATTCCATTGTCATATTTGAGTAGTTGCGTGGATTAGTGTCTCTATAGTAGCACCTGCGGCCTTACTATAGGTAACTAAAATCAAAAGAGTCCTTTTATTAATGACCACATCGTCAAATATTTGTTTCTACTAAGGATCTCTCATTAAAAAGCGTATAATCTCTGTCCTCACTTGTTGGTGACCAACTTTGAATTAGAAGCACATGTCATTATGTCACCATATGCTTAGTGATGTCAATTTTAGTTGCCCCTAGAAACCCCCAAACGGCCCAAATTTGTCAATTTTTGGACAAAAGGAGGGCCATTCTTTCCACCTCCACCCGCACTCGCCCCTTACCCGAGGTCGCCCTTAAGCACTCGCCCTGACCCGCGTTCTCCTCCATGAGAGGTCCCGCAAGACTCAAAGTTACTTGAAAAACTCATTGGATTGCAATTTTTGGGTGATGAAAGTAGAAATTGACAACTTCATTATAGTCAATTACTTTTGTTTTAGTTTGCTAGGTACATTAGTGGACGTACCTTGTTAGGTGAGCTAAGTAAATGGACCTTGATGAGATCAGATTTCATAGCTTTGACACCTAATCTCATTTATTAGAAATGAAAGCTCTTCTAAAAATCTAGTTGCTTTGGATTCTCTATAGTACTACTTGTATTTGATAATATCTTGTTTGATCTATTAATTAGCTCTAGTATATAAATTTTATGGCAAGATGTCATCTTCTATTGAACACTCAAGTTTTGCAAATATGCAATTTTGTTAAATATATATCAATGGTTCATTTTCATTTATTCGGTTGGGATCATATGATATGAAATAAATCAAATAAGAAAGATCATACATATCTCTCCATCTATTTTTTTGTATTTTAGAAATCATTTGATAAATTATATACTTATAGAATGACTATTTGAGATTTGTTTAAATCCGTAGGGGAAATTTTCATTTAAATCTCTTCCCCATTAATTTAGAAGTGAATATGGTAAATAATTCATAAGTACAAAGATGTTTGGAGAATCAAGAAAATTAAATGGAGAAGGTATTGCAAATATTTTCATGCATTATTTTGTATTTTGAAATACACTTTATAAATTATAGACCCCTTTAGTAGGATAATTCGTTGAAATTTGCATAAATTAAATCAAAAGGGGAAGTTTTCATTTAAATTCCTTCCCCACTAATTTTTTAAGTTAGAGATGAAGGTGGTAAATAATTCATAAGTACATAGATGTTTGGAGAATCAAGAAAATTAAATGGGGAAGGTATTGCAAATATTTTCATGCATTATTTTGTATTTTGAAATACACTTTATAAATTATAGACCCCTTTAGTAGGATAATTTGTTGAAATTTGCATAAATTAAATCAAAAGGGGAAGTTTTCATTTAAATTCCTTCCCCACTAATTTTTTAAATTAAAGATGAAGGTGGTAAATAATTCATAAGTAGTTGAGTACAAAGAAGCTTGGAGAATCAAGAAAATTAAATGGGGAAGGTATTGCAAATATCTCCATTCATTATTTTGTATCTTGAAAAACAATTTATAAATAATACACCCATAGGATAAGTCTTTGAGATTTGCATTAATCAAAAGGAGAAGTTTTAATTCAAATCTCTTCCTTCTAATTTTTAAGTTAGAGATAAAGGTGGTAAATAATTCATAAGTAGTTGAGTACAAGGATGCTTGGAGAATCAAGAAAATTAGATGGGGAAGGTATTGCAAATATCTCCATTCATTATTTTGTATCTTGAAAAACAATTTATAAATAATACACCCATAGGATAAGTCTTTGAGATTTGCATTAATCAAAAGGAGAAGTTTTAATTCAAATCTCTTCCTTCTAATTTTTAAGTTAGAGATAAAGGTGGTAAATAATTCATAAGTAGTTGAGTACAAGGATGCTTGGAGAATCGAGAAAATTAAATGAGGAAGGTATTGCAAATATCTCCATTCATTATTTTGTATTTTGAAATACATTTGATAAATAATACTCCCATAGGATGATTATTTGAGATTGCATATATTAAATCAAATGGAATAATTCTTATTTAAATCTCTTTCTTCTAATTTTTAAGCTTGAAATTAAATTGGTAAATAATACATGAGTATGATGAATTGATGATACTTGGAAGATAGTGAAATTCAAAATGAAAAGCTCTTTCTAAAACGTACATTTTATTATTTTGTATTTTAAAATCTACTTCATAAATAATACCCTGGTAGGATGACTTTTAGAGATTTGCGTAATTCAAGAGGAGAAGCTCTAATTTAAATCTCTTTCCTCTATTTTTAAATTTTAGATGAAGGTGGTAAATTATACATAAGTATGATGATGCATAGAGAATAGAGAAAATCAAATAGGAATGTTTTTATACAAATCTTTAGAGGGTGTTCAAATTTAAAATCCACTTGTTAAATAATACACTAATAGGATGTTTATCTCTAAATTCTCATTGTCTTCACAAGGGGCAAATGGATTTTGGCCAAGTTCCTATATGGTCAAATTTTTATGAAAAGATAGGAAAAAAAAATTAGCTTTCTAGGAATGTAATTTTAATTTTAATTGGTGCCTAGGAGCAAGAGTTATACAACAATTAGCTTTGATCTAAATTAAATCATTTGGATGAGCAAAAACAAATCTTGAAAAATTTGAATTAAAAATTAATTTTTTTTCTCATATATTTTATTTTATTTTCATATGGAAAGCTTTTATTCATTTCATTTGGATTTATGATATGAAGAGGTTGCCAAGAAGTTGTAGAGCATCTTGTTTTGCAAGCAATTATAATATTGATTTGTAAAATATAGGTATAGGATTTGTTTTTGAGTTCAATTTTCAGAAAAATTCAAAACAAATAGGTCCACCAAATCAACATTGATTGTTAGAACAATCTCACTATTGGAATTCGTGAGTTTTAATTCCATCTTAGAGCTATTAATGATTTAGTTTTTCCCTCTATGATACCTTCTTCTACTAAATAAATTTTTAAATAATGAAAATTACATTATATTTTAAACTTTTATTTTTTCTATATTTTCAACTCAATTTTGAATGATGAAAAAAAACTAAATTCAAGATCTACAATTCAAACTATTTAAGTTAAGAAGATTTGAAGTCTTCAACTAGTTTGCCATTGTGCCAAAAAAACACAATTTCTTCACTTTGAATGCATTTATCTTGCAATCTATGTGGTCAAAATGTCTGAAATTTTTTCCATGCATTCTCAAACTATTCTATTGCAAGATCCTATGGTAACATATGGAAAAAAAATACCATTCTAAATTTTTTTTCTCTTTGCAATTTGCACAAAAATGGCAGTTTTGAGTGTTTTTTGACAATTGCAACAAGGAGGTCGCCCCCCTGGACCAGAAGTCGCCCCCCTGGACCAGCAGTCACCCCCTTGGACCAGTGGTCGCCCCCTTGGACCAGTGGTCGCCCCCTTGGACCAGAGGTCGCCCCTTTGGACCAGCAGTCGCCCCCTTGGACCAGAGGTCGCCCCCCTGGACCAGCAGTCGCCCCCTTGGACCAGAGGTCGCCCCCCTGGACCAGCAGTCGCCCCGTGGACCAGCAGTCGCCCCCTTGGACCAGAGGTCGCCCTAATTTTAGAACCCGTACTCGCCCCATTTGTACTTGCACGCGCCCCCATCCGCGGTCGCCCAAGGCTGAAGTACATGCGCCCCTACCCGCAGTCGCCCAAATTGGCTTTCCACGTCATTTTGTAAACCTTGCCACGTAGGCAAAATCTATTTACCATGGGGTAAATTTTTTTACCCCTCCGCGACGCGATGTCAAGTAAACTCGACACTTGGTGACACGCGACACGCGACGTCAGACGTCATACACGACGCCTAAACCCAAAAATATGTCAGACAAGACAACCCTGGAATCTACTGAATCAGGCGTAGGATTTGGTCTTGCATTTGATTCAAAGGGATTGAGAGACCCTTCTTCTTCGACATCCAACACAGGTGCGACAATAGACTCTGCAACATGAATTGGTGCATCATGTCTAGTCGGTGCATCATACATCTCTTCGTAACTCATGGACCTTAGAACTTGCCCCTCGCCAATCCGAAACTTTTCTCGTACAATTCTAGGGATCTCCTTACAACGCTCTGATGTAGTCGAGCCGCCATAGCCAAAGTGAATCAATGCTCTCTTTCGTACAAATGCTTTGTTCCACCCACAAAACACGCATTTTCAAGCATGGGGGGAATTATCAATTGGGGTACACGGTACTAGCCAAGGGTCCCAATCCTTTGTGGACCTCCGCGTATCATTCATGGTCCCCCCCCTCCCAACACCTTGTCCAGCCATGTAGTAGATCAACACTGGGTCTTCAAAGAAAATGACTACAATAATCACACTAATACTATAGAAGATGTAATGACAAAGCAACCCGCTTAGAGTGGTCTTGTAAACCCTTCTAAACACGGTTGTTGCCCTCCAAAGAAGTTAAACGTCCGCATGAAGCCTCTTTCGAAGGTACAAGACAAGAGTTTAATCAACGGAGCCAAGGTGATAAAACAAGGGGTACCCCTAGAACTTTATACAAGAAAACTCCTTGGACCCGCGGTCGCCCCATGAGAGAATGCGGGTCCAAAAATCTGAAATCAGTCAGGTGATGGGCGACTGCGGGTCCAGAAGTGGGCGACTGCGGGTCCAGAAGTGGGCACCACGGGTCCAGTAATGGGCGACTGCGGGTCCAGAAACAGGTGACTGCGGGTCCAATAATGGGCGACTGTGGGTCCAGAAACAAGCGACTGCGGGCCCAGGAACGGGCGACTGCCATTTGTTTGGATAATTCTTGCATCCCCTGGGGTAATTTGGGGCCTATAATTGAAACTATGAATTCAGAATTTCCACCAAAAAAATAAGCCTTGAAAATAAAAAATTCTAGTGTTTGCCCTGGAGTGGCAATGAGTAGGTCAATTCACCCTAGCCGTGACAATTGCTCTGAACTTCAATAACAAGTTCTTTTCCAATCCGGCAAGTTTTTAATTTTTTTTTTTTTTTTAATTCTCTTTTAATTCCGAAAGTCCGAACTCCCAAAGTCATTTTCCTGCCAAAATTCCTAGAATATTCAAGTTTTCACAACATTGCAAACATAAATAACCTAAAATTCAAATTTATATTTATGTACTCTTGTCAAGGAACTACATAGAATTCAATGTGCTTGCATTGGAATGTTCAAAATGGATAATATCCTTTTATATATACATAAGATGGAATATACATAGTCCTCAAAAATGTGCTAAAAATGAAAATCATTCAACATCCATTTTGGCCTTTTCTTTGCGGTCATGTGCTTCACGTTCCATGTCATACAAGACTTTCCTACCTTCCAACAGCAAATTCCTAAGGTATCTATCATCCTTCCCCAACTTCTTTTCCAACCAAAATTGCTTGTATGATTTACTGAACTTCAAAAGCGCCTTCAGTACATCCCGATGTTCTTCCAATTTTGGATCCAATGACAAAGAAACCCCAAGCTTCTTTTTCAAGTCAACTACTTCCGTAAGAGACAATGTTTGTTTAGTAGCCACATCTTTCCAATCACACATTTTTGCAACACGATCAAGGGGGGCTTTGTCCTTTAATGCTTTCAAGGAATTTAATCTTGATCGTGCTTCTTCCACCCCTCGCTTCTCCAAGTCTATCTGATCTTCCTCCAGCTTGCATGCTTCCATAATTTTGGCAAGCCGTTTGTTCGCAAACTCATTGCTAGAAGAACTAGATCCTCTAGCATGCCGAGAAGAGAATCTAAGGTAAAATGCTTCCAAGTCTAAAATCTTTGTTATTTGCGTTGACAAAAGAACTTGCCGACTTTCAAGTTCAGCACGTAAGCTATTTACAATATCTCCACTCAAAGTTTGCGTTTCTTGATTGCGAAGCTTCTCACATTCTAGATGCTTTTCATCCAACTCATTTAGAAGCTTCTTGAGTTGAGCTTTGTAAACAACTTTGGTGTCCAACATTACTGTGTCAGAGACAGTTCCATCTTCAACGAATTCCTCACTTCGGTACATGTCATCAACACAATCCAATTGGAACAAAGAAGGCTTCACATCTTCTTCTGTTTCCATCTCTGTATAAAAAACATCATCTTCTGCTTCTTGCATGCATGCAAGCACATACTGCAAAACTTCGTCCTCTTTATTGCAAGGGACTGTAATTGGATTCACCATAGCAAGAGGCAAAACATCAAGATTTTGTGGTTGCCTAGCTGGTTCACCCTCTTCTTCCATTCTCGGGGGAGGTACATTTTGTGAAGTAGAAGCCGCCCTCGCCATGTTTTGGGGCTCCATTGGAGGGTCTTCACCAGGATTGTCTTCCTCTGCGGAAGATGAATCAGATGATGTCCATTGAAACTACTCATCGGACACTCCCTCCTTCAAGTTTTTCTTCTGGCCTAGCCCTTCACGTGGATTGGCTGATAGAGACGCCCTTGGGATGTCTTTTGTCGGTGGAAGGCGAGCATGCTTCACTCCCTTGATTGAACTCCAATCCACGCTTCGAAACAAAATGAGTTCCGCATACACCATTGCACATATGAAATACGGGACTTCGCTCCTGGGCACTGAATATGTGCCATACAAGTATCGATAAATTTCGATACAACGTTGCACAAATGCATCATTACGGCATGGATGCAAATTGGCCGTATTGTTGTGCCGATTCGTGTAGTGCCGATGATAGGGGAATAACTTGTCGATGTGGCACCACCCCACGAAGGACTTACAAGTCTTGGCGATCCAGTGGCCCGTAATTCGATCCCAACCTCGGTAGGCCACACACGCTGGGTCCAAAAGGATGCGTCGTTGCCTAGGGTGCATGGCTCCTTTTGCCTTGGTCTTCTTCTTGTGGTCCGCCATTGGAGATGCTCTTGAGATTTGGGGCAAGGAATCTAAACTTAACCCTAAACCGCAAAGTATTATCTAGCTAAACTTAACCCTAAACCGCAAAGTATTATCTAGCAATTAGTGAGTGATGGAGTAAAATCAAGAACATGAGCCACATGTAAGTGAAACTCAAAACCCAAGCTCCCGGGCACGCAATCAGCCACTGTAAAGTAGGTGAAAGGCAGTACGCAGCAAGAAGGGAAAGTGGCGAAGTCGGGTGGGGAGACAGCTAATTAACCCGCAATCGCCCTGGGGCGAGTGCGGGAAGGGGCGCGTGCAGGTCTGAGAGCGACCGCGGGTAGGGCGACTGCGGGTCTAAGGGGCCGACTGCGAAGGCGACTGCGGGTAGGGCGACTGCGGGTCTGGGGCTATTGGGGATGGGCGACCGCGGGTCGATGGCTATAGAAATACTGGGGTCCTGCGCGACTGCGGATAGGGCGATTGCGGGTCTGGGGCTACTGGGGATGGGCGACCGCGTGTGGGGCACCACAGAGTAATTTCTGGACCCCTACAGTGGGGCGACCGCGGGTGGGCGACTGCGAGTACGGGGCGGGATTTTGAATTTCTGAACCTCTAAGACTTTCACTTTGAAGTTCTCTTACACAAAATTGTGGACATAAATTTTAGTTACCAATGCACTTCATAAAAATGTATTGCACCTTTTCATCTTTTATTTAAAAATTTGGGTTATGCATCTTTAGCCATTTTATTAATTATTGTTGCAACTTATTAGATTTGACATGCAAAAAGAGGATTCCCACCCTAACATCACTTCTGCAATTTCAATAAGAAAATAATCAAACATAAGAAATTTACCATCCATGATTCACATGGTTGCGTTTTATTTTCCAATGCAATCTCTATTATGTTTAGTTTGAATTTGTATGGTGAATCCATTGTAAAACAAGATCCAACTATGAAGAATGTGGGATTCTTGATCAATGTAGACCACTTTCGGAGAGCTCCCAAAGAAGGGGTTTGGGAATTGAGGGATAAATACCTTTTATTCATTTATAGTCAAGTGTGATTGACACATTATAAATTGCGTGAGAGAACAAAACTCAATATAATCAATTATACAATGCATAGGATAGGTGTAGTAAGATGGTTGTTCAAATATCTCATAAGGATTGGATGTGATAGCATGAGCTCCCATATAACTTTCATCATGTGCTTCATCAAGCACCGTGAAGGTGTAGTTGGGAACTAATTGTCACAATTAATTGTCATAGCTATTTCCCAGCTGATTTCATGGTTTTGTTCAAATTTTATTTATCTGTACATTCATAGGTATCCAAACAATAAAACTTGTTTCATATTAATTAAAAGTGTAGCCATCATATTTACAAACAAAGGGATTAAATGAAGGGCATACATTTGTACATTTTCAATATTTGGGGATTTCAAACTTGTGAACCAAGAATAACAAGCCACAACATTTATGGGTATATATTTTATTGGGGGGGTCACATTTATGGGTATATATTTTTTGGGAGGGGTCACATATGTAAACCATTAAAGTATTGGGCACTAATCAATTAAACATTCATATACCATGGACTGTTTAGCAAAATATGACCATCCATCTGAGATAAACAATCCATGCATTGTTTAGCAAAATCATAGTATAGAAATGTAAAATGAAGTTCTTTGTCAAGCACATTGCTATTTCACATGTCTAGCATGACTTTAGTACTATTATCTTCATAAATAACTTATTTCTTTTTATGATCCCAACTCAAAAATCAAAATAGGGTCTTATGCCATGGTACAAGGCTGCCGTTTGATGCACCACAACAATGTCTCTAGTCACGAACGATTTGCCCGTGGCACAAGGTTGTCCAAGTTTGCGAGAGCTTGATTTAACCTATTATTGGTTTGCTCAAAGATATCTGTGGTGTTGATTTGAACGCTCAGAGATTGTGTAAATGCGCGTTCCGTCCCGTGCTCATCATCCTAAGGTGGAATTGTCATTAGTACATATGATATTCACAGAATGGGGTACAAACAATACTAACCTAGCAAGTATATTAACTCGTGTTGTGGTATTGCACTAACCTTAATGAGTTGTAACAACAAGCATCCATTCTCAGACTCGGAAAGTTTCTCGACATCCTCAAATTCTTCTAATAAAGCCCTGCATCTCCCGGCCCCCCATATCAATGAATATTAAAACATAACAACTACATATGGGTATTTTTAGCATATAATCTTATAATACAAGTTCTATACTAGAACAACCGAACTTAAGGTTTGTGCAATCTTTTCCTTGCCGAACCCACACATATTCTTCCATCATGGCCCACCCCTCCCTAATGGCCTCATCAAATTTGGCTCCCCAAACAATATCGCGTGTGTTTTGTATCAAACACATCACTCGTCCTGCAGCAAATAAGCACTAATAGTGAGATGAAATATCCACCACCAACTATCCAACTAGAAATGTTCATTAATACATGTTCATTTCATTATTCAAGGATTCAAATCACCTATACAAAATGAAGGGCAATATTTTACTCACCCATTTTGCTGGCTTGGAAATGGCCTTTGGACTCATTGCACTGGCCATAATGAGCAAAGCAATACAATTTGTAGCCTTTCCAAAAGTCCTTAATCCTATTTCAAAGATCACAAATCAATTCCAATAGAATAGTCATTGTCATGGTGATTCTCCCACCTATTAAAAAGACATTGTCTACAATACAAGTGGATGACAATAAGGAAGTCAAAGGCAAACTAAACAAATTTTTACCGGAAATATTCATAGTCGAGAATAATTATGACTTCCTCTGAACACTTGCTAAATTGAACACCTGCCATTAAGCCTGTAAGGAGCCAAATAACTAATCATTAGCAATGCAAGAAGATTAAATTTGAATAGGCTACCTAACAATTGAGGCCCCCCTACGTTACTATAACACCCCAAAATGAAAGAGAATCAATGAAGAATCAATGAAGAACCAAATGAATCATTTTCATTTGAATTGCTAATTGTTTTAAATGTGAATTTAGTGTACCCTTTTTTGGTGACTTCACACCCATTTGTGTGTGCATCCTTATTATTCAACAACTTTGCCACAATGAATGCAATTGCCGTTTCAAGGCCCTCTATATCAAATGGCTTTGATATTCTCACTATCCTAAACTAATGGAAAAGATTTTGGGTTCATTGAAGTATACAAGAAGTGTCTGCTGTATTGTTGGTTGTTTGTGGGAAACCAAAAAAACCACGAGACCTCCACAACATTGGGCCCACATTCAGCCACTACAAGGTAGGTGAACTACAAGGCGTGTTTATGAAAATTATGGACCACAGGCTGGAACAGCCCATGAAATACCCGCGGTCGCCAGGGGCGCATGCGCTAACCCTAACACGGATACTAGGGTGACAATGCATGGGGCGACTGCGCGTGGGGCGACCGCGGGTCCGGTCCAAGGATCCCTTGCGTCTTTCAAGGGCGACCTCGGGTGAGGGCGACCTCGGGTGAGGGCGACCTTGGGTCAGGGCGACCGCGGGTCCTCGAGGGGGAAACACATTTTAAAATCCCCCCTCCATCAGGGCGACTGCGCATAGGGGGCGATTGCGGGTCAAGGAGAAAATGCAAACTCCTTGACCCGCAGTCGCCCCCTATGCGCAGTCGCCCATATGGAAGGGGAGGGAGACACCAAATACTTTTCCGCCCTCTATCAGGGCGACTGCGCGTAGGGGGCGACTGCGGGTCAAGGTGGGAGACACCAAAAATTTCGAAAATGCAATCTCCCCCCTTCCATCAGGGCGATTGCGCGTAGGGGGCGACTGCGGGTCAAGGTGGGAGCAACCTAACTATTTCAAAATGCAATCTCCCTCCTTCAATCAAGGCGACTACGCGTAGGGGGCGACTGCGGGTCAAGGTGGGAGACACCAGAAATTTCGAAAATGCAATCTCCCCCCTTCCATCAGGGCGACTACGCGTAGGGGGCGACTGCGGGTCAAGGTGGGAGACACCAGAAATTTCGAAAATGCAATCTCCCCCCTTCCATCAGGGCGACTACACGTAGGGGCCGACTGCGGGTCAAGGTGGGAGACACCAGAAATTTCGAAAATGCAATCTCCCCCCTTCCATCAGGGCGACTGCGCGTAGGGGGCGACTGCGGGTCCCCAGATCACTTCCAAAATCAGACCTGGGGTTCTAGGGCGACTGCGCTTTGGGCGACTGCGGGTATGGGCATGTTTCACAAGATTAATTTTTTTTTTGGGACCCCTCTCCCTTATTGTTTCTAATTCCCTTTAATCATATGTTACTTCCTCCATTTTGTTTACAAATTCAACAAGACAAACAAATCCTAGGTTTTGCATTAGCTCTCCAACACTCCTTTGGCAAGAAGTTCCAAATGAAAGTTTTATGTACATTCTAATAGTGGGGAGGTGTAATTAGATTTATTTGGGCATGATTAGATTTATTTGGGCATGATTCACGAGATGGTGTTTTTTTTGGGACCTCTCCCTTATTGTTTCTAATTCCCTTTAATCATATGTTACTTCCTCCATTTTGTTTACAAATTCAACAAGACAAAAAAGACATGATTCTGTTTTAGGTCTAAAACACTACATCTCGTGTAGGATGTGTAAGTATTTTATGTAGGTTTAAGGATTTGATTCTAGATAAAAGTTGTATTATTGTTTTCCAAGGTCTAGGGTCTAGGGTTTAGGGTTTGGGAAACCCTTCACATTGTGAGAATAATTCTTCCATTGCCTTGCTATGTCTTTGATATGAACTGACGCCTAACATTTATTACCAATTTAGTATGTGAGATAAGGAAAAATCAATTAGAATATGTTGCAGATGCTAATTAGTGTTGGGTCAGATTGGTTGTTGGTTTAGGGCGACCTCGGGTCAGGGGCGACCGCGGGTCATCGACGAAGCAAAAAACACATTTGAATCAGGGCGACTGCGCGTAGGGGGCGACTGCGGGTCAAGGAGGGAGACTAATTTTTTGGAAAATGCAAACTCAATCTCCAGTAGGGCGACTGCGCGTAGGGGGCGACTGCGGGTCAAGGAGGGAGACTGATTTTTTGGAAAATGCAAACTCAATCTCCAGTGGGGCGACTGCGCGTAGGGGGCGACTGCGGGTCGAAGAGACTTCTTTGTGGGCGACCGCGTGTGCAAGTTTCGGGATGCTTTAGGTAGTACCCGCGGTCGCCCACGATCCGCAGTCGCCCTTGATGCGCAGTCGCCCATTCCCGCTGTCTTCAGACCCGCAGTCGCCCCTCCTCAGACCCGCAATCGCCCCACTTCAGACCCGCAGTCGCCCCTCCCGACCCACAGTCACCCAAATGCACGCGCCCTGAGGCGACTTCGGGTACTTAAGCGTTAGCCCCACTTCTGATTCTCACCTTACTTTAGCCTTGCGCACTGTCTTTCACCTACCTTCAGGTGGCTGGATGCGTGCCCATGGGCTGGGGTTTCAATTCGGGGGGGAATTTTTACCCTTTCAATCTACGAATTTTGAACTACGGTTTTGAATTGCTTTTAAGTACAACATGGCTTTTTCACATGAAGGCAACACTACAAGGAGAAAGTCTTTATGGGATCTGGACCTCGATGATCCAATTTTTTTCGAGGTTTCGATAGCTGTAAATGAAAACGAAGAAGGAAGGAGTCAAGAGCGACGGAAGGGCAAGAAGCAGAAGTCAGCACATGACAAGGACTCCAACTATCCTCCCCCGAGTTATACCCAATATGCATACGAAGCGTGTCTCCAGTGGTACGCAGGGAAAAGTGTACAATTCTTGGAGGCAAGCTATTTGAGGTGTCCTACAACTGGTAGTGTGGCCTTGCCAAACGATTTACAAGCACGGATTTTAACCAAGCTAAAGGGATCCAATGATTTCGCAGACATTGACTTGACATATTCTTCGAGACTATTTGAATGGCTTGATAACACATTGAAAGCGGTGATGTTCAATACCAAAAAATTGATGGAGGAACATCGACCGTTTCTTCCGATAGTAGAGGAATCATAAGACATCAAGGCATTCCGCCAAAAAATGGAGTGGTGGTCCAACGCAGTGAAGAAATTGGCAAGAGGCTTGGCAAGGGGTTTTAAGTGGAAAAATGCAGCGGTGCAGGCAGCATTTGCACGAGATGGTGGATTGTGTATCACGTGGATCCCCGATACGGCGAAAGTGGTGCCCCTTAGTGCTTTTGAACGTGAAGGGGGGTATGCAAAAGTGCGTAAGGTACGCATTGAAGGAATGGATACAATTCCAAGCTACATCGCTTTTGCTGGGAAAGTATCCAAGGCAATAAACCCGCGCGAGGGGAGAGCACAACGATCCATGGAGGCCCTTGCATGCCCCTTGAACCACCCTGGCATCATTAAGTTTTTTGCCATTCATTCTCACACGAATGAAGCGTACACTTTGTGGTGGAATGGGGGCCATTTGAATGAGTTGAGGCATTTAGATCGTTCTGTATCACCAACCATTGACTGGCATGAAATGCAAAAAGCCACAAGACTTCCTGAAGAGAAACAAAAAGAACTTGGTCTCTTCCGAAGGCACAAGGCAAAGTTGGCATGGGCTTTAGTATATGTGACAAATCTCATGCACAAGTGCCGCGTGCTACACAATGACTTGTCTCCCATGAACATCATGTTGCATTTTCCGGATTATTCAAACGACATAATCAACATTGGAATTTGTGATTTTGGAATATCAAGTTGTTTTGACGAAAACGCGCCTTCACATTTTGGAAAGCCATCTGAGGCTGAGAGGGATCAATACCGAGAAGGTCGTTGGTGGGTTGCCCCGGAGTTGTTTTATGCATATGGACCTCCAAATTTTGATACAAGTATACCGATCATGCAACAACGGTATAAATATACGCAACAGTCAGACTCGTATTCTATTGGGAAGTTGACCGAATGGATGAGAATTGGTGATATGGACGATTGGGACAAGGATTTGTTCAAGAGCCACGAGGGATCAATGTACTTTGGAATGAAGTTGCGTGAACTCGTGAATACTGACCCAAAGAAGAGACCAACGTGTATAGAGATCACAAATTCCCTTATGTCTCCACCATGGTCCATGATGCCCCCCGAATTGGTGTTCCGAGACTCACCTTTGTAATAGGATAGTCTAGAGCAAGAGTTTAGTGCTGCAAGCAATGAGCTTGGTGGCCAATTATGTGTTGCTTACTTTGTAATATTTTCCTATAATATATGAAGGAATTTTATGCTACGCGCCTTGTCTTTAGAAAAACAATTACTCAATGGGCTATTTGTCAAATTGTATATATTGAATATGGCCTTTTACACATTGTTATGCAAAGTGTAACAACTTTTGAATTCAAATGTTCTTGGTCCTTTTTGATTCCGTAGTATATAATGGACGCAAGGAAAATAAGAAAATGAAAATAAATTAGTTGGTAATTGATGTTGAAGACTTGTATTATTTCTTGAATAAAATGTGCTAGTATGCACTTGAAAGGAGTTTTACTTTCATGGTCATTGAATTCAAATAGTTGTTTTTTCAATCCCTAAAAAAATGTAAGTCATACATCATTTACATTCTCTTATTATTTTTTCTATTTCCAAAAATAAAAGCAAGTTGGTTTTTTTTTCCTATTTATTCTAATTCAAATATAGGAAACATACATTTTAGACTTTTTTAGACTTTTCCTTTTTATTTGTACTTTACCTATTTCAAAATAGATGAGAGATGTTTTTATTTATTTATTTAACCTTTATCACTCTCTTCCTATTTATTTTATTTGGAAAAAGGAAGTTCATTGACTTCTTGCGACCCTTTTTATTTTTTTTGACAATGAAACAAGAGTGGATATTGCAAAAAAGATATGTAGCCATAATCTTTGTCATTTATTAAACACACAATTCGAGAAAACTTGGATGAATTCAATAATAAATGTAAATCTGGTTTTACCATATATATTATTCCTAGTAGCATAATGTTTTCCTACCATATTTTTTTTTTTGGTATATGTCATCCAAATTGATAAAAACACACATTCTTTCATAGATGGTTGGAGTATGATATAAGTTCAACAATGACTTTCATTTATAGATTTGTGTCCGTACAAGAAATTTAGTTATTAGGCATGTAATTTACCAAAATTAGTGTGTGTAACATAGTATGTAATTTGAGTCTACATCCAAAAATACATAATGAACATCTCATGTCAAAACAATTACAAAGACATTATTGTTACAATTGCAATGGTTAATAATCATAACATTGGTTATTAACAATTGAATTAGTTATTAACAATAAAATTAGTCATTAACAATGAAATAAGTCATTTACAATAAAATTAAGAATTAACAATGAAATTAATTAATAAGAAAAAAATTAGTTAACAACAACTTCTTCTAAAACAATTGCAAAGATTTAACTTCTGTTCAGATAATCAATAAGGAATCCATTTGTACCACAACCGACCTCAACCCTAATGGCTCCCCAAATATAGTATAAAGTATAAACTAGTATTCCATAAATTTTGCAACACAAATGGGATTGAGCTCACAATCCTTTTTTTTTCCCTTGAGATTTGGTGCTCAAAAGCAACAAAAAATTTAGGCTAGCTATAAGCTATAGGAATTTTTTAGGAAAATTTTGGATGAAATTGCTAGAAAAACTTCAACTTCTAGAAAAGTCTTCGATGAAATCGCCACAATGTAAATGAAAATAGAATTTTAGATACTTAGTATCACATTTTCTATCCAGTACGTGGATGAATGTTGAAGCTTGGAGCCCCTCCGTAACATTTAGTATCGCCACTTTCCCAGCGCAAGGAAAAATGGAAAAAAATATCACAATCTATAAACATGTACTAAGAAAGAAAAGAAAAGTCCATGCATTAATAGATGGACCCGCAGTCACCTAGGACCCGAGGTCGCCCAGGACCCGCGGTCGCCTTCGCAAAGTGGACCCGTGGTCGTCCTGGACCCGCGGTCGCCTAGGACCCGCAGTCGCCCACTCGCCCGGGCTCCTTCGACCCGCGGTCGCGTTGGAGCACCTGTCCAGACCCGCAGTCACCCCACTCTAGGACCCGCGGTCGCCCTGGAGCACTTGCGCTGACCCGCAGTCACCCCACTTCCGGACCCGCGGTCGCCCTGGAGCACTGGGCTGACCCGCACTCGCCCCACTTCAGGACCCGCACGCGCCCCAGGGACAACCTCGGGTACATCAGCGTTTTCCTCCACCCGCAGTCGCCATTAAATTTTCCCTGGCATTCTGCGCACTGTCTTTCACCTGCTGACGTGGCTGAATGCGTGCATAGAAGCTAGGGGTTTGAGTTGTGGGGGGGGATTTTTGTCCCTTTGCACGGCTCATTTTATTCACGCTTGGATGACATAGGGTGTATCACGAGAACATTGTATTTTTGTAAATGTTAAATGTGATAGGATTACGTTTAGCATTTTTTACACCTACGGTTTAGGCTTGCAACCCTAAACCGCATAGTACTTAGTTGGCTACTTTTGAGACGAAGTAATCACTAGTAGAAAATTCAGCGTCCAACTTCACAAAAAAGTGTTGATTCGGACAAAATAGTTTGTGTTGATTTGGACCTGTTGATTTGGACAAAAATCAACAAGTTTTTGTTGATTTGGACAAAATTCTAGCTAAAACTTGTTGATTTGGAGAAAAATTGCAACTAAAACTTGTTGATTTGTACATAATTTTCAACAAAAATTTGTTAATTTTTTATTTTAATTTTTCAATTTTGAAAAAAAAAAATTTAAAAACTGCCATGCGAGCGCCATGTGGCACCGCCACGCGGGCAGCGCCTAGGTGGCACCCCACGCAGGCGGGGTGCAATGGGGTTTGAACCTTGCACCCCTTGGCTAGGGGTGCAAGGTCTTATCCATTGCACATGTGAAAAATTACATGACCATAATGGGAAAAAAAAGTTATTTATTTCGGTTTTCAAATTTTGGTCATTTTTGGTTCAATTCAGCAGACTTTGGAGGCTAATTTCTCATAGTATAGTACCTTTTTTCAAAAAACTTCAAACTGGTAAAATTTGGAAGATCAATTAAACTTTCATCTCCAAAAATCCGTTTGTGATTTTGAGTTTTCAGTAAAAAGTTATGAGCAAAATTCAGAGAGGGTTTGGAATGAAATTATTTTTTGATATTTACAAACACTCTCTCTGAATTTTGCCCATAACTTTTTATTGAAGACTCAAAATCACAAACGGATTTTTGGAGATGAAAGTTTAATTGATCTTCCAAATTTTACTAGTTTGAAGTTTTTTGAAAAAAAAGACTTTACTATGCAAAAACAGCCTCCAAAGTCTGCTGAATTGAAAAAAGACTGAATTGTGAGTTAAGTAGTTAATAGAAAATATTTCTATTGCTTATACAATGTCAAACTTGGTGGTTTAAAAATTTTCCACATGAAATTTTAGTGTTAAAAACTTCAATTCAATTAAAGATATTTTAATTATTTGGCAAACATTTTACTAGGAGGTGGTTTGGACACAATTCCTATTCAAGTTTTTTGTAATGTAGAACATACAATTTGAATAGCTCTAAATTAGAATTTGGAAATTGCTCATCTAGAATTTAAATATTTAAAAAATTTTGTGTTCAAGAATTGTGTTGAAAGTTTAGAATTAAATTTTGTTTTTTTAAAAACATGCTTGATTTTCATTTTTTTTTAAATTATTAAGTAGAAGCAAGTTCAAGATTGAAAGAAAAACTAAAGCATTAATAGCTCTAAAATGGAATTGAAATACAATAATGTCAACGGTGAGATTGTTCTAAATAGGAAACTTAAAGTTGTTAAACATTTTTTTTTGAAAAATTGTGAGAATTGCATCCAAAATTGCATCCAATAAGTTATTTTTTCAAGGAGATGTTCAAATTGCCCGAAAAACAAAATTGTTTTTAACTTTCATAGTACTAATCAAATGGAATGAATAAAAGCTTCACATGTAGACAAAAATATGATTTTCAAGAAGGAAAAAATTAAAAAATTAATTTCAAATTTCTGTACATTTCTTATTCTGCCTAGTGACGTGAAATTTATGGTTAAGATGCCATAACTTTTGCTCCCAAGCACCAACTGAAATAAAATCTATATTACCATGTAGCTAATAAGTTTTTCTATCTTATGAGGAGGTTTCAAAAAGTTTAACTAAAAATTAAGATCATACAAACTTGCCCGAAATCCATTTTGTCCACCGAGGGGACAATGGTCCTTTAGGGGTCAGAAAAATTAAAATTAAAATTTAAACCTCTAAAGAACAAAGTAGAATTTTTTGACAATATTTCTAGTGTTTTTATTTATGTATTTAGAAATTGAATTCCCTTTTTTTTCCTTTAAATTTTACACAACATGTGGTGAAGGGATAGTTTGAAGGACTCACAATTTTTATAACTTTTGATTACATCATGAGAAAGTTATTGTATGATGTATAGATTTTCTAGATATGTATGCATGTTAGCCAAGTAGATTTGAATGTATTTTTCAAATAAAGAGGAATTTCAAATTAGTTTCTAAAATATTAATCTTGTGAGAATTTTTGGATTGTTCTATATAGATTAGGGAGGTGAAACTCATGAAGAATTTCAATTTCCAATTTAAAGTAGAAATTGCACTGTATAGTAAATTTTAAGTTTCTTTATTGAATGCAATTTCAAATATATATTTTTTAAATTTCAAAAATAGGATGCAAATTTTTGACTACAACATGTACATTAGTACATTACAACCATTAGGTTTGGAAATCTTTAGTTTCATTACTAGAATTCTTTTCATTGAATGTTGTAAATCAATCTCTATTTATATCCACTTATTATTTTCTCCAAGCATGAATATAAAATATTTTTTGTTGCAATTTTTAATATAGATTCTTTAACATATTTTTTTAGCATATGATGGAAAATTACAAATTGTACAATTGATATGTATCTAAATGTTTCAAATAAAATTTTGGAAAAATGAAATATAATCATTTGGTATGAATGAAACATTATTTTTTTAAAATCCAAGCATCATGATGTTGCAATTGGTGAAGTTTTTTATTTTACAATTTCAAGATGGAAAATAGGTCAAAATAAATATAAGTTAGATCATTTAGTTAAATCTATTGAAAAAATAAATATAAATGAAGATTTAAGCCTTCTTTGAAGACTAATATTTAGAAGCAATTACGGGCCTTTCATATGTTAAAAACCTTGATACAACCAAAGTTGAATTACATTATGAATTTAATTAGAACTTCAATCAAATTCAAAATATAATTGAAAATAAAATACGATCTTAACTCTAAATTCATAATTTTTGAAAAATTCTTAAAGATTTCAAAAACATTCCACAAACAATCCAAAAACAACTCCAAAAACAACCTCAAAAAATCCAAATCCTCCCCCCTCCCCACCCCTCCTCAAACCTCCCCAAATCAATCCAAAAACAACTCCAAAATCAACCTCAAAACAACCTCCAAATCAACCCCCCAAACAACCCCCAAATCAATCTCAAACAACCCCAAAACAACTCCCAAACAACCCTCAAACAACCTCCAAAACAACCCTCAAACAACCTCCAAAACAACCCCCAAACAACTCCCAAACAACTCCCAAACAACCCCCAAACAACTCCCAAACAACCCCCAAACAACCCCCAAACAACTCCCAAACAACCCCCAAACAACCCCCAAACAACTCCCAAACAACCCCCAAACAACCTCCAAACAACCCTCAAACAACCTCCAAAACAACCCCCAAACAACTCCCAAACAACCCCCAAACAACTCCCAAACAATCCCCAAACAACCTCCAAACAACCCCCAAACAACCCCCCAAACAACCCCAAACAACCCCAAACAACCCTCAAACAACTCCCAAACAACCCCAAAACAACCTCAAAATAACCCTCAAAACAACCCCCAAAACAACCCCAAAACAACCTCAAAACAACCCCAAAACAACCTCAAAACAACCTCAAAACAACCCCAAAACAACCTCAAAACAACCCCAAAACAACCTCAAAACAACCCCCAAAACAACCTCAAAACAACCCTAAAACAACCCTAAAACAACCCTAAAACATTGAACAAAAACATGTTGATTTGGTTGTTGCACTATTCACATGAACAAAAATTTGTTAAACCATTTTGTTAACTTGTGCTCAAATCAACAAAAATTTGTTAACCATTGTGTTAGCTTAGGCTCAAATCAACAAAAAAATGTAAAAACGGTCAATGCAGTATTCAAATCAACAAGTTTCTGATGATTTTCTGTTGATTTGGACACAATTTTCTACTAGTGGATCGTTATGGAGGGCGAGGACTCTCAACCGCTACACGGTATGTCAAGATACCGACTTCGGCTCAACAAAAAGGCGGTTCGTGACAAGGATCGTAAAAGGAGCGGCAAACCTCGCAAGAAGCGTGTACCCATCTTGTTGCATCCAAAGATGAAGGCCTTTTTGGGATGGGAAGTAGAACCAGAGCCTTGGACATATGAAACTGTAAACAAATATGTGGATTGGTGCCACATCAACAAGTTGTTCCCGTTTTGGCGACACCCTTTGCACGTGAAGTCTAATAAGGCAAATTTGGCTTACTGCAAGAGTGTTGTCTTCCAGCGAAGGTGTTTGGAGGTATGGCAGCAACTCTATTTGGAGTCCCAGCCTTATCGAAATGACAACTTCTCTTTCTATCTTGTGCAAATGGTGTACGTTGAAGTTCAATTGAAGAAAAAGGTAGATTGGACAACCTTGAAGGAGCTTCCTATCGGTGACCGCCCGGATAGACCGATAGTGCTGGATGAAGAAGGACTTCTTCAAGCAAACCAGAAGCTTTTAGAGGCAAAGCCTGGCAAGTTGGCTGTTGGTGATGACCAAGTTCAATGGTCTTCAACTTCTAGCTTAGATGAGCACACTCATGAATACGATGGATATTCTTTTGAGAGTGACGACGAAGACATTGGCAAAGAAAAACAAGAGGCGGCTGAAGACGTTCAAGTTGACAAGAAGGGCAAGAGGAAGCTTGAGGAGCCGCAATCATTGTCCAAGATTCAAAAACAAAGCGAAGATGTTCATGTACCGATCAATGTGGACTGTTCTGGTGCAGACATTGGGTCTAGCGGAAGTAGTGACAATGATTCGGAAGACAATTTAGAGATGTTGGGCACTAAGATCGAAAGTGCACGAGCAGCTTTGATTTCAACAGTAGCGGATCTTATGAATTTGAAAGAGAAGGTACAACATCTTCCAGTGAATCCAACTGTTGTGGATGGGTTGAAGAAGGAGTTAGAGGCGACTGAAAACGCCATTGCTGAAAATGAGAAGATTTACTCTAAGTTAAACAAAAGTAGAGTAAATTATTTCAAGAAGATCGAAGACGGGCGAGCACACATTTCCGATGATTTAGCGGTGCTTCAAAATAAACTTGATCTTTTGCAACATGATAAATAGTCCCATCAAAGCGAAAGGAGAAGCTTGAATCTTCAAATACGTGAGCTAGAGATGGAATATTATGATGATGCCTTAAAAGAAGCCAAAAAAGAGGGCATCTTGGCTTTAGCTCCGGATTATGGTAGCAATACAGAAGAAAGAGCAACGCTTTTTTATTTGGTGAAGCTACTGGAGAAAAAACAAGAGTTGTTGCACGAGGGCATATTGGACTTGGAGCACCACATCCTTTATTTTAAGGAATGGTGCAAGTGGGCCTATGAAGGCATAGGTGCCACCCGTGCGGAACTTCAAAGAATGAGACCGGAGCCCAAAGAAAGTGACTTTGTGAATAGTGAAAAAAATGCTTAGTGGTTGGATCTAGTGTGGTAGAAAAAAACAATTTGGCCTTCCAATTTTTGATTTTCCAAAGGTTTTGTGGAATAAAGAAATTCACACCTTTGTTTTTGAAATGTACATATGTTTTTATTATATTTTGAATACGAGGGCTATGAATTTGGTGTCTTTGCAAGAATGGATGTCAGAGATGGTACCTACGGGCTGAAATTTGGGACTGAATTTTTGAAACTTTATTTGAAGATAGAAAAAACGATTACCTTTGTGGTAATATAACTTTTTTTCCAATCGGTGCCCGGGAACAAAAGTTATGCCCATATAGTCCAAACTCCAAAGCAGGGGAGAATGGGCAGCAAAAAAATGTGACAAGCATTTGAATTTATTTTTCTAAGTTTTTTTCCCTCATAGATTATAATTTTGTCTATCCGGAAAGCTTTTTTTCATTTCATTTGGATATTTTATGAGAAAGTTATAGACAATCTTGTTTATTGGGCAATTAGAGCTTCTGGTGGGAAAAATACCTTGTAAGATTAATTTAGGAACGCAATTTTGGCAATTGTTCAAGAAAAGAAGTTTGACATGGTTTAGTTTGCTTGCAACAACAATTTGACCATGGGGATTAGTGCATTTTAATTCTATCTTAGAAAGAAAATAGATTTTCATTCAATCTCATATGTACTTCTATTCTACAAGTTTTTTAAGAATGAAAATTAAGTTTTTTTGAAAACCTTTTTTTTATTTAGACTCTCAACTCAATTCTCCACTATATTTGTTTAAAGCTCAAAACTCTGTAGTGCAAGAAATTAAAGTGAAAAATGTTAAAAGTCAAATAATGTAGTCCAGCAATGTGCTGAAAAAATTGTTTTTTTCACTCTAAATGCGGATATCTTGCAATCTGTAAGATGAAAAATTCTGAAATTTTTTCCACACATTCTCATACTAGTAAGGTGTAAGATCCTATGGTTATGTGTGGGAAAAAAACAATTTTCAAAAACAATTTTGGATACTTTAAGAAATTGTTGAGTAGAAGTAGGTAAGATGTAGTTGTAAAATTTAAATAATGAATATCTCTAAAATGAAATGAAAATGGTGAGAGTGTGCTATCAAGTGAAGTTAACTATGTGACCGGACCTAATTTTTTTTCAGATTGTAGAAATTGCCTGGAGAAACAAATCCTACAAGCAACTTTTAAAAGAAGAAGCTGTAGACTCAAGTTGCCCGCCAAACAAAATGGTCCATAACTTTCTCATAAAAAATCTGAATGGAATGAATCAAATTTTTCCATGTAAACAAAAACATGTTGTATGAGAAAAAAATCCGAAAGGAAAAAATTCATTAAAAGATTTGAAGATAGCAATTTTGTGGGGACCGTGTATGGAATCATTGTGCGAGGCATTACAACAAATGTATTTGCATTTCATCAATTACATTTTAGGCTACAAATGTATAAGTATGCCCAAACCTTCAAAACCAAAGCAATAGAAGGTTGTTGTCCATAAGCATAGTAGTACAATACACAGCCAAGGCGGTATAGTTTTAGAAGCCAACATCTTAACCCTAACTTTTGCTAGAGTACTACATTGTGCGAGTATGGATATACTACGGCCCTTATACTATGGGCCTTACATCTTGTATACTACTACGATTAACTAGAACCACCGTTGAAGTAAGTATCTCATAGAAATATTTAGTTCAAGTCCATTGGATTGTTCTGAGAAGCACTCGTTGCACCTTGTTCGTAATCATTGGACTCTCCAACAACGAGTTTCTTCTTAGCACGAGTCCTTGAAGCAGGTCCATCTGCTTCTAAAATAGATTCCAAGACATTGGAGTTCTTGAGAGCTTCAAGTGTCCTTTTAGTTTGCGGAGAGTGTAACTCCAATAGATAATCGAGTGCTTGGCTTTGATAATAAGGCCCGTATGTTGAGTTGAGGTAAGCCATACTATTCAAGTCTTCTGGAGTGGCATTTTCATCACGATTAGCCCCTTGTTCACCTTCAAAATTCCAACGGTGTCCTTCCGGATGAGCACCCCACTTGAAGGTTTGGGATGTCTTATCAAAATATCCACCAAGGCATTGAAAAAAAAACGCCCTCTTCCCTGCATTGTGAGCTCCTTTTCCCATAAGGTTGAATGCCACTCTTAGAATTTCACGCGGGTCCGTTTCCCAATTCAATTGTGAGGCAACAACTCCCATTTCTTGATCATGTAGGCCTTCTCGCCAACTCCAAAGCAAGTCTCGTCCCCAAAATCGTGTCTCTGCCGTCGTGTCTCTATTGTGTTTCCAAGAAGGTGGCATGTAAGTCATCAAGTTGAACATGGTATACAAGCGATCATGGAATGGTGCTGCACAAATCACACATCGTCGTCTAATCAGACATTGAGTGATGAGACACTGAGGATGGTACACATGTGTACATGATCCAAGTGCCCATCCTCCTTCTGGCCCAAATTGTTCTAGACATATGGGGCATTTGGTATGATCCAAGACGAAATGAGCTGGCTTTGGCCACAATAGACTTTGGTCTTTTTCGTTGAAGTGACTAGACATCTGATTTCCATGGTCCCAACCATTTTGTGCCCAGTCTATGACATTTTTTTCCGCCACGTCAAGCATGGACATGTTATCCGGAAACATGTCCTCCATCAATGCCCATGATGTCAATCCATTCTCTCGTTTAGGGGCATTTGCTACAAAGTTCTTCGAAACTTTGTCTAGCTCTTTCGCAACTTGTTGAGATCGATCCACGGAGAGAATGCACGCGACCTTCCAATGATAGTATGTCGTTGCCAACACTGCCAACTTCTCTCGAAGCATTCTATTTTCCTCAGCCAAATCAAGTTCCTTTGATGATTGTAGATGTGGAATGGCAGGAAACGAAAGTGAATCCTGAGTCCCTTGCAAACCATCAACGTGCGGATTGCTAGAATCTCTTGAGACGAACGGAAGTGGTGCCATTGGAAGAATTGAACAACGCTTCGTACGCTTGGCAGGGGGAGAAAGGTGAATGACATCGCTGGTGAGGTCCCCAACAAGCTTGTCCAAGTGATGTGGATCCTGCTCAACAAAGGTTCCGTCCATGTCCGACAATGTGAAAGTCTGACGCTCTTTTTTTCGAAGGCCTTGTAATTCTTTGGATTGTTGAGAAATGAGAGCATTTTTTTGTTCACATGTAGACCGCCATTTCTTCACATCACCTTCTAAGGTTGCAATTTGTGCATCCTTGGTCTTCAAGAGGTCGAGAGCCTTCGCCAACGTCATCGCATTGTGAACAACATCAGATTCAGACTGTGGAATGGGAATGTGACTTGTGGCACATACGGGCGAGTCGTCACTTAAAGCAAAGTCGAAGACGTTGCTGGCGTCTTGTGGTGGCAAGATTGGAGTCGCAATTGTGGTTGAGGCTGATGCCAATCTAATTTTCGTGGTGGACCGTCGCACCTTGGCAGGATGTTTCATCTTCTTTCCCCGCGATGATGAAGCGGCTTGAACATTTGGATTTGGAACTGGAACTTGGACGGGGGTGATAATCTGCTCCTTCACTCGTACAAGCTTAGGAATCCGTGTGCCATCTGAATCATTATCCTCTTCTGATTCTTCCGTGTCCACTTCTTGAGTTTCTTTGTTTTGTGGATCACTTCGAAAAGGCCCAAGTCCACCCTCCGGAAATTTGAGAACCCCTCTTGGAATTATTCCAACTTCTGGACGCTCCACGTAGGTACTTTCTTTGATCGTGGTCCAGTCAACTTGTTTGTTCAAGGCGACCTCAGCATAGGCACCTCTAGCAATGAACAAAGGGGCCTCATTCCTATCTACAAAAGGGGTTTTGTAGAGGACCTGCCACAATTCTAAACACCTTCGTATGAAAGCTAGATTTTCACAATACTTCAAATTTGCCTTGTTATTGTGTCGGTTGTGATGATGGCGCCATGCCGGAAAGAACTTCCCGATGTGACACCATTCAATGTAGTCTTCGCACACCTGCATACTCCAAGGCTCTGGCTCCTCGTTCCACCCTTTGAAAGCTAGGTGGTTATCATTGTTCAACACATGCCATCGCTTCTTGTGAATGTTACCCCTCCTTTTTCTAGTCTTGTCTTTGGCAGCCTTCCTAATTGCACCAGGAGTGCGTACAGTGGAAAAAACCGAAAGGGACCCATCACTGCTACCTCCAGTTGCCATGAGATTTGCGGACGTCGCAAAATTCTAAGAACCAAATGATAGCAAAAAATAGTATATATATTATCCAAAAGGGTCACGCATGCAGCCAACAAAGGTTGCAAGATAGAAAGCCTCAATGGAAAATGAAGGTGATAGCATGATGATGGGCTACTGGCTATATAGGGCGAGTGACTTCGGTCTAGGGGGGCGAGTACGGATAGGGCAACTGCGTATCCAGCGACTGCGGGTTTGGGTAGGGCGACTTCGGGTCCGACGTGGGCGACAGCGGGTCTCGAGAGGGCGACCGCGGGTCCAAATTGGGCGTTTTCGGGTCCACCACCAGGTCTAGGTACCTTTTGCGCACCTGCGGTCGCCCACCCAAGAACACTTCCTGAACCCGCGGTCTCCCTGCCAAACCCGCAGTCGCCCACCCGCGGTCTCCCTCAGAAATCCGCAGTCGCCCACCCGCAGTCGCCCTCGCCCACCCGTAGTCGCCCACCCGCAGTCGCCCACCTGCAGTCGCCCTCGTCGACCCGCAGTCGCCCACACGCAGTCGCCCCTACCCGCAATCTCCTACCCGTACGCGCCCTCCAATTTGCCAAGTGGATGCCATGTGGCATCCACCTGGAGGGGGGTAATTTCCTGTAAAGTCAAAGGTAAATTTGACTTTTCGTGACGTCGCGCGGGCTCTACTAGACGTCGCGCGACGTCTGTCTGTCGCGGTGTCGCGCTGTCGCAGCGAACAACCCTGAGCGTGACATGGCAGGTGGCGTTCTTGACTGGTTTTTGGTAGTCACAGTGAAGTCACGCATCGGTTACAAAACGTCTAGAACTCACTTAAGAATGACTATAGAATGACTTCCTCAAGACTAGAAAATGACTATACATACATTTTCTTTCAGTATTTGATAAAGATAAAGACATAAGAAGGACTGGGAGGAAAGATATATGACTATGTTTACACCACATTGTGACTTCTATGCAACTACATTACTTCTTCTACATTACTAGAATCAAAACAAATGTTAAGAAAATATTCTTTCTAATCTTCTTCTCAAATTTATCTACAACTTTTGTTTTGAGGCTCAAAATCTAAAACAAATTTTTGGAGATGAAAGTGAGATTGAATTCCAAGCTTTTATTAGTTCAAAGTTTTTTGAAAACAATTAATCTACTAGTCCTAAATGAGATCTAAAATATTACTTACAACACAATTTCTGTGTTTTACATGTCTTACATGGTTTGTCTTGCCTCCTATCACCCCACTTGTACAAATATTGTGTATTGTATATGGTATATGGTATTTGATGTATGATGTATTGTATATGGCGTATGATGTATTTTATATGATTTCTTGTTTCATATGTGACTATAGAATGCCTACTTCCCATGCAATTGTTAGTACAATCCTTTTTACACATTGCCACAACTTGAAAATCCTAAATTCAAATCACTTCAGAAATTACTTGCCACGTGTCAGTTCACTAGAGTGGTGCAAAGACTCCACTGCAACTTCTAAATGACTACAATATGACTTCTAATGTGGTTGTCCACGTCAGATTTGTAAAGGGTCTATCGTGACTTTAAAATGACTATAAAATGACTAGTAAATGACTGCCTACGTGGAAGTCCACGTCAGATTCATGAGGGGTCATCTGCAACTAGAAAATGACTTCAAAATGATTGAACACATCTTCTTTAGGCTCTTTTCTTTATTCTTCTTTTCCCTCACTATTATCATCCACTTTTCCATCCAAGGCAATATTGGATGGTGATAATAAACTAGAAGTCATTTAATAAATGACTTGTCCAAAATGACAGTAGGGCCCTAAAGTCATTTATTAGTCACATGACTGCAACATGATAGTTTTGCAGTCATTTCGGACAGTCACATCGGACAGCGATTTCTTGTAGTGATTGCCAACAAGCAGTGCAAACCTCTAGGAATTTTTGGCTGAGCAAAAAAACATTGTTAAGAAAATACAATTAGATCAATGCGTATTGAAATTGAATCATGTACATTTTTATTTACAAAGATAAGAGAATACATTTCTGAATGTGATGCTTGCATTTGAGATTGGGATAAATTACAAGTCAATTCAATACTACACTATTCTATATAGAATTGTAGACAAAAGAATGTTCGTCAAGGCCAAACAATCAAGGAATTTCCTCTTGTCAAACAAAATATATAGGGTATAAGTGATAGGTATTAGAGAAGAGTGATTCTTCTATTGGGAGGAGGTTCATGCATCTGACTCTTATCTTTGACTCGAGGATACTGAGAACAAAATACAAAGAATATAAGTGATGGACTGACCATGAGAAGACATTTGTAAAATGACATTCTATGGACTCAAACAAAGTCATAAGGGTCAAGGATGTGTACTTGAACCAAATAGTTTAGTTGTTGATCACCTCTCTCTGCTACCAACGTCTTGAGAGGAATTTTTTCATCTTCCTCCAAAACATTGTGTTACAGGATGTCCTTATTGTTACCAAAATCAACCCACTCGTAGTCTGGCGAGCTGACCAAAAATGCTTCTTCCATGTCCTTCATGGATATTGTGTAAGGAGGAACATCCTAAGTTACAACATCAACCCCTTCATCCTTGCTAGGGGGTTTGAAATCATAGTGTGGGAAGGATCCGCTTGAGATTTATCCTTGAGTCGAGGATAAACCAACGAATCCGACTAGGTTCTAATGGATGATCAATAGGATGATTGGTCAGAAGGACATCAATCCCTATCTCCTAAGCTATAGGGGCACACTTTAGCAGCTGTGATACTAGGATGGAGGCAATGATGTTATCGGCAAGAAGGTGAACCTTGACAGTCATATCCTCAAGTCAAAGATTTGATAGCCCAGTGACCAAGTCATGGACCTCCTCTGAAAGGTTTGATGATGAAGACAAGGGAATTAATGTAGTCCGGATGTCTCTCTGGCTTAGAATATGGATGAATTGTGAAACAATAGCTAAGGCATTTTAGCTAGCTAAAGAGTCTTACATTTGTTTTTGAAGACTTTTCACTTATTTCTTCGTCGCTTGGCTCGTTGCCTCTACGTCTTTTCTTGCTTACAAGGCTTCTACAATCTGCTTGTCTTTCACAACAAGCTGATCCTAATTTACCTTCTTTGTGACTACCTTTCTTGCCTTCCGCTCGATCTTTGCCTACTACCCGGTCTAAATCTTCTTTGGAATCGGAGTGGGAGAATCATTTGGGACTTCGTCATTGTCGTTGTCGTTGTCATTGAAGTTAGAGGAGTTTGAGAGCGTATTTATATTGATGTCGCTTAGATTGTGGACAACATACTCCACCATCAACTTCATCTTCTTCTGACCCTTGCAACGATGGCCTTCACCGCCTCTCGAGGGTTTCACAATTGGTTGCTTCTGAGATTTGTGCCTCTCTTATAGATGTTGCTTCTCATTTGCGGATGTTGCCAAACTTTTGGATATATAGAGTATTAAAATTCAATTAGCTAGTAGATTAATAGAGCTAAAAAATTTAAGTGTAGCTCGAAAGCATTATTCATTACAAACACTATGAACATGCCGATTTGTACTTTCTTAATGCCCATGGGGCTTGCTAGGTCCTATACGGATTCATAATCAATAACCCAATATGTTCTACATGATCCCATTCCATTAAATTTGATCCTCACTTAATTTTTTGGATGTTGAATCTATTATATTAGAAAGACCTAAAATTCATGAGCATCTTAAATTTTGATAATTTTTTAGGACTTACAATAAAAAAATTTATAATAAGGAACTAAAGAAAAATAAACCTGGAAGAATGGAGGGGAAAATTATATTTAAGTTGTAAATATATAAAAGACTTACGATTCATGACCAAATTATGTTTAACTTTCTATTATTTTTCTTTATTGAAGTGTACAAAGCATAAAAATCATGAGCCTTGTGTTATGTTTATCACTCCCAATCTCCTATATCTCAAATGTCTTGAAATTTGTATGATAATGAAGAAGAAAACAATATGTAAATCTTTAGGATATGTAAAATTGATGACCAAATCAAATTGAACTTCCAATTACTTTTCATTTTCCACATAGTACATAAAAATCAATGAGCTATGCCCTATTAGTTGTTTATAAAATCCAATCCTCTAATGTCGTGAAATTTGCGTAACAATGAAGAGAAAAACAATATGTAGAAATTGTAAATCTTTAGGAGATGTGAAATTGATGACCAAATCAAATTTTACCCCCTCCTATTATTTTTCATTTTTAATGTAGTGCATGAAAATCAATGAGTCAAACCTTGTAGTTTACAAAATTCAAATCATTCTCAAATGTCTTGAAATTTGCGTAACAATGAAGAGCAAAATAAATATGTGGAAATTATAAATATTTAGAAGATTTAAAATTGGTTTTGAAATTCACATTAGAAAAATGAGGCAAAAATTTGTAATGTACTTTAAAGAACTTCCATTGTAGAAGTTCTAGAATTCCTGTGAAGAGGTACTAGGAGAGGAAAAAAGTGTACAAGTTGGAAATGTTTTGGAGACTTAACCCCTAAATGCCCAAATTATGTCATTAGAGGAGATTTCAGTCTCCTAGAGGGCCGTTTCAAGCACTTCCCGGCACTAGTTCCCAACAGTCCCTGCGAACGCCAGTGCTGCCACGTCACCGTTTTAAAAAAAATTTAAAAATTTAAAAAAATTTAAAAAATTTAAAAATATCTTCTTAAAATGCAAAAAGAAATCGAAAAAAAAATTATTTTCATTTTTTTTTTCAAAAATTGACGTGGCAGTCTCCAATCCACGTCACTATGCTGCGGGAGCACAGTTCCCGTGTTGGAAACGGGATGGGAACTCGCAGCCCTCTAGTAGCCTAAAATCTCCTCTAATGAGTTTTTGGCAACATAGCAATTTCAGATAGCTCACTACAAATGGAACTTTCATTTTCTTTCTTTGAAATTTTTATAAAAAATGTATTTGAAGACTAGCTTTAAGACCCAAAAAATTTCATAACTTCGAACTACATGGTTAAAAAGTTATTGTATGATACGTAGTTTTCATTTCTCATTGGGCAACCCGGGCAACAAAAAAACTTCTTTAAAAATCATTTTTTTTAAAATAAAAATTTGAAATTGGTTCTTTAGATTGATGTATACATGGAAATCTTTGAATCATTCCATTTTGATTAATGAGATGAAAGTTATGAGGAGTTTAAGTTTGAAGTGGTTTGTAGGTAGTTATGTAATCTCTGCTCTAAGACAAACTTTGAAGTCCTTTATTTAGCTCAATTTTCAATGTTTTTGGAAAAAAATAAAAACATTAGGTGTATACTATTTATTAAAACATTACAACCATTGGAATTGGAATTTTTCAATTCCATAAATAAATTGTTAACAATTTAGTATTTTGAATCATTCTCTATTTCCTTCTACTTATTATTTTTTTCCTATATATTGTACAATTTTGAATGATCTAAAAATTTTCAAGCATATAGCCAGCTTGCCTTGAAAAATAGATCCAAAGAGTATCCACCATTTTGGACATTTTTTCATACAAATGTGACCTTGTGAAGTGAACCTACCCAGTTTTTTTGTAGGGCCCAAAAAAGGATTTTTGTCACTTCAAACATTAATATCTTGAAATCTGCAAAGTGGAGCTTTTTGAATTTTTTCCACATTTTCTCAAACCAGTTGTTGTAGCACAAGAAAGCCAAGTTCCTTCTCTAAGACCAGAAAAGGTCCTAAAGTGACTCGTTTATTGTTCCCATAGAGATTTGTCATCAATTTTTAATAACCGAATATCCAGACAATGATTACCACAACAACCCCAAGCAAAACCTACTCAAATTCAATCAAGAATCTAAGCTTATCTACTCTATTTTTACTAATTTAGATTCTAGCTCTTTTCTTTTAATCTTACACTACCTAGAATCTATCTTTAGTCAAAATTGGAACCGAAAACTGGGTAGCTAATCTAATCTAAGGTGTTATCCTGGTTTCCTGACAATCGTAACCAGAATCGAGTTTAACCTTTGAACCAAGAGGGATCTGCGTATTGTGATTAAGCAAAGAAGCTTAAACCCTACCCTTTGAGTTTTAAAGTGTCAAGATTGCCACTGAGAAATAAAAAGGACAACATACAGATTAACACCGAAAATAAACCCAACTGGGACTTTTTCACAACTAAACCGGATTTGAATCCGGTTCAGTAGGTCACACAAGGAATCCTCAGCAAAGAGATTAACTGATTACTACAATGATAGCCTACTAAGTTAATCTAAATCCTTGGCAAAATCCGGGACAAACGAGTGAGGAAGTTGTTACCTTCCCTACATGTTTCCGGTTACTAGAGAATCTATGCACTCGGAAACTGAAGTTGTCCGGCAAATCAACGGTTGTAACTTTAGCTTACTAGAACTATCTCCATTCAAAGGAAACATGAACCGATCACACTAATGGATCAGGAAATCATCATCACACGCAGACTCATTTAACAATCCAAGGATTCGGATAAATTCAGTGATCGGGCACATTTCCTCCCTACCTATTCCTGCAACTCTGCAGAATATACTCCAACAGCATTACTCATGGAAATACACGCAGCCACCCAAATGTGAATCAGAAAAGTTGATTTGAATTGCATAATACTAGGAAAACAAGGTATGAAAATGCACCCTAACAACTAAAAATCTGGATCCTAAACAGTTTCCAACCCAAGGGACTTTACAACCCAAGAGAATCAAAATCAAAACTCCAAGGGAATGACACACGTCATTTTCTTTATCCTCCTCATCGTTGACTTTTACTAAAGTCCAAAAACTACCCGGGGAAAATGGATCTCAAATCCGCTAAATCCGAATCTAGGCAAGTTCAAAAGAAATTTCCTACTCACCTAAAAGCAACTTGGAAACTACCTTTCCACCAAAAACTTAGGTTTTTAGCCGCCATCCTAACTATTCTACTTAACTCTAAAGCTTCTTCTTTTGCCGCTTTATTGGAGTCTTTACTGAAGTGGCGGCACCCTTCCTTGCTGGCTATTTTCGGGCAGAACCGGAAATATTCGAAGCCCGGCGCTTCTTTGTTTTGGTCTTCTAGGCCTTCAGTTTTGTCTTTGTCCGTTTTGGGACTGTTAACTCTTGATTTGGATCCAAATAGGGCTCGGACTCGTCTCCTATTCTAGAACCGGAATCCTCCTCTTCTTCATCTTCTTCGGTATCCAACTCAATTGGTCTTTTCTGGGATTCTGCCCTTTTCTTTGCTGCTTCACTTGGGGAGGGGAAAACATTGGATGTTTTGCTTTGTGGTGTTTCTCGTCCCTCTTTCTTGCCTTTAGCTTGATCTTGAGTCAGAGATTCGGTTGTGGATGTATGCTAAGTACCGGATTCCTGCATAACACTATCCTTGGGAAGTGTGGTGATATCCACACTTTCCGGAGACTTTCCGGACTTATCCTGAACTAGTGACGACAGAAGACGACTCTCTGACCTTGGAGGTTTAGAGGTAGTACCTTCTTTCCTCTCTGTTAGTTCCGGTTTTGGAGGCTGACTAACCTCTTCCACTACTCCCCTCATCTGAACAAGTAACTCTTCCATCTGTGAATGGAAAGTAACTAGGACGCTGATGACCTTGTCTTCTAGTTTATCTTCCTTTTTTAAGACTTTCTCATCAAAAAACTTGGCCTTGTTTAGTATCTCGGCAGGATGCGTAATAAACTCTGCAATCCGGTCAAGCATCTCTTTTGACCGGATAGAGTTTTTCCTCTCTTGCTCACTTTCCTACTTCTTTTCACTCAATTCCTTTTTTAGGGCAATCATCTCATCCATCAGTCCCATAATTTCCATTGCTGTATTGAGAGCGTTTGCCTCGGGAAATTACAAAGATTCTAATTGCAACCAGAAATGGCTCGGGAATGAAATAAATCGTGACTTGTAGAATCTTCAAATCTTCAAGTCTTTAAATCTTTGAGTCTTCAAATCTTCAAACTGCTACTCGTTGTCCTATTATGTTGTGTTTCTAAATAGGCCAAGAGTTAAGGTAAGGTGATAAGAAACCACGAGCTTTAAAAGTGTAAAACGAGACGGCCAGACCACGAGCTGAACCGTCTAAGGAATTGGATCCTAAATTTCAAACCCACGGTGATTAGCAAATTTGCCTCACCAATGGGAACACATAAAAGTCTCGACCATGTGGGCAATTAACTCTACTTTGTCGCATCCACAATATAAAATGAGGCTAGTATTGGTATAAACCAAACTGCCCACAACAATAAAATAAAATTTACAAAGTCACATGCCACACACACACATACACACAAGTCTTCAACACCTCCTTCAAACTCCAACTTCAACTTTCAATTCTCAAGCTGGATTTTGTTTGAGTGTCACCATTTCTTCACAGCTTCAAATAAGATGAGTGGTAGCTTTTTGGAAAGCTAACACAAACTTCTACTTTTTTTCCAAATTTCAATCAATTCTAAAACTCTGCCCAACTTCTATGGCCGTCCAAAGTTTTGGCCTTGAGAAAAGAAGGGCAGCAGACCCTCCTTCACTTCCACACTCACAACTCACTCATAAAAACTCCAAACAAAATGAGTGATATCTTAATGCAAAGCTAACACAATTTCTTACACTTTCTTCAAATATCATTGCAAATCAAAAACCTGTCCATCTTTTATGGCTAGTCGAAGTCTCTGCCTTTTTATTTCAAAGGCAACAAACCTCCCTCCACTCAAACTAGCACAACTTTTAATTCACAACTCCAGATCAAGCAAATGAGAACAATTTAAAGACTACACACCATGATATACAACTCCTCCAAATTTCATTTCAAACTTCTTCAAACTCACAACACAATAGCTCTCCAAACATTCAGATTCTCCTTAAACTCACAATATGAGAGATGGCCCAGCTTCATCTTCTAGTCATCCATGTAGCAATGAAAGATTCAATGGCAGTTGAGACTGATTCGACAATTGCGATAAAGAAAATTCAAACTCACGCTCCGGTTGAGATTTTTCATCTTGAGGCTCAGAAAAAACCCTCTAATTCGACATAGTATAATTTAAATAAAACACGAAGAAGAAAAATATCAAATGAGATGAAACTTTCAAATAAATCCTTCTCTATATAGTCGGCAAGAGAAGGCGTCACCTTGAAGCCACCTCAAATGACATCATCTTATTTATAACACTATAAATATTTAAATCTATCTAAATCATGTATATATACATATTCTACATAATGTCTGCATTTGCAACATGACACCGCCTTTCCGTCTCTTCCTTCAACGTCCTGAATGAAATTCTAGACCTGTTCCTCGTACTGACTTACATGAATGTCTCCTAACAACCTACACACCCGTATTATGGTACTTCTCTCTTCCTCGTATCTCTCTTTAACTTGGGTGAGATTCCTGATGACCATCTTAAGAGGATCACTTTCCTAGACTAGATCTCTTTCTTCCCTTTTCTCTCTCTGTGCCTCTTCTCTTTTCAATTGTTCCGGTTTTCCCTTTTCAGTATCCCCGGAAGACTCTTCCTTTCTCTCCATGTCTTCTCTCTCTAAGTCTGATTTCATACCGTAGGCTAGTTTTACTTCCTGAATCTTATACTCGTGTCGCTCTTGTACCCTCATACAATCATGTGCGTGGTATAAGTGAAAGAAAATTGGAGAAAGGCTAGATGGTTTAGTTTTCCCAACTGTCCTACAGAGTTTCCCTACGTGATCCCGCAACACTAGACCCCAGTCCACTTTCCGGTCTCCGAACAGAGCACCAAAAATTATATTACCTAAGGTTATGGTGAGTAGGATACCCCTGTCCGGACTGAGAATGGGGACCAAAAACTCCAGTATTCTTCTCTCTCGGTTGGTCTTGCACTCGCTCACTGTGTACCCGTCCTTAGGGTGAAGAGGATTCAAGAACTTACCCACCGTATACTTGTCCGTCCTTGAAGCTGGTCCTTCTCCTCCCTTAATAAACCCGTAAACTTCCCACCAAACTGCCGGAGTCCACTTGTCTGGAACAACCCTCATGATTTTCTTCCACTCCTTCAATTGCGGATCACTAGAAGAAAAAAGGGGGTTTAGCGACTGCAAGTTTTGAGTCACTGTGGACACAAATTACAGTAGTTGCAGTGTAGTTGTTTTCTAGTTGCATCGTAGTTGTTTTCTAGTGAAAACAACTACGATGCAACTAGAAAACAACTACACTGCAACTACTGTAATTTGTGTCCACAGTGACTCAAAACTTGCAGTCGCTAAACCCCCTTTTTTCTTCTAGTGGATGTAGCACCTCCCACACCATCACCTCGTCTTTGAAGTTCCACGGTTACTCCAGCAATCCAGTGCAGCCTAGTTGACTCAAATCTTCTAACAGATCCGCCCACTCCTCTGCATCATTTGGAATTCCTAGGCTGACATTCTTTAATGACACCTTCGTAGTCGCAGTCTCCTCCTTGGACTCACTTCCGGTCATAGTGGCTTCCTTTCCTTACTTCGAGAGCCCTTACAACAGTCTCTCACAGCGCCCACTGGTTTAATTTGCTACTAAAACTAAATGGAAACGAAAACTATGTCGGGAAACCCAGAAACTGTTACGCACAAGAGGAATAGAAAACATCAATAGTAAAAATCGGGAATGGGCACAGGAACCTTAAACGACCCAACTTAAACTCTCCGTTTGGAAATTTCTCCCATTTCCTACCATTTGATCCTACCGTTCCTGTTTGTTCCCCGTTAATCCGACCATTCCCTAATTGCCGGGTACCATTGATGTGTCCTAATAACTCTAGCTCGCTCCCGATAGTCTACTCATAGTCTTTGCTTCTAATGATTCCCAGTTCTGACCCCGATTTAGTTTTCCTAATGCATTCGGTAATTCCGGTTCTGGTTCTAGTGCAAGAAAATTAATTTCCTGCTTAACCACTTTATCAATTTCCGGTTTCCCTATCTTCCAGTTTCAAATACTATGCTATATACCCGCTTAAGTCTAAGGAAATCAAAAATTTATAAAGAAAAAAATAAAAAATAAACCCTACTATATAGTTTCTAAGCTAATCGTGACTTTTTAGGTCACAACACCAGTGCACTATAAGATCCTAAAGTTAAATGTATCTAAAAATTATTTCTTTTCTAAAATTTAATAATTTAGTTGTACTAGGAATGGCGGTTTTGGAGTGGTTTTGGTGAAAACATAGTCCAAATTATTTAGGGGTTAAGCTTTCTGAACATATGAATTTCATACTATTTTTTTCTTGGTTTCTAACGAGAAGGAAAAAATCGAATTCAATGCCATAATTTTTTGAATTGTAAATGAAATAAATAAATAATAGAATTCAATTTGTATGAACAATTTGACGAAATATAGAATGAAATTATTTCCCATATAGAATCATAGAAATTATTACTCATACTTAGTGTATTGATGTAGAAATATTAGTCATAAGGTAATGAAGTATACATTATTGCTCATAGTATAATGTAGTGCAAATTATTACTCATAGTATAATGAAGTAGAAATAATTCTTCATAGTCATATAATGTAATATAGTACCAAATACACAAAGTTTGGTTTAGTGGCAATGGAGGCTCGGCTTAGGTTTGGTAGTTGCACCAAACGTACGCTTCAAATTCAAACCTCTAGGTTAACTTTGGAGGTTTGGTGGCTTGAGTTGGATTTGTGCATCACATGTAAAATTTGGGGACAAACCTTTAGTTTCGGTGGTTCATGATGCAAGATTGGCAGCTCGAACTGGGTTTGGGAAGTCATCTCCTACCTTGCGTTGTTCCCTGCCTTGATTTTGTGTTTCAGATTTTTTGTGCTTGATTGTCTACAATTGTGTTTTCTTTGTATTCTTGTTGTCTTTCTTGTGCTACTCTTCCTTTGGTGTTTGCTATTTGTATTTACTTTTGGTTCATATTTGTTGCAAAGAATTTTGAAGTTTTGAAGTGTTGTAGGATTATAGATTTGAGGAGATCGTACTTATAGTGTTGCATAGTGATTGTTTTGATTTTGCAAGTTTGTGAGCAAGTTTTGATTTTGTAGAGCGAATTTCAAACAATTCCATTGTGAGTGTTAAGGAGCAAGTATTCAGGTCCGAGTGTTGGAGTGCGTTGTTGAGGTGTGGTGTTGGAGTGCAAGTATTGCAGTGTTGCACTGTTTGAGTTTGAGAAAGTGCAAATCGTCGTCCAAGAAATTGTGGATTTTGTATTTTTAAGTAATGTCCTTATAATTTTGAGATTTGTTTTTAACTTGTTTGCTTCCTTTGTTCACAAACGCGTTCTTAGCTTGACTTGTTTATTTTTGGTCTATATTTTTATTTTGTTTAATTTTAGTAGACATTGTTCATTTGCAATTTTGCATGAATGTCACAATTTTAAGGTTTGTGCAACTTTTTGGTATGTTTGTAGCTTTGTTTGCTTCTTGGATTTTACTTCGAGGATTCTTGAATTTTGATTTGAGTTAACGTCTTTAGAATAGGGTTTTGAAATTCAAGTTCATTGAATTCTTACATTTTGGATTTTGATCTTACTACTTGAGGAATAGGATTTTGGAATTGTTTGTCTTCATTCAATCTCTTGGTTAGTCGATTCATTCATGTAGGTGTATTGTCTTCCTTTAGAAAGCACTAACTATGTTTTTCTATGATTGTAGGTCTCCTATTCTACCTTAAGCATTTGCAATTTGAATTCAAAGAAGCATGTAGCCATTCACTAACTCTACAACAATTTAAATTTGTAGGTATCAAATTCTACTGAACACAGTTTGGGGTTCAGGGTTTAAACATTAGGATTTGCACAATTGTTATCTTATATTCACTGAATTTTTTCTTTTACAATAAGAAAAAAAATACCTTCAAGTTGAGAATAATTATCCTTGATTCTAAGATAAAATTGAACACATCAATAAAAAAAATTATATAGACTAGCAATACCTTTTGTTAGACCATTATTGTCTCAAACTTGATTATCTTTGGATTAAAGATAATATAGAGACACTAGTACTATAGTCTCTTGAAATCATATAATGCACAGCAACACTCCACTACCAAACTCCCAGGGAAGACACTCCCCACATTTTAGCAACCCACATGCGGCGGAAAAAGTAATACATGTAATACACCTTAAATTTTTTATTTAAAAAAAAAAAAAAAAAAAATTATGGATAGATTTTACTACTTTAAAAGTTTATGTTTTGAATTATTGGTATTTTTTTATGTTAATAGTAATTAGTTATAAAAATTTTAAGAAAAAAGATACACTGTAAAGCTGAAAATAACTTTCACACCTCTATATTATATAAGAAAAAAGAATTGAAAAATGAAAAAGAAAATTCTATAAAATAGATTTCTATTGAAAGTTTATTTTGGTTGAATATTAATGCAATAGTCATCTTCATGTGAGCTCTATAAATATTTTAGTTGGAGAACATGTCATTTTAGTTCATTTTTCAACCCTTTCTAGGCAATATATCTTATGTTATTTGGAATTGAAATTTTGTCAATAAAAACCTCTAATCATTGTTAAACAAAGCTCAAAATTTTAGGATGAAATTATACTTTATTCAAAAGTAAGTAGGGGGTCAAAAAATCACTCCACCACATGTAGGTACTCCAAATGTAGTGAGAGTGTCCTCCCCTAGACCAAACTCCATTTTTCTTGAACTTGAGTATCTTTGGGTTGAAGATAATGCAATAATCATGTGCATGTACATGTGAGAACTTCACCTTCTAAATAGACGAGACATATAATAGATAGAAATTATCCTCGAGTTGAAGATACAAACTAGCATAAAAAAGGAAGTAAATTTAAGTCAATTGAAGAGCTATCTAACCTTTTAGAGTGGAAAAATAAAAAGAGGTTAATGTACAATAGAAGATAGTTTGTTGATTACATATAGGACAAACGATTATCACCAATTTGAAAATAACACAAACTAATCATGAATGCTACACTCTAAACCCGTATGACGTATTGTATGACAATATTTTTGTCATCCATAGTTCTGCAACTAAATTGATTTCAGATACCAGAGCACCGTAGAGCAACTCCTATGCTCAGTAAAAGTATTAGATCTATCTCCGAGTTGAAGATACATAAAGATCATTTATAATTTTGAATCACCTTGCAAACCTCATTCACTATAAGAAAATGGAGGTATAAATGACTTGTCCACAATGATTACACCGACAACAATGACTTCAAAGAAACTGTAAAATGACTAATTTGCAGTCATTGTTGTCAGTACAGTCATTGTTGTCGGTACAGTCATTGTAGACAAGTCATTTATACCCCCATTTTCTTGTAGTGATTTGAAATGTAGGAACACCGATACATGGATGTTGTAAACTTATCTTTGAGTTGAAGATAACACTTACCTAGTTAATTACTCTATAAGTATCCATGTATATGAAAATAATATATATAACCTTGTTCATTACTTTACAACATCTAAACATTATCCTCAAATTGAAGATAAACTAACATCCATCTTCACTATTGCAGCACTAAATGTCATTATATTAAGATGGTGAAAGTTGACAACTATAACTACTCCACCACCTTGCCCTTCATAGAGCCATTCAACAATCCATTTGAGAATGAAGCATTCATTGAAGAAATGCATGAGTTGTATGGGAAGCTCTAGCAATTCAATGAACATGTCGTTGTGCAATCCTTTGGTGTAAAATATTTTTAGAACTTCATCCACCTTCAATTTAATACCAGATTCAACAACAAACCGCCTTTTTTCCATGGCACCTTCATAAAAAGGTGACAAACATTGAAGCTGTCCATGACAACTACATCGTCATTTTGCTACAAAAGGCACTAGAAGACAACAACGACGGAGAGCACATCTACTTGATAGTCATGGATGTTAATGACCTAAAGGCAAAGTTTAAATATGTAGGAAGTACAATCCGTTCTTGAAAATGCATGTATTGACTACTTGATCCAAACATTCAAGAGTGCCAAGTACTTGCCTTGCATTGACAAAATGGAAATAGTGAACGGTATGGGCGCTAATTTACCCACCCTTGGTAAATCAACGAACACAACCAGGTTCTAATCCTATGGTAGTTTCCTACTCTAATGGGTGTCTAAGCGTCAATCCATTGTGCCTTCAAGCAATGGATCTTTTTTGCTAATTCCCTAATCGTGACTCTCTAATCGTGGTTCTAAATTACTCTTATGTTGACTATCTTGCTATGTTATGTTTTGTGTTTCCTATTTCTAAAGTTTACACTATTGTCCTAAGGTAGAAGATCATCTCATGCCATTTTTAAAAACCTAAGACTCGTTCAAATTGGACTCTCTAATAACCTGCTATGGGCGGATGAAGTATTGGCCACTTGGCTATCCAACTTCATCCATGGTTTTCTATAGGCTTCTAATTCCAATTGAGGGCAAAATTTGACCTACAGACCTGACTCTATAGGTTCTAACTAAATCCTAAGTTTCAACTTGGTTGGATGAGCACGTCCAAGTTTCATCTGTTTTGGGCTTGAAACTTCATCCACCAATATCTCGGTCATTTTAACTCCGATTCCTACGTGTCTTATGTTTTTGGAAACCTCTCGGGATTTACTCTAAGACTATTAACCAAATCTGACCTGTCCTTGGACCTAGTGACATCCAGCTCTTGGCCTACCTACGGCCTTAGCCCCTACCCGGTTGGAATGTTGGAGGGATAGTTAGGAGTTTACCCCGGCGTGGAAGTCCATGCCCAAACTTGTCAAGTTCCCCTCTTCCTCCATAGTGAGCAGTGAAGGTGCACCCCCCCCAAGTTAGCGAGAGTAGGCCTTTATCTTTGTGGCCGAAAGATAAGCCTTCTTCTTTGAAGGAAATTCTTTTACCTTCTTTCCTCCTTTTCCTCAATCCACATGCCCCATCAAGAGGGGTGGTTGAGGGTGTCCTTCACTTCCGTAGAAAGTCAAATTGTTGGTTAACTACCACTTACGCCCAGAAGAAAATACCGTGCGCGTAAGATTACCCTAATGGTGGAAGGGATTCTTCCCTTATCTCTACCAATGCATTTCCCCCCTATCTAACTCATCCATTCTCTATCCTTTCTTCATTCGGAGGTGAGTGCCTTGAGGTTGTGGTGGAGACGTTGATGTTGAGGTGGTGTCATTGGTGGCGCTTGGAGAGCTTCGTGGTCTTGTTTAGCCTCCTTGTACCCCTTAGGCTAGGACTCCAGTTTCTACGTGACCTTGTCTACTCTACTTCTTCTTCCTATCTCTCCCCCTACTAGTTAATTTCTACCCTCTAGCTTAGTTTTAGCCAACCCTCCTTTTTAGCGAAACTTTGGTCAGTTCCCAAAATGTTTTGGAAACTAAACTTTGGAACTAACCTAGGGGAAAGTGCAAAGCTTCGCCATCAATTTGGTTTTAACACCAAATTTAGGACTATTTGCTTCCCCACGGGTTCAAAGCTCCGCCGTCCGGTGACTCTTTTAATACACAATTTAGGACTAGAATTAGATCCAGAAAGGTGGAGTTTGGTTACTTCAAGGGACACTACTCCACTCTTTTCCAACAAAAGACAAAAGACTCGGTTCAACGTAATGCAAAAGACTCGGGTTAGTAACAAATGCAAGAGACCATGGGGTTGGTGAATAGTAAGACGATATAATCACTAAGTCATGGAACTAGAGACCCCCCAAATCGGCATCGCCAAGGTACGATGAAGGGTTGCTCTAGGGTTAGTACAATGCACACCAAAGATGATCAAGGACTTTAAAGACAATGCTTCAAGGACTCCCCAAAAGTTGCAAGGATATGACAAAGAAGAACTCCCACGGACTTTGAACACAAAAATGCAACAACAAGAGGAGCAAGAGTGTTCCAAAAACACCATAGGGAGTTTTGGCAAGTGCCAAAACATGAAAAGAGGTCGGACCCATGAATCCAAGACAAGTATTGGGGGTGTTTTGGGAGGGAGAAGGCACTAGAAGAAACCCATGTTTTTTGTGACAAGCCTATAACATGGTACATATGTTCTTTTAGGCATCAATCGTATCCACTTGGATATCAAAAAAAATGCGTCAAGATTGACAAGCCCAAAAACATGCAAAATTACAAAAAACGTGATAAGATTTGAAGAAGATTTAGGAGGATGTCTTAGAAAACATGGTCTTTTAAAATGTTTAGAAGTTGCCACGTGGCTACCACATGTGTGCCACCTCAGCAATGACAGGGCAGTGAATGCCACATAAGCTACTTTTTCATCCATTCTTTGGATGACGTTAGCCATGACATCACTACCACATGTCAACTTTGTACTAGTTCAAAATTTTGACATGTTCATTGTATTGTGTCCAATCTGAAGTCCAAAAAGACATCTCCTGTGACATGCACATGTTTCCTTTGATATGTACAATTTAATCATTTACATTGATTTGTGCCTTATGCTATGGCATGTCCTTTGCAAAATAGATGTCCACCAAGACATCTACATGTTTTTTGAGACATCAACTACAACATCCACATGTTTTCTAAGACATCAATTGAGATAACCAACTACATTCATACACAATACACCATATTTCCTACACAATATAGAATACAACATACATTATTTATACAACATACATTATTTATACAACATACATTATACAACATGTACAATACACCATGCAAAATACACTGTATTTGGGAATTTACTGTGAGTATATTGAATTGAAAACACAAGATTATATAGAAGTGGGGTGGTAGGAAGTATGGCAAACCATATGGGATATGTAGAACGTGTAGTTTGTATTAAAAGTAAAATTTCAAAGATGAACATGAGATGAATACGGCAATGCTTCATTTGATGTCTATGAAAACATTTGGATGTCTCAATAGACATTGCAAAAATGTCTCTAGAGACATTTGATTTGATGTCCCAAGAAAACATCTCAAAAAACATGTAGACATCTTAGTCAATGTCTCAAAAAATAGAATAAAAATTCTCAAATGTTGTAGAAGTATATATAAACTTTTTCATAAATTCTCAAATGTTGTAGATTTTTAATTACAACATTACAACCATTGAATTTTCATTTTTCAATTCCATAAATAAATTATTAACAATTTAGTATTTTGAATCATTCCCTACATCTTTCTACTTACTATTTTTTCCTGTATGTTTTACAATTTCAAAAAATCTGAATTTTTTAAAGCATGTAGCCAACTTAACTTGAAGAATGATTCGACAAAGTTGCAACCATTTTGGACATTTTTTCATAATGATCTGACCTTGTGAAGTGCATCTGCCCAGATTTTTGCAGGGGCAAAAAAAAGAATTTCGTCACTTCAAACTCTAATATCTTGCAATTTACAAGGTAGAAATTTTTGAAATTTTTTTTACATCTTCTCAAACTAGCGTACTACAAGATCATATAGTTACATGTGTCAAAAAAAGTTTTTCTTCAAAAATTTGGTACTTATATAAAAAAAATGGCAGTTTTTCAGCATTTTTGGTGATAAAATAGTCAAGGAACTTTAGGAGTTAAGTTATTTCAACCTCACTTTGAATTAGAGTTGAATTTTATTAAAATTTTGATGAAATTTTAGGTTTTCATCATAGTTATTGAATTTCATCATAGTTATTTTAAAAGAAATATCTAAACCATGAACTATTTTCAAATGTCCTATTTTTAGTATTCTTGAAAATTGTTTTTCCTACTTTTTACAAATTAAAATGTCAAAGTACCTATCTTCATGAGATTTTGCACTTTTCCAGTTTTTCCACTCACAATTTTTTTTTATGCTATTCCTTCCTAGGGTATCTTTTTTGTAAAGGTGTATACATTGGACATATTTCTCATGTTTCTATGAAATTGTTTTTCTAATAAAGAAGTATTTCAGCAAAAAATTATGAGGACTGTGCAAATGCTACAAAAATAAGTTTTTTTTTCTTACAATGACCCCAAAGTCTGTCTGCACCTTTGTTTTTAGTATGTATCAAACTCCATCTATGTGTACAAAGCAAATGAGGAAAAATGTATTTCTTTTAAAAGATTTTGTATACTTTGAATTTTTTTAAAAGATAGCAAGAGCATATGAAATGGAAGTCATCAATGTCAATTGATAGTACAAGTATTATACAAAAGTAATTGAAACTAAAATGTACTGAAATTGTGACATTTAATGTATAAAAAAACTTCTAATTTGTCTTACAGAAGAATGTAAAGTTCTAGAGATGCAACTCTTGTATGATATGCAAGGGTCAATGGCATTAGAATGGATTACAAGACAACTTCTATAGAAAAGTATATGAAATTAGATTGATCAAGAAGGTACATAAAGACCAATTAGAAAAAGATGAAATGTAGAAAAAATTGACTTATATATTAAAAAAATTATTAATTTAAAATAAATAAATAAATAATATATATATATGAAGAATAAAAAGATTGTATGTGGAGTTTTTAAAAATCCATGGAAGGAGTTCCCTCCAATTGAAATTAACATTTGTTTGTAATGTTCTATTTCTTTTTTAAATTATTGAGAAACACCAAATAGTTGGGTAGATTTTGGAATGATACATGCATTAAAAAAATTCATGTAATAAGTTTTTTAATACTACTATTGTCTTTGAAGAATATACCTTTCATGTATATGAATATGATTTTGGATTCTTTGTTGGAAGGGCTACAAGCAATTTTTACATTATAGCAAATTACATTCATTGAGATTGAAGAAAAATGCATTATTAGTAATTATAATGAATGGTATATAATACAGGACTTCCTTATCTAGGTGTGAAATAGATTGTATAGTCCCCTTGTGGTATGAAATAGATATTGATTATGCTCAAACACACTTAATATTCGACTTGATTTGTGGATAGTTTTTCTAAAGAAAAAATGACATAGTGCTTTTTCAAAACAAAGTTCTTTATTCAATCAATGACCAACACTAGAAGTGACGACAATGGAAGCTTCTTGTAGATGTAGCGCAATAAAATCCCCCCATTGAATAGAAATAAAAACAAATGCTAGGAATTATTTTTTTGCACTTTCTAATTAAAAATATAGTGGAATCTTTCATTTTTGTAAATGGACGTCTTGTGTGGAAGGTGGAGGTTGACTTTTTGTTTGGATGAGCATCACATGTTCTTACAAAAATTACTTCTATGATACATTTATGAACTATCAATATTGTAGTATTGTATTAGGGATAGAGGATTTGTTGTAAACAATTTGAATACAATGAAAATAAGAGTTCATTTCTTCCTATAAGTTGTTGATGTATATGAACATAATTTGAAAAGTCCGCACATGCTTTGAAGCTTCTAGTACAACATATACATAGGAATTGCAAGATCGGAAGTGAAGTGTAGTACATTGTACTTGGCATATGAAATTCTAAAGGATTTAGACATATTTTCAATAATTATGTTTATGTACACACATGCTTATAGAAGAAATGCCAACAAATTTTGTGCTTCATGAAATCTTAACTAAAAAATAGTGAATAGTAGCTTCACCATCCATTCATAGAAGGATTTTTTAGAAGACTCCCAAGTACGTACCCTTCTCCTATGATTTTCAGATCGGGTTAACATTTTATATGGATGTCCAATAACTCCTGGAAATTTACTTGTAGTGAAATTGTTTGACTTTGCCAACATGGCATTGTCATATTGTTTTGGATGTCGCAAAAAATATGACAACAGTTTTTTGGATGTCTTGCAGAACATACTTATTAATGTATAATGCCCATGTTTTTTCATGGACATGGACACGTTTTTTGCAATGTCCATCGGAATTTGCCACCCATTGGTTCAAACTCTATGACGCCATCCTGTCCACAAAAACATGCCGTGTTTTTTGTTGTCATCACAAAAAACACGGGTTTCTTCTAGTGAGGTCTCCATTTTATAGGTTTTCAAGGGCCCACTCCCCCCTTGACTTACTACTAGAAATCTCATCCATCCAGATTTTCATCCTTATCTCTTGAGATTTTCACCTAATTTTGGGTTTTACGCTAGTCCTAACTTCTAACTTTTGGAGTTTAACTCGGAATTGCAAATGGATTGTGCCAATGGCTTCAGAACGTCATATTAGTCTATAGGATCCCTTACCCCCTATTTCTATCGCAAAAAACCCATCGGAAACTAGCGCCAACTAGAGCTAATTAAAAGGGTAAAAATCTAACTTTTGGAGTTTACTTCTTTTGGCCTGGGTAACTAGCTAGGGTTGTTGAGGAGGCTCTAAGGAGTAAGAAAAGATTCCTTGATGTCTTTGTTCTGACTTTGTAAGCTCCCGGGACGCCGGTCAACCCCACAAAGATCTTGCCGTAATTAATAATTGGGAGAATGTTGATGATTTCGGCTGCCTCTCGCTATCGGAACACCATGAAATTTGTTGGGGCGCGTTATTAACATAAAAGATGCTAATTTGATTTTTAGTGAGATTTACCGCAATCTGGGTATTTTATATGAATTTCCCATTGTAGCTTTTGGCGGTTGACCGCTCGAAAAAAGATCCTCTGGAGATCAGAAAAAAATGAGACTTTTGGGGGGACCTCTCATGGAGTCCTCTAAGCCACGTGACAAGTCTTGAGCTAATCTAACACACAGTCGGTGGCCAGGAAAAAATTGACTTCGTTTGAATTACCGATAGTCAGGGAATCTTTCACACATGAGGGAATCTTGGCAAACGGATTTTGCTATGGATCCCCTGACATGTTCCAGATCCAAGAGCACTATTCGGCGGCCGCGGATCCCTCCATGTGGCATGTCTTGGACAAGTGACACATGCAAGCTAACAATTGAGGGTTCCTAATATTTTGTCGATGAAATGGGAAAACCAGAACCTATCTTTGAAGATTTATGTGGGGACTTCCCTAACTCTCCTGGGACCAATTTAGCCTATCACGGTCACGTGCATTGGATTTGGCTATTTCGGATAAGTTCCCGATAGCCCTATTGTTTCTCACTATTTACGGGTTCTAACCTATATACAAATAGGGTTTGTGGGTAATCTATGGATAAAAGGCTATTTATGACCAAATGCTATACTGGTACATGACATACCTATTTTGGTTCTACACTCTTTTTGGGGCTTTTTGTATTATTTTATGCCTTAATTTGTAACAAACTAAAAAAAAGAAACTATAAGTCCCAAGTGACGAATTTGGGGCTCACAAACGGCTATAGGTTCTTTAAGATGTGAAAATCGTTGGACAAGCATGCATAAAAGTATGTGAAGCCTCAACCACAAATAAGCCAGTAGAAAAAGAAGAAGCAACGGCAATCTATTGTCTATTGAGGGAGGACAAAATAGCTCAGCTCTTTTTGTGTCAAGTAGTGCAGCAACCGAGCAGGGTTAGGGTTGGTTGGAATCCCGGAAACATTCCAAGACCCAATCCAAGGAGGCACCGGTAGCTAGAGGATCAAACTCCAAGCATCGAAAGACAAAAATGACTTCTTTAGTAGTTGCTATTTGTAGTTCGGGTTCGGCTCTCACAAATGTTGCCAAGTCTATAGAACCAAAGTTCCCCAAGGATGACAATGATAAGTTCGGTCTTATTCAATAAAAAATTTGAATTGAGCACAAGGCTTGCTACATACTAGGACAAGATCCCAAAGTTGTCAACATTAAGCAATGCACCCCTGCTAGAGATGATTACATAATTTGTGGAATGGAGGATAAAATTCTAGAATACGTAAAGTGCAATCTCTTTGCGCTTTGGCACATTAGAAAGCGCCATCGACTTTGTCTCACTCCAGTTGACAATTACAACAAATTGTTGAAAGAGCTGCCTCAGAAATGAGAGGAGATCAAAAATGGGAAGTTCATGATCATCAATACTCAACATAGCGTCCAAGCTTCCAATGATCTCTAGAAAGAGGTGGAAGTGCTGCAAGCAACGTAAGGCTAAATTCAGAACATGGAAAGCCTACATTGTGTGGACCCTAGATTTGTCAAAATAGGTGAACATGTAGTCTAGCTTTTTAGTTTTTATAGAACTTTTTCGATTTTCTATGACATTTCCTATATTATTTATATATATTTTGAGTATTTAGTGTTAAAATAGTCCAGAGTTCACTAAAAGTTCCAAAAAGTCAAAAGATACTTTGGTTTATAGTAGAAACAGTAGTTAAAAGAAAAAGTCAAAAAGTTAAAGAAAAGAAGAAAGATAAAGAAAAATCAGGAGAAAAAGAAAAAGAACTACAGTTACAGAGGTGCGAGAAGAACGACACACCGATTGCGAAGCGTTCCGCGACTCCCCTAATCACCCCCGGATTTCTGATTTAATCCCTCCCTTCTCTCTCAATTTCCGCCCCATACTATTCATTCTTTTCGACTCTATAGTGCTGTACCTGTGCGTTTTCTTTGCGCGATAATTTATAATAAAAAAATTTTAAATGTGTATGTCTCCTGTTGTAAATTGTGATTCAATGTTGAGTTTGACTGTAAATTTTGAGTGGTTGCTGGTTGACTTGAGAATTCGAGTGTGTGAATTCGGTGAGAATTTGGAGAAGCTTTGGTGGATGCGGGTGGCGAGATTGTGAGGAGATTGAACGAGAGTCGAGGCCAGTCAGAGGTCAAAGGGGTCAGAAGCATCTCGACAAGGCAAAGCAGCACCGAATTGCTGTACCGGTGAGTTACGGTTTCGGGAAATTGGATTCCGATTAGGAAGGTCGGTTGTTGGGGGACGTGTGACCGCTCTCGTGATTGTGAGATTGTTCGGGTTGATCAGGCTGTGCTACGGGGAGTTGGAACACAACGCTGAGCCAGGCTAGTGGAATGAAATTCAAACCCAATTTGGTGATCCTCCGTGTGATTCTCGTGTGTGATTGATCGTTAAGAGAGTGAAATCGTTTGTGAGTGTGAAATTTGCCTGATTACTGTGGGAAAATTGCCAATTTGGTGGAATTCGATCAAGTTGTGAATCTGATTAGGGATTTGGGCTTTCGGCGTGGAGAATCTTGAAGGTGAATCGACAAATAAAAATTTGAATACAACCAGGAACTTGTGAGATCACGAAATGTGTGGAGAAATTCTATAGAATTAAGTGAGAATTCGAGGGATTAAAAAAAACAGTCGCCGAAGCTGCTGCTTCAAGCCGCGAAGTACAAACACACTAGGCGACGGAACGACGATGGCGAGACAGGTCGCGGCAGAAGACGGGACTAGTCCTCGTCGATACTGAACGGGTTGAGACCCGACGGTCATAAGTGTCGGATATCGGACGCGGATATTGGTGACCGGGATAAGGGTATCAACCGGGTATCTACTAGGGTATCGTTCGGTTACCGCACGGGCTTGGGTCCTTGGGGTTTTGGGTTTTGGGTTGTAAAACAAAGTTTGGAGTCTTTAAACTAATCGTTCAATTAAAACAAATTTAAAATAAGGCCCAAATTTTTCGAACGACCCTTTGGGCCGTACCCCTAGTTTAGGTAGAGTTATTAGTACTTATTATTTTGTTAGTAAATGTTTTAATTCTATATGTTGTATTGATTTGGGATTGTAGGTGGTTGCTAATCCTTCATATTGGCCATATTGTCCTAGAGCTTTAGAGGTGACTTTTTGTAAGTATATCCTAAACCCTTAAACTCTTAATCTTTTGAAATATTAAATATGTATATTTGTACTAGTTTCAAAATACTATAGTGGGTTGTACTGAGGTCAAGTCCTGCATTGCATCCATACACAAGTCAGTCCACCCTGAACTATTGTCACAAGCCCTAGAACACTAGATAGGACAGGGACATGCATGATGAGTCTTTTATCTTATAATGGACTGTTGAGTGTTTCTTGGGGTATTTAGTGAGAATAAGAATGAATTTTTATCCTATTTTCAAAACTTAAGTACATAGTGACATTTGAACACACTACACTAACTTTACATAGATCATTCCCTGGTGTTTGAACTTGGTAGCGTTTGGAATAGGGATTCCAAAAACCTAACTACAGAACATCTTCTAGTTCTATAACTACACAAATCACTTGGACCACGCATAGTTGACGTAGAAGAGCCAAATCATAAACTCCTAAAATGTCTAAATCAATTGCCTTGATTTGACAATTGTGGCAAAAGAGCTAGTGAGATAGAAAAATGCATCCATTCTCAGTAAAGGGTACTGGAAGATAAGGTATCTGCTAAATTGTTATCCTCAACTTGAAGATAATAATTTGATTTTGTATTTAGGCTAGTCAAGTATTGTAGTACATATTTTTTTGTAATTTTTATGTCAACTATCTTATCAGTATTATCACCTGTTGCATTATCTTCAAGGCAAAGATAAATGTGTTTGTGTTCTGACTAATTTAATCATGCCTTTGGTTTGATAGAGTTTCATAGATGCCATCGTAAAACAATTCAAGAACATTAATCTGGAGACAGAAGGCAAAACAATCAAGCTTCTTGGCGATTGCAAGAACGATCTTAAAATCATCATGATGCGTGACAAGATCTAGAAGCACTAGAAGGACTTCCTCACCATGTACCCCAAGGGTGAGCTTATTGAACCATACCCGAAGAACCTTCTAAGACTTGGGCAACTTCAATTGAAAGTCGTTTTCCTTGAAGAGAGAATTCTTCAAGCATTTGGGTCACTTCACAGACCAAGATCTAGAGATGCTTGCACTACACCTCCTAAATGAGGCTCTAGATTATAGTAGGAGGTATCCAAAGGTGTTTGTCTACAAAACAAAATTTCTAGTGCCAAACAACTAAACAACAAATGATTGGATTTAGTGTAGAAAAAAAAAATAATCCCCAAAGAGTTGATGGCAATAAAACCCAACCTCAAGCTATATGATGATTCCAACAACACGGACCTCGATGTCTGGAGATCATGGAAGAAGAAGCACCATTTCTCGCCTTCAACGTGGAATTTCCTCCTCTCCAATCCAAAGCCATTATTCTTTAATAGATGGCTAACTACTATAAGACACTCAATATTGAACATTATTGTTGATATAAAAATATAAGCTTGTTCTATTACACGTTGTCACATAGTAAATACATACATAATCTAAAAAGGTATAATATTATCTTATTTTGATAGATTTAATTATAATAATATAGAAAAAAAATGACATCATGCTAAGTAGCTTCAAAGTAATGCCTTCTTGTTATAACATACCATCTATTTAAAAAGATGCAACCACCTTTTAGCTTCATTTGTTTGATTTTGTTTTTTTTGTTTTTTACTTTAAATTTTAGTATGTCAAATTAGAGGGGTTTTCAGAGTCTCAAGATGAAGAGCCTCAACCGGAAGGAGAATTTGAGTTTTCTTTATCACAACTAGTGGATCAATCTCTTTTGCCGCTAGGTCTTACACTATCATATGAACGTCCCAAAGAAAAAATTGAACCTTCTCGACTGCCAAAGCAACCTTGTGTGGAACAAAATTGGCACGAGAACCTTCAACACAATGCTCAAGTGTTAGTGATCTTGTTGCCGATTGGATCTGCTGAGCCCAGTAGCAAAGAAGTGACATTTGAAGGGTGTTTTGATGGTCTAAACATCAATCAATACTATTATATGATGAAGCCTGTGAAGTGAAGTGAAGTCGTGGCCATCAACGATGGTTGAAGGGACGGTCAATCCTTTACCAAAGGCAGATTCATTTGTACAAATTACGATGCTGCCACTGTTAAACACATTCTTAAGTGTTTGCAAATGGAGTGAGGTTTTCTTGAAACTTTGATTTTTTTACCTTTAGTAGACATCTAATATACATTCTAGTATTTTACAAATTTTATTTTGTGTGTGAAGTCATAGAAGGTTTATATGAAAATTAATAGCCTTCTAGTGATTTTAGGATGAGTTACCTTCTAGTTAAAGAGGTGAATTTAATAGTTTGATCAAATATTTGACCAATGGGTGGTAGGGTAGCCTTATTACTAAGTTATGGGTTGATTTCCACTTGTTTTTGCATTATGGAGTTGTATTATTGAGGTGAAAGATAAAATGACTATTCATCTTCTTCCTTCTTGTTGGTTTAGGAGGCTTGAATGTTTGAGGAGCCATAGTGTGTTCTATTTAAAGAAATTTGAAATGGAAATTAGAAAAATTGTGTATTATGGTGTGCAGTTTCTAAATTAATTTCACTTGCTTGATTTGGAGTTGTAAATCATAAGTTGTATTAGTTTCAGTGGAGGGAGGCTTGTTGCCTCTTATAAAGAGGGGCTGAGACTTTGTCTGACTATAAAAGAGGGAAATGTCCTTTGTTTGCAATGAAACTTTGAGGGAGTACAGGAAATATTGTTAGCTTTTTATGAAGTTGTCATTATTTCAATTTGAAGTTCATGTTAATGAATTGTGAGTGTTGAAGTGAAGGAGAGTCTGATGTCCTCACTTTTAGAGGCCAAAACTTCGGGCGGCTATAAATATTAGACAAAGTGTTGGAATGAGTTGAAATTTGAAGGAAATGTAGAAAATTGTGTTAACTTTTCAAAAATGCTATCATTTATTCCATTTAAAGACTTGAAGTTCTAAAGCGAAGGTAACTCTCATTCAAAGTTCAACTTCAAAATTGGAGTGGAAGTTGGAGGGTAGAAAAAGAATTGTGTGTTGTGGCTTGTGGCTTGATTTTTCTTTATAAATTTTATTGTTGCAGCATGGGTGAAACCATTTCTTAGCCTCTTTTTATATTGTGGATGCAACAAAGTGGGGTTCTTTGCCTATATGGTTGTACTTTTATATTGTTCCCATTAGTGAGGCATGATTGTTGGTCACTATGGATTTGAAGTTTAGGACCTAATCCCTCAAACGGTTCAACTTCTGGTTTGGACATCCTGTTTTGCCTGTCCAAAGCATGTGGTTTCTTATCACCCTACCTTACCCTTTGAACTTAATTAGAGTCATTACAAGATAGGCCAACAAGTAGCAGTTTGAAGACTTGAAAACTCGACATAGTTTAGTATCAACCCCTTCTTGTCGCAACTAGAATCCTTGTAATTTTCCAAGGCAAACCCCACTCTCTACCCAACACTAGTATGTTCTTGTCTTCAGGTACTTTCCTCCCCCGCCTTCAAGTCACGCTTCAAGTATGAACTAGCGTATGGGCGTCTATTTTTTCAATAAATGGATTTCTCTCTCTTGTCTGTTTCCTCTAAAACATCAAATTCAGTGTGACAAAGTGCTTTCCACTAAGTGGTCTCTTCAATTGTGCTGTATGAAATCACAATTGCAAAACATCATGCCTAACACCACTACAAGTATTAACCCCTAAAGGACCATTGTCCCCTTAGGGGACAAAATGGATTTCGGGCAAGTTCCTATGATCTCAATTTTTAGTGAATTTTTTTGAAACTTTCTCATAAGATAGGAAAACTTATGAGCCTCGTAAGAATATAAATTTATTTCAATTGGTGCCCGGGAGCAAAAGTTATGGCATCTTAAACATAATTTTCACGTCATTGGACAAAAAAATAAATCTACAAAAATTTGAAATTAATTTTATAATTTTTTTCTTCTTAAAGATCATATTTTTGTCTACATGTGAAGCTTTGATTCATTCCATTTGGATTAGTAATGTGAAAGTTATGAACAATCTTGTTTATCGGGCAATTTGAGCATCTTCTTGAAAAATAACTTATAGGATTCAATTCTGAATGCAATTTTTACAATTTTTCAACAAAAATTGTTTGACAAGGTTAAGTTTTCTATTTAGAACAATCTCACCGTTGAGATTATTGTGTTTCAATCCCATTTTAGAGCTATTAACGATTTAGTTTTTCTTTCAATCTTGGACCTACTTCTACTAAACAATTTTTTAAAGATTGAAAATCAATCGTGTTTTGTTTGTTTTTAAATTCTAGACTTTCAACTCAATTCTTCAACACAAAATTTTTTTAATTCAAGGTCCATGGTGTAAATTTTTTCCACAAATGGCATTCAAAGTCATCTTAAATTGCAGGCTAGTGTTCAAAAAAACTTTCTTTTTTCAACTTTGAATGCTAATATCTTCCAATCTGTATGGTCAAACTCCACAAAATTTTTATCACACCATACTAGACTAGTAAAGTATAAGATCCTACGGTTAGTTTTTAAAATAAGTATTTTTTTTGTTTTTGTAGATGAATACAGAAAAAATGGCAGTTTTGAGTAGTTTTTGACAAAAGAACGGCCCTAGTCCTTTAGGGGTTAAAACTTAAAACTGTACCAAAGTTAATGATATCCAATCATCAACATCTGGTACGAAAAAATAGCGCTCTTTTCTTATCTTCAAAACTATCTCTTTTGTATTGCCAAGTAGGAATGAACCATGATTGAGGTATTTATGACCTTTAACACGAGAAGATGCATCAAAATGGATCACAATGAAAATATACCTTCTAGTGTATTTAAGAACTTATCGCATCTTGTTCTAGACCTAAAAAATTTCTATAAAAATGATATTTTTTGAATTTGAGTCTAAATAATGAAATGAATGTCATAAACTTTAGTTTCCACTCCAATTTGGAAACTTGGAAACTTTCTTAAATGAAATATTTTATTGTAATTTAAATTGTAGATATATTTTTAATTCCTATTGATTTCTATTTATATATAATATAAAAATATTGTTTGGACTTTGATGTTTTTCATTTTAATATACACCTATGGTGAAAATTTGAGATTTTTGAAATAATTTTCTATATGATATGATTTTTCTTCACTATCTGTTCAAAAATTCTCAAAAAAAATATTTATTCATGCAAAAATATATTGAAAATTTTGAATTGAAGATGACATGTGATTTCATCTCTAAAAAATAAAAATAAAAAATATCGTTTTCATTTAGTTGCTAAATGAGAGCATATAGGGTGAAGGAATGTATTAGGCAACTCCATGCACTAAAAGAATATTGTCTTGAAGCTAACAAAATCTACATGATGTTTTTAATTGTTTCTAGTATAAAATTTTGTCCTAGAAATAGAAAATTGAGTATAACAAACAAAAAAACATCATGTAGATTGTGTTGACTTTAATATTGTTTTTTTCTAGTAGTGTGTGGGCGCTTAATTACCCACCCTTGGTAATTAATCGGACACAACCAGGTTCTAGGGGTTAACTAAATTCTAACCTAACGGGTGACTAAGCGTCGGTCCATTGTGCCTTCCAAGCAATGGATCTTCTTTACTAAGTTCCTAGTTTTCGCAGGTGACAATGGAGTTGCCCCCAATTGGCGAGGGAATAGTTCGGGTTAACCGTCCCCTAACGGCAGCCTATGCGAACTACCACCGAATCTATCCTAATCTATGGGAATATGAGGCTAATTGACCTTTCCTAAGACTGAGGAGGGATTACCTAAGTCCCTTCCATGGTTTCCTAAGTTGATTGGGTTTTTTCCTAATCTAAGTTATCTTTTTCCCTAATTTAATTTATCCTTTTTTCCTAATTTTAATTTCCTAATTTAATTTATCTAATTTATCTCCTAATTTAATTTATCTAATTTATCTTCTAATTTAATCTTCTAATTTAATTTATCTAATTTATCTTCTAATTTAATCTTCTAATTTAATTTATCTTTTTTCCTAATTTATCTCCTAATTTAATCTTCTAATTTAATTTATCTTTTTTCCTAATTTATCCCCTAATTTAATTTATCTCATCTATCTTCTAATTTAATCTTCTAATTTAATTTATCTTTTTTCCTAATTTATCCCCTAATTTAATTTATCTAATCTATCTTCTAATTTAATCTTCTAATTTAATTTATCTTTTATCTAATTTATCTCCTAGTTTAATCTTCTAATTTAATTTAATTTATCTAATTTGGTTGCTTGTATGGTCAACTTCTATGTATGAAATGGGTTTGGATACTTCGAGTCCTATTGATAACTTCTATGTCTAAACTTAAGGTCCACCCTAATTCCTATTGGCTAATCGACATTAATCACTGCTTAACAGAATTTAGCACAAAGTAAAAGAAAGCACTGGGGATTAATTTACTGACTCACCTGATCGTGGTTGGCATGCGCGACATTTTCCTCCATACCTCCGGCCGCGTGCTCGTATTCCATAGTAGAGGCGTATTTTGAGGGTTTTAAATGCCTACGGCTTAGTTGTAGAAAGAAATATTACACTCTAGTACCCTAAGGCGTTCTTCCTTCTCCTTATCTCCTCCTTTCTTTTGCCTTGGTACTATTCCCACCCACCCCTTAATGGGGGTCTTACAACTATGACGCTAACTTCTTGCAAACCTAACTACCACCTTACGTTGTCATCTTTGCGTCATCCTAATCCTCCTTCTAATGGCCGTGGGAAACTTTGGGAGATTTCCGTGCACACTAACCAAGGCTACTCTTGGTCATCTTCTTCTTTGCCTTCCTATTTAGCCTCTCATCTTCCTAACCTTCTCCCATTAGATGTTGGAGTGATGTTGTGGTGAGGATGTGCGTGCAGGTTGGAGTTCTTGGAGCGGAATCTTCCTCTTATGTTCTTCTTCCCTTCCCTTTTTTTCTCATTCCCCTCGGCCAAGGGCCCTTAATTCTCCCTTACCCCCTCTAATTCTAACTTCCCTTTCCAAAATTATTTCCCCCCAAACCCCCTCGAACTGGACTCTCTACAAGCTGGACACCCAACCTGGACTGACCCCCCGAAGGCTAGACTCTCTACGAGCTGGACACCCGACCTAGACTGACCCCCCCGAAGGGCTGGACTCCCTCCCCCCGACGCTGCTGTCCGGACTGACCCCCCGACGGGCTGGACTTCCCTCCCCCTTTCCCACGGGCTGGGTCCCCTGACTGACTCCCCGACGGGCTGGTACCCGGACTGACCCCCGACGCTGGTACCCGGACTGACCTCCCCGATGGGCTGGACTCCCTCCCTCCGACGGTTGGGTCCCCTGACTGACCCCCGATGCTGGTTACCCGGACTGACCTCCCGACGCTGGGTACCCGGACTGACTCCCTCCGACGGTTGGGCTTGCCCGACCTGGACTGGACTCTCTTACGGGTTGGGCCACCTTTAGGGACTGGACCCACTCTTTTCTACAATCTCCTTCTTTCGGGTTCCCGTATGGGAACCCACTCACACAATTAAAATCGGATGGTGAAAGGTCAAAGCTTCGCCGTCGTGGAAAATAAGCTAGAAATTTTGGAAGGGAGCTACTTGTGACGGGGGTTCTTTTCTACACATTTCTACCACCTAAGCACTCTTGGGGGCTAAACTTTGGCTTTTCCCAAGAAGGTCTTGGGAACTAAACTTTGGAATCAAAAACATTGGGGGTGCAAAGCTTCGCCGTTGAGTTGGTTTTGACACCAACTCTAAGACTTGTGATGCCCCCGGGTCCAAAGCTTCGCCGTCTATGGCCTAGTTTGACACTCACTCTAAGACTGGGGAAAGTCACAGGTTCAAAGCTTCGCCGCCTTAAGGGCGGTGGGGCCCACTCACAAGCAACACAACAAGGGTGACTATGGTTAGGATTTACACAAGAGGCAACCGGACCCACAAAGAAAGCTTAAACAAGGCAATACTCACATGCAAAAGGCCCCCCAAAGCGGCATCGCCAAGGTACGGTGGAGGGTAACTTTAGGATTAGTACAAGACACACGGAAGTAAACGCAACCCTCTTGACTCGCAACAAGTACAAGGTAAGATGGGAGGACCTCAAAGGACCTCCAAAGAGCTTGTAAATAAACAACAATGGGAGCCAAAAGTGCTCCAAAAACACCGTAGAGGTTTTTTGGCTTGAAACACCAAAAATTCCAAGATAACTTGGACCCACGGACCCAAAACAAGTATTGGGGGTGTTTTGGGAGAGAGAAGGGCCCCCTTTTATAGGTTTCCAAGGGCCCACTCCCCCCCTCGACGAGTAACCTCATCCATCCGGATTTTCATCCAACTTTGAGATTTTCACCTAATCTTGGGTTTTACGTTGGTCCTAGTTTCTAACTTTTGGAGTTTAGCTCGGAATTGCAAATGGATTGCGCCAATGGCTTCAGAATGCCATTTTTAGCCTGAAAAATCCCCTACCCCCTATTTCTATCACAAAAGAACCATCGGAAACTAGTGCCAACTGGAGCCAATTAAAAGGGTAAAAATCTAACTTTTGGGGTTTACCTCTTTTGGCTTGGGTAACTAGCTAGGGTTGTTGGGGAGGCTCTAGGGAGTAAGAAAAGGCTCCTTGATGTCTTCGTTCCGACTTCGTACGCTCCCGGGATGCCGGTCAACCCCGCAAAGATCCTACCGTAAATATTAATTGGGGGGATGTTGTCAGTTTCGGCTGCTTCCCGCTATTGGAACTCCATGAATTTTGTCGGGGCGCGTTATTAACATAAAAGATGCTAGTCTAATTTTTAGTGAGATTTTACCGCGGCCTGGGTATTTTCCATGAATTTCCCAACGTGGCCTTTGGTAGTTGACTGCTCGGAAAAAGATCCTTTGGAGATCAGAAAAAACCGAGACTTTTTGGGGAACCTCTCATGGAGTCCCCCAAGCCACGTGCCAAGTCTTAGACTATTCTGGCACACAGTTGGTGGCGTGGTGAAAACTGACTTCGGTTGAATCACCGGCAGTCAGGGAATCTTTCACATGTGAGGGAATCTTGGCGAATGGGTTTTGCCGTGGACATCCCGACATGCTCCAGATCCGAGAACACTATCCGGCGGCTGTGGATTCCTCCATGCGGCCTGTCTAGGACAAGTAACACCTGCAAGCTAACAAATTGGATTCCTAATGTTTCGTCGGTGGAATGGAGAAACTAGAACCTATCTTTGGAGATTTACGTGGGGACCTCCCTCACTCTCCTAAGACTTAATTTAGCCTATCATGGTCACATGCACTAGGTTTTGGGCTATTTTGGGTAAGTTCCCAGTAGCCCTATTGTTTCCCACTAATCACGGGTTCTAACCTATATACAAGTGGGTTTTACGGGTAATCTATGGATAAAAGGCTATTTATGACCAAATGCTATACTGGTACGTGACATACCTATTTTGGTTCTACACTCTTTTTGGGGCTTTTTGTACTACTTTATGCCTTAATTTGTAATAAACTAAAAAAAAAGAAAACAATGAGTCCCAAGTGACGAATTTGGGGCTCACATAGTGGTCGTATGTATAACATTTCAAAGGTAAGGTCTAGAAGGTCTTCTAACACTTTATTGTTCAAAAGTGTGTCCCCATAGAGGTATTTGGAAAGTCATAGTGGATTCTTTTATATATCCGATTTTGAATATATGCATTTGTGAACTTTCAATTCGTCATTTGGGGCTCACTGTTTGTTTGTTTTTAGAATATTGCAATTTAAATCATAATATTATATAGAAAGCCCTCCAAAAAGTGTAGAACCAAAATAGATATGTTACATGTAAATATAGCCTTTGGTCACAAATAGACTTTTGTCTTTAAAACACCTTCAAAACCCACTTGTAAATATGTTAAAACTGCGGAGTAGTGAGAAACTGGAAATCAACAAGCTTGAGGAAACTTACCCAAAATAGCTTAAATTTTAGTACATGTGACCATGGTTGGCTAAATTGGTCTAAGCAGAGATAGAAAGATCTCTAGGTTAATCACCAAAGATAGGTTTCAATTTCCCCATCCCATTGACAAAATATTAGAAATCCCAATTGTTACCATATAAGAGTCACTTTCTTAAGATGGTCCAGTAGAAGAATCTATGGCCATCAAATAGTGATTTAGGATGGAACACATGCTAGGTCGTCGAAAGCAAAATCCATTCAACAAAATTTCCTCCCATATAAAAGATTTCCTAACTACTAGTAAATCAAGGGAGGCCGATTTTGCCCTCTTTGCCAAATGCGTGCAAGACAAACACAAAGGCTTGCACACCTCTTGGAAAACTCCATAAAAGGTTCCCGAAGAAGTTTCAAATTTTTTTGACTTGTAGAGATGCCTTTTCCGGATGGTCAACCGCTTAAACCTACAAGGAGAAATTTATGGAAAATTCTCGAGTTGTGATAAAATCTCACTAAAAACTAGGTCTTTTTTTTTATGTTAATTACCTGCCTTGAGAAGTTTCGAAGTATTTTGATAGCGGGAGATGTCCGAATCACCAACATTCCTCCAAATATCAAATATGGCAAGATTTATATAGAATTGACTAACCTTCTTAGCACACAAAGTTAGATGAAGTCTACAAGGAGTCTTTTTTTATTCCCTACAGCCTTGCAGACAATCCTAGCTAGTCCCCTTCTTTAGAAAAGGTAACCTCCAAACGGGCCTCCAAAAGTTAGATTTTTTATCTTTTACTGATTTCAATTGGCGTTAATTCTCGATGAGTATTTTGGAAAGGAAACAAGGGATAGAGGGTTTGTAGCACTAAAAATGTCCTTTTGAACTAATGGCACAATCCGTTTGTGATTTGGCGTTGAACTTGAAAAGTTAGATATTAGAACCGGCGTAAAAATCCTTCAAGAGATGAAAATCCTAAAAGATAAGGATGAAAATCTAAAGTAATAGGATTACCTAGGTTACAAAGAGAGGAGATGGGTGCCTTTGGAGAGTATAAAACGGAACCTTTCTTCCTCCCAAACCACCCCCATTCTTGTACTTGGGTTCGTTGAATCCAATTTGTGTTGGATATTTTGGCTTTTTGAAGCCAAAAAACTTGAACAGTGTTTCTAGGCTCTTTTCGAGCCATTGTTGTTGTTTTTGTAGATTGTAGCAGACCTCGGAGATTCCTCTATACCTTTTTGCTACCTTAGCTCTAGTATCCACACTTTTGAATGCAAGTATTATGTTTAAGTAGTCCATCCACCTTCTTGTAGTCCTCATACTTTGTACTAATTCTAGAGCTTCCCCCCACCGTGTCTTGACGATGCTCTTTTGAGAGGCCTCTAGCTTCAAGTTTTGATTACAAGTCTTGTATTAACATCCTTTTTACTAACCACGTCATTACTAACCTCCTTGTTATCAACTTAAGGTCCTAAGTGTATTTTGGAAATGTTTTAGCTGACTCACCTTGTCTTAGTCTTGTAAGTAGTGTGTTGGTCCCCATTAAGATGACAAAACTCTACCTTTTTTGAGATTCCCAAGTCCTAGATTGTGTATTAAAACCCATAGACGGCGAAACTTTGAACGTTAAAAGAGGTGGAGAAGTCCTAGATTTGGTGTTAAACCCAAATCAAACGCAAAGCTTTGACACACCCCAACGATAAACTCCAAAGTTTAGTTTCCAAAACATATTGGAAATAGTCCAAATATAGTGCCCAAAAATTAGGGATACTCTCTAGGAGGTCTAACCCCCACGGTTCATAATTGATTCTAAAAGTTACATTGTTCCTTATTTTCTTTCTTTTAACGCATTTTCTTTTTAGAATGTTCCTTCCATTAAAACATGTCAAATTGTCAGAAGTTTACTTCCATGTCTATTAGTTTTTCTATCCTTGGGATTGAATTTATAAACTAAGTCTAAGCTAGTGATTGGTGGACTATTTAATTTAATCATGCAATAGACAAATTGTCAAAAATTTATTTATTTAACCAACATATATACCAGTGATTGGTTTATGCTATGTTTGGGTCAATTAGACAAGAGTTTATTATTAGTAGCAGCTAAAAAATGGTACTAAGTATGTCAAATAATTTGTAGCTAGTGATTGACAAAGTCTATAAGGTCAATTAGCCAATGATTGGTAACAGCCTGCGTTTGTGATCATTTAAATTCTTTGATCACTTGAGTCTATTGGACAAATGTTGAGTTTCTTTAAGATGATTGGTTATGTGTAATTTTGGTTAAGAGTCTATTAGCTAAGTTGTTTGAAACTGAATACACTTCGTTATAATTGAGGTCAATTAGTCTTTGTTGGGATAGCATTGAGGCTTCTTGATGCAATCATGTGGAGTTAAATGAATGAGCATATGAACCTTGTTATATGTCCACTAGATAGAATAAGTTAATGGTAAATGAACGTCAAGTTGCCTGATTTATGAGAAATGTTGTGAATGTCTAATTGATTGTATATTGTGTTTGTCTGTAGAAATTTACATTAAAATGTGTCACGGTTATAACAATATTAACACAAGACAAATGGTCAAGTAATTGTATTTAAATTAAAATGACCAATTGACAAGGTGTGTGAGTTCAACAAGTGTAGATACAAGGAGCGCATTCTTATGTTATAGAATAAGATCTATGTGTACTTTTTGTTGTGATTTGATGTGGAAAATTGGCCAATTTGACAACTCATCATGGATAAAATCCTTGTGTGGTTCATGTTCTAACCTTGCGTGGGAACTTGGACAAATTGACCATTTGTAAGAGATAGAGAAATTAGTTGGGTATAGAAAGACAAATTGACAAATGACTATTTGACAACTTACGAAATAATTAGAAAGCTTGCTAGATTGTAAATGTAAATGTGGGACTTGGTCCAATTGACATACCATAAGTTATAGGGTTTGAAAGAAGAATCAAAATGACTATTTGACCTAAATTAAAGGATTCAACTCTTACCTTTGTATACTTTGTATACAATACTGAAACAAATTGACATTACGGATTGTGATATTTGCATCTTGCATTTTAGTAATTAGGCTAGTAATATAGCCGTTGTGACCAATTGACATTTCATTAAGAAAATAAAAGGTAATTCAAGAATTTGTATATAGATGGATGTGTGCAAATATGTATTGTAGTATTGATTAAATCGATAAAACAAGAGCCATGACTATTTGACATATTTAGACTATTTGACATTAGAATTCTAATATAAAATGATAACTATAAATTTATAGTTATATTTAGAAAAATGGACTCGGATTTATATAGGTTAGGATAGTGAATACATTCATACCATACTAATATACGATTAATGGGATATTATTCTTTTATTAACAAAAATGAGTGATAATTTTACATGAAAGTGACCTTAGATACAACATGATAGACTAATCGACCTTTCTTCAAATAAAAGAACTACCACTAAAGGATTCCTTGGGTTTTGTTTCTCGAGTAAAATCCTTACTGCAGGACGTGTGCATCACTACTCCAACATTTTTATGGTGGATTAATTCCAAAATAGTGAGAAAAATCAAATAGCTTAGAATAGTTGTTTTTTCTTTTTACAGCAACCATAAATGATTAAGAAATAGAAAAGATCCATTTCTTGGAAGGCACAATGGATTGACGCTAGGCACCTATAGGAATAATTACGAATCTCCAAAACCTGAAGAGCCTGGTTGTGCTTGATTATTTACCAAGGGTAGGTAAATAAACGCTCAAAAAGTTTCTAGCGTAAAACTTTGCTCCAAAAATAGAAAATTGAGTATAAAAAATAGAAAAATATCATGTAGATTGTGTTGACTTTAATATTGTTTTCTTCTAGTGGTGGTCGTATGCACAACATTTCAAGGATAAGGTCTAGAAGGTCTTCCAACACCTTATTGTTCAAAAAGTGTGTCCCCATAGAGGTATTTGGAAAGTCATAGTAGATTCTTTTATTAAATCTAATTTTGGATATATGCACCCAATGCCATAGAAGTCATTCTTATGTTTTTTGACTTTTGACGAAGAAAAACTATGGTAAAACAAGAAGAATCAAACATATTTAAGCAACATCTTGCCCCTAAAAGTTGATGATTATGTATCACCATAAACTACTTCAAAAATGCCATTTCTAGTAAAAAGAGTTGTGATGGATAAAAAATCTATTTTGGGGGGTATTCAATTATAGGATCTTGCATTAACTTGGTATGAAAATGTATAGATAAAATTACAAACACTTTGATTATAATGATTGTAAGATATTAGTCTTCAAAACAAAATAAATGAATTATTTGCACCTCATCATATTAAGTTTTTAGACTTTGAATCTCCTTAACCCTAGAGGATGCTAAGGACAATAAGTACCTTTTTAATGGCCTAATAGACTTTGTGTGTTGTCTCTAAGATTAATGAACATGTTCAAAATAGCACAAGGCTTTCATTGTAGAAATATTTTTTTATATAATCTCTTATACCTTTAAATATCCTAAATAATCCTAAATCTACTCCTAGATTCCTCTTTTTTAGATTCCTATCCTATAATTACTACAACACCCAAGAAATTGCCATACCTAGCTTTGATCTAGCATAAATGATGGACAATAGCTTTAAATGACTTGACACTTCACCAAAATGTAGATAAACTAAATAGCTATTCATATACCAATTTTCATTCCAATCAAAGATATTTTTGAAGTTTGACATCTGGACATTTATTCACTACTAACTTTTTTACCCTTCCCAAGATACCCCATAAATTGCCATATCTAGTTTTGATCTAGCATAAATGATGAAAAATAGTTCCAAATGACTTTAAACTTCACCGCATCGTAGAACAGCTATCCAACTACTTATATACCAAATTTTATCCCAATTAAAGATATTGTTCAATTTAAGTGGGCATTTTTCTACTACTAACTTTCTAATCCTTCATAGCCTCCACACCTTGGATGTATTTTATACATAACTCATAGATCTCAAGTCCACTATAGCCAAATTTTTGACATGAGGTAGTAGATAAGTGAAGGAAAATATACATTAATTTCCATAACACAAAAATTCAATAAGATTGAAGCTCCTCAATATGCCCTTTTTGGTTGCCTTAGAATCCAAACAAATCTACTTTGAAGCCTCATAACTCCTCCATAATAACTCTAGAACTAAAATTTGACATAATAATAAATCAACTATCAAAAAACTCGAATCAAAAAGTTTGTCTTGATCCAACACTTTTGCAAAACACAACGCAAATCCCTTCACATCAATGCTTTTTTCAATACAAAATCACCAACAAATACACATTTAAACCCAAGTGCATCCTACACCTCAAAAATACCAAGAAATAAGAGAAAAAAAAAAGACAACTTTTGCCTCTTAAGTAGTCATTACAATTCAAGGTAGCTGGCTACTAGCTAACCCTTATAGTAACTTCTCTAATCCAAATATCAACTACTAACCAATTGGTTATCAACCCACAATTAACAAGAACAACTAACAACAAAGCTTCCAACACTAAACACTCCCACTTTAAACAAATAATGATGCCAGTTTCAACTAGTAGACAACACACATCACAACAATATATTGAAGAAAGAATGATCTTCATCCAATTTGTGTGTGCAACCTTATCAATGCTATATCCACATCATTGAGTTTACTTCAAGACATTTTAGTTGTTTTTTGATTTTACAAGGGATAGTTTGTCAAAAGAATGGTACACAATATTGACAATGTATATTTCAATAATTTGAGTTTTTTCCCTTAGAGCTTGATTTTTACATTCAAAACGAATTTTTGCTTTTGAACAATACTAAAAAAAATGACGCTTCTAAAGTCAAGTAGAAACTCTAACTAGATTTTTTTTTAATTTGTAATAAAAACATTTCATTGAAGTTTTGAAATTGAGAATCTATAACCACATTCTAAGTATGGAGTGATACAAATTTTTTATTTATTTCACAGTGTTCTAAACTATAATGTACTTCTATTTTGAAACTATCAAAAATTTTAAGCACGTTTTTTATTTGATATGAATTTTCTTCATTTTTTCTTCAAAAATCTATGGTAATTTGAAATTTAAACAAAAAATTCTAGAAATTTTAAGACCTATATTATCCATTTGATTTCATTTGTGACACAGGTATCCTTAAATTTTCATTCATTAAATGTAAAGAAATAGAGGATACAAAATGAAAAACTTTCAATTTTTACTACACAATTATTGGCTCCATCCTTTAGTAAGGGGTCAATTTTTTGTGTTGATTCATTTTTGTATATTTTGATATTTTGTGAAATGCCTAGTTTGTAATTTGATGCAATATATGTTAAAGAAACCAAAAATTAGATAAGTACCCTTTATTAAGGTAGTTGCACCTAATTGACTTCATTCTTTAACTGCCCTCAACAAATTCTTACCTAAAATATATTGTCTCCATACATTAGAGTCTAGGGTCACTTTCATATACATCTATTTTCAGCACTTTGAAAATTCATAATTTTTTCACATGGTGTCCAAAAAATGCATGAAGAGATTATGTAGATTATTCTTTTTAACTTCCATAAAAAATCAACTATGAATTAGGAATTTTAATATCAGAAAAAATGTTCAATTGCTTAGACACATTTAGGTACAATTACCTAAATTTGAGGGAGGCATTAATTTATAGCCTAGCCACCAACTCTAAGCTACAAATTGTTTTTTAGAGCATCTCCACTTTTTACGGAGAAATTGCCTTGCCAAATGATTTTTTGCAAGCTCAACTATCCTCTCAAACTCCACTAAGAAAGTATTTCCCCACCCTTTCTTTCCATATCTCCGGCATCTTCGCACTCTCATAGGTGGGTGTTGCTATAATCATTAGACATTTCAAAAGTATTACAAAAACATAGCCAACACTAGAAGAAAGCTATGTTTTTTCTAACAAGACCAATAACGTGGACAAATGTTTAGTCGAATGTCAAGCATGTCTATTGTGAATATCTAGAAAAATCCATCAAGATTGACATGGCAAAAACACAAGGAAATCTGAAAAAACATGCCTAGTTTTTAGAGCAAGGTCATGGCAAACATGGTCAAAGAAGGTGCCAAAAGTGCACCATGTGGCAACCACGTAAGCACCACATGGATAGGGAGTGCCACATGGTTTTTTTTCATTTGATCCAAATTTTAATAGTATTTTTAACAATGTCAACTTAGACGTCTAGAATTTTTTTAATAATCCCTCTGTCCCAAAATGATCTTCCTGTTTGACAAAATGTTCCAGATCAAGGGTAAAAATAACTTTTTTAAGACCCATTTTGCATGGTAGGTAGAGTTTAGTATACTCTTAGTGTCCTGCAAACATTGACTTTAGAAGCCTTTTTCAAAGTGCAATTTTAAATTATTGAAAAGTAGAATTTTTTGGACATTTTTAAATAGCACCAGTGGGCATTTAGTTGTTGAGTGTGAGGTTATAATTTTATGGGCATTTAGAATAAGCCAAAGCCCATGTGTGGACCTCAATATTGACTCCAAGAGTTTCTTCTCCTTCAATTAGACAATACTCAAAGAGATGCAAAAAATAAAATTGAACAATGTTGATCGACCCCTTGAATCATTTCATGTGTCTTTTGATTGATGATTGAATGGATGGAGGGAGAGCTATTCCTCAAAATTGTTTTGTTGATCCTAGAAAACAATCGAAAATTGAATCTGACCAATTTGCAACATCACAAATGCAATAGGAAGATCATTATGGGACGGAGGGAGTACTATTTTAGGGATGTCAACTTAGATGCCTAAACGTTTCTAAGACATGGGATAACAAGAAGATGGAAACTTGACCATTGTACATCTAGATGTTGTTTTAGACATGTGGATGTTGTTTCAAATATATAGACATTTTTTCAAACATGTGCTACATTTTTTTTAAACATTCATTCATTTTCCTTTTTTTACAAAGCATGCCACATGGCTTTTCTTCCCCACGTTTTCACATATGATCAGCGTTTTACCTTAGCCTATAGTACTTTCATAATTTTTCCCGGAGTTAAATCAAAACTCCTTGCCAACATAGCACTTCTATGTTTTCTTAGACGCTCTATAGAACCTTCTTTGTGCTAGACATCCACGCGTTTTCTGCAACATCCACTTGAATTTGGTTTTCCATATAGCCACAATCCCATCTCCTTACTCTAGTTTCAATAGACATCCTTGTTCGCTTCTAACATCTAGAAAAATACAGGCTCCTACTAGTGCAAACAAGTAGAATCCAAGCCTACTGAAGAGATGGGAGGGACCATCATGATAGAAGGTTGAGGTCTAATTTTACAGAGGTTGCACTTTTTTTTTTCTTAGGCATGTGCGCAATGGGGAGATATGAGAGGAACAACTCACCATAGACCAAGTCCTGTAACCAAGTCACGCCCCTTTCAAGTGAAAGAGTGGAGATGCTCTTACATTTTGAAATTGTAAAATGACACAAAGCTTACTGACTTTGTAACTTAGCCAACCCACCTCAAAATGTGTAGTGGAGAGGATTCATCAAAGCCCCAAGGCCTCCAACCCAATTTGAGAACCAACTGACGCCAACAACACAATGAAAAGGCAACTAAAAAAACATCAATACAACCATCATAGGTCTCTCTTTATTCCAACCTCGCCATTTTCCATCTTGGTCCTGATAATTTGGCAAAATATGATGAGCCCGCAAGTTGTCTCACAATAGGAAAAGTCATACCTTTTCAAGACTTTCTTATGTGTGCCAATAAATTAGAATTCCCACTTTCTGCATGAAAAGTCTTTGTTTAATGTAGAATCTTTTCCTCTCTTTTTGTTTATAATTAAAAAAAAAACATTTGAGGTTTAGATTGTCAACTTTGCATTAGATCAATTTTTTTTTAAATTCACAAGAATGAAATGAGGTGTACCTCAAAATCTTGATAGTGTCAAAAGATAGGTTAACATTGCCAGAATCTAGACCCTCTTGCACTATTGTGCTCTTTTAAGAGTTTTTCTCGAGAAATCTAAGAAAATATAATTTACCATAAATGATTGGATTTGATAAATAAATTGAAGGTTGATTTTTGAGACCCTAGAAGGCATCACAAAATATGATGTTAACCACTCTAAAATAGGAAGTATGTTTGAACGTTTATCTCGTCTCAAACCCCCTCTAGCCTTCTTGTGGAGAGCTTATAGGACTATTATAATGAAATCAATCCTTCTAAACAATGTCTTTTCTTTTACAATTAGCACATTGTCATAATAAATGATAAATTTTCTTTTTATTGTTGCATACTTGGATACATTGGTTGAAAGAGAGAGTAATGAGTTGCACAATTAGGACAAACAATAATTTTTCCTTTGGGCATTAATGAGGTTTTCATGCTTTGGCTTTGATGAAAAATATCTTAGTTGGGGAATATAAGTTAGTAAAATATTCTAACAACGAATATAAACTTTTGATCAATAAAAATTGATCATTTTCCTCAAATTGTCACTAGGATATGAGTTTATTTTCAATAGGAGTGTATTACCTATTACCCAATGATTACATCCTCTAGATCTACATGAATTGGGAAGACTAACCACAAGAGCAATTTGCATACTATTGTACATATGGGTCAATTTTAGGAAAAAAAAGGGACCCAAATTGAATTTTTAAGTCTAATTTTGAAAGGTCCATGTCATGTTAAACCAATCACAAGATGACACATGACATGATTTTTGACAATAATGACTAAGTTCAAGCTTAATTAGACTGTAATTGGAGTGCATATAGATTTTTTAGGAATTCAAGCAATGAAAAGAATATGGCCTTTGGAGCATATAGAAAAAAAATTCTTTCCCACCCATGAGCTTCTAGGAATTATTACCGAGCATTCCAAAGGTCACATTTAGTAGGATAATGAATAGAGTGCATTTAGGTGATATTTTGTTCAAACAGCTTCTCATTCATTCAATGCATTAAATTAGATTGTTTGTTTGTTCTGTTTTGTTTGTTACCTTAAGATATTTGCAACCTTGCATCCACAGATACATTCTTGGTCATGTTAGAAAATTCTCTACAAGGAGGGGTGCTTAAACTTTGTTCCGTAGTGTTTAAATGTATAATGTGGAAGTTATGGATTCTTGAGTTAAGAGCCAATAGCATAGGGCTACACTAATGTTTACTATAGAATATTCAAAAAGTAATCTTCCTTTTGCTACCAATTTGATGAAATTGACAGTAAATATTGTTGTATAAGAGCATCTCCACTTTTGTCTAGGAAAAAATAATATGGGAAACTACTTGTCATGGGCTCTGAAAATGAAAAAGTAGTCAGCACTAGATGTCTTCTCCGAACATACCCAAACTTTATTCTCGTTTTTTGAATTTGAATTATTTTTTTGACAATTTGGCATTGTTCTCTTCCAAATCAACCGTTCTCTTTCTAATCAAGTGTTCTCTAACAATAATCTATGTGAGCAGGCTCCAGAGGATGGAGGCGATCAAGGTCACAAGGTTTAACATGGTGTTTGTGGTGGGGGATGGGAAATTTGCCCAAGTTTAGCATATGCTGGGCCAGAACCTTTTCTCGGGCTAGAGTGGAGATGCTCTAATTAATTTTGTAGAAATATAAAGAAATACTGAAAACTCCCAATGGGACTGATTAAGGGCATTTAAAGGCTAAGAGCATCCTCACCAGCTCTTCTGTTTCTCTATCTATTTATTGAGCTTGGGACCTCAAGTAGGGATGAGACCTTGCGAGTTCTCCATATGAGCCTCTGGATATAGAACTGGAGAAGAGTTTTACAGAAATTTGTATATTTTAGAGATACAGGTTTTGGATAAAGGTTGGTGCGATGAAATTTCTGTATCTCTATTTACATATGAGGTCCTCTTCCTAAAGCTTTAGGGATACCGAACTCACTGGTGGGGATGCTGTAACTTCCCTGCTACAGCCTGCCGACATGTTCCGGCCTTGCCCTTATCTTCCCCCCCCCCCCCCTGCAGTCATTGGATCTCAGATAGGAGCCTTGTGATTGCACGAATCACCGGGTCTCCAAACAGTTGTCACTGCATGCCCTGCAGTGAGTCAGTCCAGGGACCTGGACCTGAATCCAGAATGAATGACTTGGGTAATTTCTTCATAAGGTAGCCGACCTCATTCCGACCACTTAAGCAATTTACAGCATTTTCAGTATGCATTTGGTGAGGGAGAAAAATCCTCCCTTAGAGACGTAGATTTGAGGAGGGTTCCAAAAATTGTTCTTTTTTCCCCCTAAAAAACAAAATAATTATGAATTTTTTTCATAAAGATTTCGCTCAACCCAATCTTGTTCTATAGTGCACCACATTTCCAACCATAGGCTAAGTACAAAGTCAACCATGCTTCAAAGTAGGTGATAATTGTGGCTTCAAATGTACATCTTGTGATCATTGTATGCATTCAATGTACACCTCTCCAATGTTTGTGTTGCTTGAGCTGTCACAACTAATCAGAAACAAACAGTCCAATCAAATTTGGAGTCATTTGACTACATAGATTGGAAGATCATAATGTTTTAGTGTTGAAAAAGGATGCTGAAATTTTCCTAGAAACACAATTCGAGGTGAAATTCAATTTCTAAACCTACTCAAATGAAAAAACTTTAAATTACAAAGTGATTCCAAACTAGCATACAAACACATTGGAGTAAGAAAATATCATAGAATTGACTCATTATGTCTGCAAAATGGCTTTCAACTTTAAAAAAAGTAGCAAGAAAAGTTGCAAAAAACACATCTAAGGCTGAACCTTCTTCTACTAAAATGCTTCTCAATCACTCTTAACTTCTTGGATTGATATGAAATTTTGACCACACAAACTAGACTAGTATGCGCAACTTTTCCAAAAAAAATATTGGAAATTGACACTGTAAGAAGAAGATACAAGCCGCCAAAGTTCATTGTAATCCAAAAATGTTGGGATTTTGAATTTCGTATTGCTGCCAAAAATTCAAAACAACTTGTATTAACATGAATATTTTATCACCATAACAAGACTTCAAGGGTAATATAACCCAAAAAAATTTATTGAAAAAAAACAATTGATGAAGGAGATACAAGCCCCGAAAGTTGCAGTCTTCAAGTGCAGCTTGGTGAACTCAAATTGAACCTGTGAACTTTGATTTGCTTCCAAGGAATCAATACATTTTAGATTGATCTGAAAATTTTGCTACAAAAACTAGAAGAGAGAGTGCAAATTTCTCAACAAGTTTTATTAAATTTAAACATTGTAGGCAAAAGTTAGAGCATTTTGAATTGGACTTGAAACTATCTAAGGACACTTTTGGTCTCCTTAGGCAATGAAGGGTTAACTTACCCAAAACTCTCAACACACCCACATCCACAAAAACTTCCAATCTTTGCTATGCAAAGGTCAAATTTAGCAGAAATTATATCATTTTTGTAAAAAAAAGGGCCACATGTCATCTTGTGAATGGTCTAAAGTGCCATGGAACCTTGAGAATCTAATATTGAAATTCAATTTGGGCACTTAACCCCTAAATGCCTAGGCGACCAAATATGGTTGATCTGAATTTTCAGGCTCATTTTGAAGCGGGCAGTTAAATTCGTTTGACCCGTTCCAAAAAAAATTGGGCAGTTTTTAGGGTTAACTATTGAAATCTTTCATTTTTCACTGTAAAAGGTACATATTTGATTGTTGAGAGGTCTCCAAAGCCATATATGTCCATTAGTGGAAGAGTAAAGCTTGCAAATTTTACTTCATTTTCCAACTTTGAGCAATTTCACTTGATTTGAGATCTAAAAACTTGTATTTATCCGTTTGCTTTGAAAATGGTCCCAATGGAAAGAGTAAAGTGTTTTCATGATTTTTACCATTGAAAATTTAAACAAAAAAGTGTTGATTTGGAGTTATTTGTGATTTATACTTATAAAAGAAAATTGCATTTCAACAATGGCAAGGTGGATTGTGTAATGAGTTTAATAACTTTTCAAGTGATATTAAGTTTTTTGAAAGGGTATTTTAGTGTGCTAACACAATTTGTAGTTGTTCATGTCACCTCCAATCCCAAAAGGCTTTTATGTGCAAATTTCTGAAACATTGTGAAGAGGGACAACATATTAAAAACAGAAAATGTACATTTCTCTTATTATAATCTCACAACTCTTATGCAATTTTGCACTCAAAATTGGTGTGCATACTAATAAGAAAGCTCTTTAAACATCCATACGGTTAGATTTTGAAAAAAAATCATTTTGCTTCAATGAAGATAACTATAAGTCCATGTTCTTTTTTCATGGGAAAAACACACTTGGAAAGGCTTAGGCACTTAGGGGTTAACTACCAAATTAGACCTTCACATATGGTAGCTTTTGATTGTAGTCAACACACACCATCAGAAACAATGAAACTATGAGATGGCCATTTGGGGGGCTGCAGACAAAATGATAATCTCGTGAGGTTTGTGTGGGTGAGAAATCAGAAATTACTTGCTTTCAAGTATTGTATAGTGACTTTCAAAATGTTTCTTACACTTACCAAAATTCCCACAACTAATTGAGGAATTAGAGGTGTAGCACAAGTAACACAAATGCATAAAATAAATTTTCAAAAATTTCAAAACAAAAAATTTAAACAAATTAGTTAAGAACTAGAAGTAATTATTTTTCCAGATGATTTAACCCTTAAGCGCTTTGACGTCCATATTCTAGACGATGAACAGAGGGCTTTGAGGCCCTGTTTTGTCCAACTAACTTTTCATTCATCGAATGTAACACTTGAATCTCAAAAAGACAACCTTCCTTAATGATCGATTTCATGAAATTGTGGTAAATGATATTTCTGTAGAAAGATATAAGCAAAAATGCGTCAAAATTAGAGAAAGGATTGAGGCGTTAAGGGGTTAATAAGTGGAAGAGAATTCTTTTGGAAATTTATAGGTAAAAGTTTCATAAACTTTAAAACTTGATTGTGTGAAATATTATTGACTAAAATATGACTTCAAATATTTACAATTTTTATAATTTACTCCAAAAATCTCCAATAAATTGTACCACCTCTATCCCCAAATGATCTTCTTGTTGGACAAAATGTTCCGGATTTAGGCTAAAATAACATTTAAAAACCAATTTTGGCCTATAAGTAGAGTTTTGTACACTCCTAGCATTCTAGAAACTTTGAATTTCATAGCCTTTTTCAAAGTGTAGTTTTGGAATATTGAAAAAAAGATTTTGGAGGCATTTTCAAAGAGCACCATTGGTCAATTAATTGTTGAGGCATAAATATTAAATATTTATATATTATTTTTCACAATTGTTTGGAGATTTTTGGAGTGAATTATAATAACCATAAATATTTGGAGTCAATAATATTTCACTCAATAAGATTAAAAAATTCATAATAGACTTACCAAAAAATTCCAAAAAGAATTTTCATTCCACTTGCTAAAAATCTTGGAAAATTTTCACTTTTGTTAAAAGTTTTTTCATTAATATATTTGATTAAATTATTAAAAAATTTAAAATTATTATTTTTTAAATTGAAAAATCATTGCAAATAAGCATCTTACTTGTACTTCAATATGTCTAAAAATTTGTGGAAAAAATCTAATTTTTCAATTACTTGTGGCAATTCTTGAAGTGTATGAGTACTTACAAGAGTCACTCCGTAGAATTCATATTATTCTTGACACTATTTGTAAACTTTAACCCTAAAAGGATGGGTCCATGGCCACAAATTCAGGCCTCACAATCCTTTATTTTTTTGCTCGCATTTTGTAACTAACTATATGTAGATTTTTATAAAATGAAATCATAGGTCTTCTATGATTTTAAAATTAAATTTTTTTTTGTAAAAATTTGAAACTATTATTAATTCTTTAAGGAAAAAGTGAACAAAATTCATATCAATTACAAAACATACTCAAAAAATATGAAATTTTCACTCTAGATATATTTTATTGTGTATTGCATCAGCATACCACTATTTCTCACCCTTCACATTGCGGCTATTTATTTTTCTGACTTCGACAGTCCCGTGCTGGTTCCCCGTGCTGCTTCCAGCTGGCCCGCGAGCCTCGTCCTTCCCCCCGTCTGACATTCCGGTACACCGTTGTCTTTGCCCGGCAGTTTCTGCCCGCCAAATATTCGTAGTGTTTTTGAATCAGTGTCTCGTGCCCCATGGCTGCCCCGAGCCCCATGGCTGCCCCGAGCCCCATGGCTGCCCCGAGCCCCATGGCTGCCCCGAGCCCCATACATGCCTCGAGCCCCATGCATGCCCCGAGCTCCATGCATGCTCCATGCCCCATGTTGAAGGCCCCATTCATGTGCTGTGTCCTCGGTTTAGGGTTGAGGATAGTGTTCCGGCGGCGTTCCTTTAGGTCATTTTAGGGTTTAGGGCCAAGAGGTTCCGGGGCTGTCCTAATTTAAGCGGTTTAGGGTTTCAGTGCCGCTCCTCGTTGTTTTCCTGCATTGCGCAATTTCGGTGTTCCACGACGTTTTAGGGTTTAGGGTTTATTGGGTTTCAGCAACCTTTTCATTTAGGTGCTTTAGGGTGTAGGGTCTGCATCTCCATTGTTTTACTGCATTGCTGTATTTTGTATTGCTTTGTCAATGTTACGGCGAAGGATTGTGTTCAACACGGCTGTATTCCGTAGTGCTTTGACAGTGTCGAGGGGAGGGATTCTGTGAATGCTGCATGCTACGCCTTCAGTCTCACAGGCATGGTTCAGGTTTTAGGGTCTACATCTCCATTGTCTGACTGCGTTGCTTTATTCCGTTTTGCTTTGGTGATGTTCTAATGATGGATTACAGAAATAGGGTTGTATTCCGTAGTGCTCTGACAGTATTGCGGTGACGGATTCTGTAAATACTACAGGCTACGCTCTCAGGCTCCCACACTATGACTTTGTTCCTTTCCTGCTACTGCGGAGGTTTGGAGCGAATGCCCTAAACCTTGCTTTTCGTACTATGAGGGGAGGATTTCGGGATTGTACACTGTATGTATCAATAGAATTAGGGTTCTAGGACCACCTCTCAGGTTCGCTTCCTCTTCTTGCTTTCAGGAAGTGGAATTATTTCCTTGCCATGGCCGCGTCGAGGTGGAGCTGCACACCCTCTAACCACTCCGTGGACATTCAAACCATTTCAACTGGAACTGCTGCATGCGCAGTGTCTTGGGCTGAATTGTACAAGGATCAATTCCAGGTCAACCTTGAACATATCAAAGCCAAAGTTCAGCGTCCGCCCTCTGGCCTCATATGCAAAGCAGACTTGCTTTGGGAGCTACGGGAGACACAACAAGTCCGCCAAGTACTCGGCAGTCAGAAAAAGCGTACAGTCGTGGTCGAGCAGTGTTTCATTCCCACTAGCAGAGCCGAGGACTTCATACGCAATATGGAGGCTGACAACGGGGTTACCCCATGTAGATATGTGAAGATCCGCACGAAACCAGAAAACGAACGTAGCAGCTTCTGTGCTACTGAAAGTACGCCGAAGGAGGTCACAAGGTACGCGAAATTCCAGTCCCATGTCCGTTTTGGTTGTCTCCCATCAGTGCTCTATTGTGCTTTACAAATTCTCTGTGTTTCTCACAATTGCAATGACTGACGTTTGGCTTGTAGTTACCACTGCCAATACGGTCCACAAGACCACACCGGGAACGTGAAAAAAATAGGGCCGTTGTTGCTGCCTAAACAAAGACCAAAGGTGTTAGTCGTGGGAGCTGCCAAGACCAAACGTACCCGTAAAAAAAAGGGGGCGGTTTTAGGTGAAGGTGAATTAGAACCTCAGAAAGAAAAGAAGAAAAGGGGGAGGCTAAAGAAAACCATTGCACTTCCGAGTGAATGCGAGCCTACGGCAGAAAAGAAGGCAAGGGGCAGGCCGAAGAAATCTGCTCCAACTGAAGGTGAATTGCAACCTCCCAAAGAAAAGAATACAAGGGGTAGGCCGAAGAAATCTGCTGTAGGCGAGGGTGAATTGCAACCTAACAAAGAAAAAAAGACAAGGGGTAGGCTGAATAAAGCCACCACAGGGAATGCTCTTGACATTGGAGTTCTGGAAACCAGGCGCTCCCGAACAGTAAAAAACTGTGCGCATGTGACGGCACCTACTAAAAGTGCCATGCCGGTGGAAGATGACACGGTCTGCACAGACATGCGGACTGCTGTACAGAACCCTGCGAGGCCTAGCTTGTGGACAATTGAAAATCTTCCCCGAAATCGACCACAACTGAACCTTGAAGTAGAGAGCGGACGGGGACCTCGCCTGAACAGTCCAAAAGCAGATGCCGTCTCTCCCAGTTCTGGCAAGCCCCGGACACATCCAACGCTAGTTCCTTGCAAGCGCAGAAAAGCTGCCAGGAAAACTAGAAGAACACTATCCGCAGGCCTAATTGAACTTGACCTCAATGCTGTCCCAAGCGATGCCGGAAACGAGGACACGCACAGCAAGGCAATCCAGGCGAAGCCTCTTCAACCTTCTACAAAATAGGACAGAACATTGTGCGCAGGTCTTCTTGAACTTGACCTCAATGCACTCCCTGTGCATTCCCCAACGCAGATCATGTCAATGAGCCAGAATATTTCTGGCACGGGATCATGTGGGTCGTCTTCTACTGCTGGGGAAAATGCTGCTTTCGTCAACCACACTGAGACACATCATGACATAGTTGCACCACGTCACGGCACCAGCGACGCGAGTGCTGGCGCAATCAGAAAGTCCACGGTGCCCTAGCAGGTTCAGGCACCTCGCGATTGCGGTTTAGGGGTGGACCCTAATGTTATCGATTTAGGTACCTCCGATCCAATCAATACTCCGCTAGTGTCCTCCCAAGCGGATCCGAGTCCTGCTCCAGAGGAGGCCTCTGTTCCGGGCGCTACAATTGCGACGCCACGAGATCTACCCACAAGCACTGCAACTCAAAGCGGCTGTTCAAAAAACCCCAGAGATTCACTAAAGCAATGGGGAGGGTCACTGAAGTGTGGATGCCTTGCATCCTTTAGTCTGAAGAGCCTATACCTCCTCCCGCACGTCACGGAGATTTGCATCTACCAAGGGCAGCATATTAACACTGTGGGCGTTCAGTGTCATGGCCTCCAGAACACTGGAGATCGAGGTGCGTTTTCATGGCACTTGTCTCCAGAAATCAAGGAGTTTGTGCTGAAGTTACTGCGTGATGGGCATAGTGTTTCGCAGATAATGGTCAAACACATCAAAGTTGTGAAGGAGTCCATCATGAACGGGAACAACATTTCAAGAGACATGTTTCTTCATGAAAGAGATGTGCGCAATTTGGCCACTAAGGTTGCACGTGAGACCTACATGCTAGACACTTATGATGCTAAGAGTGTCCAGTTGTGGGTGCATTCGAACCGAGAAAGTGTTTTCTACTACCAAGAAACTGGTGTAGTCAGAGTGGGAGAGTTGACAGCATCCACAATGCCATTCACTATTGGCATTCAGACGCCATGGCAGCGGGAAGTTATGATTCAGTTTGGGCACACTGGTGGTGTTTCGATCGATGCCACTTTCGGCACCAATGAGAATAAGGTAAGTCAAGCGGTCATTAGGGGCATCTGTAGTGGGTTAGGCATTGGATTGAATTTGACGTTGGCTACGGCTTAACTCCAGAAAATGGGCATTCTGTGCAGTTCCCGCTGTACACAGTCATGGTATTTGATGATTGGTACAATGGAATCCCAGTCGCTTTCATCTTCACGTCGCGTGCAGCTCAGGAGGACCTTACTCCTTGGATGAAGGCGTTAGATACAACCTTGAAACGAGACAGTCCTGGATGGAAACCTTCTGCCTTCATTGTGGACTGCGCGTAGGGTGAAATCAACAGTCTGCGGTATGTGGTTTAGGCCAATTAGAACACTGTGATGCCCTTCTGATATACAGGTTTGCTTGTAGGGGTACTCTATCAGGGCATATATGTGACCCATGACGGATCTGCACTACTCTCCAGGAGTCTGTGCTACCGTAGCCAGACACGATGAATTGCCTGCGGCGGCCCTACTGTAGAACACTGATTTCATATGCCTGGTTTGCGCAGCTTTGTCTAGCCGGACATAGCGATCTTTCTGTGCTTGTGGCACGTGCACAGAGCATGGCAGAAGCAGGCCTGCATCAAGATAACAGATGGAGGCATGCGAGCTGAAATTTTGAAAGGGCTATCTTCTATCATGTACGACCGCAGCGGACCAGGGGGACAGTCGGCCTTTGAGTGGGCTATTCGGAAATTGGAACACCTGGAGTGTTCTTTCCCCGTTGCTAATGAATTTTGGGCTTACGTCAGGGAACAGTGGTTACCCAAAGTTCACATGTGGGTGGTTGGGTATAGGAATCTGCCTTATGCAGGGTAGGATACAAACGCTGCAGTTGAAAGTTACCACAGCTACATGAAATCGGTCCTCAAAGCGGAAAGGAGTCGAATGATTGGCCGGCGTGTGGACTGGTGCGTTCATGTCCTTACGGGGGATGTGCTTACCCACTACTGGTACCAGCGCTTTTATAAGGAGGGCGGTTTTCGCGAAAACCGAAAGGAGCGTGGAATTGTAGTGTCCGCACTTATACTCGCCCGAGACATACCAGATTGCGACGTGACATTGCCGTTGTGCGAGGGGGGGCCTGCATATGTTACATCGGCCATGTATAGACATTTGCGATACGTCGTGTACAACCCTAGTGACATGTGGGCCATTTGCAACTGCGTGCATTCGCAGAGAGGAAATACCTGCAAACACAAGGTGAAAGTGCTCATGCTACTCCACCCACAACTAGTCGAGGGGACTGTTGCAAGGTACTGCAGCACACTTAAAGGAACGGCTGCAACAGGGAGCAATCCATGCCTAACGCCCGCAAGGACCGCAAGGGCATCGTGCACGGCCACGCCTAGTCACAGATTAAATACGGCTTCACGACGGCACGAAACAGTAGGGGACTATATGCGAAAGATACAGGACCTATCGGGAACATTGACCGGCCAGGCCCAAGATCTTCTGGACTTAGTATTCGGAAACATTACACTAATGGAACACCTTCATGCTGATTTCTACAAACTGCATGGCAAGATCAAGAAGTTGGCACACGAAATGGAGTCAGGAATTATACATCCGGCGAAGACAGTTCCAGTGTTTCAGCGTGTGCAAGATGGACTGGGTATGGGCTTGGGACGCATGAAAGACATGCTTGAGAGAAGTGGAAGACCACCGGTCTCCAGAAGGTTACGTTTGGGGGGGCAATCTCCAGCTTAGTCGAGGCAGGGACAGACAAGATGTACGGTTACAATTCTCTATCCGGCCAATGTTTTGACGAGGGGACAGTTGTTCAGTAACAGTGAATTCGGCCACTACGCTGCACTAGTCAGGAACACCAACTAAGACAACTAAACGGTTCCGGGATGCGAAGCCAGGAACTGTCAGAACTCAACAATGTCCCTGGAGAAGTCCGAACTTCAAGTAGGCTCATACAGCATTAGTGAAGGATTAAATTAGCTCCAATTTTGATGGACATGGAGTTCCCCCCAAATTTGAAGGGATTCGACACCTAACTCGCTTTACTCGGTTCTCAGACACAGACACTCGTCTGGGAAAAGTTAATTTTCAGCATTTCTGGACACAATGCTAAGTTGGTAGCCAGTGGCTACCAAGTCCTACATGCCAGATCTCTTTCACATGTGAATGAATAAAGTGTTAGCACAGTCGACAAGTACGTTTAAAAGAACTAATGCCATCTCATATGCAGAGGGTTTTATAGAGGAACATTACGGAACACTGAAAGCGACAGGGTCCGCATATGACACTAACTGTACCCTAGAAGTTCGGACCAGTAACTTTGCATTCTCATAGTTCAGGATATTGGGTGTGGAAGTTCAGGTTATTTAGCAATAAAACGTTTTAGAACTGATTTCTTGAACATGGTGACGTCTGAGTTTACATGATGCACACAGGAAGTTATTTCAAATGAAACACTAAACTATACTCTTCGGGATTCACACTCGACCTCCAGTGTTTCGGGTTTGACGACTCCTGATCTCCTGACGATCTGAGTGTCGACAGTGATACCTACATTCATGAAAGGCAACAGCTCATGTCAATAGGGGTTACAATGTGTGCGTCACTGTCCGTCTTGTCACGCAAAGGCAATGCCCATGTTAAGCGGCCTAGTGTTTTGGGTTCGCTGTCGTGCGTTCAGTCTTTGGCCAATGTCGTGCGGATAGTCTTCAGCCAATGCCTAAGGCGTATAGGACTGTTGGAGTAAATGAATTTCACATATAGTTCCTGACACGATCGTTCATGCAATGTAAGGCTGCGACTCTAAAGTACTGGTTCCGTTCGATTGATTCTTTTTTGGTCCACTGTTCTGGACGGAGTGTATGTTTGAAATAATGTCGGAAAGGCATCGTAATTTACATACAGCTGCGATTTAGGAGAACAGTGTACAAAACACCTCGTTTACAGGGTAATATTATGTTCTCTATGTTTCCTACAAACTCTGTGTTAACAACCGAAACATAACATCACAAGGCCCACCAATATCCATAAACCGCGTACCCTATTACTCGGACTTCTATAGCTGAGTTGTTTCGACCCTACCCGTCTTTCAGAATTCACTAAGACTCTCTTCCAACTCCGGCTGGTATAGTGTGCGGTAGGGGGGCTCATGTGCATTTGAGGTGGATGCCAACTCGTCTGCCACTGCGGCGAGGACGTTCAGGTGCAACTCCCGTCCGCGTTCAGGTGATGCAATCTGGTGCTCAAACATGGCTTTCGCCCGACCGGTGTCTATGACGGGGTGATCGCCATGGAAGATTCGAAGGATGGTCTCCATGTGATGGAGAACGATAAAGCCACATTCGTAGCTGCCAATCTATGTGAAACACTTGGGCGACGACACAACAGAGGGCAAAGTCAGCGGAGGGTCGTGTAGCAGCTCCCACACCTTACGCACGCGATTCACATACTCCACGTCGTGCGGGTACGTGTGTTGTCCAGTACTATCCAGGTGGAAGACAACTGCCTCCGTGAAAACTAACAAAGACCAGTGCAAACCGCTCACATATGGAACCAGCACCTCCTTCGGGGTACCCTCTTTGTAAATTCGTGACGGCACAAGATACTCCCTGCCCCACTTCAGGAGTGCATCGTCCGAGCGCGCCTCCCACGCCTTACGAAGAGGGCCTTGCATGAAAGACGACGCCACGTACACTCGGCCACGGCCCTCCTCGTTCAGGCTCCACCAAAGCCGCCGATAGAGCAAATCAAGAATGTTCTGCCCCAGAAACCGCTTTGTCTTCCTCAGCTGCTGAATCTGTTTGATTGGAACCGGTAGGGCGTCCCACTCACCGGCGTAGAAGTTGACCGTCCCCATATCCACATCGCCCGTGCCCTTCCTGTAAGGTACAGCGGCAATCCCACGCGAGAGAGCACGGACCTCGATCCGGGTTTCACAAGTCAGGAAAAGTGCGCGTTCTCACAAAAGACAATGAGCACGGGAAAACAAGAGGCCTTACCTTGGCAACGCATCCAGTAGTTCGTCCACGCGAAAGTGATCGTACGCCGCGGGGATACAAATTTTACACCAAGACTTTGCTTTCGCATGGGGAATGGGTGAGGGGGCGAACGTCACGGTCTTTCGATGACGCATTCTAGTAGCGGTGTCAGGATCGTCTAGCAGGACAGCCACCTCGCCTATGGGATCGCCGTTGCTGTCCCGATCACGCCCTGCGCTCAGCGGTTCAGGCGTACTCAAAATTTCGTCAAATGCGTCGGATAGGCTCCGTGGAGTGGACCTTACCATGTCCACTATGTCTTTCGACTCTGCGTTCTGTGTGCAGACAATCCCCACGAGATTCTGCAGAGCGATCCCAAGACTTCGACCTGAGTCGCCGGAGTCTGTCCCGATTGGAGGCCGTCCAGGTGCAAGTCCTGCGTCTGAATGTCGTCCACCATGACAGATCTCCGCAACTGCGAAACACTGAAGTTGCTGCTCCCAGATCCAGGGTCCTGCACGAGTTCCATCTCGGCCTCCAAGGTCACAGGCGTCACAATTGGGCCCGGAGATAGCTCCTCACGGCGCGCCGCGTGGGACGTCTGAGCGTCAGGCAACTACGCTGTCCAGGCCGCCCTGTCATCCTCGTCAATTGCCACATCCAGCGATTGCATAAGTTCTAGGATTTTGGCTCGTGTACCCTTCACCTTCACAGCCCATGTCGGTGCTGTCTCGTCCGCCACCCACTCGATGTCCAAGTCCTCACGCATACGAAGGCACCTGCCCTAGTGTTTTGACTGGTCCCCCCAGTGTTCGTGCGCGGTAGTCATCCAAGAAGTCCGAAATGCGTCAGGGTGATGAAGCGCCAGGTCCTGTAGAGCACGCGCGTGAACGTTCTCCACCTACTCCATGATTCCATCAAGGACACGCTCCTCCTTCCCTTCGCACACGAGTTGAGCATCCTTCGCAACGGTGGCATGAACGACATCGGACTCCCACTCCTCCATCCCAGCGAAACAGAAAGGTGCCTCGAACGTGAACACAGATAGGGCGCGCATGAGGGCACTGTTCGTCTTGCACATCGCCCGGACTGACTGCCTACTCACGCCGAACAAGGGACATGTCATCTGGCGAAATCTCCCGAACGAGCTGTTCAGTGCTATCCGCAACACCCGGACGAAGTGGGGGGGCCTCTGACGCAGAACTCTCTCAGCCAACAGCGAGCGCCGGACCTCATCAGCCTCTTGAACTGCATGTCAAGCGGTATTGTCAATGCAAGTGAACTCCCAGCCTAAGACATTGACACAGTACAAGCACCGACTACAAGGAACTGACACTCCCCCCAACGTCTTAAAACATTGACCGCAAGACTTAGAGGACGACGGAGCTTACTGTCGTGGCGCCAAGGCAGTGGGGGCATCTTCTGGAGAAGATTGCGCTGCGACACTACCCACCATAGGGGGCACCAATCCCACGTAACCGTTTCGCGACGCAATGCCGTGTCCCGTTCGAACGTGAGCACGGCCTCCGACACAAGTCGCTCCTGCCGGCGTCAAAGCTCTGCAAGTGACTGGGCACACCTGTCTGCGTATGTCTCCTTGTCTCTTATGAACTGCAAGTATTTGGCAAGTCGTTCCACATCCGGCGGTTCTTTCCCGTACTTCATGCTATGGCATATCGAGTACACGGCGCGCCCAATCGCCTTTCCGACCCCGGGATAATCTTCTTCCTGTCAAAAAAGGTTGCACTCGTTCTTAGAGGCTTACACAGCGTACAAATCAACCAGGCATCCACCAATGCATCCTAAAAGTGAGCACTGCGGTGTTCAGCGCGCAAGAAAAACACAGTGCCATGTCGACAGAAAAGCCGTGTAGGTCAAGAACATGAAGTTGCTCTAACTTTGGCCACGCACATCCACCACGTCGTGCACTTCTGAGTTGCGCCCTCGAAACTACCGTCATTCCACGATGCAGCGAAGGCACACCTGAAATCCTGACCCGTCATGCCACGGTAGTCAAACGGGAGCAAGTTCGGCCTCACTTTCAGGAGTTCGATGAAGTCCGGGGTTTCGCAGGTGTGAGCCCCAAATTCGTCACTTGGGACTCTTTGTTTTCTTTTTTTTTAGTTTATTACCAAGTAAGGCATAAAGTAGTACAAAAAGCCCCAAAAAGAGTGTAGAACCAAAATAGGTATGTCACGTACCAGTATAGCATTTGGTCATAAATAGCCTTTTACCCATAGATTACCCATAAAACCCACTTGTATATAGGTTAGAACCCATAATTAGTGGGAGACAACAGGGCTACTGGGAACTTACCCAAAATAGCCCAAAACCCTAGTGCATGTGACCAGGATAGGCTAAATTAAGTCTTAGGAGAGTAAGGGAGGTCCCCACGTAAATCTCCAAAGATAGGTTCTAGTTTCCCCATTCCACCGACGAAACATTAGGAATCCAATTTGTTAGCTTGCAGGTGTCACTTGTCCCAGACAGGCCGCATGGAGGAATCCACAGCCGCCGGATAGTGTTCTCGGATCTGGAGCATGTCGGGATGTCCACGGCAAAACCCATTCGCCAAGATTCCCTCACATGTGAAAGATTCCCTGACTGCCGGTGATTCAACCGAAGTCAGTTTTTACCTTGCCACCAACTATGTGCCAGAATAGCCTAAGACTTGGCACGTGGCTTGGGGGACTCCATGAGAGGTTCCCCAAAAAGTCTCGGTTTTTTCTGATCTCCAAAGGATCTTTTTCCGAGCAGTCAACCACCAAAGGCCACGTTGGGAAATTCATAGAAAATACCCAGGCCGCGGTAAAATCTCACTAAAAATTAGACTAGCATCTTTTATGTTAATAATGCGCCCCAACAAATTTCATGGCGTTCCAATAGCGGGAAGCAGCCGAAACTGACAACATCCCCCCAATTAATATTTACGGCAGGATCTTTGCGGGGTTGACCGGCATCCCGGGAGCGTACGAAGTCGGAACGAGGACATCAAGGAGCCTTTTCTTACTCCCTAGAGCTTCCCCAACAACCCTAGCCAGTTACCCAAGCCAAAAGAGGTAAACCCCAAAAGTTAGGTTTTTACCCTTTTAATTGGCTCCAGTTGGCACTAGTTTCCGATGGTTTTTTTGTGATAGAAATAGGGGGTAGGAAGTCTTTCATGCTAAAAATGGCATTCTGAAGCCATTGGCGCAATCCATTTGCAATTCCGAGCTAAACTCCAAAAGTTAGAAACTAGGACCAGCGTAAAACCCAAGATTAGGTGAAAATCTCAAAGTTGGATGAAAATCCAGATGGATGAGGTTACTCGTCGAGGGGGGGAGTGGGCCCTTGGAAACCTATAAAAGGGGGCCCTTCTCTCTCCCAAAACACCCCAATACTTGTTTTGGGTCCGTGGGTCCAAGTTATCTTGGAATTTTTGGCGTTTCAAGCCAAAAAACCTCTACGGTGTTTTCGGAGCACTTTTGGCTCCCATTGTCGTTTTATTTCAAGCTCTTTGAAGTCCTTGAGGTCCTTCTACCTTACCTTACCTTGTACGTGTGTGAGTCAAGCGGTTTCCATCTACTTGCGTGTGTTTTCCGTGTATCTTTTTGGGTGTCTTGTACTAACCCTAAAGTCACCCCCCACCGTACCTTGGCGATGCCGCTTTGGGGGGCCTTTAGCACATGAGTATTGCCTTGTTTATGTTTACCTTGTGGATTCGGTTGCCTCTTGTGTAAGTCCTAACCATAGTCACCCTTGCCGTGTTGTTTACGAGTGGACCCCACCGCCCTTGAGGCGGCGAAGCTTTGAACCTGTAACCTACCCTAGTCTTAGAGTGTGTGTCAAAAACAGGCCTTAGACGGCGAAGCTTTGGACCCGGGGGGCGTCACCAGTCTTAGAGTTGGTGTCAAAACCAATTCGACGGCGAAGCTTTGAACCCCCTATACCTTTTGGTTCCAAAGTTTAGTTCCCAAGATCTTCTTGGAAAAAGCCAAAGTTTAGCCCCCAAGAGTGCCCTAGGTGGTAGACAAGTGTAGGGAGAAATCCCGCCACTAGGCCGTTGTTTTGCTAGTTGTTAAAACTTTTTGTCTATTCCCCTAGACGGCGAAGCTTTGACCCTGATCTGTCCAATTTTAAGTTGTGTAGTGGGTTCCCATACGGGAACCCGGAGAGGAAGGATTGTAGTAAAAATACTTGGGACCAGCCCCAAGGGGAGGCCCGTAAAGGAGCAGCCAGCCCGCCAAGGGGAGGCCCGTAAGGGAGCAGTCAGCCAGTCCGTAAGGGGAGGCCGCAAGGGAGCAGTTAGCGAGCCGTAAGGGGGGGCCGGGTATCGGGGAGCCAGTATCGGGGAGCCAGCCGGGTATCGGGGAGCCAGTTCGGGGGGGAGCCAGTTGGGGAGGGCCAGTTCGGGAGGGCCAGGGAGTTGGGAGTTCAAGGGGGAGGGCCAGGGAGTTGGGAGTCTAAGGGAGGGGGGGAAAGGGAGAATCCTTACCTCAACTAAATTCAGCACTACGGGACGATGCCCTGCGGGGCCCCACCACACCTTTTTTTTGGGTTTTCATCACACTAAGATTGAAACCCGGGGTCTAGTGAAAAACTAACGAAAGACCAACTCAAGGCTAAAGGAAGAAGGGGGGAAGAGAAGTCGCCAGCCCACGCGTCCAAACCTGCACAACCTCTCAAAGTCCCTCACCAACAAGCTACTTCACACAATGATGACAAAATTAGGAAGGGGGTAGTTATAGAAGAGGAAGAAGGGAGAGACGATAAATAGTGTTGTGTCATAGGATTAGGTAGGAAATCTCACAAGCTTCTTACAACCATTGGGAAGGAGATTAGGATGACACCAAAATGACGACGTAAGGGAATAGGTGATTCTTCCATTAGATTAGCGTCATATGGTGTAAGGTCTCATTTAAAAGGTTGGTAGGAATAGTGTTGAAAGAAAAGAAGAAGAGGCAAGGAGGAAGGAAGGAACCATTAAAGGTCTTTAAGGTGTACCACTTCGCCGAGGACTAAGCCGTTGGCATTTCACTACGTCAAAATACTTGTCGACTATGGAATACGAGCACGCGGCTGGAGGTATGGAGGAGAATGCCGCACATGCTAACGACGATCAGGTGAGTCATTAAACAAATCCCCGGTGTCTTTTTTTTCCCTTCTAATTTACGTTAGACTCTGTTAGATAGTGAATAATTTCGGTTAGCAAAGAAGGATTAGGGATAGGCCTTAAGTTTAGGCATAGAAGGTTATCGATAGAAGTATCCAACCCATCTCACACATAGAAGTTAACCATCAGAGCAACCAAATTAGAGTAGGGTAGGATAGGACTAGGAATTAGTAACCGTTAAGGTTAGCACTCAACCAAGAAGCGAACACTAGATTAAGACAAAATAATCCAATTAGGAGCTCGGGTTAATTTAGCAAAACGGACCTTGCCTTAGAAGATTAAATTAGGAGAAAAGATAAAGTAATTTAGATAAATTAAATTAGAAAATTAAATTAGGGAAAAAGATAACTTAGATTAGGAAGAGACCCAATCAACTCATGAAACCATGGAAGGGACTTAGATAATCCTTCCTCAGTCCTAGGGGAGGTCAATTAGCCTCAGACTCCCATAGATTAGGATAGATTCGGTGGTAGTTTGCATAGGTTGCCGTTAGGGGACGGTTATCCCGAACTATTCCCTCGCCAATTGGGGACAACTTCATTGTCACCCGCGGAAACTAGGAACTTAGAAAAGAAGATCCATTGCTTGGAAGGCACAATGGACCGACGTTTAGTCATCCGTTAGGTTAGAATTTAGTTAACCCCTAGAACCTGGTTGTGTCCGATTAATTACCAAGAGTGGGTAATTAAGCGCCCACAGCAGGCCACTGGCGCAGGTACTTTCGGCCACGATGCAGCCATCTCGTCGGCCTTGACTCTAGCTGCCATCCTCACTTCACGCTCATCCCTGTCAAGTCGTTCTACTCGACCTGACGTTGTATTCGCCAACTCTGGATAATACACCCTGTGTTTTGGTGCACCTAGACCACACATCCAGTAAGCCTGTATTGCAACATTACCTTCATAGTTACCAGTCCAGGTCACTATATCCGTCGGCGTCTGCGTGGGTGGGACACCTGCGGTGTTCGTAGAAAGTTGTTTTCTCCCTTTAGACAGCGTGCATACTCCAACTGCTTTCTTGTTTGCCGGAGTGCTTTGTGGCGTCGTAGTATCTGCCCGAACTGGTTTCGGGGGCCGGTCTCGGGTCTTCGTCTCCGCAGCTTCAGGATGCGGCTCTTGCGAGAGAATCGCATCGAGGTGTTCAGCGTATCCGTCGTCGGCTTCATCCGGGCTTGGTTGGGGCGTTGAATAGACTCCCTCCAATGTCTGCAGCGCCTCGCGTGGATCCGTGGTCTTGAAATCGTCCTCTAAGTGCAACTCCGTCACTCCCATTTCTTCTCCGCTGTCGGGAGACGCAACAACCTGCGTAGTGTTTCGGCGTAGTGTTTCGGCGTAGTGCAGGTGACCCAGGATTCTGAACCCCTTCAGTTCAAGCCACGGCTCTGGATTTGGATGGGCGCCGACAACTCGCGACCAGTCTTTCTTCGGTTGCGGCCACGGCTCTGGATTTGGATGGGCGCCGACAACTCGAGACCAGTCTTTCTTCGGTGTCGGCCCCTTCTGTAACCTCGGAGCGGCACCGACAACTCGCGACCAGTCTTTGTTCGGTTCAGTGCTCGACTCCAGTTTAGCAGCCGGTTCAACAACTCGTGGCCAGTCTTTCACCGGCCTTGCTATACCATGTCTGGCCACATTCGTTTTCAGCCGATGCAGCTTCTCCTGCACAGATTCAACCAGTGAAACAATCCCACTTCGGGCACGTGTCACGGGCCGTTCGAGGTTGGCATCCGAAGAACTTCCGCAGATGTCTCGGAGTTGTGTCACCATCGCCGGAAGGTCTCCATGTTTCTCCCACATAGGGTCCACTGTGGGTGCGTCCGAAACACTACCGTGTGCTGCCTTTTCAACACTGCTGGCGACGTTGGCCGGCGCAGGAAGTGCGTGGACGGTCCCCCTTGTGCTTGTGCGAGTTTTCATTCCCGTAGGTGTTTCCGCCGCGCCTGCCAACGGTGTGCGCGTCTGCCTTGTCTCCACTCTGAAGTCGTCGTCATCTGGAAGCACCGTGTCTTCCCTGGCCCTCTTCTTCCCCGTCCGCCGTCTTGTTTCGGTGTCGCTATCGTCCTCCTCTTCCGAGTGCTCGCTGTCTTCCTCTGTGTCAGGAGTGTCTTCCCTCTTTTTTAAGCGCTTATGTCGTCTTCCCGTGTCCTCTGTGTCCTCACTCCCTTCCGTCCCAACTACCATTTGTCTGCCCTTTTTCCCTCGAGTGGGGGCTCCACAAATCTTCGCCTCGACCTCGTCTGCCTTCCCAGCCCGGTACATCTCCGATGTCTTCCCCTGGCCCTTCCCCTAGTCCGGGTAGGGCAGCATGCGACGGCGGTTCCCCGTCTCATCCCGCACGGCAAGACACTCTGAATCCCAGCGATGTTTATTAAGCCGCATCTTGTTTCTGAAGCTCTCCTTCTGGCAATGGATGCACTTCCAGAACTTCCTGCTGGGGTTATTCAGGATGCGAATGTTCGTCCACGCTTTCGTCAAACACTCGTCAAGCAACCTCATGAACTCTTCCCGACTCCCGTAATTGACATCGAACTTTCTCGTGTCGATCGTAACCTCCCTGAAGAAACCCGACTGTGCAGTCCCTGGAGCCGCTGTGGGCCCGAAAGCGTGATCCAGCACCTGCCGCGAAGCCAGTTTTCAGTGTTTGTATGAGCAGTTGCCATTGTGGCAACCCAAAAATCGGCAGAGAAAATGAACTGAAATTGCAACGTCAGTGAGCGAAGGCTTGGCGGGAAGAAATTTTTTTCACACACCTTGAAATCAGCATCGCTGCCGCTGCCACTGTGTTCCATGAGCTCCAAAGTCGCTGCCTTGCGTGTGCGCGCATCCATTTTCGACTTTCCCATTTCACAGCAGAAAGTCAACTTTCCCACCGAGTTCGCTGTGCTGAACCAGTTGCGGTATGCGATCACCTCCCCCCAACGAAACATTGGCCGGTAGTAGAAGTAGAAATCGGGGTACCTAAAGGAAGCCCTGGAACGAAAGTTGTGTGCTTTGCGTTAGTGTCCACCCGAACTACGTGCCTAGACCGTATATCCTACAGCACTCGCAGTGTGTCGTCCTGAATACATTTTGCAAACTTCACTAACCGGAAACCCTGGTTGCTTAACTAAGTAAGAACAGAGTTCATCACCTGCCATTCTCCGCCATTATTGGTAGCGTTTTGAAGCCCTAATACGTTAAGAAGACCAGACACAGTATACTACAGGCCATCCTCTCCTGCACTCGCCGACCCTACAGCAGCGGAGCCCAAAATTTCTACCTTTCTTCGAGGTCCCATTTCCTCTCCGGCGCATAAAATTTGACAAGAATTCTTCGCACAGAAGGGGCCGCGAGGTAGACTCAGACTTAGTGAGGAAATCAAAATCGCACAGAAAACAAAACAAGACGAGTTGAAGGGAGGGAGGGTCACCGAACCTGTGGGAGCCTCGCGAAATTGCGCCCTCGCCGTTGTGATTGCGCAGCACGACCGCAGCAGACTTGACATCCAGTCCCCAACGTCCATAAGTGAGCCGCCTTTCGCCTCCTCCCTGATATGACCCTGCAGTCGCGTGAGTGTGACGCCCAGCTTAGTGGAGGCTTGGCAATCATAGCCCTGAAACCCTACCCACTAGAACATCACCTCGCACTCATCACCCTGTAATTGCGTTACTCACGTGTGAAGTTCTGAATCGCCAAAAGCCTGAGCACAAAGCCGTCTTCGAAATGCACGCCTGAGCCCTACAAACAGTCGCCGTGCTTCTGAGCTAGCGCGCAGAACACTACCGGACTCGCACCGGAACATAAAATTCTCGTTAACCCTGGACATTGCGTTTTCGGCAATCAATTTTTTCCTGTTCGACTCTACAATGAAAGACTTCCCTAAACTCTAAGGTAAATTGTTTTTGGTAGTCGTAAAAAGACCCTCTTTCATGCGCCGAACCCGAGGATTGCTTTTCATTTGACAAATAGGTTCCCCCTACACCCAGTGTATCTAGTGTATCTACGAATCCGAAGACATAATGTATATACTCCTTTTTGGTCCAAATTTGATTTCACCATTTACCCTCGAATATCCCTCCACCCCACATATATACTTCTAGTCAACTACATAAAGGAAATTATCTGTATTTTGCAAATGACATGCATTGTAAATGAGGATCGGGGCCTAATTCTTGAACCCAATAACCATTTCCCCAAATGAATTTGGAGCACAATGGGTTTAGGGCCACACAAGAATACATTTTTTTGGGGTTAGGGAATACTTTATCACTCTAAAACCGGGTGCACCCCTTATAATCGGGGCCTAATTGTTGAACCCTAAAACCATTTCCCCAAAAGAATTTGAAGTACAGTGGGTTCAGGGCCACACAATAATACATTTTTTTTGGGTTAGGAGTGCTTTATCACTCCCTAACCGGGTGCACCCCTTATAATCCGGGCCTAATTGTTGAACCCTGAAACCATTTCCCCAAAAGAATTTGGAGTATAGTGGGTTCAGGGCCACACAATAATACATTTTTTTTGGGTTAGGGAGTGCTTTATCACTCCCTAACCGGGTGCACCCTTTATAATCGGGGCCTAATTCTTGAACCCTAAAACCATTTCCCCAAAAGAATTTGGAGCACAATGGGTTTAGGGCCACACAAGAATACATTTTTTTTGGGTTAGGGAATACTTTATCACTCTAAAACCAGGTGCACCCCTTATAATCGGGGCCTAATTGTTGAACCCTAAAACCATTTCCCCAAAAGAATTTGGAGCACAGTGGGTTCAGGGCCACACAATAATACATTTTTTTTGGGTTAGGGAGTGCTTTATCACTCCCTAACCGGGTGCACCCTTTATAATCGGGGCCTAATTCTTGAACCCAATAACCATTTCCCCAAAAGAATTTGGAGCACAATGGGTTTAGGGCCACACAAGAATCCATTTTTGGGGGGTTAGGGAGTGCTTTATCACTCCCTAACCAGGTGCACCCCTTATAATCGGGGCCTAATTGTTGAACCCTCAAAACCATTTCCCCCACTGAATTTGGAGTACAATGGGTTCAGGGCCACACAATAATACATTTTTTTGGGGTTAGGGAGTGCTTTATCACTCCCTAACCGGGTGCACCCCTTATAATCGGGGCCTAATTCTTGAACCCTAAAACCATTTCCCCAAAAGAATTTGAAGTACAGTGGGTTCAGGGCCACACAATAATACATTTTTTTTGGGTTAGGGAGTGCTTTATCACTCCCTAACCAGGTGCACCCTTTATAATCCGGGCCTAATTCTTGAACCCTAAAACCATTTCCCCAAAAGAATTTGGAGCACAATGGGTTTAGGGCCACACAAGAATACATTTTTTTTGGGTTAGGGAATACTTTATCACTCTAAAACCGGGTGCACCCCTTATAATCGGGGCCTAATTGTTGAACCCTAAAACCATTTCCCCAAAAGAATTTGGAGCACAATGGGTTTAGGGCCACGCAATAATACATTTTTTTTGGGTTAGGGAGTGCTTTATCACTCTAAAACCGGGTGCACCCCTTATAATCCGGGCCTAATTGTTGAACCCTGAAACCATTTCCCCAAAAGAATTTGGAATATAGTGAGTTCAGGGCCACACAATAATACATTTTTTTTGGGTTAGGGAGTGCTTTATCACTCCCTAACCGGGTGCACCCTTTATAATCGGGGCCTAATTCTTGAACCCAATAACCATTTTCCCAAAAGAATTTGGAGCACAATGGGTTTAGGGCCACGCAATAATCTATTTTTTTTGGGTTAGGGAGAGCTTTATCACTCCCTAACCGGATGCACCCCTTCTAATCGGGGCCTAATTGTTGAACCCTAAAATCATTTCACCAATAGAATTTGGAGAACAATGGGTTTAGGACCATGCAATAATCCATTTTTTTTGGGTTAGGGAGTGCTTTATCACTCCCTAACCGGATGCAGCCCTAATAATCAGGGGCCAATTCCAGAATTTGAAAACCATTTGTCCAAAACAGTTTGGACTTGAATGGGTTTAAATTTCTTATAATTTTGATGAAGCTCTATGTTTTTTTGATTCAGATCTATATTGTTCATTAGATTGACCATGTAATTAAATTAGGTTATTTTCCTTTTGGGGGTTTGTTCCATTAAATTTCTTATTTTTGGTTTGAAGTTCCTATTTTTTATTTCTTTTTAGCTTTCTTAACATAGTGAATGTCCTTTTGGGGGGGGGCACTCTGTCATTTCTTTTCATCGGTACCTAATTAGGGTCCTTCCATTGAAAATGTCACTTCTCTTCGATCCTTGAATTCTTGTGAACTTACTAAACCCCTATAGCCTAAGGCCTTAAACATACCGCCACCGCGAAACACTGGCCTGGCCCACAGCGCCATGCGTGGCATGGCCCATGTCCATGCATGCGATAAATCAGACCCATTTCAGCACTACAGGTACGCCGAAACACAGCAGATGAAACACTGCAGTTTTTCCCGGGCAGACCCTGTCAGTTAGGAAAAAACAGTGCGTGCATGTGCTGTGGTAGGCATTCAAAGCGACCAGCACGTGGAAGAAGGGCCAGTAGGTCCAACAGATGGCAGGCTGCGGCAGCAGGGAGCCAGAATAATAAATAGCCGCAATGTGAAGGGTGAGAAATAGTGCTCCCCATTGCATCATAGTATAAATCAAAGTTACCATGTCATTATAAAATTATAAATCAACAAACCATAGTTATAGGACCAAAGTTCAAAATGAAATAAAATATTGAATTTTCCAAATTTTCCAATTGGAGTAGAATCTACACTTGATAAACTTCATTTCATTTATAACATTGTTGACTTATGTTGGGAGGTCAATTTTTCCATTTCCCTAAATCCTTGGTGGCATTTCCAACATTGACTTAAGTTAGTTAGTAGGCCAAAACAAACCAAGAGCAATCTTTGAATTAAATTGAAGGTCTCCCCGTGGTATTCTAGAGAGGGTTATACCTTCCACTATAGGGAGAAATGTCGGTTGTTTAGTGGTGTTATATTAGTTGGTCACAAATTCAAAAATACCATTTTTATGGCCAAAATACACTACAAAAGTGCATCATCTTTTTCTTTTGAAAATCAATAATAGTATTGAAAGAATATCCAATACTATTCACTTTAAATGCAAACAATTCCCTCAAAATAATTGGGATGACAAATTGTTTTTCTCCATCCTACAAACCCTCTTAAAATCATACAAAGAACACCTTTTAAGATGACTCTAGAAGGATGTTGAGGCCAAAAAGTGGTCAATGAATGCTTTCAGGATAAGTGTAGAAATGAGAAATGCACTTATAGTTTAATAAATCAAATCATATATGACAAAGCACCTTCACGTTAGGTATTATCCGTTCATGATTAAAAATGATATTTTTATAATTATTTTTCAAAGAGAAACTATATGCTTTTTTTAAGTGTAATCTTTTAGAAATTTTTAGTGAAAATTTGAAATGATGATCATTATGAACTTTTGAAGAAAAAATGAAAATAATTTATATCATAATCCACTTAATAAATCTAAAGTTTTCGCAATAGGTTTATCCTATTGTCGTACGCGTAACTTAGGCGTAGGTATCTTTAACACAATAAATGTATTAAGACCACTTGAGTTATCGTCCCAAGAAATTTCAGTATGTTGTTGAAAACTTCGTAGTATCCAGATTTCAACTATCTACAAGCTAAAACAATACATCAACCTTCTTTTCTATCTTCCAATTCTAATTTGGATCCGTCCTTACCTGGTTTTCGGAATACAACTTGACACCGTGTTGATTTTAGTTACCTTTGTTTTACCTTCAAAGGGTCCACTGTTGATCTTTAGAGGGGTAGGGACTCTACCAGTTGTGATTCAATTACTTTCTAAACTCTCTACACAAAAACACACACACACAAACCCAAGAATTATATATGTGCAATCCAAAGGAAAATAAGACACCCTTACAACTTTCCGGATTAGCAGAAAGCAAGTCACATATAACACTCTAAGTTCCTTGTACTACAACAACAAATCTGAAATCATCCGAAATTGAGAGGAGATTGTTTCTAAGGAGCTAGAGTAATCCAGAGGTTGGTAGACCTTCCGGTACTTGGGACTTTTTCCTAAGGTGATTGCTTAACTCCATATGGAACCAATTCTGGACCCTCGTCCACTCCTGAGTGCTACCGGATTACCATTCTGGTCATTTGAAGGTACCACGCACAAGTCCTCCTTCACAACACTAACCCTCTCTACAAAAATAACCTTAATTAAATATGTCTGCTACAGATCCGGATTCCTCCATAATCGTCCTCTCTCCCAAACTCACGCTAACACTTACGTGCACAAAAACAAGCAAGAACAAATGCGAAAATCTGAACTCAGGAAGTATAAACGGTGACTCGGAATGGGGAATAAAATATCAAAGTCAATTGCACAAGGATGGAATGAGGCAACAAGCCTGCCCTTCCTTTAAAAACAAACTGAAAAGCAAAAACGGCCACCCCAAAACCAAAGTGACTACATAGTGACTTTTGAAATAACCGGAAAAGTCACAGGGCCGTTGGCCCTCAAAATCTGGAACCCAGGTCCACATCTGAGAAACCTATTCCAAAACCAAATCCTAAAACTGCTCAAAAATACAAAAAGCCTAAGGTACTTCAACGCTTTTTTTGACAAGCTGTCTCCTTACTTCTTGGGCACCCGGGCAACTGCTTTGGGAGGAGTCGTTTTGTTTGTCGTCTGGGTCAGGATGTTCCAGGTAGGCGTCGATTGAACCGCCGGAGATAAATCCTCTTCGTCTTCCTCCGTTTTGGATCTGATTTGGTATTCTTCCTCCTCAGAATCCTCGATTTGATCTGCCGCCTTTCCTTTGGTGACGGATCCCCCAAATCTATAATGCTGGTATTCTTCTTCTTCTTCAGCGATTATTCTTCCATGTGAGGGAAGTCTTCCGGATGAGTACAAGTTGGATTCGCCAACGCGTTAATCTGCTCATTCAGGTCACTCCGAGTCCTCGGGATCTTGAAAGTGCCTTCTCCTTGCGGTGGTGTGGTCAAAATGGCCGACCGAACAAATACTGGTGTCAGAACCAGACGGGGTCTCAACTCCTTCACGTTCTGGATTGCAATCCAGACTTTCGACTGTGAACATTGCACATTTCCCATAAGAGGTTCCATTTGCAGCAACGTTTTCAGACCTTCCAGTGGAACTTCAGTCAAAGTTGACTCTCCTTCCTAGCCGGGCGTGTTTAGAAATAAGCTGGCTGGAACATCCGGAAATGATGAGAAGTCCTAGCCTTATCTGGATCAAGGTGTCCTAGTAGTTGGCGTATCTTCTTCAACACCACCTCCATCCGGGCTTGGAAATCCATCAAGATGGTTACTACTTTTGATTCGGAGATGTGGCCCTCTTTAATCAGATGTGAGTTAAACAACTTGGCCCTCAAGAAAACTTTTGGCTTTGGGGTGAATGCATGGTTGGGTGGCTCACTTTTTGTGTCACAGGGCTATTTTCAGGGGGTACTTGTATGTAATGATGAAATAGACATAGTTAACTCACTTTATTGAATGCAAAATTTTGTGTATAGATAGGTAACTTTATTATGTTGAAGATTGTGCTTGATTTTTCTAAAGTTCATCTTAAATTTTAGTAGTTATGGACTTTTGAAGAATGGTTTTTGTGACATACACCTGTGTACAAAATCTTATTTGGGAGTTTTTTATAAAGAAAAAGAACATATTTTTCAAATACCAACTTACCATGTGTTGTATTTTAGGTTTAGAAGCCTAGAATTCAATCCCTTTTAAGTAAAATCATTTGTAGAAGTGTACTTATGGACTTTTAAAGTGTCAGATTTTAGCCTCTTTTTCCAAAGTTCATATAAAGGTCAAAAAAAGGTGTTTTTTTATTTTTGTTTTAAGAACCCCGTGTAACTAGAAAATCTCTAGGTGGGCTTGATGTTGAAAATTGAGTGGATGAACTTGCCAATGTATGAACATCCACTAACTCATTTTTTGTACTAAAAAACCTATCAATATATGAACTCCTAGTGTCACCTAGTGAGACACCCAACCATGCATTCACCCTTTGGGGCTATCAACTCTACTAGGTGCTGGACTACCCGGAAAGCTTCCGTCTCCCGATTTTGTGTAGTGTTCAACTATGCTTTCGTCTAGGTCAGTTGGCTTTGAAGGTCGTTTCACTCTTTCTCCAGCTTTTGGATCTCTTCATCTTTGGCCTGCAAGACTTTCGGCCTTGGCCATCGCTTGAGTTCTTCTTGGATTTGAAGCGCCGAAACTCCCAAATCTTTGCTAATGCCGATGATCAGGTCCGACATCTGGTCGTGCAGGTCCTTGCACCAATCCAACCACTTGTACCCGTCATCGAAGATACTTGGACATTCACTGGTTTCCGCCTTTTTCGATTTCGGTAACCGGGATCCCGGATTAGTGGACTTTCGTCTTGTCTCCCGCTGCTCAACCACTTCTTCCTTTTCTTTCAGAACTTCCTTGTCTTCCAATACCGGATCATTCTCTGTCTCAACCTCATCCGTAAAGTTATACTTGAGAATCTCCGTTCTAGTAGTGTACGTGATCAACTCCAAGTTGTTGAGGACTTCCTTTTAGTGGTAGAGGTGGAACAGGTAGGGGGTGATGGGGCTGGATTTGTTCCGTCTGACATGCTTTGCCAGCTTTCTTACAATCTCCATGATCACTCTTCCCCAATGCACTACACAATCTTCCAGCGCTTCAAAGATTGTGTTTGTTATGGTGACCATAATCTGGGTAGGCTTTTTCGGATACAAAATCGGAATCAAAAACTCTAGTATATGTCTATGCCTATCATTCTTACAGTCACTGATAGCATATCCTTCTTTTGAGTGTGCTGCGTTCCGGAAAAACCCGGTAGTATATTTATCCGTCCGGGTGGCTAATCCAGATCTGATTTTCTTGAACTTGTACACATCCGCCGAGACATCTTCCGTCCATGCTATCGGTCGTCCTCTCAATGTCAACTCATACTAGTTTGGAACTTCTACAATAAGTTCATGAACCGTCTCATCGTTCTTGATGTTCTATGGTCTCTCTATCAGCCTTAGACACCCCATACGATTGAGATCTTTGTCCAACTGCTTCCAGATTTGAAGATCGAAGGAAATCGCTGGAGAGACCATCCAAGCCACCACCTTGGGTTTCGGATTGTTGCTCCGTTCCATCGGTTAAATCAAACTAAAAACACTAATGCACTGCAATCGGCACCGTCTTCTCCTTTTTCTCCCTAAGACAATCCTATCTCACCACTCTTTCAATCAGCTAAGCACGCCCGGAGTTGTGTGAAAATGAAAGTAGGATAAATGAGGAAGGATGGGCTTTAAGTACTACAGATCCGTGGGAGGGGAACGGGGATCCGACCGTTTCCCGTAACAGCACCCTACTTCCTAGCCCAGAAAATAGGTCGTAGGTACTCTGAATTCGGTATCTATCCAGATTCCAGTTTACGGTTTTGTAAGGTCTTTTCCGGATTGGACTTACTCGGATTAGGCTATTCTAAAACTATACCCAATTATACCTACTTCTATCCGTCTATGCCAAAAAATCAAAAAAATTACTCTATCTTAGTCCTATAGTGTTCTACTACTATGTGTCAATGATTTCCATACTCCGACACCTATGGTGTGAACCAAACTTCCATATCATTCTACAATTAATAAATAAATAGACAATAGTTATAGATCCAAAGATCAAATTTAATTAATATTGAAAATTATGGATTGTTATCAAATTTCAAATTGGAGTAAAACATACATTTCATAAGCTACAATTTATTGGTTGGTCTAAAATTCAAAAGAATAATTTTGGGGGGCTAAAATTCACATTTTGAATACAAGGGTACAACTATGTACAAGTTTCCAAAATATACTAAAAAAATAGGCAATTTTGGGTGATCTATTTTTATAGCATCTTCTTTTCTAGAAAAATCAATTAAACTACAATGTATCTAAAAGAGGTTGCCAAGGATATTAGTTGCCCCCCCTCCTTCAAAAAATTTAAAGGTTGTTGATTCTTTTTTTTTAAATGCTTACCTTCAAAATTGCCGTTGATTTCTCAAAAAATCACAAGCTGTTGATTTTGAGAGATTTAATTTGAGTTGTCCAAATATCAATGTGGATACTGATACGAAAATAAATACAAGGTACGGATATAGTATCGTATATAAATACATAGTGAATATTGAATGTAGATATGGATATAGGTATTGTACAATACTGGATACTAGATACTGGATACAAATAAATGTACAAGTACGAGATGAATTGTCCCATAATGTTTGTCAATCAAGTTGGTTTCAGAAAATTACAAGAGGAAAGCGGAAGGGGGGGGAGGGGAATGAAAATTTTAAAATATCTTGGGTGCACAGTGACTATGCATCAAAAATTAATTAATTTTAAAATTTAAAATTTAGGGGCTTGAGAAGGCTAAAAAATTAATTAATTTCTGAGTTTACAATTAATTAATGGGCATATTGTGACAATTTGTCACAATGTACCTAAAAGAGCAGTAACCATCAAGGTTGTTTCAATAACGAATGTTTCAACATTATTAGCTCCAAATTTGTTCAAGCAACTCTCTTAAAAAATTTGGATTAAGAATATTCTTTTGTTGTAACACAACATTGCTTTTAATTCATATCAACGCCAAAAATTGGCACTAGTAGTGTTGCAAGGTGAATATAAATTAGCTAAAGTGACAATCAACAATATTAATTGTTAGTTGAGAATAAAAGAAAAGTAGAGAATTTTATGAAAATATACTCAAAACAGATAAAAATTAGCAATAATAAGAAAATAGATTAGTCGGAATTCAACATTTGTAATAATAGATTTCAAGAAAAAGTATGTTTTTGAACGAATTATTCTAGCATGTCACTATGGCCTTTTACAACTGTAATCCCATGGATAGTTCAAATTTTAAAAAATTCCAAAACATTGTAAAACACAACTTAGAAAAAAAAATTTATAATGAAGTTAATAAAAGTTGTAAAATATGACCTATGGATCATATCCATACAATTAAGTCTACTCCAACACAAACCAATATTTTTCAATGAAATTTGAAACTAGAAATTGAAATTCTTTTTAGATTGATTGAAGATTGAACACTTGTAAGTTTCATAAGAATTGTTTTTCTTTTAAAATATTACAAGAGTCTTCTAAGATACTAAGAAAATATAACTAATTTTCAAAGAAGGTTTGAATTCTAAAATCTCTCTTTTGGCCTAAAGATACTAGAGGAATGTATTTAACATTAAAAAAAAAATTGACTTCTATAAGCTCTAGTAGAGGTAGGAAAAATCATAGAAGATCATAAAAGTTGTACGTTCTCAATATTGTGCAAGTGCTCATTTTACCAATTTCATGACTTTTCAACAATCTTCTAATGCAAAAAATAAGTGCAAGAATAGCAAAAGTTTATTGATCCTACTTGTGGCACCATCAAAAATAAATAAATATTCAATTTTAAAATGTTATAATCTTCCAATTTATATGGCAAATGTTACCAAAATTTTAGAGAATATACTTTGAAAAATGTTTTTTCAAATTGTACTATTAAATTATGATTTCTGATAGTATTAAATTAGGAATTTTATTTTATTTATAAATTTAGACCTAAAAATCTAAAAATGACAATTTTTGATTGTTTATGGAAAAACATAGTCAATTAATTTTAGGTCTCAAAGCAGTTTTTTGTAATAATTTCAAATTTAATGTTTTTATCTAATTAACCATTGGATCATAATTATGTATCAGATTCTTAAATTTGGATAGAACATTTTTAATAAAAATAAAAATTGGCATTATCTATTACTAAACATTTGAAGTCTAATTTGTTGAAGTGTATTTGTTAAAAAAAACTTTAGAATTTATTAAATATTAATATAGATTACAAATTTGGTATTTTATTTTGACTTTAAAAGAGTATTGCATTGACAAGGTTTGATATTTATGTAATAGGAAATTTTGGATTCATTTTTTCCATTACTAATAGTAAAAGTCCTAATTATATTAGACTTTGTACTAAGTCAAAGAAGTTTGTTTATACATAAAAGTTGCAATCTCGTTTTTTTAAGAAATTTAAATACATACATATATATTTAAAGAATATATTTGAAGAGTATGTTCTTTTATACAATAACAAATGAAAAAAATTGTTTCATTTTTTTGTTGACCATGTATAATAAATGAAGCAAATGCTATTGCTCATAGCATGTAAAGATATTTAAAAGGATAAATTACACTATAAAACCTAACCTCAAGATGACATATGCATTTTAATGGTACCTCTTGCCAATATTTATAAACTTTAATGCTATCTCAAATTCACATAGCATACCTCTCATAGTGTACTTATAATATCTATAGTCTTTGAACATCGTAAATGCAAATACAAAATTTAGCCAAGATAACAAGTTGTACAATTTTGCATACAAAGGCAAAATCAATCCAACTCATACATGTTTTAGAACACATTTTTGTCATAGTTTTTGACAATTTAAGAAACTACTTTACTATTTAAAATCAAAACTTGTCAAAAAGCAACATGAAGATGGCGTGAAGAGTTGAATCTAGTATATTGACCAAGGTCTAAAAATACTACTATATTGACTAAGGTCTAAAAATTGGCAATTTTGACACATTTTAGAAAACCTTATCAAATTGAACTTGTTTTTTGATTGCATAGTGATTCATAGGTTCCAGAAGCCCTAGTTGAATTAATTAATGGAATTGTCACTTATAAGTACTTGTTGTATACATGGCATCTAGTGATAGGACATTCTTTTTTTAAATTCCCAAACCAAGCCAACAACCCTATTTCTAATTTCATATTACAACTTTAGATGTGGTCAATATGAGATATATTGCCACATCATTGTATCTATATCCATATTATATATCCATATCTACATTTTGTATACATATACATCTTTTTGTATCCGTATCTGTATCCTAGAGTGATAGCCATTGATTTTTGGCAAATCAATGGTGTGGAATTTTTTGCAAATGGACAACATGGGGGGTATTTTCATTTATTTCTTCCCACATCAGACGGCCAATTAAGGATTTTTGTGGTGGGACGTTCCTATCTTTTCAAGAAATAGTTAGAGTTGATTTAGATTGAAGCAACTACTATTTTATTATTTTAATAAAAAATTGGCAACAAGCAATATGAAGATGGCATGAAGGATTTAATCAAATACTATGGGGACATTGACTAAGGTCTAGAAATATAGATGGAGGTTATGTCAAGAACACATTTCTTTCTTGAGGGGTGATCCACAAATTGAAATATTTTCTACACATTGACACAATGGTCTACTACATTTTTGTATGGTTAGAATTCAAATAAACAAAATTTGGTCAATTCACAAGAAATTGACAATTTTTGATCATTTCTCTTTAAAAACACCATTTGTCCTTTATAGGTTTATAAAGATTGTAGGTAGTCCAAATATCCAAGGTTGTGAAGAGGTAATATAAAATGCAACTTTGAAGAATAAATTTATGATGACTTTTTAACAAAAGTTGTATATTAATCCTATAGATACAATTGAAAATACTACAACAGAAACCAATATTTTTCAATAAAATTCAAAACTACATATATAATATTCCTTCTAAATCATATCTAAATTGAATATTTTTGAGTTTCATAAGATTTTTTTTTGAGTTGAAATGAATAGTTCTATTGAATATAGTGATTTTTGAAGATTTTTATTTTACTTATTTATACTAGTCATTTTAGGAGGATCATTCTTTGAACTAGAAAATTAACTTTTTGATGTTAATACTTGTTCTGAATATTTGCAAACAAAAGTTTGAAAATTTGTTTTGTATACGAATGTTAGTGAACTAATACAAGAATCTATACATAGACATTTAGATCAATGGAAAAAAAAAGTACTCAATGCTTACAACATATTTGTATTCATCTATTGTTCAAAATTAAAATGCTTGGAACCAAACTATTTTTTTGGCAACATAGCGATTTTGAGGACAATTCAATGTGAATAGAATGTTTATCTTTTTCCTTGAAATTTTTACACAACATGTGGACAAGGATTTTCTTTAAGGCCCAACAATTTTCATAACTTTTGATTACACGATTAAAAATGATTGTATAATATTTTTTTTTCTCTCGACCAGGCAATCCGGGGAGATAAAAAGAATTCTTTTTTCTTAAAATATAAATTTGAAATTGTTTTTTTTAGATTTATATAAACATGAAAAGCTTTTAATCATTCCATTTTGATTAGTGAGATGAAAGTTATGAGGAATTTTAGTTTGCCGACAGTTATAGAATCTTTATCTAAAAAAAATTTAATTTATTTACTTAACTCAATTTTCAATACTTTTGGAAAAATAAAATCATTGCATGGAGATTGTTTATTATAACATTGCAACCATTGGAATTGACATTTTTCAATTCTGTAACTAAATTCTTAATAATTTTGGATTTTGAATCATTCTCTACTTATTTCTACTTACTATGTTTTTCCTATATGTTGTACAATTCCAAATGATCTGAAAGTTTTCAAGTCTGTAGTCAACTTGCCTTGAAGAATGATTTCAAAGGAGCACTACCAATATGGACATTTTTTCATATAAATGTGACCTTGTAAAGTACAACTCTTTATATTCGTAAGGTCAATAAATGGATTTCAGTCAATTCAGACACCAATATCTTGCAATCCACATAGTGAAAATTTCCAAATTTTTTTCCACACCTTCTCAAACCAGCGTACTAAAAGATCCTATAGTTACATGTGTCCAAAAATATATTTTTTCTAAAATTCAGTATTTGTACTAGAAATGGCAGTTTTGGAGCAGTTTTGGTGAAAATATAGTCAAGGAACTTTAGGAGTTAAGGGGTGCATCTCATTTGCATTCTACTTTATGACTTTTGAACTTTTGAAACATTGAACTATTGCATGACATTGCTTAATCTCTCCCTATAGGTAGCCAATCAATAGAAGAATGTAGTTATTGAGTCACTCTCATTGTTGTACTATACATGCTTCAAATGAAAACACTCTTTGTGAAGATAATTATATCTAAAATTGAATGGGCATTTGATTATAGTTTCTAAATTGTCTAAATTTGGTTGGATCTTATTGGGAGTCAAAAAGGAGATTTAAAATATTCATAGCTTTCATATTTTGGACAACATATGAATTGACTATGAATTCTCAAAGTTGATTCTAAATTCAAGTGTATCTAAGATCAACCTTTTGCTTGTATGAATGAATTTTGTACATTTTAGGCAAAAATATGTAGAAGTTGGTTCAAGAATCATGTTGTAATTAAGGCCAACTTGCCTATTCCCTCCCCAATTCTAATTTTGTCCTCGTATATGTTTGCCATACAGTTTTCTTTTGGACTATATTTCTTGGGTACACAAGGACAAAATTAAGATGCAAGTAGTGATAGTTTGGTCCACCTTAGGTGTAATTACCTTATTTTTTTTGGAAAAGCATCAAAGTTAACTTAGGGCCACTTTACACTTGGAGGCCAATTTGTTGTGTAAGAGGCCCCAAATCCTCACTTGTGATTGGACCAAAAGCCAAAATTAGTCCCAATCCCTTTAAATCTAAAGGTAGGGTCAATTTGGTGGAATTAAATTTTTATTCTAAAAAGAGATGATCTGACATGGGCACAACTCAATGAATTAGATGCACCAAGAATGGGAGGCCAGTTCTTGGCCTTGGAGCCATTACCAGATTTCAATTTATTTATTTTATATATTGTTTTTTAACAAATCAGACTTGTTCAATTTTGTACAATTGGCCTCATGGAAAATTGGCTAGGCTTCTAGGTGTAAAGCTACTATAATTTTTGTCCACTAGGTGATAGAAATTTTAAATTATAATTATATAGCATTCAAAAGTTAGAAACAAATTTGGAGGGCCAATTGAATATGCCAATTGGACTAAGCATGCTTTTAATTTAATGTAAACCAACCTATTATAGACAAATTGCCCTCTGTAGACATCTAAGAAATGACCCATTATAGTCTTTTTTCAACCCATGATAGGCTTTTCTAATAAATGAGATTAGAACTTCATTAGGTTGGTTAGTGACCAAAAGCAATGCCTTTGGTCATGGTGATGGAGTTATTAGTGATTGTTTTAGGAACTTCTACCTTTTCAATATAAATTCCTCTAAAGAAGTGATTTTTTTTATTCCTTTATGTCCATGTCAAAAAATGTTGTAGCCATATTAGGAAACATTGTGATTGCCTTAGATGGTAAGATGATCATTATGGGTATACTTTTGGGTGATTTTGGGGTAGTCTACAGACTATTTTGGGCCAATTGGATAGCACACTTCCAAAACTCCTAACAAATGCATACTTTGCCCCCCCCCAAAAAAAAAAAAAAATCAATTGCTCTCTTCCTTTCTCACATTTGTCTACATACGGGGGGAAAAAGTTTTAATTTTTTCAATAATATCAACATGGCACCAGTCCATTCTGCCTGGTTGTCATAGTCTGGTTTGTTTGTTTACCTGAAATCCTCCCTCCGTTCGTCTGTCCGTCCGTCTCTATGAAGTTTGAACACTTGCCCTAAGAAGCTGAATTCATTGGCGGAATAATTGCTCATGATCTTCCCTATGATCTTCGCAATAATGGCAAGGACGTGACTTACTGCAACTTCGACCGCTAATCGGCCCCCTTTCATGAATTTGAAACAAGTGGCAGCAGGAGTTGGGCGCCGTGAAACAGGATGAAATCAGGATGATATCAGACAGGGAAGACGGATCAAATCAGACAGGATGAAGAGACACTGGACTACCTACCTTACTCCATGCGTTACTTACCCACCGGGAAAAGGATGAAATCAGAATGAAATCAAGATGAAAAGGAGCCTATTGGGCCGGCAGCATGAGTTGCCTACTATTGCGCCGTTAACAGGATGAAATAAGGATGAAAAGTGGCCTACTTGGCAACATGAGTTCAGTTGTCTATTAGGATGAGATCAGGATGAGATCAGGATGAGATCAGGATGAAATCGGGTTGATCTCACGGCAGCCAGGAGGAGATCGGTATGAGTTGCCTGCCTGGGCACCGTTACATGGATGAAATCAGGATGAAATCAGGATGAAATCAGGATGAAGAGTGGTCTTCGTCCGTCCGTCCGTCCGCCCGTCCTTCCTTCCTTCCGCTGCCTCCGTCCTCCGTCCATCCTCCGTCGGTCCTCCTCCCAATAATGGCAAAAGTATGTCCAGTACTCCAGTACAGCGCCATTTTTTTTCTTCTGCTGAAGCAGCTCGGCCTCATGCAGTGCAGGCGTGAATCTGAAACATGTGTCAGCAGATGTTGAGTAGCCAGATGCATGGAAAGAGAAACGAAGGGCAAAGAATAAACAGGGTCGGGGTCCGTCCAGTCGCCTGGTCTCCAGGGGACGGACGGAGGGGGGGATCAGGATATAGTACCTACCTACCTACTGTACCAGGAGCGGGAGGGGCAGATTCGACCTAACTTACAGTAGGTAGGTCTTGGGGTGCAAAAGGGACGCGATAAATTCAATTCATGGATGCTGAATTTCATTTTCATTGAGGCCGACCTCCACCCCCATCGCCTTGCTCGCTCAACCCCCAAGTTATTCCATAGGTGGGTGCGTGTAAAAAATAAAATAAAATCCTGTTAGTATTTTGTGCTTATTAACCAATGAAGATGTTTTTATGTTCCGATGGATGATAGAGAATCTTTTTAAAAGGACAAAAGTTCAACTGTACATCTTCAGAATTTTGTTGTGAAAAAGGGAGGTCTTTTATAACAATTTGACTTCCAATAAGTGTTTTTGCAATTTTTAAAGCAAATGATTCATACAGTGAGGAAAGGGATGATTTCTACGATCACTAGTCCGTCCTTGAAGGGTTAACGTAACAGAAAAGCGGTCCCCCGTGACCAAAGTAGTCACCAAAATTCTTTGCTTATTGCGCTAGTAGCTAGGTGCATTTTCTTTTTCTATAGTGAAATAGTGAAATCATCCATTGATCTACTTCGATTTGCGACATCCTTACAAGGTTTAGTCTTCTATACTTCTCCAAGTTAATTTGTGGTCTTTGATTACAAATATGAATTCAAAATTTGTAAATTTTATCACCCTCACATGATTGAGGGTTAAATTCACATACAATAGTTGTGGGAGCTTTCAATGGGGGAGACGGGGAGGTTGAGATTCCCCCCATGCATGTAAATGTACATGATTTAGATAGGTGTAAGAGCTTATTCTCTACTTTAGGTTGAATACTTTTGTATAACATTCTAGGTTGATCCAATAAATTCATGGTCATCTTCAAGCAAAACACTATAGAAATGGGTTTTTTTTCACACTATTAGGTGCAAATATGAATTCAAAAATTTCAAATTCTACCAACTATAGTAAATATGTTGTTCCTTCAAGTTTGCACTCAAAAGAAGACTCATAGGACTACTATATTGATCTATCCTATTGGTAAAGTGGAAAAAATAGCGTCCTAAAAAAATTTAATTTCAGCCAATTTGTGTAGGTGTAAGAAAATTGATGCAATATGTTAACTTAGTGTCACATGCACTACTCTACTAAGAGCATCTCCATTACGGCACGTCAAACAACCCTTGCAAATGGTTTGGCGTACTTGGGGAGTTATATGCGTCCCACTAGTTGTAGTGTCTATGAAATTTCAACGCAAGCCGCTTGATAAATATGGCTCCACACTTCAAGTTGCAATGTCACTTGCTTTTGACTTGGGCCACGTTATACAGAGAAAGTTAATGATTTGGTCATGTTCTCGAGGGTAGAGTGTAATTGGATTATAGTTTATTATTAAATATTTATTATTGTTGGCTTGGCTTGGTGATGAAAGTGTGGATGCTCTAAGTGGACTAACATATAAGGTAAACCAGCCTATGACAGGCAAATCTCCTATGACAGGCTCCTAGAGAACTACCCATTACAGTCTTAAATCAACCCATGACAAACTTTTTCCAATAAATGGGGTTAGAACTGCATTTGATTAATTTGTGGCCATAATCAAAGCCTTGGGAAATGGTCATGAAGTTATTGGTAACTGTCTTAGGACACTTACAGGCAAATCTCCTATGACAGGCTCCTAGAGAACTACCCATTACAGTCTTAAATCAACCCATGACAAACTTTTTCCAATAAATGGGGTTAGAACTGCATTTGATTAATTTGTGGCCATAATCAAAGCCTTGGGAAATGGTCATGAAGTTATTGGTAACTGTCTTAGGACACTTACCCATTTTCAGTGTAAACTGGTAGTAAAAAGTTATTTTGTAATTCTTTCATGTCATGTCCATATTAGGAAATCTTGGAGCCATGTTAGAAAATATTTTGACTGCATTAGGTAGTTAGATGACCATCATGGAAACACTTTTCTGCTGATTTGGGGTAGTCTACAGACTCTTTAAAGCCAACTGTACAGCAAACTTCAAAAATTCATAAAAAAATCATTTTTTGTCCAAAAAATAAAATTTCACTTGCTCTCTGCATTCCTCGTGTTTATCTTCATAGAGAATTTTTTTAAATTTTTTTCAAAAATGTGAACATGGCAAACCAGCCATTCTGCCTGTCATAGGCTGGTTTACCTTAAGTGCCCCCTAAATGTAATGAAGTTTGAGCAAGATTTTGGTTTTAGAAGCCTTGAACAACATGTTGTGGAGGATGATGGTGGGGGAGCTACTCCCCCTGCCCCTTCTCCGCACTTGATGCGCCACCCCTTGTATGACGCAAATGGGTGGAGATGCTCTAATGATATTTAGTGTTACCTACACTAATTGATTAAATGCACTTCAAGACAATCCTCACTGTAAGAACTCGTTTCCATTGCCTTCTGGAGCTAACTAAATCTTAAATGTATGGGCGTCAGCGTCCGCGTCAAAACGTTCCCTCCCATGTTTGTTAAACAAATGTAAGTGTCCCGTTGCCATGCACTTTTGCAGGCCCCAGGGCGGACCGTCGGACGGACCACTACTGCAACCAGCCCGCCAGCCCCGACCCTCCGGCACGTCGGCGACGGTCCCCAAATCAACTCCTTTACGATCCCAACGATGATGTTTCCCCAACTTGGTGTCTCCGCGGACATTTGCTGTCGCGCTAACATTCCACTCCACAACCCTCCCCCCTCCATTGACCGCTTACGAAGCTGAAGTTACGTGCCTGATCTCGCACTCGCACTCTCACTCCCGATTGATCAGTGGTTTGTTTCCCAAGTGATTCAATCCCGTCACAAGTGGTACAAGGTGTGATATGATCCTTGTGGAAATAGTTCTCAGTGTCGGAGGTCGCAAGGTCCGGTATGATCCTTCTGGACAGGGTCCCACTTGCTGTGCCCGAGTGAATGCAGGTCTGGTTTTGGGTCAGCTCGAGTTCTTTTCGTAGACGCTGCTGGGAGGGAAGGGAAGCTCTTGTCGTAGTAGGCTGTTGGAAGGGGAAAACTTTTGAGTATATGAGGCTGCCGGAGTGAAGCGTTTGGGATTCATTGCTGGAGTGGAGCCTTTGTGTTGCGTTGCGTTGCGTTCTGGAGTTCTTTTCGTTTTCTTCTTTTCGTTTTCTGTCTGCAATCTGAGGCCAGTCGAGGTGGTGTAATCTCCAGACAGACCCGACATCATGCCTGCTTTACAGGTAGCTGCTATCGCCGTGCTTTTTTTTTTTTGAGTTTCCTCTATTTTTTGAAGCTTCTCTGTTTTTTCCGTAGGGAAATGTAGAGCTTGAATCGTGGAGCTTCAGGGGGAGAGCGAGTATATTGAGCTTCGTCCTGTTTCGGTTTTGGAGTTTCATTCCCCCGGGAGCTTCAATATGAATTTTCTCGTCAATCTGCGGATTAACTTTCGTGTGTGCGTGTGTGCGTTTTGTGTGATGTTGATTCGTGCAGGGCCGTCGAAGTGGCGGCTCTTTCAAGGGTCACGAAGCAGTGCAGGATGGCGAATCGTCCTTCACCGACTCGGACCCGTTCGTGCAGAACTTGTTCGTGTTGCGCCATGGCGAGGCCGTGAGTGGGGAGGACGACGGAGAGGGGGGGGCATGGGATCCGCCGCTCACCAACCGAGGGAAGCTGCAGGCGTGGCGAGTGGGGCGGAACTTGCGTATGGAGGATTGGAACATCACGCGCGTGGTCATGTCGCCGTTCTTGAGGTGTGTGCAGACGGCGGCAGAAGTGATCGCGGGACTGTGTCTGTTGCCTTCGAGTTTGGAACAAGGGTTCAGTGCGAATGCGGCCTCGGGCTCCGTCCCTGCTCTTAAGGTATGCTCGTAATCACTTAAACCCCAAACTAATTTCACTTTCTTTCAAAACTTCTTTTGAGCCTAATCACAGCTTTTGGTGCAATTAACTGCAACTGGTGTATTATTTGTGGAATCAAAACTGATACCCGTGCAGTTTTACTGCAATCAACTGAAGCTGGTGCATCTTCTGAATAATGAACTGGAACTTGTGCAACTTCTGTGAAACAATTTGAAACTGGTGCATCTTTCGCGGAATCAAGTGAAACCCGGTGTATGTGTGCGGAATGAACTTATACGGGTACATCTTTCGTCGAATGAACTGAAACTGGTGGAATCAACCAAAACCGGTTCATCTTTTTTCGTTTGAACTGAATAAACACGGGTGCATCTTTTCTTCGGAATCAGCTAGTACTGGTGCATTTTGTGTGGTATCAGCAAACATAAGTGCTTATTTTGTGGAATAGAATAATGATCTAGTTTGCTTGGCTTTGTGTGTGAGAAGGCGTCGATTGAGTTTGGACTTGCAGAGGTGATGAAAAGGCAAGGGATTTCTCGTCCTCTGCAAGTAGCCCACAAGAGCTCGTTGGAGTCGTGGACGTTAGACCTGCCTGAGCTGTACTCGATGCTGCCCTCGGAGATTTATGATACTTCTTATCAACCCATTAGGCAAACGGTACATACAGAGAAACTATATGTTCTCTCCCATCAGTTGGAGTGTGTATGGAATATCCTCTCAGAGACTCTTTCCTTTTGCTATCAATGGTTATGTTCTGCATCAGTGCACATTCACTGAGCAGGAGATGGTTTCGCTGATTTGGGTCTGTTCTGCTTGTATGAGCGGTGAAGCTCTTGCTAATTTAAGATGTTGCTCATTAGGGCTACACAAGTGTTCTATTAATTGCAGTGTAATTATGATGAAGGAGTTGGAAAGAGTTTGTGCGATTCTTTGATAGCTTATGTTTGCCAATAATATTTCAAAAGGGATGATAAATGTTGCTATAGTAAACAAGTTGCAATCCAATACCTTATGAGTTATGAAAGCCACATTCTAGTGCTTACCATATGAATTTGTAAACTAGCTTTGAAAATTCATTCTTAACTATGAATTGTTTGCTTTCATTGGGTTGTTTTGTGAAATGGGCTTCTACTAATCTGGAAATTGTGTTTCATTCATGCAGTTACCCTCTAGTAGGGAGAGTGTAGCTGATATGCACAGTCGATATACTACTACTTTGCAGAAGATTGCCAATAGATTTCATTCTGAGCACATATTATGCATCACACATGGTATACTTCCACCCCTAGTGGATTATAGGTTCATGTGGTGTTTTTCAAGTTGATGTTTCTTAAGAGCTGTTTTTCTTATTGCATGATGTTTTTGGAGATTATTGCAACAATGATTTTGTTAATATGTGTAGGTGAAGGAGTGAAGAAAGCAGTGTCAATGATGTGGCCTCGTGTTGAAATTTATGGAGTAATGTATAGTGCATATACACATGCACAACGCCCCAATTTTATAAGTGACGATGATCCAAATATACATAGTGGTGAGTGGGAGTTGTTAACGGAGTCTGGATCAAGCTCAGGAATATTTTATGCTCCTTCTCTCTAACGGATGCTTACATTATCAGCCTTTGATAATGTGTACCTCTGGAAAATTTTGATCGAGTAGTGCAATTTTAGCAACAAAAAAATTAGTTACAGATGAAAAAGTATGTAAATTAGATGGTACTCAGCATCAAATGTTGCTATGTGAGGTGTATACATTGGAATATGTTTTTTCTTATTTGTAAACTTGGATCAAAATTACGATAAATGATGATATATTTAAATGTAAAATAATTTCAGTGGAGATGTTACTTACATTTTTAATGTTTTTATTTTAGATTTGTTTTTTTAAGTTTTTATTATTTTAATACATTTTTAATATTATATTTATGATATTTTGTCATTTGATAATCATTGCTTTCATTCTACTTTAAAAAAAATCAATAACGATGCAATATATATATATATTTCATTAATATCATAAAAAATATTGATTTTATTTATTATTTTCAGATTGATTTTAAAAAATATATATTTTTTTGGAATTGAATGGCTGTGAAATTTTCTAACTAGATAAGTATGCAAACAATTATTCATTCTGACATGTTATTGAAAAAAGCTTCCAAAAGTGGATGTGTCATCAATTCATGCAAGCATGCGAAAAAGATCTAAAAAGAAGTGACGTGCATGTAAAGATATTAAAAATGCATGCAAGTACTTTTGTACCACGTGGATGTACTTGTTATTATTTTTAAATATTTAATGTTTATAAAAAATGTACGATTAATAGGTTAGATTATTACTGCTGATTTTGAATGTTGTACAGAATTAAATTTCAAATTTAAGAAAGAGATTTTTTCATTATACGTGGATAGTCAGTTAAAACAAATTCCTTTTGATTGTGTACACATTAAGCATTAGCCATGTGATAAAAGAAAATATTGGTTATGTCCTTCAGAATGTCGAACTTAATTTTTAAGAAGTAGCTAAAATCTAAAATAATTTTTAGTAATTTTTTTTTATAGATAAAATAGATTTGCAATTAATTTAATTTTGTAACATTGTAGCGACAGTAAGTGTTTGATGGATGACAAAATCTTCCTATGCAAGACAAAGAACAAATGTTCATCCTTAGAAATTTATATAGAGAGAGGTTTTGTATTGTAATTTGTCCTTTAATGAGTGTTTTTAGATTTAGGATAGCAAATGGTTCATAGGACATCTAAAAGGATGATTTTTGTAGTGAGTAGTTTGACATTTGATAGATGAATTGTTACATATTTTTTAGACTTTTGATAAATGAATTGTGAATTTTCAAAGTTAATATTCCTTATGTTTGAAAATAATATTCCAGTTAAAATGTCTGAGAATGAGGTTGAAAACAATATTATTTCAACTTTTTTCAAGATGTAAGTAAAGTTTAGTACATTTATATTGTCAAAAAAACTTTGAAGTTTTTGTATACCTTTCAATTATGTCTCGGACATGTCATTGCAATCCTTTATATCCAAACATTAAAAAATGGAATTTTCTAGACATTTTTTAAAGAGCACTAGTGGGCACTTGATCACTAAGTGTAAGGTTATGGATTTGTATAGGCCCCAAACCATGTGTGGTGCCTTCTAGAAAGGTCTTGAATTTTGTCTTCTTCATTTAAGTAACATTCAGCACGTTGCAAAAAACAACAACAATCGCACTTTCTAATTGACATTTAAACTATACACATAATGTTGTGTAACGAAAAAACTTGATTGTTTCTATAAACAATGTTGATTGATCCCTTTAGTCATTTATCATTGTAGTTGCTCTTGGAATTGCCACTAGCTCATTTCTTTCCATATTACAATGTGCAACCAAAAGATCATTTTGGGACCAAAAAATAAAGAAAAATTACATCATTTTGGGACAAAAGGATTACATCTTAGTTGCATGTTTGGGTATTTTAGGACAAACATACACTAATAGTTGTCAATTAATGAATTTTGACACTCAAAAGTGGTAAAAAGGCACTCCAAAGTAAACATATAAAGTTTTATTTTGTAACTTTCTTTTCAAGAAGAGATTCTTGCACATTTAAAAATATCTAAATTTTGGTTGATAAAAGAATTCATTTATCTTCAATAAAATATTAATATAATTAAACTTGTACATTATACTATACATTTCTATTAGTCATCTACTTCAATTGTTTTGTATTGTACCATAAATGTCCTCATGTAACAAAAATATCATTTTAGATCACCATTATAATTATGTTAATCCTTTTTGTAGGTACAATTTGAAGAATAATGATAGTTTTAATCTCTAAAAGATAAAGTAGTTGTTGAACAACCAATTAAGAATTTAAGTAGGTTTTTAAGAGGGTCAATGCATAGTATGATCAATTAACTCTTGAATAAAGATTTCACAAATATTAGTACATTATGTGCTCACTATGCATTTTGTTAAAAAAATTAGAACTATAGAAGGTAAGGGTTGAATAAGAGCTTTTTGACATTGCAAATTTGAAGTTTTTGTTGTTAATGATAACTAATTGGCTAGTAGAAATTGAATTCTAAATGTAAATAGGAAAAGATAATCAATAAGTAGTTAAGTAGCAACCAAATAAGAATCCAAGGAATATTTCTTATAGTTTTGGAGTTTATTTGCTTAATTTCATTTCAAATGCTTAATCTTTAAAGACCCAAGGCCTTTTTTTCATCAAAAATCATTCTAAATTATTATTTCTATTACAAAGAGGAAAACAAATTATGAATTTATTTTTTGTGCTTATCTAACCACAAGGTTCTGCACTACAATAGATTAGTACAAAAATATGTGGAAGAAATTTCAGAAATTTTTACAATATGGATTGGAAGATCAATGTGCTTAAAGTGAAGAAAGTGTTTTTTTGAGCATATTCTATGATTAGATTATTTGACTTTGAATCTTCTTAACTTAAATTTTTTGTTTAATATTAAAAGAAAATTATATTAAAGATTTGAGTTGAATTTTTTATTTATTTTTAAATTACTTGATTTTTATTCTTGAAAAAATTGTTAAATAGAATTTGATATAAGATTGAATGAAAAACAAAATTGTCAATAGCACTAAAGATGGAATTGTTCAAAATCCAATATGTTATTTTTTCAAGAAGTTTCTATGATTGCCCACCAAAGGAGAAGCTCCATAACTTTCACATCACTAACCTAAATGGAATGAATAAAAGCTTCACTATAGAAGAAAATATAATTTATAAAAATAAAATAAAAATTTCAAATTTTTGTGGGTTTTTTTGGTTGCTTGGTCTCTCCTATTATGAGTTTATTGTCGCATAAGTTTTGCTTCTCGACATTGATTGAAATAAAAATTAGATTCCTAGAAAATTATTGTATTTTTCTATTTAAAAAGAAAATTCAAAAAATCTTGTCTAGAATTGAGGTTACACGAGCCTCTCCTGTCTTTGGAATAGACTTGGGGATTTTACAAGTTAAGTTTTTGTTCTTTCAATTTAGTTGGTGCAACAGTCATGAAAGAGTGGTGAGAGAGCATGAGACTAGCTTGTTGGTTGTCTTGTGTGATTTTTTTTTATACAATAGATTTTTTGTTTTTTAATGTAATTTGTGAATTTAATTGTATAGAATGTTGTTTTAATGTTGTGTGGGAATGTTGTATATTGTTATGGAAAGATGGTGTGATATAAATGTGTATTTTTATTTAAGTGTGTAGTGTATTTGCGAAGTTGGAATTGAGTTAATTGTTGATTGTGTTGAATGTCCAAGGGCCACTTTACACTAAGGCCGCCCGAGTATTGAGTATTGAAAGGTCGAGGGATTGGGTGGCCAAATTTTATTGAGAGTCTAAATAAATGAATAATAAATAGGCAAAAATAACAAGAATTGGAACCAAATGTTGTCCGACCATAGTGTGAAGCCTCCAAAGGTCATGCCCAAAGTCCAAACCTTTGGCAATAAACTCCCATAGCCTCTCAACTTAGATGGCCATAGTATGAAGCCTCCAAAGGCCAAGCCAAAGTCCCAACTCTTAGTAATCAATCTACCTACCAATCTAACAATTGAGATCTTATCATAAGTTGATGGATTGTCAGTCATAGATTGGGCATTCATTTCTAGCCAACCCAAACTAGTCTATCAACCATGTAGTCAAATTAAGTTAATACTCTGTTGCCATGTACGCAATTTATTGCTATGTAGGTAGTTGGAGGATAATGGCCTTTCGACTTGTGCCTTCTCTTGCGAAGGATCGAGAGCTGAAGTTCTGGATTTTATTGAAATTTGATTGGTGGAAACTCACAACCTCTCAACCTTTGACTATAGTATGAAGTGGCCTGAATGGTGGTTGTAAGCTACGGTCTACAAGTTCTAAAATAAATTGTTTGTGCACTTACAAGCATTCAATGTGCACTCTTATCTATTTTGCCAAAATTTTGATTTCTAAATTTGTTGTTAAAAGGTTTAACATTGGATAATTACATAATTCAAGGGCCCAAAAATTTAAGCTATCTACAAACAAAGAGATTATTGAAATTTTGATTTTTCAAAATAAATTATTTCAAAGATATAGAATTTTGAAACCTCTCTGTAAGGTACTTTTTCACTTAAACTTTACTTTTTCCACAAAGCACATTTAGTATAGGGGTTCATCCAAGGATAAGCCAACGTAATCTATCGTATATGTGTCTAATGTCACTTTTCCAAGTAGATGTAAATTATATGTAAACTAATTTCGAACAACATACTAAGAAACATATTTTTTTTTTTTTTCTCCCCCCACCCTTATTCCTAGGTTCTCTCAATTTAGTTGCCAGTCCATTACCCCTAATGCAGACACAATGTTCTAAGAGTCCCGGTCCTATATAGTATTCTAGGGTGGTCAACACATCGTGACAACACGTCAGGCTGGGCAACATATCTTATACATAGATGCTGCCATGACCTAATTATATATATATAAGATAATACTTTTAAAGTATACAAATAATTTGTTGATTAATACCTTTTTATGTGTTGGGGCAACAGGGCCAGTAAGTGCTCTTCATGAGCTTTCTCGAATCTATGTGCAAAATGACTACACGTGGCAGTCTCAGTAGGCAACACGACCAATATGCAAAGTATGAGATGTTTAAAACAAAGTACCAGATTCTTGGTCTTTGAGCTTTCTCCTTTCTTCTAAGATTGGGCAACAAGTCCAAAACCACGGGGGAAGTTGTTCCTAAAACATACAAAAATATTTATCAACCATTAGGAATACTAATTCTACAAATTCCATCTCCCCAATTCTATGTAAACTAGGGGCTGTTCGAAAAATTTGAACCTTTATTCATTTTATTTTTGGTCAAATGATTAGGTTAAATCATCCAAATTTCAATCCAAAATTTTAATTTTTAATGTTTAAAATATTGTTTTTATGTATGTAGGACCTAAAGCCATACATAAGACCCTAAGTCCGCGGTCTATGATCCTATGACCGTGGCAACACGTCTGACTAAATACCGCGGGCTCAATTTCAATGACAACCGGTCTTGATCCGAGGGCAACAGGTCTGAATGGGTCTGAGGGTCACAACTCATGGAAGAAGGATTTCGAATTCCTAATCTCGAATTTGCCGTCACTGAACTCCCTGCGTCTTTGCCGAATCCACCACAAGCTTCTTCTAGTTGTTTCGATCTTCGCTCTCCGATCACTGCAGCGACATCGACGATCACTCCGCTCTTACTGAACGTCTTCGTCACAATGCTAAACTCGCTCCGATCTGCCTGATCATGTCAAACCAACAACCTCAAATTTTAAACTTCAGCACTTCAATTTTCGATCGCCCGAACCAGTTTGCCACGATCACAACACCAGATCTTTCCGATCAATCTGCGTCACCTTCAGATCAATCTGCCGCAGCCTTCACCGAACACCCAAGACTCATGTCGCAAATCCAAGATTGCATACTTCTGCCTTCCTATCTAGATTCATCAATTAATCAATTTCAGTCCCAATCAGCACACACTAGCTTGATCATTCACTCGGATCGTCCTTGCCAATTTTCCACACCACTTGAACCTTCATCTTCTTGATCAGAACACTTCTCTGATCGACATTTTAAAACGTAGCACTCAGTCATTGTTCAACACCGCCTCCGCAGTTTTAAATTTTTTCCTTAAAAAAATCACAATTTACAAACCAAAACACCCAATGATTCCTCACACAATATAGAATTTCAACAAGGCACACAATTTCTCACACAAATTGCACAGTAAAAGTTCATAGAATAAACAGATTTGCACAAAAGAATTTTTAATTATAAAATCGCTAGAAAATACAGACATGTGCTTCCTTCTAAATGCACAGTAACTAAAAAAAATATTTAGTCTTTTAAGAGTTGGGAAGAAGGTCCCACGCCTCTTCCAATCGGTTTTTTTTCTGACTTTTCATTCGTTTTTTTTGTTTTTTTACGCTTCTTCCATCCATGTCTGCAACCCATTCATCCTGTTGGCACCTTTGGAAATTTTCCATCCATATCGAGTCCCATTCATCCATTTTCAGTTTTTCATCCGATTTCAAATTTCATCTATCCAAATTGTCCCATTTACACTGTAGAAAGTTTGAAAATTGCTTTTTTGGATTACTTTTAGCTATTTATGCTTTTTAGTGTTTTTAGCCTACTTTTAAGCTATTTTTCTTATTTTTTTAGACTACTTTCTACATACTTTTCCAATAAAAACTAAAAAGTAACCTAAAAAACAAAATCTTTATTCTACACTCTCATTTAAGTATACTTTGATCAAATAATGGCAAGACTTTGAAGGTTAAAATCTCCCAATATCAATTTATATTTGGAATTTCATTATCAAATCCAACTAAAGACTTTCACTGAAAACCACCTCCAAAAGTTCAAATCATAAAAATAACATTTAATAAAGAAGAAAAATCTATCAAGTAAATAAGACTAATATAGAAAAAATTATTTATCCAAAAACAGAAATAAAAAAATTGGCACATTTGTTTGTTGAATTTTTTTTTGCATTAAATGAGTTTTGTTGTTGTACAAGGCTGTGAGTTCCCTTGCGTTCCCAAACTCTAGGAACTTTGCCATGCAGGCTACTGACGTGATCGAGAGTCGACCATGTTAGCAAATATTAAAAAATTATTTTTAAATTATTTTTAAATTATTTTTTATTTTAATATTTTAATATATTTTAATATATTTTTTATTTTTTAAATATTTTTTAAATTATTTTTTTTCAGACAACACTAGCTAGTTCCCAACAACAGGAACCAACCTGAAACAACCGTCCCGAAGAGCTGAATCCCATCTAATGACTAAAAAATCCATTCACAACCTTTCTTATTTTGGATTTTGAATGCATTGAAGTAACATGATACTACAATATTCTTTTTGTAAATGCCTCATTTCAACTATTAGAAGATTTTTTTTTTTTTTTTTTTAATTTTGATTTATTTGAGTAGGCGATATGATCTTATATCTAGGTAAATATGTTTTTTGCAAAATTGTAAGTCTTAACTTAATGGGTGATGTCTTGAAAGTTTAGAAATCTTAAAAAACAATGAAAAGTACACTACAAGAGAAAGGGGTGTTTTAAGTATAGTCCTAGAGATAACATTTTAAATAATGACCTTTTTAGGAGATTTTCAGTAAGAATTTACAAGATATTTGTGTCTTTCTAGTAAAATTTTACTAAAAAGACACAAATATCTTGTAAATTCTTACTGAAAATCTCCTAAAAAGGTCATTACTTAAAATGTTATCTCTAGGACTATACTTAAAACACCCCTTTCTCTTGTAGTGGTAGTGCATTGCGACATAGTAACTAATACATTGTACCATGCAAATGTCTCTAAGTGGCAATTAAATGTTAAATTTGTGTTTGCTTGAATTGGAATTAATTTTTGAGTGTTTGACTATTCATGCTAATTAAAAGAAGTGAAAAAAGTTTTCAAATTGAGTATTGATTCTATTTGTATTTTAGAAAACAAATTGATTTTGAAATGTTGTGCCTATTTGTATGTGGCAGAATTGTGACTTCAAGAATTAATTGAATGTATTAGTGCTTGAAGTTATCATAAATTTGAGTACACATGTATGTTAATTCAAATGGGAGTTTACTTGTAAAGTGATTAAGAAATTATTTAATAGGAAAGTAAATCTATTTGTATGTATGTCGGATTGAAAAGTTAGTTGTAACTATTAGATTGAATATTATATTTGTTGAGACATAGTAATTAAATAAATTGGAAAGCATTGGATATTGGAATGACAAATTGTTAAGGAATTTTTGTAATGTAAATTGGAATCTAAATTAGAATGCAAATTTATGAATTGAATGCAAGTATATAAGAATGATCAAGAAGAAAGATCCTAAATTGGATAAAAACAAGTTCCGATTTTTCTAATGTGATTACATATTTCAAGTTGGCTTGTAAGACAATGAATGTTTAGAGTACAAGTTCCAATTGGTCAGTCTACAATTGCCTTGGCTAAAAGAAGAAGTCAAGCAAGGAGCAAAAGAAAGATAAGAAACTTATGTTGGAAGAAACAACAATACAAGTGGTGAAGATTAAGACGAAAATTGTTTGTTTAGTTTTCTAATTTTGTGGCCTTTAAAGGTGTAGAGACAAATTTTAGGATTAAATGAATTGGATAGGAATATCATTAGGGGAGATATGAGGCCTCTGAGAGACTGTCCAGCCATGGTTCCCCATGTTGTGAACCATGGTAGATATTTTGATTATTTTATTATTAAAATAAATAAATTAAAATAATAATAATTAAATTTAAAAATTTAAAAATTTAAAAAATTTAAAAATTTAAAAAATTTAAAAATTTAAAAAATTTAAAAATTTAAAAAATTTAAAAATTTAAAAAAATTTAAAAATTTAAAAATTTAAAAAATTTAAAAATTTAAATTTAGAAAAATTAATTTATACAGTCCAACGTGGCAATCTCTCTACCATGTTAGACTGTTGGTTCTACGACATTTCTATAGTTTAGAAACATTGGAGAACTTGTAGTCTCCCAAGGGCTTGAAAAATCATTTAATGCTTATTCTTTTGTTTTTGCTAATCAATTTAGACTTGTCATTAGCATACTTATTTATCCTAGTCTCTTTGGATTAAACTATAACTAAGTATTTAAATTCCAAGTTGGATGACCATCAAATCTTACCACATTTTGGCGCCACTGCCGGGGAGATATGCAAGTAGGGTTGGATAATTGTAAAGGCCAATTATCCATTGAACAAACAATTGAAAATCTAGGTTCTAGGTTCCTATGAAGATAATATTGGTAGAATGTTTACGAAATTTTGACACAAGGTGTGAACATCTACTCCCTTAGTGAAATTATAATTTTTATTCCGATCATAGTCTTGAATCAAAAGTTATGATGCCTTGAACTTTCTTGGCAACTCGAGCAATTTAGACATTTTTGGGGCCTCTTTTGCAAAAAAATCTCATCAACTTTTGAAATTTGGCATGTATGTAACTAATAAAATATGACATACAATTGTCCCCCAAAATTAAAAATTTAGTCTTCAAATCATATTTTAAGAGGAGTCTAAACTTTGTTAGCTATGATGAGGTGGTTTAAAAAAAAATAGTTTCTTCTACTTTAAGCCCTATTATCTTGTAATTTGTGAATTCAAAGTTTTTGAAAAAATTTCGACACATTCAAAATGTTAGTCTTTAATTTTTCACCATTTAGATTTTAAGTAAAAAATTTCCTCATTGCACAAGAAATTATCAGAAAATGACTAGTGTATTGCCAATCCACTTCTTCCTTGCATTGCAAGATGATTTAGAATAAGCTAGACTCCATAAGTGCTTTTGAAATTTTTCATGAGTGAACCTAACATCATATAATTATGAATGGTGGAATCTGCAATTCTATATAAAGCAAATATTTTACTCCAAGAGGGCTTGAAGCCTGCTAACCCTATTTTGCAGGAATGAAAATAATTGTTTTTTCTCATTTCAAATGTTACAATCTTTCAATCCACGTAGTCAAGTGGGCTGAATTTTTTTCCACATTGCCTTAGTTATGTAATATACTTTTGTATGGTTGGAATTCTAAAAATAGTTATAATTTTTTATTTTGGACATGCACCAAAAATTGGCAGTTTTGGTCCTTTAGAACTTTTCCTCTTCCAAAACACCCTTTGGCTTTTAGGGGTTAAAATAATATTCTTTCAAATTAGAGAGAATAGAAATGTCATTTTGCACTAATCAACAATTTTGTTCCCTCTTACTCTAGTAGAGAGCTAGAGATGAAAGAACATGAAAAAGAATCCAAGTAAAATCTAAACCATTTGCTAATAAATCTATTTTTGAATTGGTTTCTTCTACTTGGTTGTTGCTAACTTCGTTTGTTCCCTATTTGTACTAAGTGAATGAAGTAGACCAAGTAGGGGAAGTTGTATCAATATATAATAAAGATTTTCAAATAGTTGAGTAGAATAAACTTACTAATTATCACACAAATAAAATTCAAATTCTTCTCTATATAAAGACTTGCATGTTTTGAAATTTGGTGTGATTATTAAATGTCATGTTCACCTTTAAAAATTAAAATGCAAAAAGATTCCTTTCTACAAATTTTATTGCAATTTAGAGGTGATGAAGCTGATATCTAGTTAAGAATTCTTTGCAACCCTTCGCCTTGCATTGTGAGGTCATTGTGTGGTGATACAAAATTTTGTTCCCATCACAATTGAATTGATAGGTAAACCGTGCAGTTACTATTTGGTTAATGGCAACAATTGTTGTTTGATTTTGGAAGTGCGTGGTAAATGGCATATTAACTCTAGTTTGGTGAAAGGAAATGAGAAAATTAAATCAAGTGAGGATTTTGATGTTGTTCATTTGTTTTATATAGAAGTCTATTTTTGAAATTTGAATTCTCCTAATGAGCCGCCAAGACAAACTTTGGTACATGAAGAGTTTGAATTGGACTTTGTAGGTAACAATAGAGAAGATTCTCCAACCTTCATAATAGTTCTCTCCATATGGTCAATTTGAACAAGGGAATAATGTATTGGATGTTGAAATTGAACAAACTATTTGGTATTAAATCCAACTTAGAATAAAAGTCCAATTAAAAAAATATATAAGTCATACTATTTCTTTGCCAAGATTCAAATTATTCTTATATAAATTGTAGTGTAATATTAATTGAATTTTCAAAGTGCCTCAATTGGAATGAACCTGTTGGCATGAAGAAATTTAACAAATGGTTGTACTACAATTGTCAATAGTGACAAGGGACTATATTCCCTAGTTACTTATCCAATTTTTAGTGGCCGAATAAGAGATGATCTAGATATCTATATTTAGGACTTTTTGACTCATTGCAATGCCAAAAATGTTCAATCAAAAGTTCATTTTGAGCATATTTTCAAGTATACCAGCAAATCACACCAAGTTGTGATTACAAAGGCCACTACTTAGTCATTTCTATGCACAGACATTTATTATTTTATTTTCTAATCAACAATCATATAAAAGTCAAGTAGATCTTAGGAGAAATATATCTATTTTAAAGAACTAAGTAGTTTATCCTCCATCTTCATATATAAATTTAGTAAGTACTCTCCAAATTCTAATGATACCAATGGATCCAATGCAAGTAAATCCAATAGTGAGTCAATTCCAATTGGTACAAGTTCTAGTATAGGATACAAATTTGGGGATGGAAGCATAGTTGATGAAAAAGACAAAACAATTAGGAGATTTGAGAGTTTTTGTCACTAATTTGGCAAAGAAGAAAAATCAACCAAATAATGATAGAGTTTACATCTAGTGCCCAAATTGTAGAGGACAAGGACACATGCTACTAGATTGTCCTTCGCTACCAAGTTTGCTACCTAAATATAGATTTTGTAGAGGTAACCATGAAATAAATTGATCTTGTAGAAATATGCAAACTTGTTTAATTAGTGAATCAAGTCATTATAAAAATTCTTAATGAATAAGTTTACATAGTGGAAAATAATAATAGTTGAAATAATATCAAATAATAGAAATAGAAAAAGAAATTCAATAATTGTTTGAACCAATAAATGGATTATAATCATTCTCCAAATCACGGTCAATCCAATTATGTCAAGTCAAATTTAATTAAAATAATTTTAACAATGGGGATTACACTAATAACCCATATAGGTTTGTATCTCATATCCCTATCAATCAAAACCATGGATGGTCTTAGCTTCCATTTGGAAATCAAAATGAAGATAATCCTACTTATGTTTGTCAAAATCTAAATTGGGCTAATAATCAAACTAGAAATCCACCAACTGAGTATAGATGTGACTAAGTTTCTCACATTCAATCAAATTATCCTATCTTAAAAAAATTGTTAAGTTGAAGTAGGTACAAGATAGAAGGAAAAAATAAATTATTGATAGCTCTAAAATGGATTTGAAATACACTAATCCTAATGGTAAGATTGTTCTAAAAAGAAAACTAAAGAACATATAAATTTTTTAAAGAAATATTGTTAATATTGAATTCATAAACAAATCCAATAGCGATTATTTCCCTCAGTTATTTCCTCAAGAATTTGCTAACATTGCCTAGAAAACAAGAAGCTTCATAACTTTGACATCACTTATCCAAATGGAATGAATCAAATCCCTTCAAATAGAAAAATATAATCTATAAGAAATAATTTTTTTTAAATGATCTAAAGTTTTATTTTGCATGCCCTATTGCCCTTGCTCATTTGGGATTTATCGTAGCATAACTTTTGCTTCCAAGTACTTTTGAAATAAAAATTATATTTCAAAGAAGCTAATCAAATTTTCTATCTTATTAAATGTTTCAAAATTCTTTCCAATAATTGAAAATCATAGGTACGTACCCAAGCCTCCAAGAATCCCTTCAAAGGACTCTTTAGACTTCAGGAGTTTAAATTTAGAACAAGTGCACAAAATTATCCTCTACTTTGAAGTCTATAGTTTAGTATTTTTCAACCTCTCCTAGATATTCTATAGTCTTTTATTTTACATGTGAATTCAAATTTTCCAAATTTGACCATCTATGGTAAATAATAATTTTTTGTTTTTTCTATTGGAGTGAAATAGGTGCAATTAAAAGATAGTTTTGTTTGGTTGAGCATTTGCATCAATGCAAGCAAACTTTACCAACACTAAAAGATTAAAAAAGCAAAAAATTAATTTTTAATTTTATATCTTATGCTTTTAACTAGGTAATTTTTTTATAATTTTTTATAATTTTTCTTAGAATATAAATTCTATTACAATTCCATTGCTCGTTGGCTTTCAAAATCTTGTACTGAATATAAAAAATCAAGTTATCCCATACAAAACATTTCAAAAGTCAATCAAAAATTTAGATATGCAACACATAATCAAGCTATTCTATCCATAGGATTTTTTTAACAAGAGAGGTATAATTTACTACATTAAAAGAAGTAACCAAAAATACAAGCTCGAGAAGAATTGATTGGGCCAAAACCCAGTCAAAGCAAAACCAAACCAAATTTTCCCTATCTCTATCATTAGAAGAGTTTTCATGCCATTGAGAGACCTCGAGTTCTTTGACGTTCCCAAACTGTGGGAACGTCGCAGAACCAGCAATTCGACCTGGCATAGAGACTGCCAAGTCGGACTGCATTAATGAATTTTTTTTAAATTAAAATTAAAATTTTTTTATAAAAAAATAAAAAAATAAAAAAAATAATATAATTATTTATTTTTATTATTTTTATTATTTTAATAATCAATTAATTAGACTGTCTGGCCATAGTTCGTAGCATGGGGAACTATGGCCGAAAGGTCTCTTACAGGCCCCATTTTTCTCCTAATGTGCGGGGTTCTTTAGGTCTATATGATTGTAAGTTCTTGACGTTTGTAAAGATGTAAAAAACAACTCCAAGTCACCTTTGTGATCAATTACAAGTGCTAGAGGATCATTTGTTTGCATTGGACCCAATCTATGCACCTATAATCAATAAGAGTTTGCCAAATTGAATGTGTAATGCTCTCATGATTCTATCACCCATTTCTAGGCATCTAGATATTCCACACACACTAACAAAACTTGGTTAAAAGAACTTACAAAAAATTGCTGTCGAAAAATGAAAAAAAATCAATTGCGGCTATTTTAGGCTTATCAACTAGAAGGTGATCAAAACAACCCTAATTAATTTTGAGTATGTTTTTTCTTAAATCAAGTTTTGTTATAGTGATAGAATGATTTTGAAGAGAATTCTTCAAAGCTGGAGTTGTAGGCAAGAGTTTTGATTTGGGGATTCTCCAAACACAACTTGTACCCTCGCTTGTACTTCCATTCGAAAATGAACAATTTTGATTTGGTGGCCTTCAACCAATTGATAATGTAGACTACAACACACCAATTTTTTTTACGAATGCAAGTAGTTTTAGAAGCAATGCATGATAGATTTATTTGCTCTTAAATCAAATTGGTAGTAGAAATTTTTCTCCACTTGGTATTAACTCTTAAAGGACGAATTGGTGACCTTGAAACCATTCCTTTGGATACTGTGGGAATCATTGATTTGAAAAATGCAGAAGCACTTGATAGAAGTTAAAAACTACTTTAGAAGACCTTCCCTTTTCAAAACAAAATTCAGAGGATGAATAGTTATACTTTTGTCATTCATTGAACATAAAATGTTTGCATTATTGTTTATGGGTTAATTGCCAAGGCTTTATGCATCAAATGCCATACCATACAAGCTTCTTTACGAGCCATATTTTGAATCTAAATTTCACCAGAAATTTCAGTTGAATCAAATTGAAAGTGAGGAAGACAGATGGCAACCCACTTAGTATGGTGGTTTAATAGATTTCCGTTTGTTCATTTACAGTTGTCTATATAGAGGTGCCTAAAACAACGCAAAGCGATAGTAATTTGCTAGAAAGTGTGTACTCCACATAAAAGGTTTGTTGTGTGTGGTTTTGGAAAGTTCTAGACATCATTCTGGGTAATGCTACGATTGCTTTAAGTTGAGTCGTGTTCTCTTAATGGCGTCATCCTAAAAAATCCATTATTTATACTTGTAGATGGTGTGCAGTAATTGTCGAAAATTTGTGAATGGAATAAAAAAGTGTTGTGTTGCTATTAGACAGCCATCTCCATTGAATAAATTGATAACTGTACACTTCTTATGAATAGACTATTATATTTTAAGAAAAATGGCTGCCACTTTTAGAAGTATCTATAAATAAATTTGTGAAAGCATATGCTCTGAACTAAATGCATAAAATGATTGCTTTGTTATAACAAAACCGTTAATGATGCACAACTCTAGAACATGTTTGATTCAATTCTTTCACTTTTGTTTAGAGCTACATGAATGTGAAGACATGAATTATGTACGTAGGTAGCAAATGTTATACAACAATTCAAAGTGCTTTAGTAGAATACTCCCATTGTAGACTAGAAGTTTTTGGGTGGCAGCATGGATTCCAAATTCAAGTTCATGAGTGTGAGAACCATGACTACGGATAGTAGTTGTGAGGATGAAAGCCAAAAACAAAGTTTACTATACTGCTATACTTCAGGAAGTAGCCACTCAAATTATAGTAAAGAAGATGAGGAGTATACAGACCACAACAACTAACAATTATTTGAGTGGGCTAAGAGAGAAGAAGAGCTGGAATATTTGTGATAATTGTGTGCCATAAGCACAGTTGGTAGAGAGTAGTAGACTTTGAATGAGGCGAGTCGTAGTAGGCACCATTGTGATCGCAGAAGAATACTTAGACGGAAAGTGCAGCGACAAGAATCACAATGCCCTACTTGGCTGCTGTGAGCCCCAAATTCATCACTTGGGACTCATAGTTTTTTTTTTGGTTTATTACAAATTAAGGCATAAAGTACTACAAAAAGCCCAAAAAAGAGTGTAGAACCAAAATAGGTATGTCACGTACCAGTATAGCAATTGGCCATAAATAGCCTTTTATCCATAGATTATCCACAAAACCTACTTGTATATAGGTTAGAACCCGTAAATAGTGGGAAACAATAGGGCTACCGGAAACTTACCCAAAATAGCCCAAACCCAGTGCATGTGACTATGATAGGCTCAATTGGTCTTAGGAAAGATAGGGAGATCCCACATAAATCTCCAAAGATAGGTTCTAGTTTCTCCATTCCATCGACGAAACGTTAGGAATCCAAATTGTTAGCTTGCAGGTGTTACTTGTCCAAGACAGGCCACATGGAGGAATCCACAGCCGCCGGATAGTGTTCTTGGATCTGGAACATGTTGGGGTATCCACAGCGAAATCCGTTCGCCAAGATTCCCTCACGTGTGAAAGATTCCATGATTGCCGGTAATTTAAACAAAGTCAATTTTCGCCTCGCCACCAACTGTGTGTCTGAATAGCCCAAGACTTGGCTTGTGGCTTGGAGGATTCCATGAGAGGTTCCCCCAAAAGTCTCGGTTTTTTCTGATCTCTAAAGGATCTTTTTCCGAGCAGTCAACCGCCAAGGGCCATGACGGGAAATTCATACAAAATGCCCAAGACGCAGTAAAATCTCACTAAAATTTTAGACTAGCATCTTTTATGTTAATAACACGCCACAACAAATTTCATGATGTTCCGATAGCGGGAGGCAGCCGAAATCAACAACATTCTCCCAATTAATAATTACGGCAAGATCTTTGCGAGGTTGACCGGCGTCCCGGGAGCGTACGTAGTCAGAACGAAGACATCAAGGAGTCTTTTATTACTCCCTAGAGCCTCCCCAACAACCCTAGCTAGTTACCCAGGCCTAAAGAGGTAAACCCCAAAAGTTAGGTTTTGACCCTTTTTATTGGCCCCAGTTGGCGCTAGTTTACGATGGTTTTTTTGCAATAGAAATAGGGGGTAAGGGTTCACTTAGACTAAAATGGCCTGGCGCAATCCATTTGCAATTCCGAGTTAAACTCCAAAAGTTAGAAGTTAAGGCCAGCGTAAAACCCAAAATTAGGTGAAAATCTCAAAGACGGATGAAAAACCGGATGGATGAGATTACTAGTCGAGGGGGGGAGTGGGCCTTTGGAAACCTATAAAAGGGGGCCCTTCTCCCTCCCAAAACACCCCCAATACTTGTTTTGGGTCCGTGGGTCCGACCTTTCTTTTATGTTTTGGCGCTTTGTCAAAACTCCCTATGGTGTTTTTGGAGCACCTTTTGCTCCATCTTGTTGTTGCAATTGTTAGCGTGGGTGGCCCTTCTTTCTTTGGTCTTTTGCAAACGTTTGTGTACGTTTCACGTTTTGGTTACCATTAGATCCTTCCTTTAAGTCGTTTTCTTGTCAAGATTGGACTAACCCTAGAGCAACCCTCCACCGTACCTTGGCAATGCCGCTTTGGAGGGCCCCTAGCTTCGTGTTTCATTTAAAATATTGACTTCCGTTATACTAACTACGTACCTTATTTACCGGTTGTGCACTAACCCAAGTTGTGTCACATTGGGTCTCGTTGTTGTGTTTGGTAGGAAAAGAGTGGATTAGTCTCCTTAGGGGGACAAAACTATACCTTTCCGTATCATTGTCTAGTCTTAAATTGTGTGTTAAAAGTCGTCCGGATGGCGGAGCTTTGAACTTGTAGGGTAGAGTAGTCCTAAATTTGGTGTTAAACCCAAATCTACGGCAAAGCTTTGCACTTTTCCCCTAGTCCACTCCAAAGTTTAGTTTCCAAAACGCGTGGAAACTAGCCAAAGTTTAGCGTCCAAAAGTTAGAAATCAACCAAGTGTCCTGGACTAACCAATACATGCAAAAATGGCGAGGCACACCCTTGCCTAGCCTAGGTCAGCCATGGTTTAGGGTCCAATTAGGGGTCCAGTTGGGGAGTCTAGTCGGGGTCCGGGTAGCGTCGGGTCTCAACTAGTTCAGGGGGTCTAGGCAGCCATCGGGAGTCTGGTTGGGGGTCCATTGGGAAGTCCAATCGGGGGGTCCAGTTTGGGGAGTCCAGGCAGCCACGAGGAGTCCAATCAGCGGTCTGGTGGGGAGTCCAATCAGGGGTCCGGTGGGGAGTCCAGTCGGGGTCCGGGTAGCGTCGGGTCTCAGCCAGTTGGGGGGTCCAGGCAGCCATCAGGAGTGTCCGGTCGGAGGTCCATTGGGGAACCAGTCGGGGTCCGGGTAGCGTCTAGATCTCAGCTAGTTGGGGGTCCATCGGAGTCCGGGTAGCATTTGGGTCTCAGCCAGTTGGAGGTCCGTCGGGGTCCAGGCAGCGTCGGGGTCCGGGAGCGTCGGGTCTCAGCTAGTCGGAGAGTCCAACAACCATTGGGGAGTCCAGTTCGGACAGTCCAGCATCCAGCGGGGGGGGCCATCGGGGAGTCCAATTCGGGACAGTCCAACATCCATTGGAAAGGGGGCCAGTTCGGGGGCCGGTTCGGGGCAGTCCAGGCAGCCATCGGGGAGCCAGTTGGAGGTCCAGTTCGGGGAGTCCAAGGCCTCGGTCCATATCTTTAGTGGGTGGGTCGGGGAAGGCAAGAAGCGAGAGAGAAGGGGGGGGGGGAAGGCGTAGGTCTCGCGTAGGGGTCTAGAAGGGCCTCCCAAAATCAAGCAAACAAGGACAAGCCGGGAGCGGTCGCCATCACAACCTCACCACTAAAGATTACCTCCCAAAGATGACCATGAAGGGGAGAAGGGGAGTTTAGATAGGGGAAAGGAGCTTTGGTAGAAGATAGGGGGAAATCCTTCCCACCATTAGGACAACTTACGCGCGTGGAAATTCGGTGTGGCTGTAAGTGGTAGTTAACTTGTACGTTGACTTTCAACGCAAGTGAAGGACACCCCAACCACCTTTTGTCAACAAGGCACGCGGGTTGAGGAGAAAGAAAGGGGGGAAGAAGAAGGAAATACCCTCAAGAAAGAAGGCCCATCTTTCAACCTTAAAAAAAAGGAAGAAAAGGGGCCACTTCCAATGCATCCGCGCCACCGTCATGGGGGGTAGGGGGGACGTGGCAACCTTGGTCATGGAGCTTCAAGCCGGGGTAAGGTCTACACTTCCGCCCTCGATAAAATAAGGGCCGAGTTTATAAGATAGGCTAGGATTAGGATACAAGCGACACGGCAGTAGGCTAGAAGTCGTTTGGAACATGAATGAAGAAGTCCAATTAGGAAGAATTAACAAAAAAGATCCATTGCTTGGAAGGCACAATAGATTGACGCTTAGACGCCCATTAGAGTAAGGGACTTACCTTAGAATTAGAGCCTAGTTGTGTTTGCTGATTTACTGAGGGTGGGTAAATAAGCACCCACAGCCGCATACAAACAACACGGAGACTACGGGGCCCATGCAACATCTCCTTGCGCAAAAAGAAGGATAACAACTAGTTGGACAAGGCACTTTGAACTTGAAGCTATAGCTCCAATGGAACACATGCTGTGATGATAGAGGCAAGGCAACAAGGCAACAATATTCGGGTCCAAGGGTGAATGCAAGAAACACTAGTACTATTTTGCATCACAATTGGAATGACGGAGTTGCCATTTGCCATATCTTTTGGGAAATGAAGTCCATGTAATTGAAATTTTTATTGGAGATGGCTAACTTGGAAGTCCTCAGATTCTTTATTTTTGAGAAATTTTGAAAAAAAATCCTTTAATTAAATTATAATTTACCTAATTTGTCACACTTTGCGTTTTAGGGTTTTTTAGTATTGTAGAGTATCCAAAAATGATGATGTACGTCTAGGATTGTTGTGGGCTATTGCCACATTAGAAGGGCATGTGCCCACCAAAGGGCATTCAAAAAAACACAATTCTTTGTCCTCAACATGCATGCAAATAGGAATCCCTTGCCCATAGCGCTCCAAACATTCATGATGGTTTCAACTTTTAGTTTTTGGTGAAATGTAATCACTATCAAAAGTCTTTACAAATGGCCAATTTTTAGTTTTTTTTATTCATGAATTTCTAATTATTATTAATTTATACTTAATTTTATCTATTTTTTGTGATAAACTGTCATTTTTTTCAAATAGTACTGTTTCAGTATTATTAAGTACTCAAAAGTACTATTGGCCGTTGATTTTTCGGATCAACGATTGAGATTGCTCCGTTTTGTAGTACTCCTAATATTGGGCAGAAAAACGCAATTTTGGCAGAACGCTCCCTGAATCGTTCGTTGTTTCTTGCATCTACCCCCAACAACAACGTTAGTAGTAAGATATACAACACTCCTGAGCAACGCAAGAATGCAGTGGAGTAGTGAATGCAAGTGCAATGGCTACACCTTCAAGTTTAGTGTGTGTAGAGGCCACAAGGCACCTCCTTGAGAGTTGAAGTTCCATCATTACGTAGAATAAAAATGAACGGTAATTGGATAGACAAGCAGCTAAAGCAAACACTAGCAGTTGTGGACAACGGTGTGCTAGTAAGAACTACTGCAAAACACAATGGTATACCATCATTCACTTTTCGTGGACATTTCTATGGCACTACAATATATAGAGGAAGGGTCGGAAGGGGATCCTCATAGATGCAGAGGAACAACAATTAGTAAATTATCTCATGAGAATGCAAGAATTGGGTTTTCCTCTTATAATGGGCCAACTCAAAGAGAAAGTTGGTATACTCACCTAAGTCAGGATGATTCCTTTCAAAGATGGAGTGTCTGGCTCTGGTTGAGTGAGATGCTTCAAAAGAAGGCATCCCAAATTATCTCTTAGAAAATCCCAAGCCTTGGAATAGAAACGGACAAAGAACATGTGTCTAGAGGTAATAGCATCCTTCTATAAGAACCTGCAAAGGCTATACAACAAAAACAAATTTGAGTCACAACAGATCTAGAATTGCGATGAGAGCGACGCCTAAGCAGGTAGAGATGGTAGTGGGTACGTAATTGTCAAGAAATGGTCCAAGAATGAACAAAAAGTCACTTCTGATAGTAGGGAATGGTTGTTTGTATTGTCATGCATCAATACTAAGGGCAAAAGCATTCTAAATTTCTATATATTTAAGGGAATTCAAAGAGAGACAAGAAATTTCTTAGTAAAAACAAGAGAAGTTGGTGATGCATTGGTGATGCAAAGCAATGCATGGGTGACAAATGAATTATTCATAGAGTAAATGCTTCATTTTTATTCATACTTTTAGAGATGTACAACATTTCACCTACATTAGATGTTTTTTTCCTACTCTTGAGGTCTGTGAATCACTAGAAGAAAATGAGGGGTTTTGCAACTACAAAGAGCAACTAGTTTTTAGTTGCACCGGACATTTGCAACTGGTGACAATCTGGAAGGCCCCAGTTGCTATGGACAAGTTTCTAGTTGCACTATAGTTGCAAGGCAAAACGTTTTAGTCCCGCATTCTGTAGCTTACTTGGAACTTCATCGATGCGCTTTATGACATGGTTGCCTACGTGGTATTCATTGCTATTTGAAGTCGGTAACTAAGTTGCAACTTGCTTATGACTTGATTGCAACTTTGATGCGATTGGTTTGCTACTTCATTTCAACTACTTTGCAACTGCTTTAGGTATATATTTGATTATTATACAAGGATTATGGGACAATATAAGCAGTTTGTGACTCATTTACAACATGTTTGCCACTTCTTACCAACTGGTTTGCAACTAGGTTATGACTTTTCTATGACTACTGTGATTACTTTATAGGGTATGTACAACTTTTTTGTAACTTTTTTGTGACTCATGAATCATGAGTACAACTTATTTGCAACTACTATGCATCTTGATGATACATTTGTGCAACTTGTAATCAACTACATACAAGTATCTTACAACTCATTTGCAATTGATGGTCAACTAGTATACTCATAATGTCCTATACAACATATTATACATAATATACCATACATAATACAACACATATAGTAAACCATACAATATACACCATATACCATACATTCATACAATACTCACCATACTGGACAATTGTGTTAGGTAGCTCCAAAGGCCACTTATTGTGATTTTAGGGTGTTAAGAAGACAAGTTATTCATACAAGTGGGGTGGCAGGAGGTATGACAAATGATATGGAATATATAAAATACAAGAATTATATTAAAGTAAAATTTCAGATCGCATTTAAACATAGTAGACTGTTTTTCTTTTAAAAACTTCAAACTTTGAAAAGTTGGAAAAACAAACAACCTTTTATCTCCAAAAATCCATTTAATATTTCAAGTCTTTAATCAAAATTTATGAACAAAATTTCAAAGAAAAATTAGAAAAAGAAAAATTCTTTGACATTTTTCTTACATCTTCTTTAAATTTGTCCATCATCATTGTACATGGCGAATATGAACATATGTTATAAAAATATTATTTTATAGATGATGCAAGGAAAGAAGGTTGAAAAGAAATAATACTTAAAGAAACTTGTGCTTGATAGAGATTTGTAAACACATCAAATGTGTTTGTCAACATCATTATTTAAGCTTCTAGTTTGACTATTCCAAAGGATGTGCCACCTCTTCCTCTTGTTCCATCTTTGGTTGAAGCCATAGAGTTATCCAAAGAACACAATCTTTTAACATTTGCAAGATATTGAAATTTTTGCAATCCATTTTGTTATTCTCAAGTTTGAAACTATCTTTGTATTGTTCTTTAGTTCAAAGAGAATTCATATACAGATGTATTATATTTTGTGAAAGAAAGAGTCATCTAGAAATCCTCTGTTCCATGGAAGCCATTGAACCAATTTTATTATAAAGTTGTAGAAGCCATTATGATCTATATTTTGAAGTGTTGTTTTCAACCAGTATGAGCTTTATGTAGGGCAATGATTCATTTATAATTCATATAACAAAATAACAAATTGTGAACTTCAAGCAAGTTCCATAGCATTTCAAATAACAAATCCGACTACAATTGTTTTGTAGTCTTCTGGTTGTCTATAGTTATTCAATATTAATCTTCCAATGATTTTTTAGTTGTTTTCTACTCAAAATGTAGTTGTTTCCTAGTTGCATAACTTGTCTTCTTGTGGTTGTTTTGTAGTTGTAAACTAGTTGTATTTTGGTTGTTCTATACTTGTTTTCTAGTTGTCTTTAAATTGATTTCTAGTTGTACTGTAGTTGTGGATTCCACATAATGCAAAGTTGTCCACATCGACACTTCTAACGAATATAGGATGTAAAATACCCACTCTGTTACGATTCCATTTTTCTACATTTTGTTCTACGACTACTCTGTAACTACAACAACATACACATCAAAGTTGGTGCAATTATAGAGGATTGCAATTGCAAGATAGTTATATAGGACACTTAGTTGCATTTGAGTTGCATATGGCCGGTTGCAATGGACTCGTTTTTCTTCTAGTGAATTGCCAATTTAGGAACCAACCAAAACTGGCCAAAACTGCAGTTTGCGAGCTGCGCTAACATGGCACAACGACTACCATATCGTTTTTTTTCAAAAAATATAAAAATATAAAAAATAAAACTTTGTTTTTCATTTTAAGAATTTTGAATTTTTTTTTTGAATTTTTTTTTTGACATCGGCATTTGATGAGGCCTTGGAGAACGGAGTTGGAAATAGGCCTGAAACGGACCTAGACTAGCCTCCCTAGATCTCATCTAACAACAATAGGCATCTATTGATCTTAGATGGCTATGGATCTTACATAACCATGGAGTTGGCTATGGTCAAGGGATTAGACATGCTCACTCTACCTTCACACACATCCTACAATCTGTAACATTTAGATGTATGCTGTTTTAAGCCATTCAAATTTTTATTTTGAGCTTATAGAGATAAATGGAGTTTATCTAATAAAAGACAAGTGCCTGTGAAGGAGGACCTTGCATTGGGTGTCACGAGCATTGAGACGAACATTTTTTGCACATAACATTATTAAAGGTTTTGCATGCACGGGCATCTATCCATTGAATGTGCAAGCCATGAATTCCAAAATGGGGCCCAATACAGTGTATGAGACATCAACGGAAGAAACAACCCATGGCCATCGTCTAATGACTGTTAGTGAAGCTAAAAAGCGAGATGAATTCCCAAATAGGAACTACAAGAAATATTGGACAAGGTTCCAAGTGATCTGCTTGTATGTACACAATACTACGTGCAAATTAATGATGACGAAGAGAACGCAATGCCATCAGCAGAAGAAGGAGATGCAATGTTCAATGATGTAGAAGAAGATGGTAATGACATAATAAAGAATGGATTCACTGATCTTTTGGAACTACCACGTATACCTTTACCACGCACTTTGAAACCACAAATGGAAACTATGATAGATTACCAGACATCAATCCTACTCACTGAAGAGGACCATGTGAAGCATCTAAAAGGTTTGGCCGCCATAAGAGATGAAACTGTACAACAGAGACACTTGCAGCAATTAGAAAAGGAGGATATCAAAGCATTGAAGGCACAATAAAAAAGAGGAGATACAAAACCAAGCAGGCAAGGAAAGAACTTGCTACAGTAAAAAGAAAGCACAAAGAAATGTAGAATTCTAAGAACGTCAAAGCTATGGGCTAGAAATTGCATGATATCATTAAGGCAAATGCCCCTACTGTTGATTACAAAGCTCTTTACTACGGCAGCACACCCCAAATATGCAGGGATAACCAAAAATTTGCAATGTAAAGAAGGGCAGTAAAGAGAAGGGGAGAAGACATTATTGACTTGCTACCTCTAAAACATGTCTGACCTCTATGGACTCTTGCAGCAAGTGTCCAATACCAAATGTACACTGTTCCCATCTTCCAATGCCTGCAATCGGCATTCAGTATGCTACCATGTGCACTTAGACCATCAAATATAGAAGGGTTTAGTTCCTACAATTGTCACTAGTGACCCAGAATACTATCTCCATCCACAATGTGTTGTCAAGAGAACGATAAAAAGGTAGTGGTGGACAATACCTTCAAGGATAGTAGTAGTGGGTGGTTCCACAAACGTACACAAGCAAGCACAAGTTCAAGCCCCCATCTACAGACAAACTACAAAGCTCACTAGTTAGCAGTGCACACACAATGACCAAGTAAGATTGCAACAATGGCTGAACTATAGTGTGATGTTCACTTGTAGATGGCCAAAAAGAGAGACGTAGCGGCAGTGAGGGAGACAATCATGGTGCAATGCTAAGAATAGGTACAACAAGAAAGGAGGCAAGACAGGAAGTTCTCTAGAACAACATACAAACGGATGGAATGCTCTTACAACAGTAGAAAGGAGGCTTTACAAACAATGCAAGCAAACTGGTGGCCACCTGAGGTGCGGTCTACTTTTGAACACGCCAAGTTTTTAACTTCTCTGTAGAAGTGCAAAAGTGACTAAGAAGCAAAGAAGGCGTCAACGTTCCCAATGTTGCAATGGTATCTTCAAATAGTCCCTGCAATTGACTCTGCAAAGGAGACAACGTAGGAGGCGACAAAGTTGGAGGCTAACTGGCTGCAATGTAGGACTATTGAAGGCCCGGAGAAGAGGATGATGGAGGAGGCGATGGAGTAGGAGGCCGCGTGGTCGGAGGAGCCAGCACTGTCGCCTCGACTGTCGCAATACTATGGCCGTTAGAGGAGGCACTATAGCCATCGGAGGAGGCAACGCGGCTTTGGAGCAGACAACGCGGCAATCATAGTAGGCAGTGCAGTTGGAGGAAGAAGCAACATACTCACAATTTGACTTTGTTGTGGGCCGAGGAGAGGCTTTTTGTAATCGGACTTTGCTTCTACCTTCCAATAGCTATGTACGCCACGCAAACTGCGGACGCAATTGTATTTTTTTTAAACCTTGTGTAGGTATACAATTGTTTTCTCTAACAATTCTTTTTACAATATAGACTGCATTTATTTTGAGAGTTGACAAGTTTTTCCACTATGAATGGCTATGATTGCATTTTAATTTTGAAATACACACATTAAGCACTATCAAGAACAATTTCAAACTCTACTTTCATGGCTTCTTTGACTGACTTGCTCTGTTCACAATCATTTTTGTCTTCATTAGCACAACAATTTATGAACATTTGTAGATATCTATAGCTGCAATCTTCAATAAACTGTATTTATTTCATTTTAGCTTAGAAAATTTTGGTTTCAATTGCTCAGGGGGATCACTTAAAGTGTCCATTAGAAACCATGTGTGAACAAAACTTTGGACCCCCTATATACTTTTTGAATTTTAAATTAAAAAGATACAAATAGAATTTCCTACTTTGAAAGTTTATGTTTTGAATTTTTGATATTTTTATTTGTTAATAATAATTAGTTACAAATTTTTGAAGTAAAAAGATACACTGTAGAACTGAAAAACAACTTTCACACCCCTATATTATTATAAGAAAAATTTGTCTAAAAAATGAACAAAGAATTCCTAAAAATAACTCTTTATTGAAAACTCATTTTGAGTTGAATATTGATTCAATGGTCATCTAAATGTATTCTCTATAATTATTTGAGTTGAAAAACATGCCATTTTAGTTCATTTTCAACCTCTTTTAAAAATCATTTCATATTTTATTTGAATTGGAAATTTCAGCAATATAAATCTATAGTCATTATTAAACAGTGTTCAAAATTTTAGATTGAAATTATAGTTTATTAGAAACCACTTGTTTGCACATAGTTTGTTATAATAGAACTAAGTGCATCCCCCGAGTTCAATTGCCATGGATTTGCTCCTCATTTTTGATTCCACAAAAAATATGGAAATCACGTTTTCTTCCTCTTAGTTCTCCATAGACTTGTTATATATTGTCCTTATATGGATGCTTTAAGAGTAGACTACTATAATGGCATGTTGAAGAAGAAAGTGTTGTTCTCACAATAATTGTAGTAATTCCAAAGTTTTTAATACTCAAATATTTTTCACCATTCACCATATTCATTTTTTGAATTTAAGAATCAAAATGAAAATCTTGCATAGAAAATATCCCACACAATTATACATTGCAATTTACACATCCTTCAAAAAATCCTTTTTAAAAAAAAGATTTTCAATAATCAGCATGATTTTTGAGTTTTTAATTTACATTTTGTAAATACTAGAATTTTGTTTATTTTCAAAAAAATCTTTAAACTTTAAAGTTTATAAAAACAACAGAATTGAGCTCGTGAGTGTCCAATCTAAAACCATATTTGTATTTTTTTGGAACCTTTTTGGATTGCAATTGATATGAAATATTGATTGTTGTATGCATTTCAGATGTATATTCATAAGAATTCATTTAGATATATATGTATTCTAAATTCCATGTTCATATCTATATTCTATATCTATATTTCATATCCTAAAGCACCAAAACCTAATTGTTTGACAACCAAGATCGACTGTTCAATGGTCAATCAATGGCTATCTTTTTTAATCTCATCATTCAATTGATGGCATTGGACGGGGGGACTTTTTTTTATAAGAAGATCAATAGTTGTGGTTTTTTAGCAAGGAGGGTGGGGAAAAATTGTAAGAACAGTAGGTGAATGTATCTTTTGGGTGCATAGTCATTACTACCCAAATGCAACACCTATGTTTGGACCAATGAAAATGCAACACTAAAATCTAAATATCAATGATAACTTGAGTGTATACAATCAAAAATTGAGAGTCCATTAAAGTCAAGTGTCAATTTATATTACACCTAGAAACAACACTTTGAAATTTCATATTTTATTCATACAATGTCAAAATAAAGTTTGTTGCAATTCTCTTAAATTTTTTGATAACATCTACTTTACATAACTATGTTTAATAATAATATACTCAATTGCTATTAGAGTCAAATCTAACCTTAATAAGCTTAAGCCCTTAGGGCCTAATGAATTTGTACAAAACAAAAATGTGGTATAAAATACAAGTCTTATAATTTTTTGAAGTTTGCATTAAAGGAGTCAATGTTAAGCATTAAGAGTAGAAAGTATCAGTCATTTAGTTAGATTTTCTAAACTATTTATAGATTTTCTTCAATTGAATTTTGAAGATTCAAGTTCAAAAATTCACCAAAAATGCTATTTCTATCTTTAGCTTTTGAATTTTTTTTATGATTGTTTAACTCCTAAAGGACCAAGTGTCCCTTCAGGGGACAAATGGATTTTGGGCAGGTACCTACGAGCTGAATTTTTCTCTTGATTTTTTGAAACTTTTTTTGAAGATAGAAAAACTGATTACCTTTGTGGAAATATAATTTTTTTTTCCAATTGGTGCCCGAGAACAAAAGTTATGCCCACATAGCTCAAAACAGGGGAGACTGGATAGCAAACAAAATTTGCAAAAATTTGAATTTTTTTTCTAAATTTTTTTTCCTCATAGATTATATTTTTGTCTATTTGTAAAGCTTTGATTCATTTCATTTGGATTTTTTATAAGAAAGTTCTAGACAATCTTGTTTTTCGGGCAATTAGAGCATCTTCTTCGAAAAATAACTTGTTGGATTCATTTCTGAATGCAATTTTGACAATTTTTCCAAAAAAATAAGTTCTACATGGTTTAGTTTGCTTGCTAGAACAATCTCACCGTGGGGATTAGTGCATTTTAATTCTATCTTAGATATATTAATAAAATAGATTTTCATTCAATCTTGTATCTACTTCTATTCTACAATTTTTTTAAGAATGGAAATTAAGTTTCTTTGAAAACCTTTTTTTTTCCTAGACTTTCAATTCAATTCTCCACTATAATGATTTAAAGCTCAAAACTTTGTAGTACAAAAAATTTAAGTTAAAAATGTTCAAAGTCAAATAATCTAGTCCCGCAATGTGCTGAAAAACTTGTTTTTTTCACTTTAAATGCAAATATCTTGCAATTTGTACAGTGAAAAATTCTGAAATTTTTTCCACACATTTTCATACTAGTAAGGTGTAAGATCCGATGGTTAGATATGGGAAAAAAACAAGTTTCAAACTTTTTTACTTGTTGCTGTAGAAATGGCAGTTTTTGAGTGTTTTTTGACAGAAAAAGGCCTTGGTCCTTTAGGGGTTAAAATTGTAGTTTTATTTGCTTTGCAAAAAAAGGCAGAAAATTTAACAATGAGATCATCAACACTTTTTCCAAATAGTAAACTTTACAATCCCATGCAAATACTAAACACTTTGCACTATTTTCCTTAATAGTTTTTGTTGATTAATAATTTTTGTTGATTGTGTGATCATAATTTTTGAATTTAAAAATAGAAAGAAAATCTGAAGAATTATACTTTGCATAGAAAATATAAATTTATAAATTTTGTTGTGCCTGACATCGCTGCGACCATAAAATGGTTCATTTTAGGGGTTAAAAAGCGCCTTGGCTTCCAAGTCCCACGAAGACTTCCGCACCAAGAATCTCGTTCGCACACCGTCACCATGAAGTTCCCTATAAGTTCGCAAAACGTTCCCATGTCCGAGCACCCCTCCCAGCACGGTAGTCCCTAGGATCATCCACGTTTGAGATCGACGGCCCAGAGCGCCGAGCTTTCTCCCCTTCTTCTTTGCTTGGGAATCACGATCTCGTCCCAACTGCCCGAAGCCCTAACCCTAACATTTCTTTTCATAAGACGTCGAAGAAGGAGCTTTGTCATGCAATCGCAGGGTCAAGGGTTCATTTCAGCGTCCAAGATTGTTGTTAGGGGTTCATTTCTCGACCTTTGTGTATTTGTCAAACATGATTCGTTCCATTGACCTTTGAAGTTTTGTTGTCCGCGACCTTGATAGATGCACATCCGTTGTTGTTGATGTAGAAAAAACAAACTACTAGATAGCCCGAGGATGAAGCAAAATTCTGCAATTCTGATGTGAGCAATCACACGTGTTGAGAAACCTTACACACAAATGCGAAACTGATGGGCTTTCAAGGAGATACTCGCGTTACTAGATTGGAAAGTGAAAGGTTGGTTCAAAAATTCTCGTGTCTCTGTGTTTGTGAGGGTGTCAGGTTGTTTGAGACGGGTAGCTAATGGATCTGTTGCTGCTGCAGCACAGCAACCGGACTTGTGCTGCGCTCTTGCCCGAACATCAAGTCTCTGCTTTCCGCAGCTGCGGAGTCCCAGGGATTATCGTCTGAGCTTCAAGATGCGGCTGTGCAATACTTGGAGGCTGCTGTCATACCGTACCCCGTTATTCGAGACGTGTGGGTGCAGCTCACTCCTGGATATGGAGTGCCGTTCCATCAAGTCTTGGCAGGAAGCTCGTTTGTCCTTGAGAGTCCCAAGCCGCGAGAAAAGGTATCTGGAGGTTTTGTGAACCCTAAAAAATTCGTTATGAGTAATCTGGTTTCGCGTTCATATCCCAGAGTCCGAGGATGAAGCAAAATTCTGCAATGCTGATGTGAGAAATCACATGTGTTGAAAAATCTACACACAAATGCGAACTGATGGACTCTTTTTCATACGTGCGGAAAGTATTCGCTAATTCCAGCCCTTCAGTGGGAAGCTCATTGGGGTGAAATAGAGATGAAGTTGATCATAATCGTTGTTAGGGCACTACATTTCTATCAAGATCTACGTTTCATTATTATTGAGATTCGCGATTCATTTTGAGATTTGCGGAACTTCTTTTTCTATGTAGAGCAAGGAGCTGAAAGAACGCCTTGCAAACTTGCAAGAGCTTGCTGAGAAGAAGGCGTACAGTGAACTTGTGAAGGATGTAACTAAGCATGACCACGATGAAGATCGAGAGTATTTTTCTTCTTATAAAAATTCTCTTGGCTTTGGTAAGAACTTATTATGTCATTTTCGGATTTCTTATTGAAGGTGACTCGTCGTTGTGCATTAGTTCTGAATGACTGCATTGAAACGAGGCACACCGGTGTCTCGTTTTTTTGGCAGATACGGCTAGTGTTTCCGTGTCTTCTGGTATTTTGTGGTACTTTTATTTTTATCGGTTCTGACAGTATCTTTTTTCGTCGACGCACCTGTCGCCTGTAGGAATTGGGAAAAGCGTCAGGAGGAAAACTCTGCAGTTTCATTTGACTTATCGTAATGTCGTTTTAATGTTTCCTGCTGCAATTTATTTTGCAGGTATACATGTACTATTCATCATGTTTACAGGCTACGTGTTTGGCTATGCCGTTATTCGCTCTCAATTCCCAGATTCTCCCGCAATGGTAAGTGCTCATATTCTCAGTCTGAAAGTTCGAGTTGATTTGTCATTATACTTTTGAAGTATCGCTTTCGTCACGTTTTCTCATATTGCTACAGGTATCCAGTAAATATATTTGACTATGCCTGATCCGTTAAGAGGTCTGCTTCGAGGATCTCTGTAATTTAATTTAACCTCCTGAAAATCTTTTGTGGATTCTTGTAGCAACACCCTGAAATTGTTATTGTCAATGCAGCATGCGGCAGGAGGAGTGTTTGGTCTGATAGCTGGAATGTTTGTTGAGACGATTCTTTTTATCACCCGAGCGTCTATGGCTGAAGAAAGCTTTTTAATGAAGGCAAAAGCGAAACTCAAAGCAGAGCAGGCGGTGCTGCAGAATTCAACTGAGGCTTCAGTTCCCCTGTCTGAGGTGCAGGCCGAGACTCCAGATTCCATATCGGAGATCCAGGTTGAGCAGGAGGTACCTTTTGGAATACGTAAACGGCGTGGACTAGTCCAGCTTCCAGGATAATTTAGCTTCGTACACGGTTTTCTGCGCCGGTAATAAACAATAATTTTGGGTGGTCTACGTGGGTCACTAACAACGAGGCAGGAAACACTGGATGAGACACGAACTTGTACAGTACGTAAATCAGAAATCTAGATGATCAACATGATTATTCACACGGGGTTATTATGACTAAAAATTCTTCGTACAATTGCGGTCAAGGAAAACTGCGTCTGACAGAATGGATAGCTTATTCAACTGTATGAAGCATCCAGTCTTGAATATGAGAGCGGTTTGAACTTACCTGAAAAATACAAGTTATTGTCGACCTTCACCTACTTCAGGTTCTCCCAACACTGATATGATTCGCTGAAGTGGCGGACTCGAGTGTTTTGTTCGAGAGCTCGTGAGTCTTGTCAAACTACTTGGGCCCTAAATCTTGTTAACTACTGGGATCCGTGCTATCAACAAGAATTCACCTGCTCATGCTCTTGGATTAGTTAGCAAAGGGTGCAAGCATGACTTGGCCATATGTCCGATGAATGGAAATGTGGTGGTCAACTGTCACTTATCACGTTCTACAACCCGCACTGTGATGCATAACAAACTCATACACTGAGCCAGACCAAATATCCACAAGGAAACGAGTCTGGGAAGCGACTCTTTACCATGGGGTCGATTGATGCAGGGGGGCAAATTTCAGAGAAATGGTAATGAAAACTGCAGAGAATGCAACAATTTGCCTAATGTTTGGAACGTTGGACATGTTAAAATGTATGCAAGTGAAAGCTAGGAGGCTACTCTTTTAGTTCATAGCTAGTAGAATAACCACATTCCTTAGTTATGTGAATGAGTCATGATGATCTGAGAGCAAACCTTTTGTATATAAATTGCATGCAACATTTAACATTTAAGGTAAAGGGACCTACAATGAATAACTTCAGCCTTTCAGCCTGTAGCATATGGGAAATATGTTGAGAAATTGAATGCAGTGTGTGGAATGAAGGATGAGGATGAATGCAAAATAAAGGATTTTTTTTCCTCAAGAATGAATATTTTATTCAATGTGAATGTGGATTTTTCATTTGGATTCATTTTGGTCTCATAGACTCATCTATTTTGGTTAGCTCTGGCATTTCTCCGTAAGGTAGTATGTTCTAAAAGTGCCCAACTTCTTCAAACTGCCCCTATTTTGGATGAAGAATGGAGTTGCAAATAGACTAATTTTGGAAGACCTATGGTCACAAATAGGTGCCTATGCCTTGAATCTTTGAAAATTTATAAATAATTAAAAAATGCTTGGAAAAATACAAAACCATTTGTGTTAGGTTCCACATTCATTTTTCTTTCAAAAAGGCAGACCAGTACTTAAATGGTTGCTTTTAGAGCATACTGCTTTAATCAAGGAGGGAAGAGATGAGGATGATAAGGTCCAAATAGAGAATCTTTTTCAATGAATAGTGCATCTAATTGTTGTTTACAATAGGGCACTTTATAAGGCCATCATAGGAGAGTTGTTTGAAATAGGTATTGACATAGCTAAAGAGTAACTTACTCTTTTGTAGCGGGTATCAATAGAGAGAAGGCGATTGGTGGACGGTTGAGCTTATCCGTCTAGTGAGACAACGGTCGCAAGGAGAGAAGAGAGATAGGTAGGATTACTAGGATAGGCCATAGAGACAGCTGGACTTGTACACAAATGAATATGAATATAAGGATTTGATTTACATGAAAAAAGAATGGTATTGAGTTTGATTTTGGACTAACACTAGTAGAAAATCTGAAATTTCTGTCATTTTGGATGCGTTGTTTTGGAGAAAATTTGTTGAAAATAACAAATTTCTGTTAGATTTTCTCCAAAACAACGTGTCTAAAATGACAGAAATTTCAGATTTTCTACTAGTGTAAGTTGCACTTATAATGTTAGTATTGATGCATAATCCTCATGAGAAAAAAGGTGGCCAGAAAGAGCAATGAAAAAATTGTGTACTTTCATTGCCTTTTTTCTATTCATCCATTTTATGGTCCTTACAACTTCCTATTTTGTTTGGATACCATGTAGAGACAAGTATTGAGCTTCTACATATCAATTCTTTACTTTTGCTGAACTATCCATCAAAAAGATGCAATGCACTCCTACCAAACAACAACAACCCCTCTAAAAATCCTTGGTCATTTGATGTGTGTTCAAAACAATAAAAGTACCCTGATGCCATCTATTTTTCTTTTTGCAAAATTCTAACACTGTTGAAGGAGGGCCATTAGATCTAGCAAAAGGCCCCTATGGATGAAGGTCCAAATTGTCAATTTGGGATATGGATATTGATACCGATACGATTATAAAAGATGGATATGGATATAAATACGAGTACATATATAGAAGACAAATACAACAATACTGAAATATCCCATATCGATTTCATATGGGATTACAAATCTAAAATTATAAATAGGAGGTTGGTTGGTTCAAGTTTGGATTTGGAGCTAGTGTGTGGTGGTTAGGGTTAGGGTTTGGAAAGGATTGGGGGGGTTGGAAAATGAATAAAATATTTAAATTGGGTAAGTTAACCTCTCTTCACTATGCTATGCATTCAAAAGAGAGGTATATAGACTATAGTAGATCCTTTTGTAGGGTCTCTTTAACGACCTCAATTATCTTAGTGGTAAACCTCTAACAATTGAGGTGGTATGTTGCCCATAAATTATTAAACATTGAGCAAAATGGAAAATAAAAATCATCTTTTGAAATTAGATTAAACTACTATAAGAAATACACTATTATGAGAATGTCTTGAATTTTTTTCCAAAACTTTGATATTCTAAATTGCAAGATTAGTGTATACCTTTCAAAACTTAGAAGAAATAGTTTTTTCAACCTTGTTTGATAGGCTCACTAATCTTGTTTTTTCAAAGAGGTTTTTGCACTACAAATAGTTTATTTATTGGATGGTTGCATGCAATATCATGTTTATTACATACTTGCCAAATTAAAAAATAGAAGAAAAATTTAGTACAACTAGTTAGAGAACGCTAATTTCCAAAGAATAACTACAAAATCCTTCTCTAAGTATGCCCAAGTATTTTTCCCCTAGCATATAGTGAATCCATGATATATTTTCTCTTAAAGGTGAAATAATAGGCAATTGCAAGAAACACTCGTACTATTTCTAGTCACACATTGCATACTAGAGTTTTTTCTAAACACAACTTTAGGAGTAATGATTTAATTTAGTTGATATTCATAGTGATGATGGATAAGACCATTTTAAATAAAAAACAATTTTGAGCATTGTTTTCTAATACTTTTTGACTATTCTCTTATTAGAGAATTATTCTAATCTTGATTTTTCTAGGAAACAATCTCCTAAATGGCCTTAACATTGGCTATGTAAAAAATCATATTTCTAATTTTAAAATACTCCAAAAAAAATCTAAGGTACTTGACTAATACACAACGAATAATATTGAATCACTTCAACATCTCTTCTATAATTCATAAAAATTTCAGTTTTTTTTGGGGAATATTTGAAATTTAAAATATTTTTGTGAAATTTTGAAATCACTCTAAGAAATATTGAAGAGAATTAATATCAAATAAAAAATACTCTTAAAAAGTCCATTTTTTGTCCTACAAGTGTATACTGCAGTGTAAACCAAAATTTCATATCATTCCACATTTAAAATGTGGTATTATTCAAATTGCAGTAAAATACACCTTTGCAGGATTTTTTTTGAATTTTTCAAGAGAGAGAAAGTAAGATTGTAGAGTTTGTTTTACTAATTTTTCTCAAAAGCAGAAAAAAAAAATCATTTGAAATGTCAAAATGAAGTTATAAAAAATTGAAAAATTACAAACTCAAGTCATATGTATTATTATAATAATTGTATAAGATTAGAAATCAAGCTTGAGAAGCAAGAGAAGGAATCACTCAAAAGGAGAATGCAAAATGAGGGAGGGGAAGCCAAAGGCGATGGGTGACATGAGAGTAAGGAGTAAGATCTTGAAGAGCTTGGAAATTGCAAAAGTGCAGAGTACCGATGCATTCCCCAAACTTGGAATCACTGGACTGGGTGATTGTATTTCAGCAAATAACTGATTTGTTTTTCGATGCACATACTTTGGATGACAAAACAAGGCTGCCTTCCAACTCCGTGGCAAGGAAGGTATACGTCAACAAAAGAATTCTGATAGAAGTGCAAAACCAGACAAAAAAGCTATTGACTACACAGTAAGAGAAAGAAAAGCTGGCAGGTAATCTAACTATTGATACGCAGAACTAAAAACATTCAAGAATCTCGTCAAAAATAGAAATATTCCAATTCACATAAAGAGGCATCTTCTACGTCTGATAGAGAAGGAAGCGTCCAGCATTCAAAACTCCCATCAATGTACAACTCACGAGCATACCACTCTTCCTCACTCCAGAATTGATCTGCAACAAGTCATTCTGCAAAGGGAGTTTGTAAGGAAATGTGTATTTCCACTTTCATTTTCATCCTAGACGATAACCGCAAAGATTGGGAGCATGCTCAGAAGGAACCTCTAGTATTGTCACAACGTAATACTACTGGAATAGGAAAGCCGGTACTAGGCTGAAGAAAATTGTCCATCACGGGAAAGCCTCTAAATGGCAAGCCCAAGCCCGAAGGGAAGTCTGTCAAGGAGTGGTGACCTTCTTGCCCTTCTTGCTGGAGCTTTTGCTTTGGAGAGCACTGCCGCTGCGCTTGGTAGCGGGGTTCCTGGGCGTGCTTCCCTGCCGAATTGTTGGAGTACTCAAGACTCCCTGCACGTAACGCTGCAGCCTCCAGAGTGTTGCCGGGTCCTGCAATGTTTCCACAGAATTAGAGAGAATAGAGGAGGGATAATTTCCATCCTCTGGTGAAGTGTCTCAGAAGGCCCAAGGGAGAATAGCTCTGGGTTGTAGAATGTTACGTGTAGCTCAAAGTGCAGCACGAAACAATATTGGTATTTCTGTCCCTGCAGAGATTCCTGGTGAACTTATGGAGAGAAGGAAAAGGCTGACCATACCAGTGAGAGCTATATAGAAATTTACATATGTTTCATAACTTTTACTTGTAATAAAGTTTCTAAAGTTTCAAGTACTAAATCTAACTGAATCGGACTAGCCCATCCAGTTATAAATGATATGTCTAATTCAAACTTATAGCTAAAACTGAAAATTAGTCATTAGAATTAGTGTGGCGCACAGTGATTGCACTTATACGTTTAGTTGCAGAGAGAAATAGGTATGGAGCGAACCTGGGCGTCAATGTCAACTTCGACTTCGTCGGAATTTATATTGAATAAGGGGTTTTTCTGTGCAATGATTTGGATAACGTGGCTCAGATTGTCAGGCGGTAGCTTCCCAAGGCTCTGCCCCAGATGCCTCTTCTCTTCCACAGACATTACCCTGCTGCTAGATGGAAAAAACCATTCATCAGTGACACATTTTGTTATAAAAAGGATTACATAAAGCACATCTTTGTCAATGCTGACTGAAATCAACATAATGTTCCAGACTTGAGGCCGTAAGAGACATTATATACAAGCTTTACATCAGGTATGAAAAACGTTAGATTTAAAATTTGTTAAATATTAGATTTAGCATCAAACTAACTTCAAAGGGAAACTACCACATACAATTCTCTAAACAATACTATTAGATAGCTACTATGGTTCTGAACCACTATGTGTGGGATTCACAACAATTTCTCTAAATCCATAAAGTTCTACGAGCATAGTAGCAGTTCATGTTTACCAGCAATACTGCATGGATTATAAGAACCACAAAAAGTGATAATTAAATTGGAGAGCTAACCTGAACTTCGGCGTCGCTTGTTGCTTCAGCTCTTCAAGCTGCTTGTCAAGTTCCTCCAACTGCCATTCCATATCCAGTGTGTTTAACTAGAAACACCCATCCCGTCCTATAGACTGTTCTCTATGTCTGAGTTTTGTGGAATGACCATTCATATTCGGTACCGTGCAGTGAACAAGCTAGATATAGAAGAGTTCCGCATTGGCTATACTGAAAACAGACGTGAACCCAAGATTTCTAGCCAAGTAGATTCCTCGGGTTTCCTTAGACTCAAGAAGATGTCACCAGGTTTTCCTGTCAGGCATCCAATGAAGGTGTCCCTTGACAGTTTAACCCCTAGTACCTGAACTAAAAATAGGAGTCCACTTTGAAAAAGTCCACTTTGAAGTCTTAAATAATTAAAAAAAAAACATATTTACCAACTAAAGCGTTCTTCTTTCTATTGGTATATGCTGCTACCTTACTAATTGATTCAGATCAACTCCTATACATATGGAAGCAACTACTTTTGGTGATTTACGCACTTAGGTATTAGTTCTCCCTCACCCCGAGTCTCTCACAAGGGGATGTTACTTCAGCAAAATTTTGCTCGTAACTTACCTGAATTGTATATTGTTCGGTCATTCTTTCTGTGTCTATCTCTTCCACTACCTGTAATCCGTCTTTTTCCTGTGCTTCATTGTCTTCCTGTAATCTTTTCACCTCCTGCACACGATTGTAAGTGTCGTCAAAAGCTTAGAAACACTGGAGTGTCAAGAAATAAGTATCATATACGGCTTGGAAATGCGGTTCAAATCAAAGTCACTAATATGAATTGAGCTCTACATCACGAACAAGATCATCATAGAGTACAATATCTCCTGTAATATATGATATGGTTGAACTTCGAATTTAATTTCTTGATAAATGAGGAACACAAGCATGATAAAAGGATCAGGAAACGAGGGTGGTAATCGACAACCCGTAACCCCCAAAGGAGCAAGGATTCACGGTTAAATATTATGACCAATTCGATTGATCATAATGTGAAAAATAAAACGCAGATGGAGCCAAATTTTACATCACCAGGATCAATGAAGAACTTTGCAGGAGTTGGACAAAAAATAAATAGAATTGAACAAAAGAAAATTCCATATTACCTACTCAAAACTGCTCAAAAAACATGATGCCCAATTTTGAGCTTCCTGGTCCTTTGGGTATTAACAAGTTATGCTTACCTCCTCGTGCATTTTTGGTTCAACCACAGACTTCCATCTCTCCTCAAACTTATCAGAGAGGGTTTTGGACATAACATATACGTCAGAGCCCTCAGGATTGTAAGTCATAGCATTGGAGAAGACCAGGCGCATGTCATCACAGACCTCCTGAACATGCTGATACCCAGAACCATCTTTAGCATCCATTTTGTTCTTTATTGTGCCCAAGTCCATTGGCTTTTCGATGACCTGCTCCAGGAGGCGTAAACATTAGAAAATAAATGAATAAAATGGATAAACTTTCTATATATAAATCTGAGGTTTCATAGTATCTATGGTGATTGCTAACATCGGCATGTTTCATGGACATGCCTAGCCTAGGAGATGCATATGAAATATGGCTTGAGAGGATGTCACATACGTCGTTGTAGTCATGTAGACCCAGGCCCTTAACATCCACAGGCTTCATGAAAGGCCAAGCCCACTTATGCTGAGATAACTGCACAATTTTCCAAAGTCACCGTCTCATCAGTCGCAAAATCATACGCATTCGCATACTCATAGCTTCAGGATTTCAGTCACCAAACTGGATATTTTACTTTACTTTACTTTACATAGAAGACATCGAAGTTGGAGATGACAGCTTCAGGTCAGGTCACGATAGATCTGACTTTTAAGGCATTACTAAGCATAGTCCACGTATCTACACAGATTAGTCATCAGACGATTTGTAGAGCTCTAAAAAGAAAGAGGACAAACCAAACTACAAGTGCAAAAAAACGTTGTTATGGACCCTAAGAAAAGAAAGAGCAAGTGGGTTCTGGTATGTAAATGCTGCTTCCACCTGTTTCCAGATGCTTTGCATTTGGCGCATTAATTCTAACATGCGCCTGCTTCGAGCTGCATCCCGTCTGTTTATATCCAGCTGCTTTTTGTTGACAGCACCGCCGCCTTTGTCACGGTCTTTCCCAGCAGTTCCCAACTTCCCCTTACTTTTTCGTTCTACATTCCTCCTTTGTGTTACCTCGGCAACCTTCCTCTCCATCTGCAAAGTTTCCGTAAGGTTGTCAGACTCGTTACATGTCACCCAAAAGAAATACAATACTGTACCATTGAAATAGGGATAATGTTGTGAAGCAGACTCCAAAGCTTGCGCTCGTTTCAATCAAGTAATTTGTTCCCCGAGTGAATAATAGCTAGTGATTATGGATTAACAAACCAAATTACCCACGGTATTATATATACGGCGTCGTGAACATAGAGTTGTGATGCAGTAACGGTACCCACAAAATCATGTCCCGAGAGCAAGGTGCGTAATGAACTTAAGACAGGCTAAGCTGACATTGTGGCCGTTGATCTCAAAATACTGAACACTTCAATATGCGTGAAAGTATTGAAAAGCAAGCAGGGTGCTCTGAATCTAGGAAGTCAAATTTTGGGGGTCTCTTATATGTGCTTGTCCTATTGCTGCATACAGGATTCTCCTGTTGCGGTGGTTTGATTATCCTACCAGAAGGAGGCACAATTCCATTCCACAATTAATGAAATATTTCCTGACATTGTCTCTTTCAATGTGATTATTCCTGAGTTTTATAATCCAAAACAGAGAAAGAGAGTGATTAAGGCTCATCCTAAGCCGCCAACTACTAGTCACCTCATATATATTTCAACTCGAAGATATTATTAGGGCCTCTTTACACACAAGTCTACTTTAAGGCCAAATTCCATTTTTAAGGTCAAGTTCCGCTTCCCTTGGTGCAGTAAATAACATTAGTGGATTCCGAGCACGGTTTCCATTTTGGCTGGACCCTAACTCTTGCTCCCAATTCCACATCCTTTGGCATCAAAACTTCCAAAAAGAGTAGCCATTTAGATATCTTTCAGGTAATCAGAATTTGGACTTGGGACTCAGTGCAGGACCCCAATTTCCACTTCTATGCTCTCATCCAATCAGATGCTGAGAAAAAAGTGGAACCGGAACGTAGTCTAAATTTTTCCTTAGAACAACAACAACAAATGGTGTCCCAGTTTGTTTTGCAAGTCCAGGAAAGTGAACAACGAAAGGGGAGCACCTCTTCAACTTTTGCTGATAGGCTCTGCACTTGTTGCTTCAGCAAAACCTTTGAGGCCTCTGAGATTTCCGGTTCATCCTCATTTGCTCCTGTTGTACTGTCTCTGGCCTGCCCAACTGCAGCTGCAGCTGGTAATGGCGGTCTGCCATCCCTAGGTCTCGCTCCTGCAAGACCAGATGTTACTTGGAATATGTACTCAAACAAATGAAACTGTAAGTCATTTTCGCTCGCCGAGTCCTTTCAAACAGATAATACTGAAATCCTTAAACAAATGGAACACAAAACCTAGGGCTTAACCACTAATTGCCCAAAGTATAAATAGAGAGTCCACTTCTGAAGCTAATAGGTTAAGCTGCAAGGTGCCATCCGTGATATGATTTCAACAAACCACATCAGAAACAGAACTAATACTATTCTCAATTAGAAAATCCGCACTGTTTCATATGTAAATAAGAATGCAGAAGTAGATACCTCGTCCTTCCTGTGCGGCCTCATCACCTTCAGCTCCAATTCGTGGTTTCATTGCCATTCACTCAGAATTTATAAAAGCGATTTGATTCTGAAGCACACAAATGCAGTTATGGACATTAATGACTATTAGACTGTGGACCCCAATTTCCAGTACATTTGTGCGACACTTTCTCGTCCCCTCAAGCGCGTTTCAGAGGCTATTTGTGGGGATAGATGACACAAATGCGAGGATTCTAAGAAAAGCATGTCATGACGAACAGTCAGGGACAAAGTATAGCTCACATATTCCTGAAATCCCTAATACATATAACAAATTCCATTCCTGAAAAGCAAATGACATGAAAGAATTTTTTGTTAAAGTGTCACTTACTCCGAGTACAAACAAACATTACAACCCCCTGAAAGAATTCTCCGTGTATGTGTAGAATGAAAGAGATCCCCGGCTCAGCATTGAGCCAAGTTCTGGCTAGGATGCGATTCATAATGCAACAAGGATCACGAGCTTGAACTTCAATAACATTTTGAAAACGAGTTTCCAAGTCCAACTCACCTTGTGTATGGTGGCGAGGAACATGAGCCCACATGCCAATGCTGGTTTTCTGAATATGGTCCTCCAGTTGAGCACTCAAAACCTGCATCAGAGTACTGTACATTATCACATCATAAAATTCGTAGAGCCCACGCATCCCAGTCACGAAATTGTGAAGTCTGTAGCGAAGCCCTAATTCCCAGAAATGGACTCAGCTTTGTCAACTTGAGAGGCGATGTGTCAACCTCAAGTTCTCACACTAAGTGAACGAAACTAGATACACTATTCCAAATGAGCAAGGGTTTACGAAGCTATTCGACTCGAAAGAGGAAACTCGCCCATATGCACGACAGGTCTGCGTAAGCCCTAAACCCACCGCCACCCACGTGCTGCTATCCCTCGGATGTCCATGTAATTCTTGTTCAAACCGAAAGAGAAAAACAATTACATAGATGACACCGAAACAGCCATTCGGATCGGCAAGACCTAACTTATTTCCCCAATCCTTTCACTTCAGGTCAGGAAGGATCCAGGAAAGAGAATACGAGGATGCACCATGAAAGATGTTCACAGCAATCATGTTCGACTTGTGGAGCATTTCACGTTAAAGCTTCCCGTCATTGCGCTGGCGAAGACTCCTAATCCTAAACAAAAATTGCAAGCAAAAGAAAATGTGAAGCCAGTCGCCTTTCCTCGTAAGGTGGTGAGCCTTGGGGACTTGAGGGGTAATGATATTGCATTCTACATCGCAATTTCGTCCACATCTAGTAGCAAAACACAAGGAACATTCGAGAATCCCAAAACGAGAAGTCACGTAGAATACTTTCTTGAATGACAATAGAAATTTCTTTCCATTCATGTGACCAATTCCTCAGCTTGAGGTAAAAACTTTCAGCTCTACCGTCAAAAGATAGCATTGAAAAAATAAAGCGATTGAACTACAGAAAGAACCCAACAAATAGCGATTACCTTGAGGTAGGATCTATCCAACACTGATGCGGTCCAAGGACGGCGAACCCAATATGACTACTGCAGAATGCGGAAGGGAAATTATTAAGCAGGTAAGTGGATTGCCCTATCATGTGAAAAACCCAGTACATGAGAAGATGATCCCACATGTGATCGATTTCTGAATCCCAAAGGAGGAGTAGTACCCCTATGGCGTCCAAACCCACGTCCACTTATTCCTACAAGAAATTCGATACCGATCATGACTAATAATGTGTACCAAAACCTTTAGGCGCGACATCGAAGAAGCAACTGTACACATCTACACAACCCAGTTACAAGTAAAATCGAAATGCTGCAAGTGGATCCAAGAAGGAAAACATGCCTAGGCCATGAACGACACTCACCTTCAGGCTTCGGCTCGTCGTCTGCTACAGCGAGTATTGGTCGAAAGATTCAGCTTCTGCAGAAACCCATCACATTAGAGACATTCTATGCCAGCAGTGACAACGACTGAAGACAAATTCTCTCATTCAGCCAGTGCAATAACCTGAGTAAACACCTATCGCACTGATGAATCTCTCTACCCACGCTGGTGGAATTTCAATCCACTGTTTGAAATCCCTATCTGCTTGGATTCAAGCTCCGTCTCAAATGAAGAATTTCGTAATAAGAAAGGGATGGCTAAGATTTCGAACTTCATAGGAAGTCGAACCACCCAGCCCCGAATGTTAACCCCGACACAACAACATTAACAACAACATTGCTATGACGCCTCACACACGGCCCTCTAATGGCAACCTAATGGAATACACTAGCGGAATGCGAACTAACACTACTTGGTAACAAGAGAGAAAAGCAAAGCTCGTCAAAGATTGAAAAACTCTGCGTAATGGCTCAATTGGGACCAACCCATATATTCCGACAATTCTGACATTGCGATTGCAAGAAGCCCTAATGCAAACTTGGTAGCAAATGATGGTTCAACCCATTTTGAAACCAATCTGGTCATGACCATAGCGGCGGAGAAGATTAACCTATTTCATGCGCAAGAATGTGCACAAGCTGGATTCGCACAGCGTCACGTCATCTGGTATACAAAAATTTGTAATGGCTTCAAATTGTTGACGGTGATGGCGAAACCGAGGCCATTTTCACGGAATCTAACTCATTCAAGAAGATCGACAATCGAGGGACTAATCTCTCAGCCTCGAACGAAGGACATGTTCACTTTTGGAGCACTATTCTAAGGGTTGAGAATGACCAGCAACATGTGTGACAGACAATTTCAAAAAAGATGTGTGCATAGAAGCATCAACATCATCATCCCAGTCTAGCAGAGTTCAGGCATGCATGGAAATTAACTGTGAACAAATGCCAGATTGAAGCAAGAATTTGAGAAAGGGAGCTAGAAAGGCGATTGAGCTTACTGCCGTCAATGCAAACAAGAAATCAGTTGGGCCAAACATTCAAGTAGTCGAGCTCTATAGTTCTAGCACGCAAGTCAACCTCAAGACCTAAACAAAAAAGTATCCGTTCTGTTGGGCTCACAGACGAGCATCAAATTGTCCGCTGGAGATTAATGGCTGAGTCAACTGCACATTGAGCCTGGTATCTGAATTGAACGATTTAAGCCTTCAACCCCCATCAGTCGATAGAATGGTTGCAACCGGAGCTTTGAGTTTTCAGCTGTGAGGTAAGATACCCACTACAAATGTATGATTTGTCAGGGCTATGTTTTGACAAGGTGATGTAGTAATAACTTTCAATCACAAGATTTTTTGGTGTAGTGCCAAGTTAATGAATTTGAAAATTGACCCCGCTAAGGTATAGTGCAGAAAGATTAAGCACGAAGATGTCACGGTTTGTGATAGAACTTGTTGAGGTTTAATCTCACTGTTGGAAAGTGTGCCTTGGAAACCGCTGCTGGTTTAAACTGATTGCTGACGTTTGGTCATCAAGAGATTTGCCCAAAAGAGTCGGGTTCTGGTGCAAGATGGCAGTGAGCTCAATTTCTATCTCTGCCTGGTATGCAGAGACTTGATCTAGGAAATAATCTGAATGAAGCGGCCACTATTCTGGAATATGGCACTTCTCAAGTCAAGCAAAGCAAAGGAGAAAGAACATTCATGCATGACCTAAACCTTACAAAAGAAGCCGGACTGATGGAACAAACTCCAAAACACAAGTGATCAAGGAAGCCATAGAGCCAAAGTAATAAGAGAGTCAGATTGAATGTGAACTCCATTGATCAAATGCTACAAAGATTACAGAAATGACACCTAGAATTTAATGCTACCCGCCTGTCTTATACCCACTTCGTCAAGATTTACTTGTCTCACATTTTAATAGAATCCGCTACAACCTACAGGACTCTAGGTTCCTACAACTGCTACCAGCGAAATCCTGCTATGTGTACCCTAATGTTGTCAAGTGCAACAACCTGCACAAAGAAGACTAAATTGCTTGCCCTCTAGTACTGTGAACTGTCAACAATGGCCTACAAGAAGTTGAGAAATCGGGATTGCAAAGACAGAGCAGAATAATCACATCTTGAAAACAAGCATATGCAATACAAGAAGCTGTGCCCCTGTAAACTACTCTGTACATTGTTGTGTTGGCTTACTTTCCAAGTAAAAACCTACTCAAATTTCCGTACATTCACTGCAGAAGTACCTAGTGTCAATGCAAGACCTCCTCCCCTTCCAGACAGAGCCAACAGAACATAGAGTCAATTAATTTCTCCTCAAATTGTAACTCTTCTATACAATAGATGTCAATGTGTCTTTGATGTCGAAGTTGGGATCCGGTATCCCTCATTCTACATGCACATCTGCCGGCTTTGCATTTCTTTCACTGTGCATTCCAAGTTAATTTGAGGATCATATGCATGAAGCCCGATGCCCGTCTCATAGCTGTTATAAGTCAGCTCTTGCTTATGGGCTCAATGTGAACTCTTTGGATGGTTCAAATCGATTGCCAATCTTTGGACATCAATAGATACAAAGAGTATAAGGAGGATTCTAGCCAAACCATCCCATTAGCATCAACATGTCACAAAAAAAAAAAGTACAAGTTGTAAGAGAAAATAGTTGAACATCTATCCCCTTCCAAGACACACCTCAATTGATCTCATCTTGGTTATTGTACCACCAAAACCCAACACCCTGCAAATCCAATAAAGTACCTTCCCTAAACTAAACCCTAAATCCTAAAATTCAGGTCATTGAAAAGTTCATCAAGGCAACTTCTCTGGAGCTCTCCACCGGATAGAAAGCCATTGAAGCACACCAATCTCAACTCATTCTAAAACTTCCCCACCCACCGGCCAAAAGACGAACTTGAAACACATCATAGCCAATGTTTCTTAAAATTGCAGGTACCTCAAATTCCACTTATGGCTGGATGACACAACAACAGACATTAGGAAGATGGGAAAAATAGACCTCCTCCAAAAACTTCACAAAAATGAGTGCAACGAATGCAAGAATAACACAAAGATGGTTGAAAGAATCGAAATTGATGCTCTTCTTTGTTGGAATTCAACACCGGAATGGAAGCTCTTGCAAGTCGGAGAAGACAAAGTTGATTCTTGAGCTTTTACAGCTAATGTGAAGATCCTATTCACTTTACTGCAACGGAGGGGATCCATTTACCATACAAATGTAGTTTGAACGTTTTCCTACAACAATCTACAGACTTGTACCATGTAAATTTGTGCCATCTAACACAAAATTAACCTATGTTAACTAAGTTAAAAATCAATGGAAAGAATTGATTGTCAAAAGGTTATGTGATTTCACACTTAACACTGGAAGGGCGCTAGCCTACAATCAAGATAGTCACTCAAAATTGATCTGATTTTTTAACCAATGCTTAGGTGTATTTTTTATTTCTACAATGATTTGAAAAGTCTTCCATCAGCCATTTTTTTTGGCCTTAGCATCCCTGTAAGGTTGTATGCAAGTCCACATTTCAACAACAAAGTGTGGAATTGGGGTTTAAGGATTGAAGTTGGCATGTAGAAGTGGATAAAAACTTCAAAATCATACATGTATATATTATGGTATCATATGATGGGGTTGAACCATCATTGCCAAAAACAATGCTACATAATGCTATAAAAATGATCAAAGTAAAAATAAGGCATATTAGTAACAACAAATTAGTATACAAGATAAACATGGTTGTAAAAGCTCTAGCTTGACACTCTTTGATCTTCTCATACAACAATCAACAATTTAATATGACATACATCAAGGAAACTTTAATTACATCATTTATTTTTTAATGTATATTTAAGCTTCAAAAACATCCAACCACATGAAAATTAAAGTGATATGTGAGTCATTAGAAAGGAATTGAGGCCTCTGGGAGACCTTCCGGCCATGGTTCCCCATGCTGCGAACCATGGCCGGACAATCTGATTAAAACAAATTAAAAAATTAACTAAAATCATTTTTTTGACCCTGCAAAAAGCAGGGCAGCTGCACTTCACAAGCTCACATTTCTATGAAAAAATGACCTAAATAGTGGTGCTTCTTTGGATTTGTTTTCCTAGACAAGTTGGCCACATGCTTGAAAATTTTCAGATCATTTGGGATAGTACAACATATAGGAAAAAAATAGTAAGTAGGTAGTAGTAGAGAATGAATAAAAATACTAAATTATTTACTATTTAAATATGGAATTGAAAATTTCCAATCCCAATGGTCAAAATGTTGTAATAATGTATCTACATCCTACTATTTTATTTTTGTCCAAAACTATTGAAAATTGGGTAAGATAAAGGATTTCAAAGTTTATTTAGAGTAGGAAATCCAAAACGACCCGCAAACAAAAAATTCTCATAACTTTTGACTCATTGATCAAAATGGAATGATTCAAAGCTTTTCGTGTACATAAAACTCTAGAAAATCAATTCCAAATTTTTGTTTCTGAAAAAAGTGATTTTTTCTGATCTGCCCGAACTGCCTGGTTGGGAAAAAAAGTAACATATTAGGCTATAACTTTTGACTCATATTTCCAAATGTCATGAAATTTGGTGCATATGAAAGATCTTACTTGCCCGCACATTCTACTAAAATTTCAGCCCCAAATATGAAAATATCCGCTCGTAGGTACCTGCTCAAAATTTCTATACAGCCAAAAAATACAGTCCAGTCCTTTAGGGGTTAATTAATTCATTACTGCAGTCCAACCTGGCAGTCTCCGTGCCAAGTCGGACTATTGGTTCTCCGATGTTCCCACAGTCCGAGAACGTCGGAGAACTCAAGGTCTCCCAGTGGCTCCAAAACTCTTCTAATGATTGTAATACTTACAACTTAGGCATGTATACTGCACTACAATTCTAAAGCAAAATTGAACCCAATCAAAACCAAAGTCAAAATCAAAGCAATTTCAAGATTGAGACGCTATTCAGTTATCAAACCATACCAAAGACTAACTCAAAATAAATCAAAACATAACCAATGAAACATTGATGCAAAAGTGTATAAAGTCGAATCATGTTCTCTCACCAAAACAAATCAACTCCAGATTGAAGTCAAAGTAGTAGTAGGAAATTAGACTTTGGCAAACTTACCAAAATAAAGAAAATTTCAAACCAAAATAAAGTTGAAGCCAAAGTGTTTTAAAGTAGGCCCTAAACTCACCAAAACAAGGCAAAACACAACTACAACAAATCTAAATTGTCAAATTACTAAAATCCACAAAGAGAGCAAAAATAAGTATCTTTAATCATCCTTAAATAAATCTTAAAATCCTAAAGAATGAAAAATTCAATCTAAATTGCCAATCTTATGCAATAATATATTAATTGCTTATCCACCATTGAAGAAGCCTATTACCATTCCTTGATAGGTTGAAAATGTTTTGATTGTCACATTAAATATCACTAACATACATTATTTACTTAGAATATTAAGAAGGGTGAATTTAGGGTTCAAGGATTTATTTTATTAGAGTACTAGTAAGGGCACAAAATTAGTGTCTCTATAGACATATTATTTGGCTAAAAATTTGTTTTGTTCAAAAATATTTTAGCTTGAGCAAATTTAAAAAATGTGACTTTGGTAAATTAGTGTCACATGCACTAATAGGATAAATCATTGTATCCCAATAATTTTAAAATGACTTTTTGTGCAATTTGAATTCCAAAATCAAACCATTTCAACACATGAGTGTTTAGGTGTGTGATAAATTAGTGGATAGTCATTTCAAAGATGCAAAATCAGATAACTTCCTTTTGAACTGCCCAAATGAAGATGGACAAATATGGTTTAAGACTTCAAAGTAGGGCCCCCAAAATGCACCATGTGCCTAAATGCAACACTTATAGACATAATCACTTCGTGTACATTTCCTAAATTAATATATATCTATTCTTGAAGAAATGATTTTAGAAGATTTGCCAAAAAGAAACTTTGACTCTTCATAACTTTTGCAAACTGTACACTACAAGAAAATGGGGGTATAAATGACTTGTCCACAATGACTCCACCGACAACAATGACTTCAAAGTGATTGCAAAATGACTAATTTGCAGTCATTGTCGTCGATGGAGTCATTGTGGACAAGTCATTTATACCCCCATTTTCTTGTAGTGGTATCCAAACGTTGTATTCTTTGGTGCATTGAAATCTCCTATCACTTGCCAATGAGAAAATATAAATATTTTGCAAGTCTAATAATAGAAATGGTCCACAATTAAAAAAAATAAAAAATAGGTGATGGTTTTGGGTGTCCCAAGTGCAGTTTTGTTTTTTTCAAATACACGGGGCCAATTTTCACCTTGAGAAATCTTTATGCACCCAAGCCTTCTGGACATTTTGAAGGGGGAGTTAAAAAAATTGCCAAGCTGTTATTGTTGCAGCCCACAACCGTCCTGCATCAAGTGAACCACTGCAACACAAAGGAGTCTCGCAAAAAACGTGTATAACTCGCCAATCTTTTCCAAATCTTGTCTGATGGTTGTCCAATGCTTGAGTTTGAATCCAGGTGCAAATTGCGCAAGTTTCTTGAAGTGCCCAATCTGCGTAGCCTTCACTGGAGTTATGGATCCGGATGGCTAATGGCTGAGCACATGTATGATTAATTTTTAATTTTGTTAAAAAACATATGAGAGAGATCATGGGTGCCGCCGCGTATGTTACTCTATCCGCTAATGAGACAAGCACTGTTGATAATACCAGCTGGATTGCAATTCATATGTACGTTATGCAGAATTGGGTAGACTACGGGTGCCCTTGTTCATCCATTTGCAGAAATTGGAAAGCACCGGTCGGTGCAACTCGGCTAACAACCTGACGGCCACACTCACGGCTGCTTTGACGTACCATCCACGGAGGTCTGGATGCTCAAGCAATATCATCAAAGGTAATGTGTTTGGGGGCAGATGATGTGGCCGCCTTTCAAGGCCAGAAGAATGATGCCACAAAGAATCATCATGGGCTTTAAGAATCAAGAATCATGGGCTCCATTCTCATTGGGAGTCCATTGATTTGGGCATAGGCTGAACCTTGCTCTGAAAGTCTTGAGCGGGACCTTAAGCGACGTGGGCATCTTCCAAGTCGTGGAAGTGCTAGCACGCCTTGCACATGGCTATTTTGCTCACAGTCTTAAAGAATTTGCAGAGTTCCGCACACTTGCACAGTTGATGGAAACAATAAGGTTCAAAAATTTCTGAAGAATGTCAAAACTCGGTGGGTGAGTCTCATTGGTCCTCTCCGACGTGTCCTGTCCAAGTACATCAGTCTTTTGGCGAAAATGGAGGCAGACCAGACGAGCTTAATTAGGTGAGCTCCTTTAGCCCATTTGTTTCTTATCTTCTCTTCCTCGTTTATGCATGGTTACTTTGTCATATTCCTTGTTCATGCAACATTTTCAATGTCCAATGTTATTGAGCCATGATTGCTATTAGTTTTTGACTCATTTCTCCTTGTGCAGGCACTTTTGACTCTTCTGGCGGATCCTTACTGCCCATTCGCCATGGCTGCAATGTTGGAGGTTGTAGGTGAGCTCATGAAGGGGCTCAGGCACGTAATGTGTTTGTCCGTGGCTTAGTTTGTGGGCGGTATGCACGAGTGCCCAAAGTACTTGTTCAAGTTTTACGTGGATCCCGAAATCTCCTTCAAATGAGAAAGACTCTACATGTTCAATCAGTTACTGCAGCTTAACCACGAGCTAAATCATCTCACTTGGTTGAGTGACATGAATGAGCCTGCAGCTGAGCAGTACCTTGCATTTGTCCTAGGAGAACAATGCCTGCTTGCGGATCACAATCTTCAGAAGCTCACGAGGTCTAGCTTTCAGGACCTGATCTCAGCAGTGAAGGCTGATGTAACAGGTAATTATTCACTTTGCTTCCGCCAATGTGACAATTTTCATGCTATCTCTTGCATTGTTTAATTTCAGTTAATGGGTGCTAGGGTTTCGGTTAGAGAAGTTGGCTGAATGTTGATTCACTTCGTTGCCTTCCTGCAGGTGGTGCCGGGCAATTACTAGGCGAAATTCAGAGCAGATTTCCTGCTCATCCAGTGATGGACGCGATGGGTATTGTATATCCGCTGTACTGGAAGGATGGAAACCCGGAGCTCACTTTCAGGATGCACTTGGACGCGCTGAAAGACTACTTCGGGGATGCTAAGTGGATTGGAGAAGGCGACAAGAAGCAGCTGATCCCAGCAGTTTTGAATAGGTCGAAGCTAGAGTCGGAGCAACCTCTTTTCAAGTTCAGCATGGCTTCAAATGCCGCATATGCCATGGAACCTGCACCTATGGGAAGTCCAGAGCACTTGCTGAATCTGAACCCCCTTACGAAATTGTAACACATATTAGATTCTAATGTGGCTCTTGCTAGCCATTTTGGTGAATGTGTGAAGTTTGCTAAAATTGTTATGGTCCAGGTTCACGGTTCCGTTGAAGATGAACGTGTGTTCTCATCTTTGAATTTCTTCTAGAAATAGGCTTGACAATCATCTCTCATTGGTGGTTGGCATGCATGCCCAGCAGGTATTTCAGCTAGAGAGCTTCCCGATTGATGACTGCTTCAAGCAGTGGGTACATTCTGCTGAGCGCCATCATTATGGCACTACAGCGTAGTCTTTGAAGGTGATAGTGTCCAGTTTGGTAGACTCCAAGTCTAGTTTACAGCCCTCCAGGGTGCTGGCGATGTGCCATTGCGCCTTGAGCTCAGTTTTTTCTTGCATTTAGCTCTGTTTTATCTCTAGCACAGCTTTAAGTGTAGGAGGATTAGAATTGCATGCAGCCTTTTGTTTTCATCTTCAGTGCAGGTTTGAGGCACTTCGTTCTTCGGTGAAACTTAATTAGTTTCAAGCAGTAGCTTCTTCTTGGAAGCGTAGTTCGGATTATAGTTGTGATTGTGCAGGCAAATCGGAGACTATGAGTAATATGATCTTTTCTCACCTGCCTCAGTTGTTTCTCTTTTGAATTTCTGCGTTGTTATCTATGGTTTTCAACTAGAATTTGTTGCATAATCCTCATTCATCAATGTCTTATTGTGCATGTGAGCATGTCTACAGAACGCACTATGAAATGCCTTTGCTACTATGTTACTGCAGATTCTTACTCAAGCATCGGAGCGCGTTCTTTGCTTTGCAGGTCCCGGACTTACTGTCTGTAGAAGGTAATTCAACTGCCTTGTATAATTTCCTACTCCTGATTCTAAATCAGGCACCAGTGTGTGCGTTTGTGTGTTGCAGGTACAGGTCTTCCATTCGTGTCTCCAACTCTGAAGTTGCCAGAATCTCACTACTGAACACTTACATGTAACCAGGATACCTCCAATGGTTGAACTGTACAACAAATGAAGCGCCAAAACAGCTTCTTCACATGAATTAAAGTAGCCACCCTTGAAAATTGTATGAAATGCAAGCTGCCAGAACTTTCAGAATTACATGTAAACAAGTAGCCACGACATGATGATGTATGAAAATATTCTATGCCTTGTCGCCAAAAAAAAAAGTGTGATAAAAAATAATTTTCTTATACTAAAAGAAAATATGCCAACTAGCACTGCCGGTACAGTACAGTACTGTGACGCGACAAATCTTTCTCCCAGTAACGTAAAAGAACCCACTGTACCCTAGGGTTTATATAGGGATACCTTCAAAACAACAAACGAAACCCTGTCGTTAGCGCCTGTGGACCTGTGCAGCATCTTCTCCCCAGTAAGAGCAGTTAAACTCCCTGTCGATTGCCTCTCGTTCGCAACATTCTTACCTCTGCCTGCGTTCTTGCAATCCCCAATCTGTCCCCTCCTAAACTGCGAGAAGTAGAGCTAAGGAGACTCATGGTGGAGGCAGCGTTCATGGCCGTGAGTTGCGAGCCAATCTTGGTCGTAAGTCGAACTTTGATGTGGGTAAATGGAAGGAGAAGGCCAGAAGAGTGTCTGGATTCTTTGACAGATTTGAATTTTCTGAATGTAATCCACTATTCAGCCCACATGCTGCCGACCCACCAATTACTTCGAAGGCAGCATGGAGTCAAGCGACTCAATTCAAGCCTCCGCTTATCGTGTCAGATCTAGAGTGGAAGGGTATCCCTGTTTTTGCAATTCGTCTGTCTTCTCCCAGTTTTCCAACAGCTTCTGATCGTGATCACTTTGAAGCGTTTAATATACGGAAGAGTGATTTTTGGGAAATGTATAGAGCGGTTTAGGGCGAAATCTTTGGGTGCAGGAGCCAAATTTTTGTCACTGTGATGAGTTTCTTATGCAACATCAAAATGGGAGGCTGTATACCACTATGAGTGACAGCGGACAACCGTGTTTTCGCTCGAAGACCAGTGGCCAGAAAATTGTTTTGTTTCTGCAAGCCGAATCCCAGGTTGCTTCTCTACTTCATCGTATTTCACGAACGTTGCATCTCATTATGCGCATTATGTGGCCATTAGAGCACACTTTGTACAACTTTTTACGCCCCAACTGTTACTCTGGAAGGGTTTCGTGTGTATTGTGCATCGTTTGAATCTGTCAGGTGTAGAGAAGTACCAGTGCTCATATTGTGGAAGACTTCGGCCTTCATGTGATGTGGAGCGACAGACAAGAGATTTGATTAACATAACTTTTCAGCTGCAGTGATAAGAAATTAACAGGGAGATGAGAATCTGACAGAGGGATGTCATGGAAAATTCCTGTAGCCCACAGGTTTAAATTTGAGACTTCGTACATATGCAATTATCAAGGCTGGATACAGGCACAGGTGCCTGTCAGTTTTCAAAAGAGCTTCACTATCTAAGCGAAAAAGGCTAATTCATACTATGATGGCGAAACCTTCTGTTTGTTACCGTGAATGGGTCAAAATTGTTTGCAGAAGCAGGGATATCGTTGGGAGAAGTGTCAGTGGTCCAATGTTGAATTGGGGCCGCAATTACCGTCTTCGCCTCTGTGACTAAAGAGCAGCATCAGTTTCGTATTTTACTGGATCTCTATGTACAGTTGGTCTTCAACTGACACCCTAAGATCCTGGTAGTCGGACTCCTCAGTGATTCCGGATATGGGCTGATATCGTAGCTGATGACTCAGCACACTTGGTTCAGTCCAGCCAAATTGCTCCTGTCATCTTGGCAAAGAAGGAGTACGCATCACTCACTTCATCGATCTGCACAGACAACGTAAAAGGCTTAGAACAATTCCTTACTGCTAGAAATGCAAGAGGAACTTGGAATGAATTCTTGGATGCTCGTCGACATACGAAGGCGAACGCAATTATCATTGGAACCCACCATCTTCTGAGTGGGTCGACCAGCTCCATGTCCAGCTTTTCGGTCAATGCGAGCAATGATCGGATTTGTTTGAGCGATCTTCGTCACGCTGGTGCAAAGTGTATACTGAAGAGTCTGCACACGAGTTGAAATCCAGAGCTATTAATCTCCTGTTGATACACACCAGTATCGGTAAGAAGTGTTTCGTTATTACTTCTGCAATATGCACATTGTTAGTACAAGTTCGATGAAAAGAATTGGTGCGGAGGTGCGTACCGCAAGAAGCTTGAGAGAGTGAAGGGGGACCACTCTGTCGTCGTGGTCAGCAGTCAAGAGCATCGTGGGTGGATACTGCACTCCGCTCAGCTCTTCCCAAGGTCTCCGGACATTGTGAATTGGCGAAAACCTGTACGCAGCAGAGTTAGCTCGCAGATGTGGAAAGCGAATATATCGGATAGAAAGATGCTCTGTTCACGTAAATGAGATGTTACCAGCTCTTCTTGACTTTAGGAGAAATGTGCAGATTGGAAGGGCTAAGTTAGTACTTGATTAGATTGTGGAAATCTTCCTCGTTGTCAGAGCAACCGAAGTCAGTGGTCCATGCGTGCCCTGCAAATTGCCAAGAGTTCAGTTTATTGCGCTTTTCAGAGTCAGCAGTAGAGTATATTTAAAAACTCACTAACGTGCAATGGCAATGTTTCAGGAGGACATGGATATTCACCTTGGATTGAAGTTGACAACATTGCCAGAGCTTACCTATTGTGAATTTGTGGAACCGTAGCATGTCCATCACACCCACGTGGGCCAGAGCACAGCCAAAGAGTTCAGGCCTCTGCAATAACCAGGGCCAGGTAAGTTACACGGTGAGAACACTCTGTACTGGAAGCGTTAGAAGGCGAACTTATCAAGGTGATCATCATTTTTCAACAAGTACACAGTGACCAATTGAATGATGATTGGTGCGTACACTACCTGATTGATGCAGGCAGCCACAAGTAGGCCACCGTTGCTACCACCTTCAATGCATAGTTTGTTGGACTGTGTGTACCCCTTGTTGATTAAGTATTCTGCACAAGAAATGAAATCGTCGAAGCAGTGTTGCTTTTTCTGGAGAGAGCCAGCCTTATGCCACTCTTCACCATACTCACCACCGCCCCTAATGTTGGCCACTGCCACAACTGCACCATAGTAACGGGCGAGTACCAAGCGAGAAACACTGAAGCTGGGGGTAAGGCTGATGTTGAATCCGCCATAGCCATATAGAAGAGCAGGGTGATTACCATGTCGAAGTAGACCCTTCTCGGATATAACGAACATTGGGATTTTAGTTCCATCTTTACCAGTCACAAATACCTGCTTGGTCTCAAACCTTGAACGATCAAATATTTCGGAGCCAACCTCGTGCAATACCTTCACCTCTGGATTCGGTTCACTCAGATCACATCTAAAGACAGTTCCTGGAGTTAAAAAACTGGTAAAATTGATAAAGATCTCCGAATCCTGCCGTCTTCCTGAAGTGTCAGTCACACTTCCAATCTCGAGTGGAAGCCGCCGTTGAAACGCTCCAGTTTGCAGATCATGAATTTGAAGCACGTGCTTCACATCATGCATGTAGCAGACGAGCAACTGATTCTCATTCACACAGCTTACCGTGGTAAGCACGTCCAATTCTGACTCAGGGATCACGTCCGACCAAATACCTGGCTTGGTGATATCAACTCTTGTCACCTTGTACCTAGGTGCATTTTTGTTGGTGAGGAAAGTGAAAATGGGGCCGTCATTCGCCACATATTGATACTGAGCTTTAAAGTTGTCAACAAGTTTGTTGAAAGTTAGCATGGAGTTCGTGTTTCTTAAGCTTGCCAATCCCCCTGAGAGCGTTGTGAGTTCACAGTAGTATAGCCGATTTACAGGGTCGCATCCTTCTCTGATGGACAGTATTAGGTACTGCAAGGCAAAAGGATGTCCGTCATAAAACTTGAAAGGAGCTCGAAGTCACGGTAAACAAACAAACAAGTCACTGAACTCGACGTGTAAGAAACCGAGTTCTGGTGCCTACGATAATATATACCATGGAAGTGAATTTGCCAAACCCAAACCCTACCTGGCCATCGTCGGAAATTCTGGCTGAAGATAACCAAAGTTCGTGCTCCGAGTCCCTCCAGCACAAAATGTCTTCAGATTGATCGGTGCCCAAGAAGTGGTAGTAAAGTCCGTGGAATAGATTAATATCTGTCTCAGTGCCAACATCCGTGCCCTCCATGTTCCTGAAATGCAAACAGCAACCAGGATACTCGGATCATCAAAACCGGAATAGCTGGGAAAGAAATGCTGGAAATGCGAACTACAAGACGAGTAATACACAACTCGTTCAAGAATCTCTAATTTCTGCCTAAGCATCCACATAAGACAGGCAGAATGGGAAACAGAAACAGAACACCATAACCACACCGAGATCTAAACTACAGTGCGAAAATATAGTTGACAATAAGAACATACTTGGGCTGCGGGTATCGATTGTAGAAGAAGCCCTTGTGATCATGCGTCCAAACTATAGAAGTAAATTTCACCTGTAAGTGTCACAGCACCTCAATCAATTACTGAAATGCGCGTCTAATTCAAATGGCGCCACTCCGATGAAAACGACGTCTCTGGACGTCTTGGATTCACACTACATCGGCATGGAATCACATAGGCACAAGGTAGCAGTACCTCACCCATGATAGGGTATCAGGTTGCACAACCCGATCTTGGACGCGCATCACTTTGATTGTCAGCCAGTCGCTCCCGCTTGTGCTCAATCCGTAAGCCAGAAACTCTGCATTCTCGCTAAACCTTTTGATTGAAAGAGCCACAGTGCCATCTTCGCTCAATGTGTTAGGGTCAAGCAGCACCTTTGCCTCCCCGTCCACCGAGTCCTGCGAAACATCACTGGACAATAAGCACCGCCAGACCGCCCTCAAAACTGGCATTGCATTATACTCATGCATCACAAATGTCGCATTCCTTTCAACAGCATTGCGTTCCAAAAGGATAAAGGGATGACCGAGTTCCAAGGACAAATTGAGAACACTGTACCAGAATGTAAAGGACGTTCTGAGCCTGCAACCCGGAGTTGTGACTGTGAAAAAAATAGTTTCCTCGTTTGAACGGACATCCATAGCGAGGATAATTGTACAGAGACGTGACTTTCTTCTTCATTGTCTCCCGGTACTCGCATTCAGCCAGCATACTGTTTGCCAGCTCCACTTGCTTGGCGACAAATTCTTTCGTCTCAGGTGCATCCGGATCTTCCAACCTGTGCCAGTAATTGTGAGGTACGATTTCGTATTTCAGAAAAAAGCGAGAAGGTATGTCGGGATAATGTACCTTCGTGACACCCGCTTAGTGTTACTACCGCTTGCAATAAACTATACAAAGGCAAGTAAGGGCGTCGTAGTCTTACCAGCGGTAAGGATCCGCAATTTCCACGCCGTGGTAGACATCCTTCACGGATTCATCACGGTGAGCTTTAGGATATCGCAGCTGGCCGAATTCCAATCCCTCAATGTTCTGTTGTAATCCTATAGAACCCATGGCAGCGGCGACGGCCGGCCCTCCTACTACTGAACCCCCTCCTTCTTTAAGAAACGGAAGCAAGTGTGTTCGTTGTGGTACCGAGAAGCCTTGGAAATTTTGTTTCAGAAAGGGAGGCGCAGCCCTGGAAGAACGCTCGCATCCAGAAGAGAGCAACCTGCATCGTCACAGCCCCGATAGTTCAAACATTGTCAACTAAACAAGGAATCGGCAACTGTCAACGAAGCAGCGTTTAAAATTCGCGTCAACGAAGCAGCGTATGAGTGAATTTGCGAGATTTCCGAAAGCCTCGAGAATCTCTTCGAATACTACTTCCGGAGGAGTTCAATCACACAAGTGCAACGTTTTCTTTTCGGAGAGCTCTACAATTATCTCATTTCTGACAACCTTAAAAAGTTAGCAGTGTATCCGACTTTCTACACTTCTACGAGAACAGGCGCAGACGAACTGCACCACTGTAGTACGCGCATTAACTATAATCCAACAGAAAACCGTCTCGAAATATGAGCAATGTGAGAGAGAAAACGGCAGCAAGAAAACCAGTCAAACTACGTAGACGCACTCATTCCCACCGTTTCCACTTCAAGCACATTCTGCGTCAACTCCCTTCACAAATTCTCTCCACAATAAATTCTTTCGAAAAATCTCTCAAGCATTATCCACTACTAGCTTGGAAACTCCGTTTTCTCGCTAAACCGCATTTCGAAACAGATCGCAACACACACAGTTCTTCGCAGTCTGAGCCATTAAATCAACAGGCAAAGAGAAATGCGATTCTCAACAGAGAGATAGTTCCTCCAAAACAAGCGGCAAATTGAACAATGCTGGAGTAGTTCAGTCAGACTAGGGGCTGAATCACGTCGGGGGAACGATTGCTTACGAAGACACCGCAACATCGTTGAAGAGAGTATGCAAGAGGAATCACCAAGAGTATCTGCCAGGAATGAAAGAGGAAAACATTCGCCACATTCCTTCAGACAACTTGCTCAGAATTGATTCCAGAACATAGCAAGCAGATAAGGTGGGGGCGTGGCGACGTAACATAGACTGAAAGCCAGCATTTGTAATAAGAGCGAACTTCACGGTGGCCGCAGCTAACAAAGGGGAATGACTGTTGCTTTTTCTTTTTTTCTTTTCCACTTTACAAGCTGGGACAGACGACGGATTCCGACACTCCTGGTACACGTTCATTCTCTGCGATAGTCGAGTACTTTCGAGCTAATTTCTTCGACAAGTTAATATAAGCTTGGCACTTCACTCATTCGTCAGAACTACCGCGGAGTCAACAGCTGCACACAACAGTTCGCTACACACAGAAACCCCACCGGCGGCGTCTACCTCACCACCGGTTTAATTCGAAATTGGATAAGAATCAGCTGCGACAGAAGAGTCAGCTACGACACTTGCACTGTAGAGACGACGTCATGGAGTCAAATTAACACCGACATTCCGCATCACTAAACCTTGGAACGAACGACAAATAATTCAAATGGCAAAATAAAAAATTGCGTCACAACTCGTCTCACTCTCACATGTCATCCCTGACGTTCGCAACCGAACGTTTTCAAAGGTTTGCACTGTAACACTATCAACAAAAGTCTGCAAAGAAAGCGCGATTGTGACACTACAACTACCAAGGAGCAACAAATTTGAAAAGCTGTTGAGCTTATTTTTCGTCTCTCCATGAACGCACGGTGGCAGGAGATCGAAAGCAGCTCCGATTGATTGCTTGCGAGAAACAAACGAAACGATAATATCCAATCCAACTGCGACAACCGACCATGTGCTTGCGCGCGGGGACTGGTTGACTAATGAACTATTGCCAGCGATGGAGTTCATGTATCTGAAAGGGAAATGAGGAATACATGCGATGCAAGTAGACTTGCTCATAGCCGAATGTGCTTTGCTTTCCAGCAGGCTCACCTGATGGCCACTTAGTGCCTGGAGATTATCACATAAATTGCTCAGCAACAACGACTCACTCTTCTGCTGCAGAAGCAGCAGCAGCAGCAGCAGGTCACTCTTGCAGCAGGCACGATACTATGAGGAATTATAATCAGGGGGTATGAGAGCTCGCCTGTAAGCTTATATAAAGCCGGAAGCCCCTACCGAGGCCTCAATGGATGAAAAAATACCCCGCATTTCATTGCTTTTTCATTGCTTTTTCATTCCCTTCATTGCTCACTCCGCAGCCTCAAGCCCATGCCGTGGTTTGACCTTGCTGTCAGAAATCAAAAGCATAAAGTGAGCGGCCCTTGAAGGCCGTATGTTTAAAAAAAAAAAAAAATTTAAAGCATAAAGTGAAAGGCAAACAAAAATCGAATACATGAATTTAAAAAGACATTGAAATTTGAAAAATGGTATTTTCAAAACCATTATATTTTTGAAGAACTCATGATGTGTAAAACTTGAGTAATCACCCATGCACATGCATTGAATAATAAAGTTATTCAAACCTCTTTTTTAAAACCCTTAACTCCTAAATGCCCAAGGCCTTTTTTGAGCTTCTTGGAATCACCTTCTTTTACTCTATATTGATTTAAAGTCTTTCAATCCACTTTTCACAAATCAATTTACAGCTTTTCAAAATCTACTCTACAATTTTTTTTAATGAATTTCTAATGTGATTTTTTCTCTAAGATTTAATGCATTTGAGGCTTGTTTCCAAGAATCCTCAACACTAAAAAATAAACATTTGCAATGGATACCCTTGCACAAAATCTTGAATAGAAAAATCACAATCATTCATTTTCAAAATAATATTTTTGATGCTAAAACTAAACTTCATAAAGAATTTTTCAAAAATATAAAATACTAAAAATAGAAACTTGGTTAGCTTTTATTTAACTTCAAAGTATTGACAATACCAAAATTTGGTGCTTTAGGCATTTTAGAGGGTAGGTTAACCCTTTAGGGCCTAAGGAGACCCAAGCAACGTCTTGAATTCTTCTAGAATCAAATTTGCATATTAAAATTTTATAATTTAATTTAAATTATTATTTTTCCACAAATAAGCATTCATATATTCTATCTATTATTATTTTTTAATTATTTTTGGAAAAAAAATGAAATTTATATGATTTTTTAAAGTTTATGTCTTTGAAAAATCATAGTAATTACAAAAAATCTCACTTTACCATGAAATTTTTATTAAAAATAGAATTAATTGTATTGAACATTATGTTGAAGTTGGCATTCTCTCTTTAGTTATACACAAATAAATTCAATAGAGAAACATGTTCCACAATGCATTTTGAAACTCTAAAATTTCCAACTTCAAATTGCTATAGACAAATCATCATTGCTCCAAATTTGATGGCCAATGGCTCATTGGAAGTGGAATACTTGTGCCCTCACATCTTGTTCACACCTTCCCCCTTAAATATGAACACTACATTATAAAATTCATTTAGATGTACTTTTTTTAATGTAAGAATGTGAAGTAACTAAAAACTTTCACCTATTGAATAAGTGAGAGGCAAAATAATGGCTCCTTAGACCTTGACGAGTTAAACAAATATTCAAAAATCTAATAAAGTTATATTTATTTTCTAATTATACAACAACCAATCAAATATATTTTATTTTTCTATTTTGTACCTAATTAACACTTAAAGGTTTAGAAAACTCAAATTGGATTGTAACATGGTGTTTTTTGTGTATTTGACAAAGGAGGTGCAAGAATTGAATTATATGTTAGTACTTCTAATTTGGATCATAATTGCACCTCCTATATATTTGAAAAGTTGCAAAATGGACATGATTGTATTTTACTTATACGATGCCATATTTGAGCATGATAATGCATAGATGCTAAAATGACATCCAAATGAAATATATATTTTTGGAAGTTGAGGTAGACTAATGTAAAGTCAATTTTCAACAAGATCTTTTGAGATTTTTGTTGAAGCAAGAGATTTGTGGTAGTTACTTGGAAATGTAATTTTTTTCCTGATTGCTACTCGAATGCAAAAAATCTATTCCTTGAAAGTTTTGGAGTAGCTTCAGCAAATGAAACCAACATTGATTGCAAGCAAAAGAAATGTCCTTTTGAATAGTTTCAAAAAGGCAAATAAGGCCACAGGCTATGAGATCAAGTAGAAAGGCTAGGGTCCAAACCAACAATGGGACTTAACAAAGGTTTGGGTAGGAAGTCTCCAGAAGGGTCTTGTTTAGGTCATTGCAACAAGGCACATAGTAACTGTGGTGGCTTCATTCTTAGGGTGCATTTGATTTGTAGAAGGGATGATTCTCTTGTATGTTTTGAAAGTTGATTTTTGGAGAGTATGTTTACTAAAATAAAGGTTGTTTGTTGAGCCATAAATCATATTGCAAAATCACATGAGAAGATTGGCAAACATAATGTAAAGAAAAGATTGCACAATTTATGATGCAAGCCTCTTGAAAGCAAGGATATAGCCAAAGATTAAACATCTCCCATATACTTTGATCTCTCCTTTGCATTTGACTACTTCTAGTCAATGTCTTCACAATCTAGCTAGCCACAAAGATTCTACAACATCTCTTCCAAGAAATGTCCAAATCTAAATTGTGAATGCCAATTCATATCAAGCAACAATCTGGAGACTACCTCTCCTAAATGCTTCTACAATTCACCTAGTCTCTCAATGAAAATTTCAGCCCTTTGGAGCATTGTTTGACTACATACAAATGTGCAAATGGAGAACAAATCAGTCCAATCTTGCCACAAAGAATCTTGCTAGTTTGTGTCAGCTTATATGCCCAATCGGATTGGTGATTAAAAAATTATGATTATTATTTTGTAAAATTTTTAATTTCACTGTATTTGCACATTGACCAAAAGTCAAACAACCCTCTATAGGGCCTAGATTTTCTCTAATGCAACCACTTTTAAATACAAAGTTCTCCTTCCTCCTTGCACCTTTGCAACTACATTGATAGAAATAAAAGAAGTGTTGTAGCAACGACACACACTTGTGAAGGTTACACTTATGGAGGTTTATAGAAGACATCTAGTGAGAAAATTGAAAGATGGGTGTCACATATTTTTCTATCTTCCTATGAGATCCATAGGTGGGGAAGAGATTAGCCTCTCTAGGAGACAAGTGCAAACTCTCTTGCATTTTTGCAACTGGACCGAGAATTGGACACTCTTTGTGCACTACTAGTTTCTCATAGTACACTACCTTGGCCCAAAGACCCTAGTTTTTTCACTTTTAGACACGACTACTATTGACAATTGGCAAAGGTGCTAGGGGGGAGGGAGGGAGAGAAAATTTAAAAAGGAGTGCATCAAGCAATCAAGTTGTGGAGAAAGGTAAACACCAAGGAAGAGGTAAACACCAAAAGGAAAAGGAACAGACATGAGATTTGTATTGCTATTCTTTCTTGTGAGTTGTAATTCTCTTGAAATGTGCAATGACTTCTCTTTTTCCTAAGCGTTGAAGTCATTTAAAACTCAATTTTTTTCTTCCTACAGGGTGAATGCAAGAAACACCGGTACTATTTTGCGTCACAATTGGAATGACAGAGTTGCCATTCGCCATATCTTTTGAGAAATGAAGTCCATGTACTTGAAATTTTTATTGGAGATGGCTAACTTGGAAGTCCTCAAATTCCTTAAATTTTGAAATTTTTTGAAAAAAAACCCTTTAATTAAATTGTAATTTACCTAATTTGTCACACTTTGCGTTTTAGGGTTTTTTAGTATTGTGGAGTATCCAAAAATGATGATGTACGTCTAGGATTGTTGTGGATTATTGCCACAATAGAAGGGCATGTGCCTACCAAAGGGCATTCAAAAGAACACAATTCTTTGTCCTCAACATGCATGCAAATAGGGGTCCCTTGCCCATAGCGCTCCAAACATTCATGATGGTTTCAACTTTTAGTTTTTGGTGAAATGTAATCACTATCAAGTCTTTACAAATGGACAATTTTTAGTTTTTTTTTATTCATGAATTTCTAATTATTATTAATTTATACTTAATTTTATCTACATTTTGTGACAAACTGTCATTTTTTTCAAATAGTACTATTTCAATATTATTAAGTACTCAAAAGTACTATTGGCCGTTGATTTGTCGGATCAACGGTTGAGATTGCTCCGTTTTGTAGTACTCCTAGTACTCGTAGTACTAGGCAGAAAAAACGCAGTTTTGGTAGAACGTTGCCTAAATCGTTCGGTGTTTCTTGCATCTACCCTACAAATTAATATTCAAGGTTGCATTTTCTTAGCAAAAATATGATTTTTTCTTGCATCCCACATCTTATTTAGAAACTCTACACTACAATGTACGACTACAAGTGGATGAATCCACAAGCCGGAATGCACATTTGAACCCTACTCCAACACCTCTAACACTACAAATTTCTTCACCAAAATCTATGCTAGCTTGCCTCATCCATTTTTTCTAACTTAAACATTTGATTCAAGTGTGTCATCACTGTCGTGAACTCTTTATGATCATGCCTCTAATTACTTGAGATTGTATGAAAATAATCAAGTTATAAAGAGAGTTTGGAAGAAGACAATTGTGAAAGAGAAGGATCGCTTAGTCTAGAAGAAATTTTGTGGTGGCCAACATGATGCTTTTACAATCAAACATGGAAAAAACCCAAAAAAATTGGCATAAGAGTGACATCATGGTGTTCAACAACATGGAGGCATGGGAGGTGGAACAAACAATTGTAGAAGAAGATGGCAGGAGGAGGTGGGACAGTTTATACCTTGAAGAGGGAGATGACCACATAGATAGGCTTCAGTCATAGGGGATCATTGGATAAGGGACCAATGGCGGGATCAAGGTCATAGGTTGAAGCAACAAGCTTAGGGGCAAGGGGCTTTGGCTTTTGGGCAAGGGTAGTGGGCTTAGAGGCAAGTATAAGGGTCTTAAGGGCAAGGCGAATGAGCTTAAGAGTAGAGCCAACAAGCTTAGGGCTTGTAGAGAGGGGAAATAGGGGCAAGGAAGAATTTAACAGGGAAGTCTAGGCCATAGGATGGGGTGGAAGGAGAATTAGGAGACAAGTCCTTCACTATTCAAGGGATTGAAGAATTTAGAGACTCTAGTCATTGTCATTTTGATGAGCTTGGAGACCATGGAATTTGTAATGGAATGGAGGTTGGAAATAATATTGACCTAATTATGGAGTTCAAAAATATTTTTGGCAATATTGGAGAATAAACTATTGTAGAGGAGGTAGAGGTGCAAATGTAGCCGATGGACCTCAAGAATTTGTAGATGTTTTTAAATTTCCATGTGCCATTTTGCTTGCCCATTTGTAGGTCAAAATGAGATAATAGGAGCCAATTTTGACATAACCATTGCTTATTTTGGACCATTATTGATTGTGTAGCTCAATTTTATAGATTTGTCGAAGAAAAACATGCATCATTAACTATAGATGTTATATTGTCATATTTGAATATTATATAATTTATAATGTCATTATTTCATCACAATTAAGTACAAAAAAACTCATGTAACCATTGCTTAATGTGCTTATTAAAGCATTAAAAGGATGATATAGAATAGCCACCTTAATGAGGTCCATGGAAAATAAATAGATAAATGAAGTCATAGATGAATGTATAGGGATTCCAAGAGCTAAATGAACAAAGATGAAAATCCAATTCTCAAGCAAAGTAATCTAATAAGCAATGCAAAGCATGTTGCCACTAGCTTCTATTACCTCATTTAGACCCTTGCCACCCTGTGCATGGTGTACTCAAATTCAAACACTACTTCCAATGCTTGATAGTAGAACAGATTGTTTGGTTGTGGAGTATAAAAGTAGTAAGAGGTTCAATGACAACAATGTGGGCTATAGTGATGTAGGAGGAGTGGGCTATCATGATTGTCTATAAATCCAAAATTCTATTACATATGATTATGAACTAGAGGAATTCACCAGGTCATATGGGCCTACATTTTTTTGGAATGAGCTTCCAACAATGTTGTAGTTTTTTGAAATATTTGTCCGGAACATGTATTGTAGGACATTGTGAAGGAAACCAATCAATATGCTATAGAGGCGGATTTGCAAATAATACTATGTGTGGCTCAGAGTATGACGCTTTGATAATACATGAGGGCTTGAAAACCTTTTTTGTCGTTCTCTTATACATTGGGATGAAAAGGAAACCTAGCCAAAAGTAATATTGGCACAAGTTTGGTTAAATTTTTCTATTGTCCTATTATATCAAGGATTATGAATACAGTCCACTTTTAATCATTGACAAAATGTTTGCATCTCACCAATACAATCTCATATGTGCATGAGAAAATAAAGGCTTATATTGTTGGTCACAACAATATATGCCCAAGAAACCACAAAAGTGTGGAGGGGATTCAGGTTTGGTGTTTAGTAGCTAGGTTTACAAACCAATTTGTTTCAAACTTTGAGGTCTATTGCGGAAAGTCTCAAGTAGAAGAAGGTGACGCACTCGTACCTAGGAGGAAGTCTAAGAAGCCTAGGGAATCAAACTTTGTGCACGATCTGGTATTGAATTTATTGAATGAATATAGGGGAAAATGACATGTTGTTACTATGGATAATTATTTCATATCCATTGTACTTTTTAAGATGTCTACTTTTGGGTAGGGAAATTTATTGTATAGGGACATTGCTGAGTAGTTGGGTCAATGTTGAAAAACAGTAGGGCCTTCAATAGAAGTGTGCTAGGATCTTTCAGATGGAGAATGCACAAGTCTGGAAGAATTAGCATTAGAGTTTGGAAAGATAAATGTTTGATCATTATCTTGTCTTCACACTACAAGAAAACAACGTCCAAATTGACACATCTGAATTGACAGAAAAATGTTTGAATTGACAAAAAATGACAGCATTCTCTAGTAGTGACATGTCCAACTAGCTCAACATCCCATTGAATTTCTTGTTGTTACAATGCCTTAGAGGAATGGGGTAGTTCATGAAGAAATCCAAACATCACCCATTCATCATAAGTATACATAGTACATGAGAGATGTGGATGTCGCAGACCAACTTCGGCATATTATTGTTGCTAGAACCAGTCCCAGAAATGGTGGCACCTGGTGTTTCTATTTTTTCTAGACATGAGCATTGTGAATATGTCCATAATTTATGTTGGTGAATACTTAAATGGAGAGGCACCATATAAAATAATGATCCACTTGCAATTTCACTACTACAAAAAAATAATGTCTGAATCATGGCATCTGTATCAACACAACTATGTTCAAAAAATTTGAATTAAGATGTCCAAATCAATTGTCTTAACATTGTTGATTCAAATCATATTTTCTTATAGTTTATTCAGGATTGTGTAGTCATCTTTTAGACAAGGTGACCCTGGATTGGTGAAGAACTCAACTATAGAGAAGGCCAAGAAATTTTGGCAAAATTGTGAGCATAGAGCGTGGGTGTTTGAAGAAAGAATGTTTTGAAAGTTATCATGACAATCTTAGAAGATGCTAGTACATAAGTACTTTAAAGTCATGCCATGATTATATTTTTATAATTGTTATTGATCCTATAAATCATGTATAATACTTTAATTTTTATTGGCACACAACCTACTTCCAACATAAGTAAGAAGGTGGGTTTTTAATGTTTGCCAAAAATGTGAAGCATAGTATTGATTTTATTGGAGTGTTATTGTCTTTCTTTTACATTTTGGAATATGACCTCATAAGGTTCCCAAAGTTTCATCACTCAATATGTAGCTATAAACTTGGCAAATTGGAATGGAAATCAAGCAAGGCCAAGTGAGTGGGCATCAGTCTTGGATGGAGCATGGATTAGACTAAGATAAGGGAGAAGTCATTAGATGTGATTTGGAGTAGAGGAAAGGTTGTTTCAGGTCTGTTACCTTGTACTGAAAGAACACCTCACTATCATAATTTAAAAATTTAAAAACAAAAACAAAAAATTAGTTTTCAAATGAAAAACATATATTTAAATTTCATTTTTTTTCCCAATATGACATGGCAAAAGTTCTACCACGTCAAACTACTGCAATGGCACTATAGCGACAGTGTGCCTTTGTTCCTCACCGCTTGGGAACTCGCAACCCTCCAAGACCCCCTCATCTAATGAGGCGACCAAGGACCTACTAACCATCTGTAATCATCGTGTGGCAAGCATAGGTGAGACGTGGTATATGGTTTGCCAAGTGGTGTAAAGGACTATTAGCAGTTCTACATGGAGGTAGTAAGGTTGGGGGTCATGGTCTTGGGTATACGTAGAGAGCTTGGTTGAAGGCTAGGCTCTTCAATTTGGAAAGTACTATGGGGGTCTTTATTTAGTTTGGCATTGAACCTCACTAGTTTTGTTTTTGTCCTTGCCGAATGAGTTAGTGTGGAGGCTACAACAATCCTCAAGAAAGAAGATACTTGGTACAATAAACTTTTTGAGATTTTCATTTTTTTATCAAAAAAAATTCTACATGTCAAGTACACCTATGGCTTTGTAATCACCATTGGGATTACGCATTGCACAAAGTATTGGATAATGAAAAATGAAATAGAAATTACCAATGTATGGCCAAATTTTGGTACATCACAACCTTGAAGAATGTTTTTTGGTATATTGCACTCATTGGATTACTTTGAAAATTGATTGGGAGTTACCCTTACTTGATATAACACATAAAACAATCTATTTCAAATATTTTGTAGACCAAAAAAATTTATACAAATTATAAATAGCAAAAAAAATAGAGGATACAAAAGATAGGATTTTAAGGTGACTACATGGTTATGGGCTCCATCCTTTTAGGATTAAAAATGAATCTTAATGTTAGTTCTCATTTAACTAATTATGATGGTCTCAATGATGGTCAAATTTTGACGATCCTCAAGGGCTAGGTCAAAAACACTTCCAAGCCATTTTTGAACCTTATAGTCTTCCAATTCATGTGGTCAAGCGTTCCAAAATTTTGACCATATATAGACATACTAGTGTACATTGAACTTGTACAATTGAAAGTATGCAAAAAATTGTATTTTCCAAATTTAGATTTAGAAAAAACTAAAAACTAAAATTTTGTTTTGCTTTTTTTTAAAACACAATCAAGGAAGTTTAGGGATTAAAAATATTTCATGTATCTTGGATCCTCAAATTAAGGGCATTGATTGTTTTGGAAAAATGTACCCATCAAAAATATTTTTGTGTGAGAGACACCATTTAGGGAAGGTTGCAATATTGTTATTAGAAAAAACTCTAACAAACTCTTTAGTCACGTAAATCCAAAACCTACAATTTTCTTTATCTTTTCAAAATAGTCTAAAGACTTAGAATATAAGATACGTGTACCACTTATCACCACTATTCAAAATGCGATGCCTACACTTTACACCAAAAAGAAATACTAAAATATGATGATACACGATGCACACAATCAAAACTTTGAGAGTCTATGAGAATCTATTGTTGATTTCTAGCACATCTACAACTAAACAATACTTTGAAATTTCATTACTTATTCATATGATGTCCAAATAAGCTGTAATACCAAAGTGTGTTTAAATTCTTTTTCACTTGTTGATAAGATCCAATAATTAAAAATAATTCATATTTTATAAAATTTAGTAATCAAGTGTGCTTAAATATTATTAGTGTCGATTATGGGTGCATTTACCTTATATGCATCTCTAGCCCAAGTTGCAAAATAGAAAAATTCTTCATATATCTTTGATGAACTATAGAGTTGACTGGCACTACAGTAATAGGTCTTAAAATTTCCAAGTTCTTCATATAGTCCCTATATTAAAAGGGTTTATTATGGTTAATGCCAAACTTAAAAATTGCTATGCCACATGGTGTCTAGATAGAATAGGAAGCTTCAAGGGATGAAATTCAACCTTGATATGGATGAAAATAGAAAGAAAAATGTGGCACAAAAGAAAAATTTTAAACAAATGAGAAACTATAAGTGTTTTGGAGAATGAAAGCTAGATTTTTGAATGTCAATGCAACGGCCAAGTTCTCTTAGTGTAGAGCATTGATTTCTCTAAGCATGTAAGCCAAAGAGACTGAGCATTCAAGAACTACAACAAAATGAAACATGGAGAGAGAAACTAGCAGACGGAGAGTGAAACCGGCTAGTAGAGAGTAAAAGTTAGATTAAAAATTCTTTAAGAAATTTTCTTTGCGCCCATTCTTCACCTCGATCTGGAAAAGGAAAATGGACGTTCTCAATTCTCGTAGAATGGGAGCTCCGCAAGCCATGGACACCCAACAAGAAATCACCACGGCCCCATTCTCCAAGAATTGAGAATGGAGTGAAGAAGGTGTGACTACCCCTAATACCCCATCTAGTTTGAGCCTTATTATTTTACTGTAGGTTATCCAGCCCAGCCCGACGTGCTGTCAATAAAGTAAACTTCATTTGAGTAAATTGTGGAAACTGAGATTGCAGCTCGCTTCAGTTCATTCATTTTTTCTTTTGTAAAAAAGTTGAGAAAGGTGAAATAGCTTAAAGCGGCCAACTTTTTATCCTAACCGTGTTCGATATGATGATCTCGTTTGCAAAGGTGCCCACCAAGCAGGGAAAAGAGACACACTGTGTCGAGTGCTGCAGCCGCCCTCATTCACTCACTGGGATATGGCAAAAGAGTCCCCCCAAAACATGCCCTCATAAAAGTCCTCTCTAGGCTGGTGATGATGATTGGCATCCTAGGGGTCGTAATTTTCGTAAAAAAAATCCCCATGCAATGATGCCACTGGCTCCACGAATCTAGAGTCCGTCAGTCAGTCAGAGCTTTTGCTTTTTGTGTTTTCTTTGTCCCAAGTGAGAAAAAACTTTATAATCACTGTGCACAAGAGAGAGAGGGAGAGAGAGAGAGAAACAACTGTCAAAAAGCGAGAAAACTCACCGACCAAACAATGGAACAGCAGAAGAGTCGTCAGTCAGAGCCTCAGAGCCTCAGAGCCGGTTCCGTCATCACTTTTGGCTGCAGTTTGAACAGGAGGGGGAGCTCCGTCAGTCAGTCCATTCTAATTTGTCATGATCTTATGATAGTTCACGTTAAGCTCATTAGTAGTAATGAGCCAGGGTGCCTGAAACTCCGTCCTCTCCATTGTTCCCCGCCCTGGCAGCATCGATCCCGAACGTAACTGAACTGTATGTGATCCCTAGTGATTGGAATCCTAGCTATTCTGAGGTGAGAGTGCGAGCGGGTGAGCGGGGAGCCAGGGAGTGGCTAACGTAGATCTGACCTTGTCTTCTCTGCCCTTGCTTCTTTCGCTTCGCCCGATCAATGCCAACCACTTGTTGGCTCCAACCAAAACGAACCCACCTGAAGATGTACCATATCGATTCTGCCGAAGCTTACTTACTTAATTTGAGAGGTTTCATTTGGCTTGCATGGGAAAGCCTGGGGATTGGGCCTCCCTCCCCTCACTCCGTCTGTGTTCCAGAAGAATGGGGAACCAATGGACAGGACTACCGGTACCCTGGAACTCAACAGTAAAGTGAAGTCGGGGACTTGACGGATTGGAGGAACGGGTGCTCGGGACTCGGGGCCAACGAGATCGAGTCCGTCTCGGAAGCTTCAGAGGTACTTAAATTAGGGCTCATGCCTGAGGAGGAGCTTTGTGAGATACTTCGAAGTCCGTCCTCGACGTCCGTCCAAGCCAGCGACTTTCAAACAACCGACGTTAAAGTACTGTTGGGTGAGCATTCCACAGATTACGGTAACTTAAAGGTACAGGTAAGGTAGCCCTTGGAACGAATGATATCTCCCAGGGTGAGAATATTTGTAATCCTTGGCATGGGGATGTTTTTAAATAAGGTAGAACTGCCTATTACCACCCTGATTGGCAATCTGAGTATCTTGGAGCCAATTCCTAGAGGGGCTCATTCCAAGAGGGGCACATATTTTTCAGTAATGTATACTTGTTTCAAGAATCAAACCCAAGTGGAATAATTATAATTTTCCCATTAAAGCTTTTACTATTAAATTTTGAAGTGGTATGCCATGAAATTACAAAAGTGTCCATGATAGACAAGAGTCATAAACATTCCCTAATGAACCCATAACTGCCCAAGTCAAGTACAAAATATCCACCATTAATGGAGTGACACATTATCCCTTGTTGTCATAAAAAATCAAATTTTCTCATAAAACGCTTTAATTTCTATCATAGGAAGAATGGATTTGGATGTTTTCTAGATAGAATTGGACCCAAAATTAGGTGACGGAATTGGGCTAGTCTACTAACAAAATTGGGAAACAAACGGTAATGGGCTGATTTACCTTGATGGGGGATGGAGGACTTTGTTCTATGGAGGGATTAGAGCATTTTTAAACTACTTTATATAAGGCGTCATTTATTTGCATGTGTCCACAACATGTTCAAGCTAGGATGATTTGTCTTACAACGGAGGGGGCATCCTCAATGAAGACCTCTACCTCTAAGTTTGTCCTTCAAAGGAGAGGTTCACCGGATCTTTGAATTCAAAAGATACTTTAATCCCGTTGCAATGAAATTCTATTTCACTTGTTTCAACAACAACAAAAATCATCAAATTTATATTTTCTATAAATATGTACTTGGTATATAGTTAGTTAGTTAGAGGACCAATCACGGTTTATTTTATTTAAAATGTAAGACATGATTCTATGATGAGTTGGAATCAAGTGTAAGAATCCATCTAAAACTTAATCTTAGAAGAGTGGTGATTTGAGGGGCTCCATACACTCTGCAAATGGGACTTGTAAACTTGAAACTCATTCAGAAAGAGCCTATAACAAAGTTGTTACAAATGTTACACATAATGTTTGCATAAATCAATGGAGTCTCATATTTGCTTGAAGTTTAAGCATAAGAGCTTTTATGTTTCTTTTTGTACAAATGAAAGAAGACAACGAAGCCCAATTCAAGAGTAATTATTGTAGTCCTTTCTAGGGCCCACTAATAAATTGAACATCCATTCCTTAATCCCTTAAAGTATTTGGTGATTTTAGATCCAAAACTGCTTCAAAATACTCATATCTAAAGCAAGGCTATGATATTTGTCTACATTTATTCTCTAATAAATCCAATTGTAGGATCTTTTAGTGAACTTGTTCATGTACATCCTTCCAAAATATTAGATTGAACCCCCTATTAATTGCAAGATCAATGTGCCTAAACTCAAAAAGTAGGTTTGGAACACCCTTCCTAAAGGTGAAGTTTTGCCTTTCACCATTTTTAGACAAATTTACATTTGTCTTATAACTTGTGCAATTTAGCCAATAGGTTGAAAAATAGGTTGAAAATATATTTAACCGAAAAAGATTTGATATTAATCTTTTAAAAAACTACAAAGATAACTAAATTGTTGATAACTTTGACAAGAATCTCACAATTGTCAACTATAATTATGGTGAGGTTGTTTTCTAGTGAACAAGATATAGTCCACATTGTTGTTTTTATTTCTTTAATTCAAAGATTGTATACAATGAACAACTTCATTTTTTCTTTTGCCTTCATTGGTTGCAAAATAAAACTCCTCCTAACTTTCATTTCATAAGTCAATTTATTTTGTTGTAAGTTTAAAACTTTGAGTGCATAGAAATGAAGTCAACTACTTACTTCAATGCTACCAATGGTTATAGTTTTGAAACCATAAGTTAACTGGAATGAAAGGGTAGCATCCTAAAGGAGACCACTAAAATTCAAATAGAATAAAAAAGGAATACACAAAGCTTTCAAAGTCATTAGGGGCTTTTAAATGCAACCAATGTAAGTTGAAGAGTGCCTTCAAGCAACTATTGAAAATTGAAGCATTTTGTGCTTCTAGGATGTTCAATTAAAGGGTAGTTTAGTGTCAAAATTAAATATTTTACAATTTTAATTTTTGTAATCTACAAAATTATTATAGACCTTTGAAAAAATATAAAATCACATTGTAATTCTTTTCCATTGGAAAACACTACATACAATTAATTTTTTTATTGTCCCATATCTTCCCTCACATAGCAACAATGCTAGCATGTGAGTGTAAAGATGTGAGCCTATGAGCCTTGAACTTAGTTGTAGGTATATATATACCTATAACCATAATTTGAATGTGTTATAACATAGGTACACTATAACATAAAAAAGAGTCTATCATATAGGTACCTACAACATAGACACTAATAACTATAGAAAATGTCTATAATATCGGCTCCTAGGCTCATGATTGGGCTCCTAGATTCAATGCTCAAATGCTAGCTAGCACCCTCTAGTCCCTTCAAATGGTAGGATAAACAAAAGTGTACCTTTTACGACTTTTACGACTTTTAGGTTCGAACACTATAGCCTTTTCCAACCCAAAGAGTTGTCAACTTTTGAATCACATTCTTTGAGATGGACACTGTTATTCCAAACTCCTCCAACTTTATCTACAATACAATGATAGCTTCCCTACACGTAGCCCTCCATTGTCCTCTCAAATTCATGCCAATAATTTCCAAAAAGTTGTCCCAAACTATTCTCTACAATTTGTTGTACTAGAGACACAATGGTAGTTATCAGTGTGGATAGAATGGTGGGGACTTGCAAAGGCATCTCCCATTCAGTGTCATTCTCTTTGCACACAGGCAATGCACTTGGGATTAAAATTAGAAAAAGCATCCGTGCTAGGTAGTCTGCTCCAAAGCACACTTTTAACCCCTCACCGTACAAGGCCTTTTTTGGGTTTAAAAAACATCAATGCTTTTGAAGTGTTATATTTCAAAATGTCACTAAGGTATAGAAATTTCAACCATACAATCTTGTAATGTACATGTTGCAGATGATGTGAATCACATTTGGAATCATTTGACCTCATAGATTGCAAGATTATAATGTTTTAGTGTTGAAAAGGGATGTTGAAATTTTCCTAGCAACGCATTTGAAAGTGAAATTTGATTTCTAAACTTACTCAAATGAAAAAATAAATAAACTATAAAGTGCTTCAAAACCAACATACAAACACAATGGTGAAAGAAAATATCATTCAATTGACTCATTGTGTTTGCAAAATGACTTTGAAATGTCAAAAAATAGCAAGAATTGTTGCAAAAAAAACAACGTAGGGTTGAATCTCCTTCTATTAATATGATTCTCAGTCACTCATAACTTCTTGGATTAATATGAAAGTTTAACCACACAAACTAGACTAGTATGCAAAACTTTCCCAAAAACTTTTATTAGAAACAAACACTATATGAAGAAGATAAAGGCCACCAAAGTTCCCTGTAATCCAAAAATGTCCAGATTTTGAACTTTAAATTGCTCCCAAACATTCAAAACACTTTGGATTGGCATGAAAATTTTACCACAATAACTAAACTTAAAGGAAAACATAGCCAATTTTTTATTTATTGAAAACAAACATTGGATAAAAGAGATACAAGCCCCCGAAGTTGCAGCCATCAAATGCAGTTTGGTGAACTCAAATTAAACCTGTGAACTTCCACTGGGTTACAAAAAAAGGTACATTTTGGATTGATCTGAAAAATTTACCACCCAAAATAGAAGATAGAGTGCAAATTTTCCAACCAGTTTTAGTAATTCAAACATTGAATGCAAAAGTTACAACACTTCAAATTGGACTTCCAAACTATGTGAGGACACTTTTGGTCCCCTTGGACGATGAGGGATGAAGAGCTGATTGAAACAAGTTTGCTTTTGGGGGAAGCTTAAACTCCTTGAAACAATTTTTCGGTAAATTTTAGTAGGAAGAAAAAAGGAATTGGCATGGAACCCAAGTCGTTTCATTGATTTTTTGGACCTTTGTGGAATTAGTTATGAATTTTTGAAGTAAAAATGCAGTGGTCACTAAAAGCAACCACCTCATGAAATGTACACTATTGATACATTGAAGAAAGCAAAATGTACCCCTTTGTCATGATCCCTTTTAGAGTATGGGTGCTTTTAGATTAGATTCCCCTTACTATCACTCATGGACCTAAATGAAAGAGTGAAATGCGTTTGATGAGGTAAGTTTGTTACTCCAGACTTAGTAGTTCAAATTTTTCATTTTTCATCATATGCTGACAGAATTTGCTCAATTTGAACAAGTCATTATCTGTGGCTGTTTTTTGTTTTGTTTTATTTGTTTTTGTAATGCAATGGTTCTTCCAATTGCTCAAAAAATAAAATTATCTATGGCTGGTTGGTTTGTACTGTTCCTTGGCAATGAAATTTAGTTTCATTTGTTAGGAGAAAAAGAAAAAGAAGACAAAAAGAGTCAATAGCTATTGTCATTAAAGTGAAGTAAAATCAAGCCACTTTGCCAAATACAGGTCCCTGGGAGACATTGCTATCATAAAAAGTGTCAAATGCCAGCCAACCACAGAAGCACACCAGCACCCTCCCATCTTGGCTAGCAGACGTCCATATAAACCACACTACAATGATGATCCGAATACTGATGATGAAGAATTTAAACACAAGTTTAATTAACTGTACAAAGTGAACCACCCTAGCAACACCATTATAACTCTGAGTTTCCAACCACCCCATTACATTACAAATTGAAAATGGGACGTTTGACTTTGCAAAAATAAAAAAACTAACTTGAAAGCTCAATTGGATTGTCCTGGAAAAAATAGCTTTCATTAATTAATGAACCCCTTTTGGATGTTGCAGCCAGAAGTGGCCTACATTTTCTGGATTTAGGTAGTATGCTCTTAAAGTGACCATTTAAGAGCTGATTGCATCTTCAGGGAAGGTAAACTTCTCAAAACAATTTTCAGTAAATTTTTGTAGAAAGAAAAATGGAATTGGCATCTAACACAAGTTGTTTCGTATTTGTTGGACATTCATGGAATTATTTACAAATTTCTGAAGTTGAAACATAGTATGGCAAACAATCCATTTCCAACCACTTAAGCAATTTTGCATATTTGGAGCGCAGTTTTTTTGAGTGCTGAATTTTTTCCATTTATAGAAATAGAATTTGGAAGGATTGGATATTTTTCAGAATTTTATTACACAAAACATAATTACTATAAATTTTGTAGGAGAATATTCTTTTCAACCTACAATGGTGATATAGACCTTTCTATTTCTGATCATAGGCTGATTGCCAAATTGACCAAGGGCTAGTTACAATATTGATAGCCTTGCAACCAATTGCAGTGCCCTACAACTACTCCTCAAATTGCACAACAACTTTACAGAAATAGAGCGGTCTATAGGTTGGAAATGGGTGGGTGATCAAGAATGGGTCGGCTACCATTATCACTAAAAGCGCCCACCTCTTGAAATGTACATTGATGGTACATTGAAGAAAGTAAAATATACCTCTCTGTCTTTATTGCTTTTAAAGAATAGTTGCTTTTAGAGTGGTCTACCTTTTGTAGATTTAGTGCATGAAGATGAACTTCAAGGATTAGGGTTTCTACAATATTTTGAGCATGGACTCCAAGAATATAGTAAATATTTTGGGAAATTGTTTTGAGTCACACTCAAGGTTTTGTACTTGCCGAAGTGGCACATTATATGTTTTATGGCATACACAAGCTCGCATGTTGTATTTTAAGCTCTTGCACATTTTGTATCTTGTGAGGAAAAAGTGATTGCTTTAGGTGTTGTGAATCCAATGAACCATTGTCATTCTGAAATGTGGTCCAATTGTTGATGAAGACAACAATTCTTCTTGGCATGCTCTTCATAAAGTGCCATGCAAAATTCTTTATTGAAATTGGGATACATAGAACAAACACACTCCTAAAATTCTCAATTCTTTTTAGAGGCGCTATAAATTCATTCAAGCATTGTTTGAGAAGTGCCCAAAAGTGTTCAATAAAATTCAAATATGGAGATTGTATAAGCCATTGAAGGAATTGAAATGGTTGTGATGCCAATTAATTACTATTGAACAATCTTGCTTGACTCTTTGGAATCATTATCCTTTTGAAAGACCAACCTACTCAGATCCAAATTGTAATTATACATAGTAGACCACAAGAAATTTTCTAAAATTACTACCACAACTATGGTAGATTTAGGATGACCAATTAGTAAATAATTACTAAAATATTATTTCTAGTGTTTCTAGTGGTCAAGTTGGTTGCATACAATAATAATGTTGCAAGTCTTCAATGCTAATTATTCATTACATTACTAAATTTTTTTTCTTTTTGGTCACTGGTTACTAAGAGGTCAATTTGGTTTCATATAATAAGTATATGTCAAGTTTACAATATGAACTGGTCATTATATTTTTGAAAATGTGTCCTTTTTTATCATTGGTTACTAAATAGACACCTTATATTATATAAATTTCAAAACGATCTTTGATTTTCACATGTGAAGCATGATGTAGCAAGGTACGAAGATTTCTCACCACCAACCATTAGATAAGGAGTTCAACCCCCGTGGCTTGCAATATTTTGAGGTAAGTTCTAGACACATGTTTTTCTTAGTAAGTTTAAAAAAAATACCCAACCTTTGATTATGCAATTTCTAATTTAATATTGCACTTAATACCACCCTTTCTCTTTGTAGTGAATCCATTTGTATAAATGCCTATCCATCCTACCTTCAATTTTGTACCATACTCTCAGCCCAAAAGTTGTCATACATCCCCAAATCATTGATTTACCATGGTGCTTCACAATTTGATGGACATGTTGTGGTCCAACACGTTATCCATCTCCAATTCCAACACCATGACCTACCATTTGAATGAAATCTATTTATTTTTGCCTCATCTTTGAAAATCATGAGTTTCTAGTCATCATGAATCCAATTCACTTATCTTTGACCAAACCTCAAGCGTGCAAGAACATATTTACAATCCAAGGGTGAATGCAAGAAACACCGGTACTATTTTGCGTCACAATTGGAATGACAGAGTTGCCATTCGCCATATCTTTTGAGAAATGAAGTCCATGTACTTGAAATTTTTATTGGAGATGGCTAACTTGGAAGTCCTCAAATTCCTTATTTTTGAGAAATTTTGAAAAAAAATCCTTTAATTAAATTGTAATTTATCTAATTTGTCACACTTTGCGTTTTAGGGTTTTTTAGTACTGTGGAGTATCCAAAAATGATGATGTACGTCTAGGATTGTTGTGGGCTATTGCCACAATAGAAGGGCATGTGCCCACCAAAGGGCAATCAAAAGAACACAATTCTTTGTCCTCAACATGCATGCAAATAGGGGTCCCTTGCCCATAGCGCTCCAAACATTCATGATGGTTTCAACTTTTAGTTTTTGGTGAAATGTAATCACTATCAAGTCTTTACAAATGGACAATTTTTAGTTTTTTTTATTCATGATTTTATAATTATTATTAATTTATACTTAATTTTATCTACATTTTGTGACAAACTGTCATTTTTTTCAAATAGTACTGTTTCAATATTATTAAGTACTCAAAAGTACTGTTGGCCGTTGATTTGTCGGATCAACGGCTAAGATTGCTCCGTTTTGTAGTACTACCAATACTAGGAGTACTGGGTAGAAAAAACACAGTTTTGGCAGAACGCTCCCTAAATCGTTCGGTGTTTCTTGCATCTACCCTCAAATGTCGCTTCTTTATTGCACTTGTGCAACTTCTCCAACCCTCTCAAAGTACACCTCATAGTGATGTCAAACAATAATTTACCTTTATGAGAGTGAATTTGTTTTGTTGTCTAAGATGCAATTCCAAGACAACCTTCAATAACAAGAGTGACACAAAGCTTCTTCTCTCAATCTATAAGAAGCTTTGTATGCCTTCTAAGTCTTTGTTTCTCAATCTCAATCCCTACATCTTTCCTGAAATAAGCTACAAAAGATTGGCTCATGCCTAGAGAAGCAACAACTTTTCATGTAGAAACACGGCTTCAAAGTTGTATCCAAGTTTAATGCTTCTGCTCTTCAGACAATGGACATAGAACTTGGAACACACACAAGAGACACAATCTAAGTAAGACAATGAAAACTCATGGAGATTTGAACTCACAAAAAAGTGCCGAAGTTGGAAGACTAGCCAACGACAGAATGTGGTGAACAAAAGTAGGAGTATAATCACTTTGAAGTTCCATATTTTAGAAACCGTAATCCCATTTCACTTTTGGATTTGACACTGATGAACTTGAGTGCTTGGATTCATGCTTTGATCATGTATTCCCTACATTTCATGATTTAAATTGGTTGGAAATGGGTGTTGAAGTTGGGTTTGTTTGAAACATAAGGTAATAGCCTCTAAAATCGCACAAGTTCTAAAACCACCCACCTCCTCAAATGTACATTGTGTGTACATGTTGCTTTTTCATAGCCTTCATGAATGTACGAACGATGTACATTTTAGGAGGTGGGCAATTCTAAAGCCTTGTGCCATTTCAACTTCAAATTTCGTAACTAATTCCACAAAGCTCCAAAAAGTATGAAACAACTTGCGTTAAATGCCAATTCCACTTGTCTTTTAGCGAAATTATTTCAAGAAGCATTGGCTCCCCCAAATTCAGTTTCAGCTCTCAGGTGGGTGATTTCTGGACCTGTTACCTTACTCAGTTTTATTCCTACCGTACAGTCAGCAGCAAAAAGTTGTCGGGTTTTGGGGGTGCCCACCTTAAGCTTACCACAGCTTTTGAATCTAAGAGAGGGGAGGAAGCACGTCAGTCATCATCCATAGTCTGTTGCTGACAACTTGCCATTGAATTTCTTTCAGTTGTACTCATCAATAAATCTGCAATGTGTGCAAGTCATGAACACACATTCTAGACTTTCTAGACTCACATTCATTTGAATGTGGTAAGGAAAACCCAGGCAGTTGTTCAGCATCTGTGGTGGTGTCCTGGTGTGAGTGCTCCAGAACATCAGTACTCCTCCCCGCAATAAAAAGGCCCCAGTCTGCACTCAATCACGCCTGTTCAGAGGCTAGCTTAAGCTTAGTTGTAGTAAGGTGGGTACACCCTAAACCGCCACTTTTTGCTACTGAGCCTGTCTACGGTTATTAGACTGGCCAGATTTTCACATGTTCTTGTTGGCAAGTGAAAGGAGGTTCCAACGCACCAGAGAACATGGCATTTGGATATTATATGCAAAAGTTATTAAGGAACAAAGTTTGATTTTAAAAGCGTTTCTTCCACGTAGGTATAGAACTGATTTTGGAAATGTACACATATAGTGAAGATGGCGCTTTAAGGTTAGTGGCACATTTGGGTGTACCTACCTTAAATCATTCTCAAAGTCTTTCCCTGCATTTTGGAATTCATTTGGAGGAACATTGCAAACACAACATGATCATGAAAGGTCCATGAGCGGCCTGCCCACCTTGTCTTGCACAGGCTTGTTGCAGCCTTAATTAAGTGAAGTTGGCTTGTAAACAGTAAAATTGGTGCTTGCATGAAAAAATCCTCCATCTCCACTGAGAAAGCACTCTTGACACCTTGAAAATTGGAGAAAGCTGAATGATTTCATTGCACCACAAGTTATGCGTGTTGGAATGCCTTGTATTGTTATTGTATTGGGTTAAGATTCCTTCAGAGGCATGTCCATTGCCATCTTCAAATAAAACCGACTTTCCATGATGAAGTCGGACACTTTTGAGCAGTAGAATGTACTGGACCTCAGGCTTTTATCTTTTTTCCTTTGGAAACAAATGGGCAATTCATTCCATTCCATTGTAGAGGAATAAAATAATAGTACATGTACCTCAGGCTTTTTTTATCTTTTTCCTTTGGAAACAAAAGGGGAATTTATTCCATTCCATTGTAGAGGAACAGATCGTACATGTACCTCAGACTTTTGGGCAAGTTTGCAGACAAACTTTAGTCAGTCAATGCTGTTACCATAAATCCTTTTTTTTGGAAGCAATAGAATGATAAATAATTGCAAGTGACCAACAGCTATGAATCTACAAGTACAGAGGTCAGATCCTCCCTTTGCCATTAGAGCACCTCCAATGGAACACTGGAACAAGCACGGGAGCGGTGCCAAAGGGGCTTATAACGTTCATCTCCAAAAAATGGCTCCCCAATGCAACTGTTGTAGCCAAGGGCATTTTCAGGGCTCTGCACACAAGAGCCCTCGCTCATCATTTTGGAGCAATTTAGAGCAACTCCAATGCTGACCCACGAAGAACCTAGTCAATTTGTGTAGCCTGGGTTTGTTGCCGGAGTAGGGGCGGATTGGGCCTCTTTTCGGCAAGCTACTTGCACCCCACCCCCAATGTGGCAATAGATCCTAGAATGACAAACATGCCCTTTTGATTTTTTTGATTGAATCTCTTCTAGTTTTTGTTTCACTTTTTGGTGAGAGCGTAATTCCTCCCCTCCCAAACTCTAGAATCACTATCACATGTCATCTTTGTTAGAGGAATCTAGCTTCCATTGTGCTCTTCCGTGCCCAACAAATCACTCAAAAATGCCGAATAGGGGCTCTCATGTCCAGACCTCTAGAAAATGCTATTGGCTACAATGCTTGCATTGAGGAGCAATTTTTTGAAGAAGGGCGTTATAAGCTCCATTGGCACCGCTCCCGTGCTTGTTCCAATGTTGCATTGGAGTTGCTCTTACTAAGCATGGAAGAGCACATTGGAACCTAGACTCTCTAACAAAGATGATAGGTGGTGGTGGTTCCAAAGTTTGGGAGGGAGGAATTCTCGAAGGAATTACACTCTCACCAAAAGTGCAACAAGAACTAGAAGGAAATCCAATTAGGAAAATAAATAAAAGTATATTTTCTATTCTTGGATATGTTGCTACATTGAGGATGTAGTTACAAGTGGACCGCTAGAAAAAGACTTGGCTTGTCTCCTCCGCCCCCGTCCCTTGCTCTAAAAACAAACCAGGGCCAGATAGGTTGACCATGATCTTTTTGGGTCAACATTGAAGTTGCTCTTAGTACAATATAATATAAGAGCCAAATGCAATTTCAAAAATCTACTAGGCATGTAGATTTTTTTTGCACTATGGCCTTGTCAACAATGTGTAAGTAAACATGTTGCAATTTTGATCCTATAAACTCTTGGCTAAAATAATCACCAATTTGGAGCATAACACTTAAGGTAATATGCTCTAAAAGCACTTGTCTTCTTTAACCCGTCCCTATTTTTAGGTGGAGAATGGAAAATGGAAATGGGGTGATCCTTGAATGGACCACTTTAATAATTGAATGCATTAAGGAAAAACTAAATTTTTTTGTTGCAAGAGCCAATCATTGTCTTTGATTTCCTCACATCTCTTTACAAGTTGCAAGTGGACGGATTTTGGGAGAACTATGGTCACAAATAGGTGCATGTGCCCTAAATCTTTGAAAATTTATAAGTAACTAAAAAATGCTTGGAAAAATACAAACAACTCGTGTGAGGTTCCACATCTATTTTTCTTTCTCTAAAAAACGATTAAAATATAATTCTATCCATAGGAGCCTATGAAAAAGGTAGACCAACCCTTAAATGGTCACTTTTAGAGCATACTACCTTACTGTATGTCCTTAACCTTAAAAGCAAAAGCAAAGCAAAGCACCCATTTGGGATGACTTTAGAGAAGGTTGTCCCCTTTTGGATGGAAATAAATTAGTTTTTCATCCAATTTTTTGGAAGGAGTTGTTTGAATGCATTTTCATTTAGTGAATCGTATTTCATATTCCATCATTATGATATTATTGAATTTTTAAAGAAGTAGATGCTCAATCCACATATCATCCTTGTAGTGTATTTTGGTCGCTTCTTGCTATTTACTCTTGATGTGAATTTTATCCATAAAAATTATATTTTTTGAATTTGAGTCCAACTAATGAATTGAATCTTGTCAAGTGTAGTTTCTATTCCAATTGAAAATTTTGAAAATTTCTTTAAATTCAATATTTTATTGAAATATGAATTGTAAGCCTATATTCATGGTTTTGTTCATTTTCTAATTTTCTAATCACATAGTAACTTTGGTATATACAATGATATTCTCAAATATAATATACACCCATGATGAAAATTTCAGATTTTTCAAGTATATTTGTATTTGATACAAATTTTCTTTACCTTTTCCTTAAAAAATCACAATAATTTCAAATTTCCACAAAAAAGATCTGAAAATTTTAATATCACTAGACGACATTCAATTTCATCTCTGAAAAACAAACATAAAAAATTTCATTCATATCTAATTGCAAAATGGCAGCAAACAGAATGAAGCTAGAATAAGTTAGTGGTTATAGGCCAGTCCTTTCAAGGTAAAAAGTCATACTCTTGCTATCAAAGTTCATGTGAATATAAGGAGATTTGCAGTACTGTTAATGAGGGCTTGTGACAAGACATGCTAGCAAAGAATTGTGCCCATATAATTCACATGTTGCAAAACCTAAAAATCAGTACTCTAATGCTTTGTATCTAAACATAATAAATAATCTACAAATGTTAATTTCTGGATATTTTTATCAATGTTCAAGTCAATCATGGGACTTCACATAAAGATCTGGAAGTTAAGTCAGTCTAAGGCAGTGTTCCCTAAAGTGGCTAAAAATCGCTCCGGTTCTACCAAGATTTTGCTTGTGCTAAACTTATATTGTAGAAATTTGCATGAAAACTAAAATTTGAGCAAGTTTTCCCACTTCCAAGAGAGCAAGATGCAAAATTGCGATTTCATCCACTTTTCTCTTCGCATTCATCCCCTGCCACACACGAATAGGGTTAATTAGTTTTAGACTCCGCAGGAATAGGGTTAGCAAGGACCTTACCTGGGCCGTCCGATCTTAGCATTGGCGGCTAGATCTGGTCCGTCGATTTCGCAACCGATGCGCCGCGCTGTCACCTCCTCTAGGGCGTAGGGTTTAGTAGACCACCTCCTCCATGCGTACGTTTTTGCATTATGTTTTTCATTTACTCCGCGTCTCTTCCTCCTCGGCTGCTCTTCCTGATCTGCAGTTTGTACGCGCACTGGCATTCAATTTCGTTTGAATTGAAAATTATTTTGTAATTGTTGCAATTGGGGATTTGGGGGCCTTGAGGGGAATGGGGGCTTTGCCGCTTGGGCCCCTGTTAGTCTGGCTTCTTCCTATTCCAATTTTCGGGACTCGGGACTCGGGAGTGTTGATTTTGTAAAAATGGAGGCGCTCTGGTCGTCTGGCGAATTGCTACCACTTCTTGGATGTTGTGAAGTTCCGTTGAGACTCGAGAGACGTTTGTGTTTCGCTTTTCTCGTGCATTCACGTCAATTGGGAAATGGAGGCTCCTGCTGTGCAATGTGAATTCAAGTCTGTGAATTTGGTGGCGCGGATGTGTGGAACGTTGTCACAACCTCACAGGCTCGCAGCAAGTGGTATGTTGGGGATTCGGGAATGGAGAGATTGGGCCATTGGCAAACGCTGGTGCCGACTTGGGAAATTGGGATGCAATCCTATATTTTACAAGTGTGATTGTCGACAGTTTCCTTCATTCTGCTTCTACTTGCTTGTGATTTGCGAGAGTTTCCTTTGGTTGCAGTGCTGCACTTCCACCGCGATTGTAATTCTCTCCCCTTGTGCATTTTTGATTTGCTTCCAATTTTTTTTTTGTGCTTTCGTGTTTGTTATTGTTCTTCTGTTGTGGTCTTCTGGATTTGGGTGGTTTTGGTGCTCTGTTTGCTTGTGCAGGGCTACAACTGCTGCAATGGCACCTAAATTGAAGTTGCCGAAGAATTTTCGTGTGCGTAGTTTTGGCTCATCATAAACTCCCACGGTTTGGGTAATACCTTCATGTTGGCGTCGCAACGAACATGATCAACGTGGAGGACGACATCACGCGGGTGTCGAAGACGTGCCTGGAGGACTCGTTGCTCACTGCACTACCCCATTTTCCTTCACTATCTGAGGCGACAGTGGTGTCACCGGAGGGTCCAGATCTTGAGATTGCTAGTCCGAACAAGCAAAATGTTTCACAGAAGAGACGCAAAGTTGCCCCCAGCACTGTAACGCGTCGATGGCAGGAGGTTTGGGCGTACAAGTTTACGTGGGCAGAAGGTGAATTTGATGCCGCCGGGAATTTGACGGGGGTCGTGTGCAAGAGTTGTAGTGCCGTGAGTGGCAGGCGGAAGGTCATGGTTCCAAAAGGGGATAATTTGGAGAAGCATGAAGGAAAAAGGACTTGCAAATCCGAAGACGATCCTTTCCCACACCTGAAGAAGGGGGAAAATTACGTGAAGCGTGACTGCAAGCATGTGCAATTCACGAAGTTGTGGGCAGGGCGACGGCTTGGCGGAAGTGTCGCCGACCAGCTCTTGGCTGGCTTCAACGGCGAAGCAAACCAAAAGGGAGTTCAATTTTCTACACTCTTTCAAATTCTGAATTCTGGTCGTCCCATGTGTGACTACGAGCGCGAGCAATACTTATTGCAGCATTTGAAGGTAAGGAATGTCCCTCGAAAGCATTGGTTTGAGACATCTAGGTGGGATATGGTGGAACACCTTCATTCATGTGTTTTGTTTGCCTTGAAGTTGACTGTTCAGAATGCACGTTTTATTTCGATCAATGCAGATGAAGTCACAACGGTGGACAACACTTCGTGGGTCGGAGTTCACGTGTATGCAATAGATTCGTGGGAGAGGATCCCACACCAACTTCACTTGTCATGTGTTTCTGACTGTCGTACTGCAGATCACCTCACTAACATTATCATGCAGGCATTGGTTCGAGAAGGAGGACTTACGCAAGAACAAATTGCAAGTAAGTTGGTTTCTTTTGGGGCAGACGGGGTTAGTACGTTCTAGGGCCCCAAAACTGGGGTATCAACCCAGATTCATCAAAAATGGGCCCTGTTCTGCCTCGGAGCCAGTTGTGCTTGGCATCGCATCAATTTGGTGGTAAAAACATTGTCGAATTATCCTATGGTTTCACGATTGGAGGCCTTGTGCCAATCACTGTATTCTTACTTTTGTCGCAACCACAAGCGGCATTCAGAGCTTCAGAAGCTTGCAGATCTGATGGAAACTAAGGGTAACAAAATGGTGAGGAATGTGGAGACACGGTGGATCTCCATGCGTAGTCCCGCCCAGCGTATCATGTTTGAATACAAAACTCTTTTGGTGAAAATGGATATAGACATGTCCGCTACTGGCTAGAAAGGGCAGGCTGCTGCCGCTGCAAACTTTGACTACCTCTTCGATATAGAAGTTTTGCTGTTGCTGGCGTGCTTCATTCCAATGTTGAATGCAGTTCATTGCCTCATCAAACTGTCACAATCCCGTGACATATTTATATGTGACTTTCTACAGTCCATAAAAGTTTGTCAAGCCAATTTGGCCAAAATGTTTGTGGATGAGAGCACAACATTTTTGACAGCGGAGTTCAAGCGGTATCAGGAACTCATTTCGCTGACTTGTCCTGAAATTCCAATGGAATGGAGGGCAAAGGAGGGAGAAGGTATTTCGTATCTAGCCATGAACTTTGGCATTACCGCAGTTTTTGCACGCTGTCACTACAAATTGACAAGAGATCACTTGTACGTGATGGAGGAGGATTTCCTGCGCACTCAAGGAAACATTCAACGCCAATTTGCAGGTTTATTTTCTTCACTTCCCATTTTTTTTGTTTTATATTTTTTTGCTTTGAACTTGTCTTGTTGTTTGCTGTCTTGGCTGTTTGTGGTTTAGGGTGGGCTTCGCTACAAGCAGGTAATGGCATTGTGCCATTGCAGTGGAATTTACTTTTGTCTCCATTTTTTTTCAGTAGGATTTAATTTTGTTTCCAATTTTTTTCCAACAGTTCAGTGAATCAGTTCAATGCATGGTTAATGTTTACTGATTTGTTCTTTCAAATTTTTTTGAATGCTTTAGTTCTTTCTTGGTTTCCAGCTATTTATTTTATCATTGTAAGTGAAGGCCTCAAGGGGCTTTCAGTCTCTGCCTTGTGATGGGCAACTAGATCGGCTGACCTCAATCCTATATGCGGGTGCGGGGCTATGGGCTAACAGAGATTGCTCAGTCACTTTCGGACGAGCTGGACCGGCGCTTCCCGCAGCAAGAGTTACTAGATGCGTTCAGTATAATATATATCCCCAATATTGGAAACAACCGGGACTGAAGACAGCTTTGGTCACCTTTTGAGTGTGCTCAAGCGATTATATTCTCACCCAAGGTTGTTGAATGCAGGGTTGCCTTTGCAGGACGGAGCAACATCATACACCACCCCTGAAACGCTCTCTGGCTCTAATTTGGACAATCAACAAGGTTTGTTTAAATTGACTATGAGAGCTAACTGTAAAGCTGCTTGTGCAGCTGCTAGTCACATGAATCCAGTGATAGAGCTCTGGCATACCTTTTCTCAATCACAGCATTTGCAGAAACTCATTTCCGAGTACTTTCATGTGGCTGAAATTGGGATGTGTTTGGTCTTGGGGTCCGTAGAAGATGAGTGTTGTTTTTCTATGTTAAAGTTTTTGAAGTCTTGCCAGCGCAACAGGCTGGGCAAACACTTGCCGCTGGTGGTCCGTATGTTTGGGCAGAAATATTACAAGTTGGAGAAATTTCCCTACAAGGCTGCGGTGGAATCTTGGAAAAATGTAGTGAAGGTGGGCCACCATGGAGACATCTGATGTTTGCCAAATTACAGTATCCTCCCCCTTCAAATTCCTTAGTTTTCATCAGATTTCGCTGGCTTTGAACTTCCAAGACAATTCTTTCCTTGACGGATATGGAGGCTTGTGGAGGCGAGGCTGCGGGAGTCCGGGAGTCACAGGCTGCGGAAAAGACTACAGGAAGGCGGGAGGTCGTGAATTATAGGCTGCGGAAAAGACTTCTGGCGAGGGGGCCACAGGCTGCGGAGAGGGGGGGCTATGGGCTTCATTCTAACTTCTATTTTTCTTTCTAATTTGGTGTGTGTTAAGTGCTGTGCAAATCACTAATACTGCAATTTTGGGCAGTCTTGCTTTATGCAAGTGGGGTTCAATTCCCCAATTAGTGAATGTCTCTAGTATAGTTGTTTTATGTTTTAGTGTCTTGCTATTACTTTTGAATTCAAAACTTCATTGTTTTATGTTGTGTGACTTGATGTTTGAGCTACAAATGCTCTATGTTTCTTTGGTCACATACTCACATTTGAGTTCCAATTATCAATGTATGTTTGAGTGCATGCTTAGCTTCATTTTTTATTCATCTTTGATTTCCAATTTTGCTTGTACATAGTTCAAGTCTGCACTCACGTTTGTATGACATTGTGGCAAAACTCATATTTTGGAAAAAAAATCGCATTGTTTCAAAAAAATTTGCCATCACTTAGCATTTCCAAACTATTCACTTGACCAAAATTAGCAAGTGCAATCCCTGGTTCTATACAAAATTCCAGCACTTATCGCAAATTGCCTTCTACTGCAAAGAATAAAAATAGACAAAACACCACCATTTTTAAACGACTTTATAATGCGCTTCATATCATTTTCAAGTTTATTTCGCGAAAGCTGCGACTAGTCAAGCACGGTAATAGCGTTCCAGCGAATTCTGCAAAAGGTATTCTGGGAACGCTGGTCTAAGGTAGTCTGCTCTTAAAAGTTAAAAAGAATTGATTGTCTTTTCAGGGAAGTTAAACTCTTTGAAAAAAAATTCAATAAATTTGCATAGGAAGAAAAAAGGAATTGACATTTAACCCAAGTCATTTCATTTATTTTTTGGACTTTCTAGGAACTAGTTACAAATTTTTGAAATTGAAACGCACTAGTCACTAAAAGCAACCACCTCTTGAAATGTACACTTCTGGTACATTGAAGGAAGCAAAATGTACCTCTGTATCATGACCACTTTCAGAGCATGGGCACCTTTATTTAAAGCATACTACCTTAACTGCAAAACACATTCAAAATCATTTGAGCATTGGTATGTACAAAGGAAATGACTTCTGTAAGGATTGGTTTTGGCTTCCTTATGATTGTAACACAAATAGTAATGGACTTGAGGTGGTCTTCAAATGGACCTTCTACTGTCATTGAATGGATCAATAAAAAAAATACTCCCTCCGTCCCATAATGATCTTCCTGTTGGCCTTCTTTTTTTGTCCCAAAATGATCTTCCTATTGCACTTTGTGATGTTGAAATTAGTCAAATTCGGCTTATGATTGTTATTTGAGACTAGCAAAACAACTCTAAGTGGTTGTTTTTGCTCCATCCATGCAAACATCAAGCAAAAGACAAATAAAATGATTGAAAGCTTCAATCCACACTTATAGTTTTTATTTTTTGCATCTCTTTGAGTATTTCCCGATTGAAGTAGATTAAGCTTTGGAAGCCGAAACAAAGGTCTATACATGGTCTTAGGCATATGCTAAATGCCCACAAAATGGCAACCTCACATTCAACAATTAAGTGCTCACTGGTGTTCTTTAAAAACGCCCCAAAATATTGACTTTTCAATATTCTAAAACTACACTTTGAAAAGGGCTTCAAAACTCAAACTTTTTAGGATGCAAAGAGAACACCAAACTCTACATACTATACAAATTGAGTTTTTAAAAAGTTATTTTTATCCTTAATCCATAAGATTTAGTCTAACAGGAAGATCATTTTGGGACGGAGGTAGTATTATTTATTGTACGAGCCAATCGTTCGCTTTGCTTTCCCCATTTCTCTCTAAAAGCTGTAAGTGAACGATTAAAGGAAGACCTGTAACATCATAAGTAAGTGCTAATCTCCACTATGAGTTGGATTTTTTGATTCTTGAATGCCTGGTTTCTGTGTGATTGAAGCAGTGGTGTTGTAACTGTGCAATACAAAATGACCTAAATTTGCTACAAAGTCCCAAAGGAATGAACCCTCTCACCTATCTTATGTGAAAGAGCTCAGAGTGTGCACACAAAAAAAGACTGTCTGCCAAAGTTGATAATTATGTAAGTTATCCCAATCGTAGACAGAGAACAGAAATTTGTGTAATAGACTAGAACAATGACAATGGAAACCTTAGGTGCCTCAGAGGTTTTACTGAGAAACTGACAAGCCCCAGAAAAAGGCTTTTCCAGTTGCATAGTTGCTGAATGCTTTTTTTCTCATGCAGGAGAGCTTCTAAGGTAATAGGTCCAGAAATCGCCCACCTAAGAGGTGAAACTGAATTTGGGGGAGGTGAAGCTTCTTGAAATAATTTGCAGTAAAATTTCCTTGAAAGACAAGTGGAATTGGCATCTAACCTAAGTTGTTTCATATGTTTTGGAGCTTTGTGGAATTAGTTATATAATTTGAGGTTGAAATGGAATAGGGCTTTAAAATCACCCACCTCCTAAAATGTAAATTGTTTGTACATTTTTGAAGGCTATGAAAAAGCAACGTGTACACATAGTGTACATTTGAGGAGGTGGGTAGTTTTAGAGTCTATGTGATTTCAAAGACTATTACTTTAATGAGCTTGGGATCTCAGCTAGAAACCTTACAGACACTATAAGGTAGTCTACTCTTAAAGTGACCTTTTAAGAGCTGATTGTGTTTTGGGGGAAGCTAAACTCCTTGAAACAATTTTCAACAAATTTTTGTAGGAAGAAAAACGGAATTGGCATGTAATTGAAGTTGTTTCATATTTTCTAGATCTTAGTGGAATTGGCAATGAATTATTGAAGTTGAACCGCAAGGATCACTAAAAGCAACCACTTCTCGAAATGTACATTATTGGTACATTGAAGAAAGCAAAATGTATCTCTGTATTAGTGGTTACTTTTAGAGCCCTATCTCTATGCCCCAAATTCCATGTAAATGAGAGTTGCATTGGATCAGAGTTGTCCGTAGTAGTAGTTTAAGTGTTTCTAGTAGGTTGAGGAGCTTTTTTTTTTACACAAGCAAAAGATGCCTTTACTGCAAGAATAGAAGAAACAAGGGCCCAACCACAAGCGGCCTGGGGAGGCCAGTAGTTGACACAACACAATTGATTCACATACAAGTACACCACGAAAGCATCATCGCTAAGGTAAAGTTGAGGAGCTTTAGCATTTACAATACTCATAGGACAATGATATGTGACTTATAGAGAAGATAATTGACACACAAAGATCCACATGATCCAATAAATCTATTATGTTTTTTTAGAGTTGTTTTGTAATCTATACAAATATTTTCCCACAAGTACAATTACATCACAATTGGATTAAAAAGAAAGGCAGGATGGATAAGAGGAACAACTCTATTATGAGAGTCTATGAAAATTACATCTAAAATTTTCTAAATAAGCATTTGAATTTAATGTCCATTATTAAATTGTCTAAATTTTTATTGAACCTTTTTAAGAGTTAAAAGAAAATTCTTGATATATTCTCTTAAAATGCATTTTTTCCAAGATTTTTTAGATAATATATAAATAAGCTATGAATTTGCAAAGTGCTCCAAATAGGTGTTTCCAAGACTCCCATGTTCCAAGGACTTCTTTTTTACATAGGAATCTAGATACAATGGTTTTGTTAGCATATCTCAATTAGGCACTATTATCTAGCATCAATCATTGCAAAGTCGTTTTAAAGTTCATTAATAAACTTAACTTGATGTAAATTTATTAAAATTGAAACTTATAGAATTCAAAACCAGTCTATGTTTATTTATAAATGTATGTTTGGACTTTTGCATCAAGTCTTTGGGAAAGTACACATTTTGTTATAAGATTATAGACAATTTTACATTATTGGTTCTTACAAAGAGTAGTTAGGTTTGGGGAGTAGTGTTCACATGCTAATATGCTATGTCTAGTGTTTAGAAATCACCAATGCACAAAGAACATATTGGATCAACATATAGGTGTGTTTGAAATCAAAATGTAGCAGTGCTATATGTCTTAAAATTATTGCACAACGTTTTGTAGAAAGGTGCTTCAACATTGTTTGCATTGACATGAACACCCAAAGCATCAACAAAACGGTCAAGATTCCACCCAAATCCCTTTTGCTACTTCCATTGCCAATATATTCAAGCAATTAGTCCTCCTATCTCACCTATCTGCTCCACCTCCCCTTCACATCCAACTACTTCATTGTTGAAAGAATGCATCAAATTTTTCTCAACCATTCTTGTCGTGTATGGTATAGGGATAATAAAGTACGAAACATCTAGTAATTTGGTTGTAACTAGAAGTAATTTTGGAAAAAATTCTAAAAATCAAATAAATAAGTAAAAGTAGTAGAACACTACAAATATGGTATTTCCAAAAATTGAGGTCTAAGAAAAAAACTCTCTAAAACTTATGCATAAACAAATTGATGAAAATTCTAGAACATCGGATACTTTGATGTTTATTTGTTTTTTTTAAGTAGTTCTGTTGAAGGAGAATATTTAACCAAATTGTAAAAATACTCAATAGTATAATAAGTTCATTCCAAGGGAGACGGTCAAGTAGGAAATTTATGCTAATAGGTTTTATTTTTAAAATTTACATATCTCAATTTACATTCAATAGTCTAATTTGAAATTTTATATCCACAAATAATATTACAATGACATTGCACACATCCTCAACTAAATTCATTTCCTTGTCATACAATCACTAGACACCAATTCAATATGTAATTCTCATCATATTAATTCAAATACCGAATACATCACCATTATCCAATTTACATCTTTATTGTAAGACTAATCACACTTTAACACCACATCCAAGTAGCTTCATTACTCCCTTCATTAGAAATCTCCTACTTAGACCTATAAATTCCATCTCTAAAACTAGCACCATCTCATAATTCCTCAACATCTCACAACTTCACATACAAAAAATAAAATAAAAAAATATACACAACCAACTTGAGCCAGGACTCTCACTGAGCTCTCTTTCAAAGTAGATAACAACCAATTCAGAGCACAAGGCTAAATACCACCCAAAGGCACCACTTCAAATCCCACTTAGCAACTAACTTACACTCCATGACATCTATCACCCTAATTTGGAATCTAACACTTGAACGCACAATAACCATCCAATTGGAAATCAACCCACCAAATTGAATTGGAACCTCAAAATACTACCAAGTCAAAATTCAACTAACAACAATAATCCACTTTCTCACTTGAGCATAAAAAAACAACCAAATTAACACACCATAACACTTAAAAACCACTAAAATTTTCACTTAACTTTACCAAATAGAAACTTCTAACTTTAAAATTTTGGAACCAAATTTTAGCCTATCTACAAGTTCAAAGGTTAAAACAACAAATTTTAGTGTTAGGAGTAGGTGTACAAATAGGCATCACAACAAAACTTCCACACTATGTCCACACAAGCTATGAGTTTGGGCTACTAAAGAAGCACCCTGGAAACATCTTTTTTGAACAATTGATGTTCTTCTAGAACTCTCACTTTGGCACAACTCCAAGCTCATTGGATTTGTTGTGCACATAGGGGAAGTCTAACCCAACCATTAAAAGAACCACTAAGAAACAAAGTGGGAATTCCATTTACACTATAGCAATAATGCCTAAGGGGCCACAAAGGTCCTTTAAGGATCAAATTGTTAGAAAGTAGTGAATATATTCAAAAATATAAAACAAAAATAACTTGATGGAGATGCTTGTGGAGATGAGAATTCACTGTAGAAATAATTGAATAATGTTTTTGAATTCTTATAAGTGCTCATGCACAATAGCCTTCTTTGCATTTATATAGAGGACGTTGTAATTTTTAATTTTCAAAAGAAAATTTTGTTACAATATATTTTGTTACAATTCCCTCAAAATCCTTAATGCAAAATCCTAAATCCTAAATTTTAAATCATCTTTTAAGATTATTACTTAAGTATTATAACAATATGAAATAATGCATTGTGTACCCAAGAATTTGTAAAGGACTACTAGGTAGTCAAAAATTTCAGATTTGTAAAGATCTCTTATAAAATGAAATTGAAAGCATAATGATGATTTGTGAATTAAAAATGTAAAATATGATCCCTAGATCATTTCCATATAGTTAGATCTTTCACTGTAGTTTCTAATTTTTTTTAACAAAATTTGAAACCAAAAATTGAAAAATCCCTCTAAAGTTGATTGTTAGACTAAATATATGTAATTTTCACAAAATTCTATTTCCTTTAAGTTTGAAATGATAAATTCCACTTGTGGCAATTTTAAAAGATTTACATTTTATTTACTAATTCAAGTTGTTTTAGGAGGGTTAATTTTTGAACTACAATAGTTATTTTTTGAGGTAAAATGAATTTGAACTCTTTGAACTATAGAATATTTGCTCAACAAAGTCTTCATGATCTGCACTTTAAAAATGTTAGTGAATTGTACAAGAATCTATAAGAATTTAGATGACATTTTGTATTTAGAACATGTTTTTGTTCTTTTGTTGTTCAAATTTGGGATATTCTTATGTAGAGAAGGTTTACTTTGGAAAAACATGGGGTTTTTAGCTACGACTAGATTTGGCTAGTACAAGATATGAAGAAATTCATAATATTGGAGGGGTCATGTATGTAGTTTTGGGTATACACCTAAATCCAAAGGATATTTTATGGTGCCCGATAAGTAATGCCCTTAAATTATAGTTATTCCATAATATTCCAAGAATACTTCAAAAACATTCTAAAATATTCTCTTCATCTCTTGTATGATTTTGTAGATTTTATTTCTAAAATATATATATAATTATTAGATCCAAGGAGTAAAATGCAACATTTGGTTAGAGTTTTCTACTTTTTTATTAGTGCCTCTTCAAAATCATAATCACATGAAATATATATATATATATATATATATATATATATATATATATATATATATATATATATATATATATATATATATATATATATATATATATATATATATATATATATATATATATATATATATTGTTATATATACAATACTTAAAATAAATAAATACCATGTATAGAAATTGTATAAGTCATACACAACATCATATACATCTATTTGAGTTGTGTAAATTATAAACAAATTTGTATAATTTAAAAAAAAAAATGTAGTTAGTAATCAAATGAGTGCCACAACCTCTTCAAAACAACGATTCAAAAGTGTAATATTTTTTCAAAAATCTAACACAAATTTCTTAAAGCTTCCAAAATTTCAAAGCTAAAGTTCTCACTAACTATCTTTTAAAGCCATTTGAAGATTACCTTCTCAAATTTATTAGCAACTCCACACCCTTTTACTTCCCAGACCATATCTCTTACTTTTAACTAAGAGTTCTACATCTTTGTAAAAATCTAACAACTTAATACACATTCACACAAAATTTCAAAAATATATACTCTCTAAACAAACTATTATAAGCAATTAAATTCTTTGTCCTTGAATTTGGCGACAATTGATCCTCTCTTTGCTCCAACAAGCATAACTTGTCTTGAGTAACTTGTACATACAAACTACAAGATAAGAGTTCTATAACTTAAAAAAAATTAATAACACAATACATAATCATTTTAAATTTCAAAACTAGATATTTTCTAACCAAAATTTTAAGAATGTTTGAACATTCTGCCTTAAAATTCTATGGCATATGACCTTCTTTCACCCCATCATACATAATTTTTGCATACAAAATCCAAATAAGGCAAGTCATAAATTTTTGAATTTACAATAAAAAGAAAACATCCCTTCAAATTTTCAATGCAAACTTTGTAATACACAACTCACTATGGCTCTTCAAACAAAATCTTCTCTCATGGAGAAAGAAGAAGTTCACCTCTTATACTCCTACTTTATCTACCTAATCAAGTGGACTTTAGACCATACCATGCTACATAGAACATATTTCATCCATTGTCCATTCATTTTTCCTCCACAATTCTATCCATATCTCTTACATGGAGATAAAATCCTTAAACATCCAAAAGAAAGGTAAAACAAACTTTACCTTTTGTTTCAACAACTTAACCAATTCTAAATAAAACATGAAACTATCTCAAAAAAATAAAAAAATAAATGGAACTGACAATCAATGAACGAAGGTGATAAAAGCCTAAGTGGAAGCAAAACCAATTGCCAAGTTGTGGAATTGGTTGATTGGTTAAGTTATTGCCACCACGTTTGATCTAGGTTTGAGCCCACTAGACTCATTGAGAGGCATGGGTGGCTTGTGGCTTAACACTGCTAGAGAGATAATGTATGAAAATTGTACAACCAACCCACTATCTATCCCCCTAAGCTGTAACAAAATGTAGAACACTGAGATAGGTTAAAGTTTTTTGTAATTGAATTAAACCGTGCTTCTCCCCATAACCCCTCCCTTTTATCCCTATTCTCTTTCTTTAAGCAAGCTTAGTCAAAATCAAATTACATAATAAAAGTATTTTTACATAATGGAATAATTTGCGTCCCGACAACATATAGTCCTTTAGTAGTAAATGCTTATAATATGGTGTAGGGACATTACATACTACATGACACAAACTCAATCTATCAAATATTCAAGGTATACCAAGTACTTGATGTCCACTAATTTTGTACCACTTAGCCTAGGTGGTCCTTCTCCCCCCTAAATTGTCTTCTACATCAAGTTCAATGTCCATTTACCTTTAACATTTTTCAAGTTTATGAAAACTTTGTTTTTTAGTGCAACATGACAAAAAAAAACTTGTATATTTGGAGACTACACTTGACAAAAAAAAATGTATACCATAATATGCAAATGCCATGTAGGTAAATCTTTAGTGCCAATGGCATTGTTGATGTAGGAATAATGTTAAATAATTTGTTTGGTTAAATAAATTGGATTCTAATTAGTAAAATAGACATAATAATAATTTCATTTATTATTGAAGGGTTGAAATATATCATAAAAAATGGATTAGAAAAGATGTGATATGATTGGACACTTGAATTTATAGATAGGATTTTTTCTAAGGTGAAAAGACACAATAATAGGATTTTGAAATGCACTTCAAACTAAAATTGATGAAAAATTAAAATCCTTACACTATGCCTCAAAGTGTTTTCAAAACCACAAAGACATATGCAAGAGTTGATAAAGAATCAAAATTGTAGTATTATTGTGGCAATAATGTTAATGCATTTGAAATTAGATGTGACCCTTAAGAGAAATTTTGTAGAAACAACTTCAAATATCTATAATAGCAAATCCTTTGTTAACTCTTTCATTTAACATAACAATCCTTATAAAAATTATGGATTTAGACAATTCAAGGTTTAAATTCAAAGAGCTTTACAATTATTGGAGATAAATATGAATTAATATGAAATCTATATTTATAAAATACTAAAGAATTAATATACTAAGGAGTAAACCTCATTGAGAGTAATTTGTGAAATGGAAAACTTAGAAATAGTTATTGTTGTACTTATAGTTGCATTTCACATTGTTTTGCGAAAGATTTCAGAGCTTGGAACACTTCCTGGTTGTACTTAATTATTATCTAAGAGACACATTTTTGAAGTTACACTGCTTTCTTACTTCTAAAGATCTTTTGGAATTGAAAAATACAAAACAATATGACTACTTTGGTTAATGAAGTTTTGAATGTCACAAAAGCACAGGATGTATGTACAAGCACATTTTCACTGTATTATGATGAATTATTGCATGAATGGGCAATGCTTGGAAAATCAAATCGACCTTCTTATAAAATTTTATACTTGGAAGACGATTTTTTGAAAAAATATTCAAGATTAAAAATTAGAGATTGTATTGTTCAAAAATTGTAACATTAAGCAAAAAGCACATAAAAATATATAATCAAGGTTTCATCTTGTACAAATTCTATTAAATTTTCTAATTTAGTTTCAAATTCAATGAAGTTTTTTAGTCAAGTGACATTGATGACCTATTGATGTTGTAAAAATTAATTAAGTTAATGTTTTCATCTTTCAAAGCATTAAAAGTAGATAAATTTCTTCAAAAATCACATGAATTGCATTGAAATAGATGCTTTACATCAAGAAGTGATGAATTGCTTTAAATTAGATAATGTAATTACATATTCTATAATGATTTCATAACTACACATTTGTACTCTCAACAAGTATGATGCAAATTTACTAAAATGCATTGTATTTTACCACTCAAATTCAAATCTTTGGCTTGAATACCCTAGCATGAGGTCACCTTCAACACATTTTTGTCAAACAATTATTTAAAATTGGAAGGGCTAATTTGGCATTTCATTTTTTTATTCATAAGTTATTTGGAAATTATTTAATATTTTTTCTAAACTTTTGGTAATCCTTCAAATAATCTTGGAAGTTGAACAGTTTTCTTCATTGCATTTGGAAAGTGATATTTATGACTTTCAATGAATTCATTATTTTTCATTGTATCGTTGATTTGTTGTAAAGTTAGACAAATGAATTTGGATTTTGTGTATATATTTTGGGATTAAGCTATACATATATCTTTTCCAAAATTTTAATTTTTTTTAATGTTTAATTTTTCTTGAATTCGATAAAGTGACTTATTAATTTTCAAAACCATTTGGCTTCAAAAATGTAATTGTTTTTTTTGCCAAAGGAGAACTTAGGCTACGATAATGCTTTTTAAATGATGATGTTCTATAAATTAATATATTTTCAAAAGAATAAATTCTATTCTATTTCTATTTAGTATTCAACTTTAAAATACAATACATGTTTTTTTAAGACAAAATATCAAAATAATAATGATAAATTTGGAAATCAAAATATAATTTTAAAACTTAACCTCGAAATGCTTGGGAGGCCAAATATAGCCTTTGGACAACATTGAGCGCCTCTAAGAGATGGGAAAACATATTTTCATCCAATATTTTAGAGATTGAACTTAAATGAATATTTTTGCAAGAAGGTGATGTTGGAAATTCACTCTTTGTGGTATTGTTGACTTTTCTACATAGGAAGATGCTTGATCCATGGATCGCCATGTTAGTAGTGTATTTTGCCAACTTCGACCTCCTTGCTGTTAATGTGAATTTGAGCCATAAAAGTAATCTTTTTTGAATTTGAGTCCAACTAATGAAATAAAGCCAATGAAATGCAATTTTTATTCAAACTCGAAAATTTAAAATTTTCATAAAATTGAATATTTTATTTCTATTTGAATTTTGGACCTGTGACTATGGTCAATTAATTTTCTAAATATAAAAAGACATGCTATATAATTGTATTCTTTAATATTTGAAACTGTTACGTACCTGAAAGAGAGTTTAAAAAAAATTTATATGATTTTTTTCCACTTTTTCCTTAAAAAATCACAACAATTCCAATTTTTCACAAAAATCTAAAATTTTATAGCTCATAGAATCCACATGATTTTATCTATAAAAAATGAATATAATTTTTTTCAAGAATTATGAGTCGCAAAATAAAAACATATTAGTGAGGATTTTAAAGTTCATTTTTGTAGTCATAGGCCCATCTTTTTAGGGTTAAAACTTCTTCAATTCAATACAAAATAAACTTAAATTTTATTTTTAATGGATCATTGACATTTCTATATGGTGAAAATTTTTTTTTATTTTTTTTAATTCTATCAATTTTTAAATTTTTAAATTATATATGTGCTTCCATCTTATAATTTTATTACATGAGATTTTGACATTGAAGTCAACGTGAAATGTCTATTAATTTTGTGAAAAGTTATTATTATTGTCTTTTCACTATTGCAAGAACTGATAGTAAATTGGTAAATATAAGAAAACTAATCCATTTGCTAAATTATGAGCCTAAGAATTAATAAAATTTGGAATTACAAATTAGTAAAATGCAAGTTTGGTCAAGGTTGTGTATTTCATTAGGCTTTGGTATCAACTGCATAACTACAGACATTTGAAGTCTATTCATTTAAGAATTTTTTAGATATTTTTATAGATTGATGTATGTTTTTCTTCTATAATGTCTTCAAGGAACTTATTCACGTATTTGGCCACATACAGAAAAAACTTTAGTGTCTTCCTCTACACCTTCATTTTCTATAGTTCTAGATGTATTCTTGATTGTATGTGGCTATAGATATCTCTTTGTAATTGTCCCTAATCACACTTTCCTAGGTAAACCAAATCTAAATCAAAGATATACCAATTTATGAGATGCTAAGGCAAAATATTTTTGTCTTTGAAAAAAGCTTGAGCATGGCACACATGTGATTTGATTATACCATAAAACAAGAAATGAATGGCTTCGATCGGCTAGAATTGCACCAAATTTTTGTGGACTTTACGGAATGTACAAGAGTGCACAATGCAATAATTTTCTACTCCCTTTCCAATATTTTTTTTTTAATAGATTGTTTTGATAAGTTGCATATACATTGCTAGTTTTTTTTAATTACTCCCTATGTTTTTTTTAGATGATGTTGAATTGCAATGTATCTAGAGATCAACACAATAAACTAATGGGGAAGTATTTCACAATTCATTGTAGTATAAAGACTAGGGATCTCAAAATTAGGTCATATATACAAAAAAAAAAAATTGTTCAATTGCACTATATTTTTAGTTTTTACACAACCAAAATGATTTTTGAAGATCACAATTTTTTTGTATGAAATTTCTTAGGTCCTATGTAAGTGAATGAAAATTATCATCCCAATCTAACAAATTCTTAAAATGCATGCATTTCCATGCATACAAAACTCCTTCTACAACACTAAGAAAATGTTTGTCAATCTCTTTTGATATTAATGCATCGATTTAAGGGAAGTCTAATTGAAGACTTGTTACAATATCAAAAGTAAGAGTGTAAGACTTGTAGTAATATTTAGGACCATAAAAAATAGTATGATCTTTAAAATGTATCTTCTTAAATCCAAAAGCCATAATCAATGTGTTCATTGGTTGAAAAAGAGGGTTGGTTTTGTTCTAGTGCTTTAAAAAATTCTAATTATTATCACAATTAAATTGATGATTAGTCATACTTTAACTACTATTAGGCTTCGCAAACCACTACTTTTAAAAATAAGGTTTTAATTTAGCAATTATCTCTATTGTTAACTCTATTTGCATGTGGAGTTACTCTTGAATAGCTATGATTTCATTCATTTAAATAAACCTTTATTTCTATGATATCTACTTGCTTCATTGTTCTCAATAAACCACTTTCTAATAAATACTTGTCACTTGATTTTTCATGCAATATCCTTGAGAATATCCTACCTTTCAATTACACACTCATGCTTGCTACTAAAAATGTGCTTCATTTCTTCTTAATAAAGCCTCTATTTTAACAAGTCACCAATCAATTAATGAACTCGTACTCCTACATTTTAAAAACTCTATAATTTGCATTTGTTGTTACTACTTGACCTTTCCTTGTCGAATTTTGCTTCTAATCACATTAACCCTTTTTTTCCTTATGATGAAATGGTGCCAAAAGGCACCATTCCAAAAAGACATGTGAAAAAGGATTAAAGAAATTTAAAAAAAAAATCTTTAGCCAAATCATGACCTAAGGTTTCCTGGGGTGGCATTATCACCCGATTTTATTCCTTGGTGGGGCCGCAATTTTGAAATTGCTTGCCATTTTGCTTTCAGTCCAACACCTCCTTCTCCTGTCCTACAAGATACAATTGGGCATTCATTGCCACCTGAGCTCAATAGTAGGTTTGCTCGTTGCTATGAGTGCACAAGGTACCTAAACATCAATCCCCAGATCTTGTACTTGTCATTCCACTTCATCGCTGCTTTGATGTCCACTACTCCACTCTTCTTGTGTTAATCACCTATTTGTGTCTTCAATTACTCACAATGCACTTCATATTAGTACAACATTGTTGCCATGTTCAAATAACCAATTGTTATTTCTTTATTACAAATTGCATTTACTTTGTCATCTGTAGAAAGTCATGACTCCAATAAATAAGCTATATGTTTACCTTTCATATCAAAATAGTATTACTTCTGATTACATGTATCAATGTGCCTCTTATAATTCAAATACAACCACTACTTATCCTTTCACATTCACCAATTCAAATTGCCTACCAATGTACTTTTCATTTAAGACACAATTGCCATTGACTCCTTCATTTTTGCCAATTCAAATTGTTGTGTCATTTTCAATACATTATTCTAATACATAAGCCTATACGTGATGTTTATTTCAAATTTTGCTTCAACTTGAGTTCCAACTCTCTTTGTAAATGCATATTATTAATAACAACTTTCAAAAAGTATAAAATTGACACCAAACTAATACAACTTAAAAAAAGACAATAATGTCTTTAACTCTCAAAATCTGAGATTTGAATTTAAAAAAAATATAAAGATTTGTTCAAATTCCAGTGTAACATAAAAGAATTACTCAATAATTATTTTGGTGATATTTAAGTAATTGTTGTATAGTTAAATATGTTTGTACACTTAAATATACTATATGTCTACATATCATACATGTATTGTTTAATATACTATTGTACTAACCTACATTTAATAATAATTGATCACTTTAACCCCTAAAGTTCCTTGACTATGTTTTCACCAAAAATGCTCCACAACTCCCATTTCTAGTACAAGTAAAAGAATTTAGAAAAAAATCACTTTTGGACACTTGTAGTACACTGGTTTGAAAAGATATGGAAAAAATTTGAGAAATTTCTACCATGTGGATTGCAAGATATTAGCATTTAAAGTGACAAAAATCCTTTGAGGGGCCTTGTGAAAAACTTAGCAGCTGCAGTTCACAAGGTCACATTTGTATGTAAAAATGTTCAAAATGGCAATATAGCGATTTTGGACAACTCACTACAGACAGAGTTCTGCTTGTTTTTCTTTGAAATTTTCACACAATATGGGGATGAGGAGTAGCTTTAAGGCTCAACAATTTTCATAACTTTTGACTATATGGTTCAAAAGTTATTGCATGATATGTAATTTTCAGTGTTCAGCAAGCAGTCTGGGTAACCTGGGCAGAAAGGACAACTTCTTTGAAAATCACATTTAAAAAAAATATTAATTTGAAATTGATTCTTTAGATTTTTATGTATGTGGTAAGCTTTGAATAATTCTACTTTGATTAATGAGATGAAAGTTATGACGAATTCTAATTTGGATTAGTTTATGGGTAGTTATGAAATCTCTACTCTAAAATAAACTTTGAAGTCCTTTATTTAACTCAATTTTAAATATTTTTGGAAAAAGAAAAAGAAAATAAGGTGTATATTGTTTATTACAGCATTGCAACCATGGAGATTGGCATTTTTCAATTCTGTAAATAAATTATTAACAATTTAGTATTTTTAATCATTCTCTACTTCTTTCTATTTACTATTTTTTCCCTATATGTTGTACAATTTCAAATGATCTAAAACTTTTCAAGCATATAGCCAACTTGACTTGAGGAATGATACCAAAGGGTAACCACCATTTTGGACATTTTTTCATACAAATGTGACCTTGTGAAGTGAAGCTACCCGTATTTTCACACGACCAAAAAAAGGATTTTAGTCACTTCAAACGTTAATATCTTGCAATCTACACGGTGGAAAATTCTTAAAAAAATTCCACATCTTCTTTAACTATTTTACTACAAGATCCTATGGTTATATTTGTCCAGAAATGTTTTTCATCTAAAATTTGGTGAAAACATAGTCTTTGACATTTAGGGGTTAAATTCATTCTTGAAGGGAAGTGGGCTAGATGCTTGAAATTTTTCACATCATTTGAAGTTGTACAACATATACAAAAGAAATAGTAAGTAGAAAGAAGTAGAGAATGATTCAAATACTAAATTGTTAAGAATTTAGTTATGGAATTAAAAAATGCCAATTCCAAAAGTTGTAATGTTGTAATAAACAATCTACATCCTATGGGTTTTTTTTTCCAAAAATATATAAAAATTTGAGTTAAAATGAAGGACTTCGAAGTTTATTTTTAGATTAGAGATTCCATAAGTGTCTGCAAACTAAAACTCTTCATAACTTTCATCTCATTGATCAGAATGGGAAGATTTAAAACTTTTCACGTATATAGAAATCTAGAAAACCAATTTTAAATTTTTATTTATGAAAAAAGTGATTTTTTCTAATCTGCTTAGTTGCTTGAGTTGAAAAACAAATAGCATTTTGCATCACAATTTTCACTTGTATATTCAAATGAAATGAAATTTAGCACTTATAGAAGATATTTCTTATCTACACCTTGCAAAAAATTTCAACCTAAATAAGTCAAATCTCTCCTCACATATACCTGCCTAAAAAAGTTATGTTACCAAAAACACAAGGTTGGTCCTTTAGGGGTCAAATTTTTTTTAGTACCAAAAAAAAAGTCAACTACTTTCCTATCTATCAATTTTACATCCAAATATTCTCATTTTATTTGTTTATCATTTGAATATTATGGATTTTAAAAGTATTTTTTATTAAAAAAAACTATAATTGATAGATACAAAAAGTAGGTATCATTTAGTTCAAATGTTCAATATTGTAGTTTTTTCTTTCAAAAATAACTTTTGATTTTATATAATAGGTTTTCGAATTATAGGAATTACCAAAATAACATTTTACATCTATGGAAAAATATTCATACAATACTAATTAATAATTAAATTTATTAGGTTTTTGCTACTCTCTTTGCTACCAATGACATTTGACTAAAGGTTTTGGGATTCCATTTTTGGCTTTAGAGACTTTGACAATAGTAATATTTATTTAGATGTTGGAGTCATTACATGTGTTTTGGCTCTCAAGGAAGGCTGCGAGTTCTCAACTCGAACCCCCCCTGAGAACTGTCGAAACCCGTCGTTCCCTGCCTGTGCTGACCTGGCCGAGAGACTACCAAGTCAGTTTTTTTGGAAAAAAATAAAAATAAAAACTTAAGTCCTTAAAATGAGAAACAAAGTTTAAGTTTAAAAATTTAACTCAGTTCTTTCACTACCGTGGGAACAATGCCAGGAACGCCCTGAAATGGCTCTCTGGGACCCCGAAATCTCTTCTAATGTATGTAAGCATGGTTGGTGATAATGACTTTGGGAAATGAAATGCACCTCCCTTCATCGATGCATTTTCACACGTTGTGACAATAGACTTGCAATTGAATCCAAATTGGCACAAAGTTCTTGTTGTGATAATGAATCATATGTATCTTTTTCTATCCTTTGAACCCAATTTTATCTTTAATCTATCCCAAAAATTTCCCTCTATCCAAACAATTGCCCTTCTAAACCCCAATGAGACAAATAACTATTATAGTCGACTTTGAGCTCACACAACTCAATTTTTTTTTGTTCAAATCATTTGAAGCTTCTATAGAGTATTACTTAGGTTCTCATCTCCTTGTATATAAATTTCATTCCCATCTAAGCTATTGTCCAACTATGGTGAATGTTTTCCACCCATTGACTTTCTATTGTAGTTAGGGCCTCAAACCCCAATTGTATTTTGACCATAAGTTATAGATCTAAAGTCCATTGTGTACAAGATTTAAATATGCTATATATTATAAGTGCAAATTATATCCTCAAAGTTTCATAACCAAATCGCCAATAATCAATAAACTTGAAGCCTTGATGTCTAGCCATTGATTAATCCTAACACCTCCTTAATTCTAACCTAAACTACTAACAACTTACTTAATTACTATCAAACTAACATGAGCTCACTAATATTACACACATACACACACATCAAAACAAGTAAATGTATATATACTTTCAATTAGTAGACAACCCACATTAGGACAATGAAGATGTCTTCTGTGGGTGTGTATAGAGTTGATGCATTAGGATTTATATGAGTTGTGATTGGCCATGAGAATTGGTAGGCCAATACAACTCCAATGCATGGGACAAGATATGCTTTATGTACCCTTGTAGAGTGCACCTACATGCTACAATTACAACCTTTTTTCTTTCGAAGGAATAAACAAATTACCTATATCATGCAATAGACTATTGGAGCTTGTTAAATTTTAGAATATTAGCATTCACTAATTGCAATATTCATTTATTCTACTTTGAATTTGGCTCTATTAGTAGTCAAATTATTGAATCTCATGCCTTTTTTGACCTTCAAGAGTTTGGGCTATTGGTTTAGTTGACATCTATTCATACAATCATTCATTTGTAAACCTTTGAGAATACTAAAGGACCTCAATGAGTCAACCTTTGTCACTCAATCGCCTTCCAATGCCTAGAATGTGGTTTTGGTTTTCAAATACTAGTTTGAACACAATTTTAATCCTACAAGGATGTCTAGGACCAAAAGTGTCTTATGAATGACATTTAGAGAAACTGTAGAAGCAAAAAATGCACCTATTTTTGACAAGTTTCCTTAGTGATAAGCCTTGTCCTTCAAGGATTGAATGCATATTATTCTAGGATGGCAAAGCCAAGAACAAAGCTTTCAGACTCCTACAAGTTTCAATTGTAATAGGGACAAGAAATGGGGTAGATGAGGCGGAGGAGAGAGGCTTTAGAATAACATGCCAAAACCCAAGAACATGCCAAAACCCAAGGTGCATAAAATCTTAGTTACCCACTAGACTGTTTTTTGTGAAAACCCAAGTTTGCTTATTGCTGGGCCCTCAAAAGTATGAAAGCTCTAAAAATCCACCTTTTCAAAAGCCCATTCTATCATCTAGTCTTGGTACTCACTAATTAAAGTTGAAAAAATCTGCACCAACACACACTAGTCTCACTACTCGATTCTGTGCAATAGCTACTTAACAGTAATTGGTTGATGCTCCCATCAGTGGGTTTCTCACGTCATTGATCGAGCAAAAGTTACCACTTATTGTGTGACCTCTTCAAAGTTTTGTACTCCAATCCGCCAAAAAAGTGTTGATAAGCAGAGTGAAATCGAAAAAGGATGATAAACAGTGTGTGAAACACCACTATTAATTGAAACTCTGCTCTTCCTCTGCTCCCGAATGACACTTCTTTTACTGCATGGAAATCGATAATCTCCCAGAATTTCAAGAGCATATTGCCCAAGAATTCATTCAGAAAACAGAAGTGCATAATATTCACGTCCAATCACGAGTTGCACGAGGCGAAGATGCAAGTCATCACAGGTGTGATTACAAAGACGGGTGAAATGATCTTTATACTACAGAACTGCAAATGCAACAAATTTGCACACCCAATGTTAGACCGCAGATGGCCATTGAAATTCAAATACAAATTCTACAGCTTTTGATTCTTAATGTAGCCTTGCAATTTTTCTTAAAAAAAGAGCCAAAGTGTAAGGATTCCAAAAATCTCAGTTGAAGCAGAAAACCTTGGACTAAAAAGGGTTAATGTGGATTCATCACCCAAATTTGAAGAAGTCGATATTAGTTGCAAAGTTGAGTTGGGTTGAAAAGGCATTCCATGATGGGCATTTTAAGTGTTCTGGAAAGAAGGAACCAAAGTCACCCACGTCTGCAAAATCCTTGAGTACACGAGGTTTATACCACCCAGGTTTTGCTGCTGCTGTAAGGTAACTTGAGAGGATACTACAACCGTGCTCATCCGTGTAGCAGTGGTCAAGTGAGATCCTACTCAAAATTCCTCACATGCCTCACATATACTTCTGTCAATGTAAGGCCTCCCCTTCGGTCCAGACCAAAAGATTTCCTCACAGCTCTATACATCTCCCAAAATTCTCACACTTAACTATATGTTAAAAAATGCATAATGTGAGGCACAGCAGTACTGAATTTTGGGCTCCACATAAGTTAGCAGTGCATAGCAGTGCTGAGATTTGCATTAAGATACAGCACTGCTATGTGGAGCTCAAGAACATTATTCTAGCTGCAGAAAATCCTGAATATTCCCAGGCAGCTCTTGAAGCGGCAAGAAAGCATGAGCAAGAGAATCATCGATACACCATTTGATAAAGGCAATGCCTACTCATTTCGAAGCTCAAAGAGTATATCCGCTGTAGCAGAGCACGTAACTAAGAAGGTATTGTACGTAATCACAAAATTCACTGCGGAATCGATCCTCACATGCTCGAGGATAATGATATCTCCGGCAAATTCAGACCTGAACATGAGGGAGTGAAAATTGTGACCTTGGGAGGATACTCACATACTCCGTAACGAAGCTTAAATTGCACCAGCTGGTTTCTCATGACAGTAAGTACATTGAACATTTAGATTGAAAGTTGCACGTACATGTGTTCATAATTTATCGTATTTATACGCGTGGATTGAGGGGGTAAATCATGTTATTTCTTGATTTTTTCTCAATTTTCAGTAGTCAATGTGCTGCCAATTTTGGTTGCATAGTTTATCTATATGCTGTTTAAAAGGTACATGCTAACAGAATATGAAACATGATAATAGTTGTCAACAAAATGCGACCAAAAAGTGAGAGAATTTAACGGTAAGAACCATACTCATATTTATTTGGATAGTGGAAAAGAAAGTGAGATGGCTTTATATTTTGATGAGGTTGGGACCTTTAGTTATCAATCTAATATACCATATTGGTATGGTGAGTTGCAAAGTAAAGACTTGAGTACACTAAAATTTGAAATTTGCAATGTAACATATAGTGAACTCATCTAAGGGCCTCTTTGAACTAAGTTTTCACAAGTTGCAATAGTCTAAAGCTGAACAAAAATATCTCAAGCAATCATCCATATAGAACATAATGTAAACCAAAATATACCATATGTCCTATATGAGTTATATGCCAACTCTTAGTTAGGATTTGTTATACATATTGACATCCATTTTTATTTGGAATTCCTAGTAATAATTTTTATTGTGAGTTTTACTAACTTGTAATAGTGTGAATCTTGTGAGAAAAAATTGAAATTTTCTTGAACATCTATGATGAAAGTTTTATAGCAAAGACGGGCACAAATTATAGAAAATCAAAGCAATGATTATTAGTGCAATCTTGAAAAATATTGAATTAATTAAACTCAAATTGAAATAAAAACATCTTAATATGGAGGAACAAAGGATGCCATTTAAGGGAAATATCATTTTTTATGCAAAAACATATTTTTTATCCATTGTACAATAGGGTACCAATCAAAATGGCGTTTTTGCATTCCCAAAGAAAAAACTTTCATTGCTGCCAACTTTGACTATTGCCAACTTTGACACCCTCCCGAGGGCTAAAAAATCGTTCTTTGATCATGAAATTTTTGGCATAGCATCAAATTTATGTTAATAACATGTGTAATAAATTTCAAGGCCAAAATATTTACACAAGAAAAGATATTTGAAATCTACCAACATGTGTAGCTATGAGAAAAATTTCACTATTGCCAACTTTGACACCTTTTCAAGGATTGAAAAAAGATCTTGCCTATGAAATTTTTGGCATGAGAACATCTCTATGTTGATTAAATTTGTGAAAGTTTCAAGTCCAAAAGATTCACACAAAAAAAGATATTCAAAATCTACCAACATGTGTTGTTGTAAGAAACAATTAGGGAAACCATTTTACTATTGCCAACTTCAATACCCTCCCAAGGGCTAAAAAAGAGTTACTTTACCATGAAAATTTTACCACAAGATCATCTCCATATTGATGACATATGTAACAAATTTAACCCCTAAAGGACCATTGTCCCCTCAGGGGACAAAATGGATTTCGGGCAGGTTCCTATGATCTCAATTTTTAGTGAAACTTTTTGAAACTTTCCCATAAGATAGGAAAACTTATTAGCTTCGTGGGAATATAAATTTTATTTCAAATGGTGCCCTGGAGCAAAAGTTATGGCATCGTAAACATAATTTTCACGTCACCGGGCAAAAAAAGAAATCTACAAAAAATTGAAATTAATTTTTTAACTTTTTTCTTCTTAAAGACCATATTTTTGTCTACATGTGAAGCTTTGATTCATTCCATTTGGATTAATAATGTGAAAGTTATGAACAATCTTGTTTTTTGGGCAATTTGAGCATCTTTTTGAAAAATAACTTACAAGATTCAATTTTGAATGCACTTTTCATAATTTAAAAAAAAAAATTGTTTGACAAGGTTAAGTTTTCTATTTAGAACAATCTCACTATTCAGATTATTGTGTTTCAATTTCATTTTAAAGCTATTAACGATTTAGTTTTTCTTTCAATCTTGGACCTACTTCTACTTAATAATTTTTTAACCCCTAAAGTCCCAAGGCCATTTTTCTGTCAAAAACCACTCAAAACTGCCATTTCTACTGCGTTTGTCCAAAAAAACAAAAAAAATACTTTTTTTGGAACTGAACCGTAGGATCTTAAACTTTACTTGTTTTAGATCATATGGAAAAATTTCATATGGTTTGACCATACAGATTGAGAGATATGAGCATTCAAAGTTGAAAAAACAAGTTTTTCTGAACACTGGACTGCAATTTTAGATGACTTTGATCTCTATTTGTGGAAAAAAATTACATTGTGGAGCTCAAATTTAAAATTTATTGTGTTGAAGAATTGAGTTGGGAGTCTAGGAAAAAAAATTCAAAAAATAACAACTTGATTTTCATACTTCAAAAAATTGTCAAGTAGAAGTAAGTCCAAGATTGAAAGAAAAACTAAATTGTTAATAGCTCTTAGATGGGATTGAAATACAATAATCACAACGGTGAGATTGTTCTAATAAGAAAATTTAACCTTTTCAAAAAAAAAATTTGAAAAAATTTGAAAATTGCATTCTGAGATAAATCCTACAAGTTTTTTTTTCCAAAAAGATGCTTAAATTGCCCGAAAAATAAGATTGTTCATAACTTTCACATCACTAATCAAAGTGGAATGAATCAAAGCTTTAGATGTAGACAAAACATTATCTTTGAGAAAAAAAATTTTAAAAAACTTATTTTGAATTTTTGCAATATTTTTTGTGTTGCCCGCCGAGTTCAATTTCAAGCTTTTTGTGGTATAACTTTTGCTTCCGGGCAGAGATTGAAATAAAAATTATATTCCCACAAAGCTTATCAGATTTTCTATCTTCAAAAAAAGTTTCAAAAAATTAGGGTAAAATTTCACCCCATAGGAACCTGCCCGAATTCCAAATTGTCCCCCAAAGAATGAAAATCAAGCGTGTTTTTTCTTAATTTTTTTTTCTAGACTTTCAACTCGATTCTTCAACACAATTTTTTTTTAATTCAAGGTCCATAGTGCAAAAAAATTTAACAAATGGCATTCAAAGTCATCTGAAATTGCAGGCCAATGTTCAAAAAAACTTTCTTTTTTCAACTTTGATTCCTAATATCTTCCAATCTGTAAGGTCAAACTCCATGAAATTTTTACCACATGATCTTCGACTATTAAAGTACAAGATCCTATGGTTAGATTATAAAAAAAGTTTTTTTTTTTTTTTTTTATGGATGAATGCAGAAGAAATGGCAGTTCTGAGTAGTTTTTGATAGAAGAATGGCCTTGATCCTTTAAAAATTAAAGGCCAGAAGATGAATACAAAAAAAGATATTCAAAATCTACCCATGTCTATGTCCTCCATGAGCTTCAATCATTGCTTGTAACGTAGAAGGCATAGAATGACATAGTTGAAGGAGCTTTGTACCACTAATTGGCATCCACTCTCTTTCAATAACTACTTTTAATCTATCTAACTTTTTAGGGCATGCCTTGGCATGTTGTTTAGAAAAATTTAGAGGTTAGTGGAGAAATTTAGATTATGAAACTTACAAGAGCAAATCTTGTGGTGGAGGTTATACTAAGAAGCTTAGTTATAGAGATGTTTTTACTATTGTGCAGTATTCAAAAACTCATTGTCACTTGTCATTTTGAAAGATTACCAATATATGTCCTACGCAAGTGAGTAGAAGTACTATTTAAAGAATCTTACATACAAGTGGCATTTTCAGTCGAATTGTAGTAAAAAAACCTTTCTTGACACCTTGTCACATATCTCAACAGTTGACTTCTCTTTTGAACTACTATGGATGGAGTGCAGAAGAGTGGAAGCGTATTGTTTGGAGCAATGAATCTACCTTTGAAGTTGGAAAAAATTCTAGACAAATTCACGTTTGGAAAACTACATATGAGCGCTACTCATCAAATTCTATAGTTCCTACTTTCAAAAGTGGATGGACTTCTTTGATGATTTGGGGTGCATTTGCTGGAGGGCAAAAGTCAAAACTTGTCTTTATGTCTTCAAATTGACGTTCAACTAAGGATTTTGTGGAAGTGGTCTACAATGGCAAATTACTTCATTTTATGGGTGAAGTTCTACAAGGATTGCTCATGGAAGATGACACATCAATCCATCATAGCAAAGTATGTGAAGAATGGAGAAAAACACACCTTCTAGAGAAGCTCAATTGGCCTCCAAACTCTCCTGATTTCAATCCATTTGAGAACCTCTGGAAGATTCTGAAGGATGTTGTGCAACACAACAAGGTATGCCCTAAAAACTTAGATGAGTCAAAGGTAATTATTGAAAGAGAGTGAAGGCCAACTAGTGGTACAAAGCTCCTTCAACTATGTCATTCCATGCCTTCTAAGTTACAAGCAATGATTCAGGACATACACATGGGTAGATTTTAAATATCTTTTTTGTATTCATTTTCTGGCCTTTAAATTTGTCACACATGTTATCAATGTAGAGATGATCTTGTGGCAAAAATTTCATGATAAAGTAACTCTTTTTCAGCCCTAGGAAGGGTGTTGAAGTTGGCAATAGTGAAATGGTTTCCCCAATTGTTTCTCACAACAACATATGTTGGTAGATTTCAAATATATATTTTCTTGTGTAAATCTTTTGGCCTTCAAATTTGTTGCACATGTTATTAACATAAAATTGATGCTATGCCAAAAATTTCATGGTCAAAGAACGATTTTTTAGCCCTCGGGAGGGTGTCAAAGTTGGCAATAGTAAAAGTTTTTTCTTTAGGAATGCAAAGACACCATTTTGATTGGTACCCTACAATACATCAGTTGAAGGAATAAACCTGAAAATATTTCTAGTATATAGAATTGATAATGTATTTCTCATGAACAAACTTGCAGGAGTATTTTGTAAATTTGACAATAATGGAAAACATTTTGAAAAGCTTTATTAGGTTTCAAAGTACTTACTAAGTTTTATTAGGGTTCAAAGTCACTTATTAGCCACTAGGCGCTTATTTGGTCAAAATGGCAAAAATCATAGCTAAAATCATAAATAAAAATAAATTAGGAAGCTACTAGAAGATGACTAATATATCTTTGGAAAATGAAGGATAATATCTAATGACTTTCAGCAAATTTTTTATGTAGTGGATTTTGTATGGGGTTGTTTTTGCATCATATGTAATTTGGATTGAAAGGCTCAAAGAGTTAAACTTTGAAGGACTAAAGAACCTTCTTTGGAATTTTTGCAAATGGGGTTAGTGACTTTATACTTTCGAATTGTTATAAGAAAATTTGTATGGTGATTCCTAACACTATAAGAAAAAGGGGAGTAAAAACTTGTTAGAAATACATGTGTTTTTAGTAAAATTTTACTGAAAATCTCTATAAAGGTCATTACTTATAATCTTATCTCTACTGTAGGACTATACTTAAAAACTCACTTAAAACACCCCTTCTCTTGTAGTGTAATCATCATCTTTGACATTAATTTTTTTTTAATTTTTTTAAAGGAAATAATGCAAATGCTATAATGTCTTTTTAAACATCAATCTCAAACAGGATAGATAAGATTTTTTTATTTCAGTAATTACACAAAAAAAACACTTTAAATCATTCTATTTTTGTTAATGAAAAGAAAACTATAATTATTGAAATATTTTATGTAGGCAATAAAGGCAAGTATTGTATAAAGTTTTTTTCTATAGTCAATCTTTAAAATTTTCAAAATAAAAACAAAAACATAGGAAGTATGTGTCACATACATACACCATACATCATGTTAGAAGATTCCTTAGTCTTCTACCATACACAGTGTAGTCAAGTAGTTTGTTTCTGTTTTTGACTACTTTTCATTTGCTATGTAAAATAAGACCAATTATCAAACTTTTTTCACATTTAAAGAAGATAACTAGATAATTGTCATTTTACACGCCTTAGATGCTCGGGGGGTGCACTTAGTTCTACTATAACAAACCACGTGCGAACAAGTGGTTTCTAATAAACTATAATTTCAACCTAAAATTTTGAACATTGTTTAATAATGAATATAGCTTTCTATTTCCAAAATTTTCAACTCAAATAAAATATGAAATGATTTCTAGAAGAGGTTGAAAATGAACTAAAATAGCATGTTTTTCAACTCAAATAATATAGAGGACACATTTAGATGACCATTGAGTCAATATTCATCTCAAAATGAGCTTTCAATAAAGAATTCTTTTTAGAATTTTTTTTAGAATTTTTTAGACAATTTTTTCTTATATAATATAGGGGTGTGAAAGTTATTTTTCAGTTCTACAGTGTATCTTTTTACTTCAAAAATTTGTAACTAATTATTAATAACAAATAAAAATATCATTAATTCAAAACATAAACTTTCAAAGTAGGAAAATCTATTCATATTTTTTTTATTTTTTTAAATTTAAAATTCAAAAAGTATATAGGGGGTCCAAAGTTTTTTTCGCACGTGGTTTCTAATGGACACTCTAAATGACCCCCCCGAGCTTAGATGTAGAAAGTTCTATACAGACTAAATTAGAAAGGTGGCAAATCCTCTTGGAGGCCTTTCAAGGCAAATAGTTGTCTTGTTGTCTAGATATAGGCAAGACAAATTGTCATTCTCCTAACCTTTTTTTATTTTTTATTTTTTATTGAAGTAAAAATTGTCATCTATGTGTACAATAATCCTTTTTAACAAATTGTTGTATGTTAATTTGTTTACTGTATATTTTTTTAATGGTGTATTAATGAAATTTAGTGATTAGATTGTTGTGTATTTGTGGCTAAGAAATTGATTGTGGGAACTTGTAATAAATTTCATTATTCTTGTATTTGTGTTTGATTTGTGTGTTTGATTTCATATTTTTTGACAATTTGTGATGGCCAATGTGTCAAATCCAATTATTAGTTTATATCATTTATACTTTATTCTTAATCTTTCCTATTCTATTACAAAATTTCTAGTGAATGAACCTTTGCTACTATACTACAAGAAAAATGGACAATCCTATTGGGTTTGTTATTTTTTTGGCTCGACACACAGATACACCATACTTCAAATGTATTATATTATGAGTCATAATTATATAATTAATAATTTTATAAGTTTTATAATTGCATAAGTCATAGTTTTTTCATAAATTTTGGTGAAGATTTGAACTTACTATAGTATTTTGAAGCACTTATATGGACATTCATATCATTTTCCAAATTTAATATAAAAAAATATTTTTTCCAAATATTTATTTTAAAATGAAGTTAATTATTGTGGATATCCTTTTCACTCAAATAACTAAAAATTGATACCAACTCCGTCGTGAAAGGTGCATAATTTATAACTACTAGTTATATTAAATTTTAAGATTTTTTCCAAAATTCAACATGGAATGAAAACTAGCTACAATTTTTTTTATTGAATTTAATTTTCATTGAAATTTGGAACATCTAGGGCTTTTTATTAGGAAGTGCTATTCCAATTCTTGAAACAACAATTGGATGACGCTTAGACATTCAATTGTAGGATTCAAACTAATAACATAGAATTAGGTTGTATCCGCTTTATTTCAAAGATGGAGATAAATGCTCAAAGATAGTAGGACACAATCCTTTAGTATTCTACTCACTTTTATTTATTTTTTAGATTTTTCCACCACTAAAAGTTCTAATACTATTAATAGGTAAGTTGAATTAAACTTTAATAATAGCTCAGTCACCTCAATGAAGGAATTTTCACTACTATCTATACAAATGTAACAAATATACTAACACCAATAAAACCTCAAAATCATTAAAAGAAATTGGATGAGAATTATAATCATTCATCTAATATTGTTAAGTTAAAATCACCAAAGTATTACTTTGTAATGCTTTGAACAACAGAGGAATCTCCACCAATTTGGGACCTAAGATGATTAGATGAATAGAACTTTAAAGTTTAAACTCTAAATACTCACCAACCTAGGAGGGTAGATGATGAATGTTGTAAATAATGCACTTTCTCTAGTTAAGATTCCATTGATTAAGATTTAAGAAAAATTAATGTTACTAATATATCAATGGAAAGAAGAAAAAATACTCTATATAAATCAATGATATAAATATATTGGTTTAGAGGTTTCAACTATCTATTATATTATAGAACATGACAATTTTTATTCATCACGATTTTTGCCATGTTTTCATTTGCACCACTATTCATCCATTTAATTTTTACTAAACTCTAATGACATCTATACAACTTCTCAATGAGTCCTCTAGAGGAGATTGATGAATGAGAGGGATTAACTCTAATTAATCATATTCTATACTACAAATTAAAGAAACCATTTTCAAGCTGTTGCATTGGAAAAGAGTGTGACTATTCTATTTGTATTAAATGCAAACTATGTCACAATTCTGTTACAATTTTTGTCACTTTTTCATCCATACATTTTGTAGTTTGTTTATTCTTTTAAAACCCTAATGACATTCCCACAACTTCTCAATGAAACCGTGGAGGTTGATGAAACCTCCTACGAGAGTAAATTTTCAGTTTGACCATTTATGGGTTAATTGACGCCAATCGCAAAAGCAAATGGAGTCCTCTTTCCAATACCGGCAACGAACGCGCGCCTGCTAACCGAGAATTCAAGACGCGGCCGACTGCGAAAGCTTCCGCCGCAGACGTGACGGATCGCGCAGACATCAGGCTCTCAAATGCAAAAAAAATTTCAATCGAAACTCTCTGAGACTCTGATTAAGGAAAGAAGCTGCTTTTACGTTTAATTTCACGTCATAGCCAGGTTTAGATATTCAGTGTTTTGCCAGAAATCATGGCAAGGTAGCTGGTACTGAAGCCACAGACTCAGTCGTCATTGGACCAGTCGTCTCCCAAAACGCATGGTAACTTACCTCAAAGCTGGCATATCGATCGTCTGGTCCAATGGCGCCAAGGAAAGGATTCGAAGCTTCGGCCATGCTGCCGTGCATGCATGCGCCACAGAAATCCTGTTTACTTTAGCTAGTTCACTGCATTTGAGCTACAGTAATACTTCTTTTTTTGGGCACACATCGAGTTCTATTTCAATTGGCGAAAAAGTAAAGTACAAAGCAAACCACCACCTGGTGGTATACTGTTTATAGTAGTACTTGGACACCGTGTCAGCTTTAGAAGTTTCCTTTGGAAACGGGATGCAGCTAGATTGGTAGATAGCACTGTAATGCACGAGATTTTTGCACGAGATTTGACTGCAGCTGTGTAACTGTCGGCGAAAATGACCCGCTAGCTGTGTCACATCTCGCCACGTCGATTGGTGGTAGAACGCGTTTCCATGGATGGAATTGAACTGAATGAACCAAATTCTCGCAAATTCATCGGTGGGCCGGGCTTTGCTCTTCGCAACCGTTCAATACGTACTAGCCGACTGCATGTTTCGACGCGCCTCCTCTCTGGCAGTAAGTTAATATAAGCTTGTTGGGGCTTGAAAATTTATTTTGCAGGCTGGTGGAGACGTGGAGACAGTTATGCGAAGCCGAAATGATCGATGCATTGACGTAGGTACCATTCGGCGTGGTAATTTATACTACATATGTGACCATGAATTGAAAGCAATACTACCAAAATTATACATCAGCTAGGTGGTTACTTGGGGGAGTTTTGACTGTCTGAATTTGTTGGCTTGTTGCCTATTAATGGAGAAGTTCAGCAGGATGAAGAACTTCAAGATGTTTTTAGGCTGGTAGACCATTTGGGTTAATGACTCTACTGAAAATAGCCATATTTTTGGGCCAACTTTGGGCCAATCTTGGAGTCATCTGAAGTCAATTTCTCAAACTGGCAGTCACCCCATGACCATTCGATCTCGTCACCAACGCTTGTTACAAATGAGAGATAGTTGAAGCTGGAGAATCAAGCCAAACACATAGTCATCGTCAATTCTGTTAAATTGGTGGTACGTATTCAGTATTATTACTATTCTACATTTCTACTACTAGCTTTGGCACTTTTCCGGATGCGCAGATTGAAATGTAAATCTATAGTTATCCTAGCTAGTTTACAGAGCATTGTGCACACAAGTCACAAATGAATTTTTTGGCGCCTGATATGCGGCAATTAAATTAACGGAATGGATGATTTACACTTTGATGATATAAGACCTAGGAAACATCTTGCAACAACACATTTATTATCTCCTCACTTTTCAAAAGATACATTTTATCTTATCCTTGACTGTCAATGCATGCAATGGGAAATTATCACCGGTATCAGGATTGCCATTCCCTGTTCTCAGTATTATTGCCAAGAGTTTTGCCAAGAGGACAAAAATTCGTGCACTGATTTTACCTGTTTACCCCTTACTAAATAGTGCAACATCATCTGGGAAACTTCTGTAGTAATATTCCAGTACAGTAGAGAAACAAGGATAATGATCTCCCTGTGGTACGTGTGAAAGGGATGTGAACGTATATTACGTGTAGTCGGGAGCTCTTTGGCGGAGTTTTTGAAGGAAAGTTTGGGGTCTGCACTGCAGACAACTTTGACTCTGAAGATACATGGAAACGTTCCTACTGAACACAAACGTCGACAAGAAAGCGTAGTCAAATAAAGCCATTTGATCTCCGTCCACCTTTTCAAACAATCAATTAAGGAAAGTCACAAATCTGAGCGCATAGTCGTTCAAAGGGTTGCGTAAGGATGAGATGTGCATTGCGCAGTAGTCTGTACTGCATGGTCACGTCAGCCATCACGGGCAGTGAGTTGGGGAATAGGGAATGCTCACTGTGACACTACTGTCATCACCTTGTAGTCGCTCTCTTGCGGTATCTGTTTGAACAAGGATTTATTTTGGCTTCTTCAATGTGAACGTTCAATGGATTGGGTGATCATGAAGTCCTTGTGAATTGTCTTGATTTACGTGCGAACTTTGCTATTGAACGAATCACGATATCATTCACTAAAATATAACACAAATTGGTCATACCAACTCTCGCTTTGACTTTTTTTGAATAGAACTTTCACACTTCACTGATTTTAAAGTCAATTTGACGAATATATAGGACAAGCAGGACTGGTTGCAAGACACTCTAGCTAATCCCCTTATTCAACAAACATGACTGCTTGAGAGACTGCTACAGTCAATCATAGTGTGGCAAGAGTGCAGGATATGTCAGAATGCCATTGTACAGACTGTACCATCCAGCCACTGGTGATTCATTCATCGTTAACAGGACAACTAAGTGGAAGACAATGTGAACTCAAACTCTTCTGAAGGCTGAAGCCGACCCTTCAGAATTCAGATGCCAGATTCCCACTATCCGAGGTGCCCACTTTAGGTGACCGAAGTCCGAGAATTGGAATGATAAAAAATTGGTGGTGATTCACCTAAACTCTATAAATAATTGTCAAGATTCTCGAGTAATCATTGCTCGAAGTACAAAACGTCAATAATTTCGTTAAATTGGCAATATTCCACAAACCAAAAAATGTGACATATATCTTCACAAAGGTCAATTTCAGGCCCAAAACAATGACACATATATATTTTGATTTCAGGCCGCCCGGCCCAAAGTAATGGAATATCGCCAATCGACCAATGTAACGAAGTGGACGTTAGAAGATTCTATCTACACTGTCTAGTGTTTAGTACTCATTGTTGAAAGTATTAGTGGTATTAATCAGGTACGTACGATAACGTATTTCTAATTGAGTATGCATCGATTTTCTCTGGAACTCTGGAAGACCTTGTTATTTGATGCCCGGGCTTGTTCCTTGAATTTAATCCAAAGACTTCCATGCATAAATAACTCTTACAAATCAATGGGGTGACTGAAAATCACATAATTCATACTAGTGAAAACAAGCAGTAATTCAATATATTCAACTGGCCAACCGGGCTACCAAAGCCTCATGTACCACGCTCTAAAATATACATTCAAGCGATATATGGTTTTGTAACTTAGTGAGCAATTTCGATTCGTACCAATGAAAAGATTTCCACTTCATCTACTTGTTTGTCCATCAATTAGGACTGATCCAAAGATTCCCTAGAAAAAGTAACCTGCCGTGCTGTTGAACAAGCTGTCTACACGGATTCAATACATATTTAATATATATACAGATCTAAGGGTAGTGTAGTTTGTGAAGAGTTTGAGTCCTGACGTACGTGCCCTAGCAACATCAACCAATCTTGTGAATTCAAAAGATCTTACTCTGCTTGGTGTTGAAAATATCGAGCTAGCTGTGCTGCGACAGTGCTTAGCGATATCATCGCCGTAGCGGTAGCCGCATTCGATGTAACGAGAATTGCCGTCGACCTCCCCAGTCCCTTGTGCCCATACCCGCCGGCCCAACCTCGAAATCATTCTCCGACGGCGCACGGCGAGGCTTCAAGATTCTCCGGAATTTCTTTTTAAATTATTGAATGCAACTCTGGAGTGCATGCACCAAATGTATTATTACTAACAGACTATCCCTTCGACGAACTCCAATCCTCCGTCGTCGGTAATAAACGGTCGTTGCATTCTCCGCCTGTCTGCATTGGGAACAGTATTCGATTCCTGTTTAGCTTTACCAGACCTTGACTTTGAGTGCCGACCGACTGCAAACGGATTGTGTCAAAGAAGCTGCACTCCGCTTTGTTGCTATTCCAGATCGACACAGACATCTTCTTGCTCAAGTAACTACTTGTAGTTAATAACTGTTTCGGTGATGAGTCACACTAGATCAAAACAGAGATTCGAATCTCGAGTAACTCAAAGGCCGACAATTTCTAGTATAAATACCACCTCAGGACAAGCTTCAAGACACTCTTGTCGTAGACTGCAGTCTTTCTGATTTGAAACAGCTTGCTGAATCGTCTTGCACATCGATCTATCACTTTCCCATTCGCTTTCTGGAGATCAAACTCATTGTTCAGTCTATCGATTGACCAAGCTACTGGAGAATTTTCTGAGTCATAATTGGCAGATATTTGCTTTCTTCCTGTTAGATAGTTGGGTACATTTCTATCATCCGGAGATCATGGCTGTGGAACTCTTGGCATTCCCTATAGCAGCATCAGCTTCAATCCACAAGGGAGGCGACGCAGAGCTCGTTCTCGACAGCATTCCACACCAAAGTAATCCTACACTCTTGGGATCCGATTTGATCCAAAACGGCGAAGCGAAGTTTCAGAGAGAAATTGATCGCATTCTCAAGACCATATTGCTCAAAGTCAGTCCCAGTGGACGCTACACTACAAGTACTCAAGTGGATGTCGTCGAGCTTACTGTCCCAGTTGTGAAATTTCCTGATGGAGGACATAGATGCCCTTACTTCCCCTGCCCCACCTGTCATCGCACCCGGAGCATTTTCGGCCCCAAGAGCAGCCTTCCTCAAGTCTCTAACTGCAAGTCGGTTATTCATCCTCCACTCATCGAAGAAGAGTATGTAACTGCTCTGAAGAATCTGTCGGCAATCTCAAACGCTCCCATTCTCAATGAACCAAGGGAATCAGTTGTTCCAGTTGCAGAATTTCCTGATGGAGGACGTCATCGCAACAGGAGTCTCTTTCCTGATGCCGAAAGTAAGAGCAGCAAGGTCAGTTTTTTGAATTTCGACTGCCTTTCGGATTTTCTTACATGCAAATCTGAAGGCAAAATTTCTTCTCATAGAGTGTGTCCAGCTTTGATTATGTATCCTGATAAAGGACACAAATGCGAGCAGTTTCCCTGCCCTATCTGTCATAGAAATGATCGCAGCGGGAGAATTCCAGATTATATGGCAGTACTCTCTTGAACAAATTTGTGCATGTGACGGGTGGGGACCCTTACAACATATCAAGCTGAAAATAGCTAGCCTGGAGTCGGACCCTCCAGAGTTGCATATGTCTGTCTCATGATCTTGAAACAAAAGAAACCAAGTCTTTTGATCGTTTCCAAAAGTTGTCGGCCGTTGTACTTATCTAGCTTTAGATTCGGTTAGTTGCTAGATAACTAGCCGATAGCTTTTTGAATTTATTTTTTGGATTTGAAAGAAAACACTGACACAAATTGAACAGCTATCAAGTTTGAATTTTTTGGAATTGCAAGAAAAGAAAACTTCAAGTCGAAGACCGAGAGGGAAAAAGTTTGCTAGCTGACTCTTTTCGTTACCGAAGTACTGACTCATTAATTTAGTTATCAGGGGTACGTTGTGTACAGCTAGGCCTGATCATTCATAGGTATTGATTTTCACCCCTGATGCGGTGAATTAATGTAATCTCAATTATCTTAACAGTCAATAATCTGAATTCAATGCAGGAAGTCTGACTGCTGTTTCTTGCATATAATTTTTTTGCATTGTGTGTCACTCCATCATCGAAAGTCAAAACATACAAGTTTTGACGATATTCAACGATCATATTGCAGTGATTCATGGAGGATAGATGTGGGTAGAGAATTATAGATGGACAGTCAGCTGCAAATGTTTGTTCTTTGTCTTCAAACATTGGAGAAAAACGTAGACAGAGGCACACTTCATATATATTCGAAGGCTACGGAATCGACAAGTCGTAGCAAGCTAGATATATGACACAGAAAAACTACATGTGATTGGTGGAACTCACACGTACTTTACTTTACTTTTCTTTAAATTGGTATCCAATTTTAGTATTCTGATCCTCTGTTAGCTGGCCTACTGGAATCACTGGACCTGGTAGTTTCACTTTGAATAAGTGAAGTGCATAGGCCTAAAACCCAGGATAAAAGATGCAAAGCCCTCATTTATTGCCACAAGCTAGCTAGGTGACACATCATTCAGTCCCACAATTGTACGACCAATAATCAATTGTAAAGGGTTACTTCGTGGAAACTATAATTTGATAGATTGCGGCCAGGCCGGTGTATCGAGACCTGTGAGATCACCTGCATCATGTTCTGAGCAGGAAATTCCACACATACCGAATGAATGTGACTTTGCAATTCAAACAGAACCGAAAGAGCGTTGCCTAGCTTCTATTTCCAGGTTTGCTTAACTTCGCGTTCGTTATATTGGCTCGATTCAAAGCGTCAAAACAGAGTTCATAACAATAACATTCAACTCCTCAAGGCTCTAAAAGCGCAGAGAATCCAGAGATCTGATATAGATTCATGTTTCAGATTTTAGGGTCGACTTGAAAAGTACCAATGTACGCCGTGAATATATTGACGGCATATTGACGGCATATTGACGGCATTGATGTCTACGTACTTCCTAAACTTCTGTCTAGCTAGAATATTAAATGACACAGCAACCTGCTGCTTTATCTGAAAGGGGAGGTTTCTAGTAGAAGTGTACTTTGATAAATAATATAATTACTAGATAAGAATTGCAGAAAACTATCAGCCAGGACATCATTCACGTAGAACGTTACGTTGCATCTGTTTCCCAATCAGTTCCCCAATATTGTTTCGTCTGACATCGCATAATTATGCATTCTCTGCTGCAAGACATACAGCACAGAAGATTATCTCATTTTTACTGTTATGGATAATTCAGTCTGCATAAATTTTGTTGTTTCCTGCTGAACTATCAAGCATTCTATCAGGACTTGAAATACACACTGGAGCTAGTAACACTCCTTCCAAATGATACCTTAGTTGACCGTATATGCTCACAAATTTCTGGGTAGAATTTTCACGCGGACTCTGGAGCTACGAAATTAATTAGCGAGGAGTATCATTATATTTGAAAGACAGTGCAGCTGTCATTCTGACAGCGTTAAGTACTCCGCGCGACGGGACGGTTCATATTCTTGTTATGTCAATTGGTGATATTCGCACAAAAAAATGGTGAAATACATCTTCACAAAGGTCTAATTTCAGGTCACAAACTAGGACAGGTATAGATTCAAAGTTCAGGCCGTGCGTCCTGAATCGCACCAACGTAATTAAATTGACGCTTTATAGACGAAATATGAACACCAGTACCCCGATCAATTTAATGAATGAACGAGGAGGTTTCAACAGGTCGTTTAAGTCCTAGAACATTCAAGTAACCTAGGACAGACTCACAGGAACCAGTAAGTAAAACTAAATATTCTATTTAATTTCCTAAAGGACTATACTCCTCTACACAAACCTAATAGATGGATGCTAATCATTTGACCAAGAGTCAATTCGAATGATCATGAAGTCATGAACTCTTTGAAAGTTCGAACGGTCTTCTGACTATCAAAATTCACTTCAGGTTATGTGAAAGACCTCGACATACAATTACAAATTTCACTTAACAAAACCCTACCAATCACATAATTATGCATCTTTGAAAGATGCCTAGCAACCTCGCTGGTCGACTTCAGAAGCAAGCTAGACAGCATATTTCATACCTGAAATAAGCTCCAGTTACTATGCACAACCCACCAGAACGTTCTAGCCAGAAACAACTACGTACTACAAGCAATGATTCTGACCTTGTGCAACGTCCAACTCCAAATTAATCATCCTCATCCTCAGATTGTTCCATGTTCTGCGACTCTAGATCAGAGCGAAAGATCGTACTATGAGTGCTTGCCGCTGGTCGGAGAGAATGTTACTCCGCAACTCGAATATTCTCCTTCTCCTGCTGTTGCTGTGGGTCGCGGTGCTGGTGGCACTGTGGGCACGGCCACACCTTGCAGACGTGAGGGTCACGGTCGTCTGTTCGTGGTCGATTCTCGTCGGGAGGGGAGCTTTCTCCATCAAATGGAGGTGCCGACGTTTCTGGAGCATTCTGACCAGGGCTTTCACCGTTGTCTGTTTCACTCGTCTGTTCTAACCCTTGGTTTGATACGCAACCTTTCCGCAACATGTTCGCCAGGCAATGAATTGTAAGAGCAAATTGAGCTACTACCTCGGACACTCAGACACAGCCGATAAATTCAACGAGGCCGGGACTGGGAATCAAAGATTTAGAACATCAAGTCTGAAAGCTCCAGTCCAGGCTCCAGTCTTGTGAGGGTTTGTAATCTAGAAAGCACTGTCTAGACTGCAAGAATAAATTTGCTAAGCATCTTCTTCAATTGACTTAAGGATCACAGTGACTGAAGCTTGTTGCCGAAATAGAAATTGGCTTGCAGAATAGGAATAATTGAAGGTAACGCTAGCCTGCGGTGAGGAGCAAGGTGCGAATCTTGCAATGTAATTGTACGCTCTGTCGTCAAGCAGAGGAGAATGATTTTCTTTTTTCTTCTATTGTATTTAACTAAGGAAACTAATCGCAATAAGTAAACTTTCATTGCTCAAGATGGCTATGATATTCGGTAGGCTGAATACGAAACTAACTACGCTCTCTACACCAAGGTGCAGAGGAGGCAGTAGGCAGTACTCTCTGCACCTAGATACATTCTACCGGACGAATGAGGTATGACAAACATGACAACAGCTATCCAGGAGCGGAAGCAGGGAAGGCGAGGAAGGCGAGCAAGACACGTTGATTAAACTGGAAGTTGCATTGTTTATTCTGCAGATTCCTAACTGCTGGAGAATATCTTAGCTAGCTGGCTAGCTAGGTTGGTAGCGGTGGAATGAACTCCTTCTTTAACCAATGCCTCAAGATCCCTAGCATGCCTTGCTGTTGTTTTTTGTGTGACTTTGTTGACCCAGCTTTGGAATTGGGTAAGCGGCTCCCAACAGAATCCAAGTTTTTGCGGGTGTTAAAGTTGGGAGCAGCAGGTGATAAGCTGGACCGTCCAGTTAATTCTAGTCGAAGTCAGAATCTCTGACTCAGAGCCCTTTGATTCTGTTCATATTCAGCGGTGCAAACTATAAATTAATCTGGGTGAAGCTAGTTGCAATTGCAGCAAGAATTACATGACGTTCACCTAGCTGAATGGGTGATTCGGCTTTTAGTTGAATTGGAGTTTCAAAATTGTGATAATTAAGTCATCCAAGTGCACAGAGCTCTTATTGCTAGGAGGTACATCTGAATTAGTTCCAGATGGGCGCCTGGAAAAGCGGAAATCTTTGAAATCTCTCGGATTGTAACCAAACTTTAACTAACATGACTCTCAGATCACTGCCAATGATTCTTCCAGACAATTACCGGCAGCATGTCAGGGTTTAATTGATCCAATTCTCAGCCCAAGTCCTTCACTCTAGGATTCCAGGTATCTTTCCATCAGTTTGAGTGTCAGTTTCGCCACTTCACCTACCAATTCGGAATAATATGGTAGCCCTACTACTGGCAAAATCTCCCACCAAACATATTGTGCCACGTGCCAGTACCGACTTTCTAGTATCCGACTGTCGGTAAGCTTAATGAAAGGCGCCTCGGCTCTATTTTTGCATGATCTGCTCTGATTGAGCGGCGGAAACTTTGCCCTTGAGCTTCTGTTTTTTTTGTAAAGTGACAAAGCCCGTGACAATCCTCGAATCAGGTGCAACAGGTGACTATCAGACTCCATTATAGTTCATTTGTTTCGAATGTGATTCGGAAGCAAAGATTGAAATCATTGAATATAACAACTTTATTGCAGAGCGTACAGATCGGTCATGTGGTTCACTCCAGTCTGACACCTTCATGGATGTCATTGGGCATGATATCACAGCGTCCTCTAGATTTCTATGGCTCCAGTTCTACCATATAAATTCTTACACTGATTGCGGGGCTACAGTTCCATACGAACTAGTAACAGAGCGAGTCAGTTTACATACCTGTGCATCAGAAATTCAGAACTAGCCGCCCAGGGCCCCAGCTTCAGGTTGTTTCACTGCATTCAAAGTGCTGTGAGACTAAGAGTTGAAGTGACCATTCAATGCAATGACTGCGAGAATATATGAGGCCTTCACCTTCTCTAGAACGACATTCTAGAATATCCTGGGAGTGCACTCTTGCTTTATACTAGACACTTTAAGGTGGGGCTAGAATGACTCCCCAGGAATGTCACTGAATAAAATATTGATACTGTAAGCTTTAAGATCGAAAGTAGGACATTGTACGTGTCATGTATTCAAGTTTCACAGGAGAAATCCAAAATATCCATCTTTGGAATATTTGAAGAATTCCATAGTCAATGTGTAGACATGATAGAATAGGATACACTAGCAATGGAATTTGGATAGAATAGGATACAGTTACGTACTAGGATTGGAATTTGGACACACAAGGAATAAGAATTTCTCCAATTTGCATCTCTCTTGTGTTAATTTGGTGTCATTCTTCGAGTGTCATTCTACATTTTTACCCCCAAATTCTTACTAGAGACACTATTCTTAACCCTTAAAAGTCACACTGAATCCCTGCGGGTTATTATGTGGTTAACTTTCACTGAGTGTATTCTGAAAACACGTACCATACTACTATGACGTGAAGGATTAAGTAAACGTTGGCAGGATCCACAGCGGCATAATTTCTACACGCAACTGCACAAGGTTTCAAAAAATAGGACCAGACAAGTATTGGTTTTGGTTTCAAGGCATCCGTCTTAGCTTTAGAAGTGCATGAATATTCGCCAATAGCTAGACCGTACCACTTTCAATTGAAACCTGAATAAATTAATGCCACTGATACTCTGAAAGTGAAAAGTTGGGACCCTCGATCTTGGTGAGGTTTGAGTACGTTTAACTCGAATGGATCCGAGTATTAAATTAAACAAATTATCTGGTACCCCGTAAGCCCGCATGCAGGCCTTCAGAACCAGTCACTCGCCTTGTTGCTAGGATCAACGTGTTTAACTGGCAGCTAGCTAGCCAGTGACGGAGCTAGCTAGTGCATGCTAAGTGTTGGTAAGAGCAATGTAAGCAATCCGTCCTGCAGTCGTGAATTTCAGATCGTCGTAAGTTAAGTGGATCCTCGACTCCTGGAGTCCGCTCCGTCGCTTAAACTCAACTCAACTCAACTGCAGGAATTTTACCCCAGCCTTCATTGATTGGTTCAGTATATACTGCAGCAATGTGGTTCTAAGTACGTATGAGCATGATCTTGTAGTGCTAGCTCTTGACTAACTTCAAAGTGTAATATTAGTCCGAGAATTGAAGTGTACTTTGCGGCTCCAGGGAATGTATTCTACGACTGGTCCAATACTTTTGCTTTGCTTTGGACGATTCACTACAGACCGACCTGTAGGGAATCATTGAAAACGAGCGTGGGGAATAGTGACTATTCGGAAGTCTACAACAGCCGCGCGGACCTCCTGGGAATTCAAACAGCACTGCATGCTGGGGACTAACAGTACTCCCGGCTAAAATTCACTAACCTAGTGCGTGTATCACTCCCCAATACTGGGCATTGTATGACTCTATGTGTAGTAAGACGTAAAGGTATGTTCACGCTTTTGTGTTAGGGGTGATGTTTGCAATGTGAATCTAGTCAAAAAGTAGGTCTAAATTCGTTCCTAAGACCCTCAATAACAACAATCTTTAACACTAAGTGAGAACATACCTTAAGGTAAGGTAGGAAGCTCAGGAATGGCTCATCCAAGGTCTGATCCGCCTTTTTCATGTATTGTCTTAAGTGGAAATATTTTTAGCTCATTTTTTTGACAAAGAAAAATAGAAGAGGAATCTAACACAAGTGGTTTCATATTTTTTGAAGCATTTTTGAATTACTTATGGATTTTCAATGGAGTTGTGTCATGAGAATGATTGGCTCTTGCAATTAATAATGTTTTTTTCCTTAATTCATTCAATGACTATGGAGGTCAATTTATGAACCACGATTTGTCCATTTCACAACCATTTATAGGGTCCATTCTTAAGAGCCTCCTATCTTAAGTACTACTACTGTTCAACCTAACGAGACATATTTTGTTCTTCAATATGTAAAAAAGTGGACCTAAATTAACACTTTTTTTATTCTAAACCACTATAAGTTTTTATGGGTGATTGCAAGAAAGACCAGTCCTATGAGGTGTCACAATTGAAGTGACAGAGTTGGTTTTGGCCGTAACTTTTGGAAATTGAAGCCAATGGACTTGAAATTTTTATAAAAGATTGCTAACTCTAAAAACATGAGATTTGTTGTTTTTCAAAAAAATTGAAAATAATTTTATAATTTAATATCAATTTAGCTAATTTGTCACACTTTGTGATTTAGGGATTTTTAGTACTATGAAGTATCCAAAAAACACGATGTTCACTTAACTTTTTTGTGACCTATTCCTACACTAGATGGGCATATGCCCACCAAAGGGAATTCAAAAAAACACAATTCTTTGTCCTCAATATGCATGCAAATAGGGGTCCCTTGTGCATAGCAATCCAAACTTTCATGACAGTTTCAACTTCTAATTTTTGGTGAAATGTAATCACTATCAAGTCTTTATAAATGGCCAATTTTTAGTTTTTTTTTATTCATGATTTTCTAATTTTTATTAATTTATACTTAATTTTATCTACTTTCTATGACAAACTATCATTTTTTTAAATAGTACTGTTTTAGTATTATAAAGTACTGAAAATTACTATTGGTCGTTGATTTTTTAGATCAACAGCTGAGATTGCTCCATTTTGTAGTATTCCTAGTACTCCTAGTACTGGACAGAAAAAACGCAATTTTTGACCAAACGCTATCAAAATCATTTGGTCTTTCTTGCAATCACCCTTATCCCTAAAGCTCTTTCATGTTTAGAGTCTCAAAACTACTTCAAAATACTCATCCATAAAGCAAGACTAAAATCTTCATTTATTTTAATTTTTTAACAAATTCAACCATAGGATCTTTTGGTTAACTTGTTCAGGTACATCCTCCCAAAATTTTAGACTAAATTTTTCCACCAATCACTAGTTCAATGCACCTAAACTTCAAAAGGTAGGCTTTTCTAGCCTTTCCTAAAGGAGAAGTTTTGTCTTTCAACATCTTTAGAAAAAAATGATGTATGTTCTATATAACTTGTGCGTTTTAATAATCAAAATGTTTGAGAACAGGTTGGAAATATATGTAAAAAAATTTAACCAAAAAAACTTTCATCTTCATCTCTTAAAAAATCATAAAGTAAAAGGTGATATTGAATGAAAGAAAAAACTAAACTACTAATAACATTTTGTAAGAAATTGAGAATTGTTAATCTCAACAATGAGAATGTTCTAGCAAACAATTGTGAGAATTTCTTTTTTTCAAATTTTCAAAATTGAGTACAAAAGATGATTTTACATGTTTTTTCTAACTTCATTGCCTGCAAAACAAAACTCTTTATAACTTTCACCTCATTATTCAAAATTGAATGGTTCAAATAATCAAATGTTTTCTAGTAGGTATCAATCTAAAGTTCTATACAATCCAAAAATATATAATTAATGTGTTCTTTGAATGAATTTTTTCTTGGCCAATTTGACATTGAAATTTTTTTTTAAACTTATAAATTTTGTAATATTTACCATTTTATCAAAATGACCTTAAGCTAATCTTTACATAGATTAGGATGACTAGCATCAATCCTACAATTTTCATACAAAACTTCCAAATTATGAAGTCAATAGAGTATTAGAACCTACCATACACATCTAACATGAATAAATTTGGAGTTTTCACATTATAATGTCATGTGACATCCATTATGATGCATCAAGACATGTCAAGATTCCATCAAGATTTTGCAAGAATCATGACAATTGCCTAACTTAAACCCTAAACTTTAAATATTTTAGGACTTATTTTTCTGTATGATTGGTTGCAAAAAAGAGTGAATGTTTTTGGTAGCGTTTAGCTGAAAAACTACAATTTTTGAGCTCAGTACTATAAGTACTAAGAGTACTATGAAACAAAACAATTTTAGCCATTGATCTGAAAAATTGATGGCTAGTAGTACTTTTGACTACTTGCAAGTACTAAAAAAATACTATTTGAAGAAAAAAAAGATATCTTGTCACAAAAAATAGATATAACTAGGTATAAATTAATAATAATTAAAAAAATCATAAACAAAAGAAAACTAAAAAATTTCCATTTGTAAAGACTTGATAGTGATGACATTTCACCCAAAAAATGGAAGTTGAAATCATCTTCAATGTTCAAAAGTGCATGTGCAAGGGAGACCTGTTTGTACGAATATGGAGGCCATAAAATAATGTATTTTTAGATTTCCTTTAGTAGGCACATGTCCCCCTACTGTGGAAATAGACCACAAAATTTTTAGCTTTAGATCATTAATTTTGGATACTCCCTAGCAATACAAAAAACTCCTAAACCTCAAAGTGTGACAAATTAGCAAAATTGACTTTTAAATATAAAATGATTTTTTTTTATTTCTAAAAAATAAAGGATATGATTATAGTCAAGTTAACCATCATTCTTCAATAAAAAGTTCAAGTTCATCAAATTCTACCATCAAAAGTTTAGCAAAAAACAACTCCATCATTCTAAATGTGACTCAAAATAGGACCACTATTTCTTGCAATCACCCAAATATATATATATATATGTATAAAGATTGCCTAATTTGTAGAAATTCAAGTTGCTCCACACAATCTTACATCTCTTCTTTGTCAATAGCTTTAAACATATATTACAAAGTTTTTTGCCTTGCCATTTTGACCATTCTAAAGGACAATCTCTCACAAGGTGATTGCAAGAATGATTGGCTAGTTATGTATTGTTTGGAGGGGGACTTTAAAAAAAATTTAAACAATTTTTTTTAAATATAAAAAATATGACCAACATATATACCTTTAAAAAGATGGTACCCCTAGAAGGAAAAGCATAGAAAAATCTCCACATTTTGTAGATGACACTTGGTAGGAACATGCTTGTTTACTATGAAAACAAACCGCATAAATTTTAGCTCTAAATCATTTATTTGGAATATTCAATAATACCCCAAAAAATCATAAATCTAAAAGTGTGACAAATTAGCAAAATAGACTTTTAAATATTATTTTTTTTTTCTAAATAAGGGATGTGATTACAATAGAAACATTCATTTCTAATATTTTAAAAAATCAAGTTCATCAAGTTTATACTTCAAAAAATTTAGTAGATGAGAAGTCCATTATATATGTGATATGATTAAAAATAGGTGTTTCTTGCATTTGAACACCCCTCAAACAAAATATATCTCTTAAACACAACAAACCCTAACATTTAACAAAATCCTAACACACAAGGTAGAGGGTTTGAGACCTTTAGGATTTGGTGGTCAAGACAAGAATTTAGGTAAATGTGATCGCCTTAGATGAAAATAGCAACTTAGATATGTGCCTAACTTATTTTTTATAATTTTTTTATTTTAATATTTTATTTTTTGGATTGCCTAATTGATTTTTCTAATTTAATTAATTGTTATGAAAAAAACTACCAAAGTTGCTAGGAAGCTATGGTATTGTTTTTCCTAAAAAATTTGTATTTGAAGTGTTTCAAATCAACTATTGAAGGTCTTGTACATGTCCAAATTGGATGGGAAGATAAGCATTTAAGATGAAACTAAAATGTTCATGATATTGTGAAAGAAAATTAGTGCATCTTAATAATTCACAAGTAGTGCATCCTACTTAAGTAAACATCCAATGTTGGTCTAGTTTGTAGTTTGTGAATGAAAAATTAAAATTACAACTCTACAAGACCATTCTATGTTTTTTAGAATTCAAAGTAAATAAATAATACAAAGACACCACAAAAATTGAGTGTCTCTTGGTTTCTTGAAAATACTTCCAAAAGTGCACAAGACCAAGCACAAGAAACTCATTAACCATCTATTTGTGTTTAATTTTTAAAAAAAAACTATATTCAAGGATTCATTTTCTTAAGGGCTATAAGAATTTGTTAAACTAAACTATAACACTTTCTAATGCATTAAAATATAGTATAGTTCCTATGACCTCTAATTTGAAGTTTTGTAGCATTAAGAAAAATATGAGCCCTGAAAGAGGTTGTAAGTTCTCAGACCGCCGGAACTCTGGTGGAAAAAGAAAAACAAGATTTCTTTTAAATTTAATTAATATTTTCTTTAAAAATTGGGCCTGATTAGCATGGGACAAGTCTATGCAGTAACTGAAAAAATATTGAAAAAATTGAAAAAAATCCGTTAATATTAACCCCTATGTAACAGAGCCTTTTTTCGGCCAAAAAATAGTCAAAATTGTCATTTCTTTAGCAAAGAGTAAAAAGATTTGAATATTTTTTGCACATCTAACCATAGGATCTTACACCTAACTAATATGAGAATGTGTAGAAAAAATTTCAGAAATTTTGACTCTATAGATTGCAAGATATCTGCATTTAAAGTGGGAAAAACAAGTTTTTCAACACATTGCGGCCTTGCGGGACTAAATTATTTTACTTTGAATCTTCTTCAATTAAATTTTTTGCACTACAAAGTTTTGAGCTTTAAATCTTTGTTGTAGGCAATTGAGTTGAGAGTCTAGGAAAATAAAAAATAAAAAAAACTTAACTTTTATTCTTTAAAAAATTATTAAGTAAAAGTAGGTATTAGATAGAAGGAAAATCTAAATTATTAATATCCCTAAAATGGAATTTAAATGCACTAATCCCAATACTGAGACCATTTTGAGAAGCAAACTAAGCCATGTGGACCTTTTTTTCTTGAAAATTTGTAAAAATTGCATTCAGAAATGAATTCTACTAGTTATTTTTTCAAGAAGATATTCTAATTGCCCGAAAAATAAGATTGTTCATAACTTTCTTCAAAAAAAATCCAAATGGAATGAATAAAAGCTTTTCATGTAGACAAAAATATAATCTATGAGGAAAAAATTCAAGATAAAAAAATTCAAATTTTAAATTCTTTTTCTTTTGTTGAGCTTATTTGGGCATAACTTTTGTTACCAAGCACCAATTGAAAAAAAAATCCCAACAAGCTAATCAGTTTTTCTATATTTTAAAAAAAGGTTCAAAAAATCAGGACAAAAATTCAGCCCATATGTACCTGCCCAAAATCCCATTTGTCCCCTAGAGGAACAATGGTCCTTTAGGGGTTAAAATAAATATAAAATTACATAATTATGAAATCTGATGTGGCATTAGTGTAACCATGTTAGACTATTTTTTTAAATTATTTTTTACATTATTTTTTAAATTATTCTTTTAATTATTTTTTAAATTATTTTTTAGATATTTTTAGATATTTTCAAGCAATTTTTACTAATTTTTATCAGTTTTTATTAATTTTAAATTTTAAATTTTAAATTTCTTTTTTGAGGTGGCCACTAATGACAAATAGTGGCCATATTCCTGCAAAGTTCCCTTGAAAGGAGTTATGTTTGAGGGGAACTCCTCAAAACGAAGTAGTCCCTTTGAAGGCTGATTTTTTTTCTAATGTTTATTCATAAGGTTTCTAAAAATTCTCAAGCCAAATGTGTCTGTTACAAGTGTAGATACCTTACATATATAGACTAAATCTCTAGTGATTTGAATTAATTTTAAAACTTAGGATGTCAAAGGATATTTTTAATTTCTTTCTTGGCATGTAAAACCTAGAGTATCTCAAATTCTCAACAAGTTGGAAGCTAACAATTCAATAAAAATCTACAATTCCTACTTGTGGATGCTTTTGGAACCCTCATTTTTTATTTGTAAAATCCTAATTTTTATAGTGGTTGTCATAAAGATCCTGAAGCTATAACTTCTTGCACTTCAAGTTTTGACTCTTAGAACCTTGTGAAGATGAGTTTGGACCCATGTTAGGACTTTCAGATCATTGTGAAAAAAATTTAATAAATTTGGAGCCAACATTTTCTTGCATTTAATTTTTTATAATTCCATATTACAACATATAAACCCAATTTTAGGTCTTTTTAAAAGAATTATAAAGATTTTGAAGAGTTGTAAATTGATTTTGGTAGTACATGTTATGTCGTTTAACCTCATGTTTTTTTGGTGACTTTAATTTTAGATTTGATATGTAAAAAGAGGATTGATAGACTTGAATTCACTTTCACAATTTAACATCTCCATGATCAAACATTACAATCTTTTGATCCATAAGTGATATTGTTGTGTTTTCTTTTCCCATGTGATCTTTGACATGTTTGGTTTGAATTTTTATGGTTATAATTTTTTCTTAAATTGACAAAACTTATCAAAATGTTGGATTTTTGTTCAATTTAGAGCAAATTCTAAGAAGCTCAATAAAAGACTTCAACATTTAGGATTTAATAATCCCACTAAAATCTTATTTCAAAGTCAATGAACTTTAGAGTATCAACATCAAGTAATCATTTTTTTCCCACAACTTGTAACTCTATAATTTTTTAATCTATAGATCAAGTTAGATGTTCTTCTTCAAATGATTAGAATGAATTAGAATCGGAGAAGGTAGATGGACTAATCAATATTGAAATTTTCAAGCTATAATAGAACCTCTCTAAAGTACTAGACTAACTGTATTACATTAGGGAGGGTCATTGCATTAATGATGTTTTGTATGTGACCAAGGCTAGGATCAGGCAATCAATATTACCTTAGAGAGGTTATTACTTTGGAGAGGTTCTATTGTATATTATAGCTTATAGAAGGAATCTTCCTATAGCATAGAAAAATATTAAGGTCTTGTAGAGTCTTTTCTACTACCTAAAGATGGATGCAAGGAAATCATTTTGAAAATTTGTTTCAAATAAAATCAATCAAACATTTCTACAAATTTATGATTTATTAAACACATTGTGTCAATTCTACCAATTAATTAATTCACATTGACAATCACTTTGAAATTCATTCTGTACCCCTCCCCCCTACTTATATTTTTGGGAAAGTTATTCACTACAATCAATATGGGATATCAACAGCGTATCTCATATCAATACCCTCACATGTACATCAATATACCATATATATCTGTATATCATATGTCATATCCATATGACCCACTATCTACTCAAAAGATAGGTTACACAACTCTGGTTTGCATTAGTTCCCCCCCCTCTCTCAAAAAATTTATAGACCGTTGATTGTTTTAAAAAAAATGCTTACCTTCACAATCACCGTTGATTTCTCAAAAAATCACGAGCCATTGATCTTATGAGATTTAATCTGAGCCGCCTAAATACAATACAAATACTCCCAATATTGGATACGGATATCGTATTGTATACAAATACACATGAATACCAAATACAGATACAATACAGATATTGGTACAATATTGGTTTTGAATACATGTACGGATTGGATACGAGATACGGGTATGGTACAAGATACGGGATGAATTGTCCCATATTGTTTGTAAACTAAATTGGTTTATGAAAATTTATAAGAGGAAGGGGAGGGGGGTAAGGGTATGAAAAATTAAAAATTAAAAAATTAAAAATTCTTTCAGAGGAGGGGTATGAAAATTTTATTCTCAGGGGGAAGGTGAATTCATAATTTTTTCTTAAAATTTTAAATTCTTTTGGGTAGATAGTGAGGCGGTACATGTACCTCACTATCCACTCAAAAGACAGGCTACTTATATCATATGTCATATCCATATGACCCATATACCATGTATTATATATCCCTATATAACCCACATATATGTATATTCTGTATATCGTATGTCATGTATTGTATTCCGTAAGTTAGTATTGTATTTGAGATCAATAGTGGGGATTCAATAAAAAAAAAATTGCAAATCAAATCGACAGTATACCAAGGGGGACTCAAGAGATAGTTTTGAGAAGACTTTGCTAGTACCATTCCATAACATTATTAAGGTTAACTCCTAGAGGAAAAAGTGGACAGAAATGTTCTTCGAAGTGATTTGTAATTTATTCACAAGAATTAAAATTTGATTAATTTTTTAAATAAATATAACACCTTGCAGGGCATCTTAACTAGTACAAAATCATATGCAAATAATCTCATACCAAAGTTGTATATTGCACCTGGTGGTGGTCAGGGTCTGGGAAAAAAGAAGTAAAAAGTAAATGCCAAAATTTTAGGGATATTATTTTATCAATTTTTTGGTATGGAAAAAAAAAAAATCTATTTTTAGGCATATGCTAATCATATTTACCAACTTTAATTAATTATTCGGTAGAGGCCTAACCACCAAGTACAATATACAATAGAAGTCATACTTTGATAATGAGGGAATAATAGTATTATAAATGAATATATTCCACGTATTTGTTGAATGAAATTATTTTTGGAATGACAATGAACAATTAAAAATGAAGAAAATAAAAGATGAGCAATAAGTAAGATAATATTATAATATATTTTGAAATAAGATCAACTTAACCCCTAAAGTCCCAAAGAACTCTAGGGTACAAAATGGATTTTGGTTAGACTCACATAACTTCAATTCTTGACAAGCTCTTTTTAAACATTTTTTTAAGAAAGAAAAATACATTAGCTTCTTGGATTATCATTTTTATTTCAGTTGGTGCTTAAGAGCAAAAGTTATGCTACAATAACCTCAAAATAGGGGCGAGAATAGGGGAGATTGGACAACACAAACAATCCACAAAAAATTCAAATTAAATTTGTAATTTTTTTCTTCATGGATTATATTTTTGTCTGTATGGAAAGTTTTTATTCATTCCATTTGTATTAGTGGTGGAACTTCTTGTTTTGCGGACAATATTAGAAATTCCTTGTAAAAATAATTTACTAGATTGTTTTAAACTCAATTTTATTCATTTAAATAAAAAGTTTTACAAGGTTAAGTATTATTGCTTGAACAATCTCACTATTGGGATCAATATGTTTCAATTCTATTTTAGAGCTATTGACAAATTAGTTTTTCCTTCAATCTTATACTAATTTCTATTTTTTTTTAAATTAAAGAAAGAAAATCAAGTATTTTTTATTGAAATTTCTTTCCTAGAGTTTCACCTCAAATCTTCAACACAAAACATTTTTAAATCAAAATTTTTAGTGCAAAATTATTAAGTTAAGAAGATTCAAAGCCAAATAATCTAGTCAAGGAAGGTGCTCAAATATTTGTTTTCTTCACTTTAAGGGGTATTATCTTCTAATTTACTCATGGAAAGTTTTTTAAATTCCTTCTACACATTTTTATATTAGTAAAGTGCAAGATTTTATAATTAGATATACAAAAAAAAAATTGTAAAGTTTTTTGCACTTTGCAATAGAAATTGGAGCTTAGAGTGATTTTTGATGAAAAAGGGCCTCGGAACTTTAGGGGTTAAATTGTCTTTTTAAAAGGCATGAACTCAAATGACATTCCAATTCCATTGTTGGATATTTTTACAACCAAAATACTCATATTGTACACATCTAGAGTCATGTTTAAAATTCTTGTTTAAAATTCAAGAATCTTCAAACGAAGTTTTTAGCTTTCCATATTCAATTCTATAATTAATCCCTAAAGGAGTAAAGACCTCATTTTGAATTTATTTGAAATCTTTGTAAAGCTCTATTGACTTCATAATTTGAAATTTTTGTATGAGATTTTTACAATGGATGCTAATCATCCTAATCTACATGTGAAGATTTGTTTTATGTCATTCCAATAAACATTGCAAAAGTTATAATGTTTTTTTTATTTCAATGTCAAAATGGAAAGATAAAAATATATCTTAAAATTATTTTATTTTATTTTATTTTATAGATTGATACCTACTCAAAAACATTTGAACTATTCAATTCCAAATAATGAGGTGAAAATTATGAAGAGTTTTATTTTGTGGACAATGATGGAAGAAGAATTGCTTTTTGAATTGAATTTTGAAGATTTCCAAATAAAATAAAAAGAATAGATACTTGTTGTTTACTAGAACATTCTCACTATTGGGTTGAAGAATTATTAGTTCTTTTTGTAAAAGTTATTAGTGGTTCAATATTTTCTTTCATTCAATACCACCTTCCACTTTATAATTTTTCTGAACATGAACATGAAAGTTATTTTGGATGATTTGTTTTACATACACTTTCTAAACATTTTCCAACATATTGTCTAAATCACACAAGTTTTGAGTACACATGTTTTTTTCTAAAAATGTTGAAAGACAAAACTTCACCTTTAGGAAGGGTTAGAAAAAACTACTTTTTGAATTTTAGGCATAGTGAACTTGAGATTTTTACTTCAAAATCTTGGGAGGATGTAATTGAAGTTAACCTCTAAAGGACCAAGGGACCAAGGGATTGTTTAATGTATGCAAGAGATTTTAGGTAGTTACGCATAAAGTCAATTTTGGTTGGATGTTCACAAAATTTTGATACAAAGTGTGAACATGTACCCCTTTAGAGGGAATGTGATATTTTTATTAGTTGATTGGATCAAAAGCTATACTACTCTAAATTTTTCAAGCAACGTTGGACAGCATGTACAAAACTCCTCCTCTACTTTTGAATTTTGGTAGGTTTGTAACTTACATGAAACAAGATGCAAATGTCCAAAAAATAACCATGTGTAATGTCTAAATCTCTCTCTAGTAGGAGTTTAAGTTTCTTGGCTCTATTGGGCAAGGTTGGGAATTTTTTTTCTTCTACGTAGTTAACTTCAAATGCTATAATCCTTTCAATCCATGTAGTCAAAGTTTTTGAAATTTCTTCCACACATTCCCATAGTAGTATAGTACAAAATTTGTATGGTTGAATTTTGGAAAGAAAGAAAATAATCATTTATATCTCATAGCCTTAAAAAGTGGCTATTTTCTACAATTTTTGTCCCAAATGTGCCTTGTTCCTTTAAGGGTTAATTAAAGGATCATGCCCAAAGTTGGATTTGTTAAAGAATAAATTTGGGTGAAACTTTTAGCCTTGCTTTGGGTACGAGTATTTCAAAGCTATTTTGGGCCTCAAAACACCAAAGTATTTTTATTAGGGTTTAATATAACTTGATTCTGTAACGGACTTATTAATTATCAACAAGTCTTACAAATATTAACTCTTAAAATTTGACTTTTGAAGTGATTTAGACATGTACCAAAAAGTTTTATCAAGTACTTTGGGTGCCTTTGAGGGGTCAAGGTGAATTGCCACCCCCTCACTCATGCCCCCGAAGTCATTCGGGGGGTGCATGTAAAAAAAAGACCCCCTATTTTGAGCTTGATTAATTTATCTTCTACACCTCTCCTAGCTCATTTGGGACCTCTGATTGTGCAAATGATGAATTTCAAAATTTCATCATGTGTGGCAAATAAAAAATTTCAGCATTTTCCTTGCGGACAAGTGAGGGGTTGGTTCAGTTCACCCCAGCCCTTTGAGGACAGCATTCCCTTTGTTAAAAAATGTGTGGTTGTGAATCTGCCTTTCTACCTGGAATTTTATATATGGTACGCAGGGTAGAGAAGGGATTGGCAAAAATAATTGGAAATTGTGCCACTATTTCAGTCCCATGTCTGCATACCATATAACTTAAGTTACTGAAAGTACTGTCTGAGCATCTGCAACCTAGTTACCATATTTGCTTGGAGTTTGCAATGCTCAACGTAGCATGTACTTGGATGGAAATTATTGTGTCTCAAATTTAGAAGGACGGGCGGTTTGGCCAATAAATCCCAACACCGCAAAGTAGGCTCAGACTTGGATAATCAACCATTCACTAACTAAGCTTACATGTAGACCAGCCCATTTTCGTTTGCTACCCAATTCCATCATCCTACTTTTGACCCCAATTCCATCCAAAAAATCATCTAAATCCGTGTCTAAATCCAGTCATTTCTAACAAAATCACTTCATTAATGCCAACAAGGGGTAATGCATCAATCCTTTAACGTTGAGCATTTGAGTACCATTGGATATATGGAAGGGTGATTATGGGTTGTTTTTACTTTTATAGGATGTTTATGACTCCACTCTATGAATGGTCTTGTAATTTCAAGGTAGACCACTTCATAAACTCACAAAAATTGCAATTTTAATCAAAAAAATTGTAATTCCACTTGCGTTTGATTTTTGAAACAAGTGTACACCGTACCTCTTAAAAATATGTGCCCCTTTTGGAGTTGGCCCCAAGATGTTTAGGTTGCTAGTTTGCATAGTAATAGGCTCGTCTACTTTAACTTTCTACAAATTTTCCCTTGAAAAGGAACATAATTACAGACCCTTGAAGGATGCATCCCCCGTGACCTAGGTAGTCACCAATTGAATGATGTAATTATTGGACCAACATGTGCATTCTTTTAAGGGTTAATTAATCACCCTTGCAAATAAAAATTAAATAAATAAAACACATGATTTGCCCATCCATACCCAGAAAATAAAACCCGAAAAACTTTGATACATGTATGAAATATAGAATACATGTGGAATACCTACGAGTATGATATATGAATATGGATATGTAGATTGGAATATGGATGTGGTACAACATATGGATATAGCTAAATGTATAGGATGTGGCGTATGGTTATTAATACCATATCAATTGTAATCTAATATGTTCAAAAAAAATGTACATGTGGGGGGTGATGAAAAATTCATTGTTAGTTTTTTCTCGGTTTTTTTGGCTACTTGTCTTAGTCCTTTTCCTCCATTTGTTTAACATGGGAAGATCACTAGAACCAAAAAACAATTTATGATAGGTGAAGTAGTTATTGATTTAACCCAAAAATTATATAATTTTCATCCAAGTTTTTGTGAACAACTCCATTAATGGAATATCCATGTTATTGAATTAAATTCAAATTATATTAGTTATTTTGAGAAAAAAAACCCAATAAGCTTTGCAACTCTCCTTTATAATCTACTTGAAAGCTTCCTAACAATGAGTTTTTATATTATAGTTTGAACTTTCAAAGTACTGAAAGTCCAAAACTTTGTTTTAAAATATAGTGCACTATAATTTAAGTTTAGATGAGAATGTTTTTTAGATTCTTTAAGGATATTTTGTATTCTTATCAATTCTAATCATTTTTTTTCATAATGTAATAATATTTCAAATTTTTAATGAATTATATAGTAAAAGACATTTGATTTATCTTTGGAATTTTTTTTCATTCAAATACATGTGCAAAAACAAAATATATACAAAATTGAAGATTCAAAAGTTTGACTTTATATCCATAATAGGTTGAAATTTAACCCATTAAAATTCTTGGCTTCCAAAAGATAAATGCACAATGGTCAAATTCAATTTTAGTGTTCAAAATTCTTATTTTTTGTATTTGATAATTTTAAATGTTGTAACAAAAAATAAATTGTTAAGGTTAATCCCTAAAGAACCAAGGGAATCCTTTCATTCCTTTGTTCTTCCTCTCAAAATTACTTCAAATTTTTCATCTTTAAAAATCAATTTATAATTGTTTCTTAGAATCATTTTTCAAAAATATAACCATAAGAGCTTGTTCAATTCTATGATTATATTTTCAAATTTTCAAAGCATTTAATAGTACAAATTGATAGATACAGTATCTATCCTCCAAATTATGTTTTTGAAGAAATAATTTTTTTCCCTCTAGTAGAATGTCTATTGGGGGGTCATACCTCAAAACTTACAAAAAATAAAAGTTTGAGTTTTTTGACCAAATTCAATTATGATTACTTGAGAACATCTATTCCAATTCTTACAACAATTAGAACAATGGAAGATAATTTTCAAAGTCCTACAATCAAACACCCAAAAAACAAGAATTTTACTTAACCATGTCTCTCTATTAATGTTTGCTTCAAGTCTTCAAGCAATCAATCCTTTTCCACTTGCGCTATTCATGGAATGTTTTTTTCATCTCTTGATGGATAGAGTGCTAAGTAGACTTGTCTCTCTCCCAAGACAATTATCATCCCTTCAACTACTTGAGTTTGAAAGATCAAACCAAATAAGAGTTTTGGTCCAAATCAAGATTTTAATTTTTGTTATGGAAAGATAACTCAATGAACTACATATAGAAAAAAATGATTCTTCAAACTTGAAAGTTATTTTTTTGGCCTACTTGTGCAACTTGTCAAGAAAGACCAATGACTAGAAATAGTTGCTTGGGCATTTAAATGCCACATTAGATTTTGATTTAAGATTTATTTTTTAAATATTTAAAAATATATATATTAAATTTTTATTTGGATTATTGGTCCAGGTCTGATAGCCTCTCGGATAGCTTTATAGAGGCCCCATTTTTTCTTTAATGGATTGTTGATGAATTTAAGCTATAATAAATAATTTTACTTCAAAAATAAAGAGTTTTAGAGTTTTATTTTTTCAATTTGAATTTTTTTATGTATTTTCAATTTTTTTCAATTAATTTTCTACTTTACCCCCCCCTTTTTAACAAATTCTTTTTTGGAATTTTTTGAAATGATATTTCTAAGAAGAGAATATTAATGATTTTTCATTTCCTAATTAAATATATACAATTTGAATTGAAATTGGTCAAATTAATATTCAAATGGGAAACATGAAATTCAAAATCTTAAAGATAAAATCAATTTTGATACATTGAAAATTTATTTTGTGATTGATATATAGTTCAAATGTTCAAGTAGTCAAACATTCAATCATTTTGCATTTTAGTAATGCTAAGGTAGGAATATCATAAACAGTTAAAATAAGCATTTCAGCTTGTAGGATATGGGGAATTCATTGAGAAATTGAGCTCAATGTATGCAAAAATAAGGATGAGGAGGAATGCAAAAAGAAAGGAATTTTTTTCTTCAAGGATGAATATTTTCTTCAATATAGATATGGATTCTTCATCTAAACCCCATTCTTGTCTCATAGCTTCACCTAAAACAACTACCTTTGGAACTTGTTCCTAATCAAGTATGAGCCAATCAAGTTTGAGCAAATTGAATCTTTTCCAATGAACAATAGAGCTAGCTATTGTTGGTTTTAGAACCCCCTACTATGCCATTAGAAGGGGGTACCATCTATGGTATTCCTATTGTATATATATTTTTAAGTTGATTTGGAAACTTGTGATTTTAACAAATGTGCATACTACAAGGTAAATCCCACGCTTCTTAAAATTGCACACTAAAGACTCTTGCCTAAAATGTACTCATACCATTCATGAGACTCTATGTTTACTTTTAGGAACAACTATTTTCAGCACTTTGAAAATTTGTAGTTTATTCATACAACGTCCAAAAAATGCCTTCTAAGAGAATCTAAAATCCCCTTTTCACTACCAACATGACCCCAATAAAAGACTTCCAATATAATAATGGGAACCATGCTGAATTGCTTATTTGTGCGATTTTAAGTGTAGTTACCTTACTCAAAATGCACTCTTGATTTCTTGCAGTAAAGGGAACTTTTACTTGACATGTGTCAAAAAAGAAAAGAACACCACTCTACCGGTAACTTGTACGCAATCTTTGTTCAAGAGTTGCCGGTTGACTATAAGGTAGGTACACCCAAATGTGCCACTGACCTTAAAGCGCCATCTACATTATGTGTACATCTCCAAAATCAGTTCTGTACCTATGTGGAAGAAACGCTTTAAGAATCAAACTTTGTTCCTTAATAACTTTTGCATACAATATCCAAATGTCACGTTCTCTAGTGCGTTGGAACCTCCTTTCACTTGCCAACAAGAACATGTGAAAATCTGACCTGTCTAATAATAGTAAATAGGCTCAGTAGCAAAAAGTGGCGGTACTACCTACCTTACCGTGCATTTCAGCCCTTCGTGAGAATACCAACTCCAAAGAGGGAAATCGTTAATTGGTTATGGCTGACATCCCGCACCAGTTCTCAAATAACAGGCTGCCACTTGTAAATGAGAAGCCAGGGATTTAAAATGGATAAGTTACAGGTTTCCGGTACTTGAAAGCAAAATGCTCCGGACGTCGGTGCAAGTGTGCAACTCATCTGCAAAAGTTATATGATTGTCTGGACTCTGGAATTAAGTAATTCTGAATGGAATTCTGCCTGCAATTATGGTGCAATTGAATGGAAGCAGAGACCGAATATATATTTATATATGTGAGGGAATGAAGCAATGAAATTCTGAAACGTGGTCACGGCATGGTCATACAATTCTTGGGGCTCATTTCATTTCCAACAGTGTCGGTAGACGTGGGAACGGACAGGTGCCATTACATGGGACACTGGATCGACAGACAGACAGACAGTGTCACTCAGTGGTCTTTCAGTTTCATTAGGCCACCGTAACGTTACCTTGTGTGATGTACGTAAGCTTAACTGAAAATGTCTTCAGCGTTTTGACATCTCAAGGAATCTGAGAATCTAAACAGTCATTTGGAATTACGAAGTCAGTTGCACTGAGAGAGAAACATCATTGAAGGTTCGCACAATGGAAGTCAGAGTAGTGCCTTGAATATTTCCACAACTCTACAAGCACCACTACTGTAACAGCTCTAATTAAATTTAGAATGAACCAGGACAATTTGCATTTCAGCTAGAATCTACTCCAAATATGCTTGAATGCTGTCGGACAACAGCTTGCAATCTGATGATCAAAACCTCGAAGTGACGGTTTTTACTGAAATCGGAAATTCAATCGGCATAGGTGATAGGTTCAATTCGGTCGATCGCGTCGCCCGACTGGAAATTCATTCAATCCTAGTTTTCAGCGCTGTGGACTCTTTATAGTCACAATTTAGGCTCAGATGGAACATGTCATTTAACGAATCTGACCTTCAAAATCCCTTTAATTGCGCTACTAGTGTAATAATTACACTAGGACTAATTATTTGCAAGAATTTAACGAATTAAATCAGAATTTAACGAATTAAATCTAATGAGGAATCGCAACGAACTAGACAGTGAGGACAGACTAATACCAGACAGTGCTGGACCTTCGAATTCTCAGCCATGGCGATTTAAGGAAAAAAAGAAGTTCCATCTATTGATCGAAGAAGCTAGGGTTAATGAGGCACTACGAGTTTCATAACCTGCATATTAACCTTCATAACCTAACATAGCTGGCTAGCTAGCTCGTCCCCCCCCCAAAAAAAAGAATCTAGCATATATGAAAACAGTTTGCAATAACGTACTTACGTACGTGCCACAACCATGAGCATCTAGATGAATCGCACGTAATTTCTGGTGACAGCGTAAACTATGGTCAATTCTGATCCAACACTACATCGTGTTGGACTCTCTAAGTGTCACGCTAATTCGGGGACTGGCTAGAATTTAATTGGACCAGTCGATGAAGGAAGACATTGTGAACATTTTGACTGATTAATCCAAAACATCTTCAAATTTAATATACAATCTCAACGGTCCATCCCATGTTGTCGATCTCTTGCAACCATTTCATTCTTACCTATAAAACCATGATCAGGTGCCTCACAATGTACAATTCTCTCTGAGTCAATTGAAGCTAGCTCCAGCGCCACATATATCCAACTAGCGACCACTCTCATACACAGCTGCCTTCGATTCGCTCCAGGAAGTCACCATAATGTCGATTCTGATGGCACCGCATGGAGCTCGCCATGCGGAGCCAGAGTTTCCCAACTGGAAGCTCATGAAGATGCAGGATAACACAGGCTACGGAGAAAAAGATCCTCCGCACAAGTGCACGACCTTTCCTTGCACTGACCCTGATTGCCCCAACGCGACCAAACCTGGATAGATGGATATATATATGGTCTGAACTTCATCGACTGTTTTCATGCGATGGTTACCAGAATCGTCGAATGGATCGACATGAATCAATTGTTATACTCTATAGTATGTTCTAGCTTGATAATGTGTGCGTATAGTCTATTTGGCTCTACTGCAATTAGTTTTGACCTTCGGCCTGGGAGGATAGATTTATAATGTGCTTAGATCGATTACTGAGCAGCCATAGAACAGTCATATTGATTTTTTTTTAATCTTAATTAATAAGGGCATGCGAAAATGTACGCATGTCTCGAAGTTTTTTTTCGATCAGATGGCTACCTAGTGGGGATTATAGCTGAGTGGACTCCTTCAATGTTGCTTCTGTGTTAGACTTGAATGTTACGTTTCTCGATGGTGTTGAATTGGGACCTAGCAGAATTTATTGATATGAAGAAATAAATGGGTTTGAGTTGATACTGTTGATCAACTCTCTTGATTTCAAGAAATGATAACGCACTTGGAGCTGCATAGATGTGATACGGTACAGAGTACGTGCAGACTGAGAGTTTTTCTGTTTCAACTTGAGTATGATTGATACAGATTGCCGTTGTGATCAAGTCTTTATCGTCTTCTCGATAACCAGGCATGTCACTCTTCAGTTGTTTAAGGACGGAGGCACGGAGTTAAAACTCTCAAAATCCTTTACTCTGTATGCTCCATTTAGCCACTTCATGTAAATTTTTCATGTAAATTTTTAAGAGATGAAATCATATCTGTTACTACCTCAGTCCCAAAATGATTGTCCACAATTTTGTTGAGATTTTTTTATGCCAATTTCATTGATCATATTGTCAAAAACATAATTAAGAAAGGTTCCAAAGTTTATATCATTAGAATCAATGAAGAACATTGCATGTGTTCATTGCAACCTAAGTAAAATTAGCCACAAAGAAGTCTCCATATGACCTAATCAAAACAACCTTAAAAAAACATGACATTCAAAGCATTAGAAGAAATATCAACCCTCTAGAAGGTTGCTCCGGAGTGACAAGCCAAGCTATTTCAGAGCTCAGCCTGTCACTCCAGAACTGTCCTGCAGTGAGCAATCAGCTTGGTTGACTACTTGCCAAAACAGTAAGTAATCGTCATTTTTAAAATTAAAAAAAAAAATTAAAACTAATTTTTTTTTAAGATTAAAAATTTTAAAAAAAATTATTCATAAATTTCGGTTCCTGCGCCACTATCACAAATTTTTGAGCAAAAAATAAATAAATTTCAGGGTACCTCGGAGGGCTGTGGAGCAGTCCTCTGGAGGCCTAAAATTTTCTCTAATGTGGACATACTCCCTCAGGGGGTGCACTTAGTTCTACTATAACAAACCACATGCGAACAAGTGGTTTCTAATCAACTATAATTTCAACCTAAAATTTTGAACATTGTTTAATAATGACTATAGCTTCTATTGCCAAAATTTCCAACTCAAATAAAATATGAAATGATTTCTAGAAGAGGTTGAAAATGAACTAAAATGGTATGTTTTTCAACTCAAATAATTATAGAGGACACATTTAGATGACCATTGAATCAATATTCAATTCAAAATGAGCTTTCAATAATGAGTTATTTTTAGAAAAATTTTGTTCATTTTTTAGAAAAAATTTTCTTATATAATATAGGGATGTGAAAGTTATTTTTCAGTTCTACAGTGTATCTTTTTACTTCAAAAATTTGTAACTAATTATTATTAACAAATAAAATATCAATAATTCAAAACATAAATTTTAAAAGTAGGAAAATCTTTTCATATTTTTTTAATTTTGTTTTATTTAAAATTCAAAAAGTATATAGGGGGTCTAAAGTTTTGTTTGCATGTGGTTTCTAATGGACACTCTAAATGACCCCCCCGAGCATACTCCTTTGCCCCCAAATAATTCCATTGGTGGTTTGAGAAGACTAGTTAAAATAAGCTTAGTTAGAATTGTACTAGAAATAATGAATATTTTGCAAGCACATGGTACCATTGCTTTTTGACAAACATTGAAGCTTATTTGAATTAGTTTTCTCAAACCACTAAATTACTTTGGGGCAGAGGAGTATAGTTTTGTTTTGTCCTATCATGTCAATGCCTATGACCGCAAACAAAGTGAATATGTTTCCATTTCTGGACTATTTATTAATATTTATTTTTCAAAGATGAAATCACAAGTTTTGTAAGTTACAAGAAAACTCAAATTATTTTGTTAAAATTTGAAAATAATGTGATTTTTATAAAGAAAAAATTAATGAATTTCATATTAGATATAAAATATGTTAAAATAATCAAGATTTTTTTAGTAGGTATATGGGCAATTTAGTTGAAATGGCGGCATTCCATGTGCCATTTTCAAACTGCCCATTCTGAATTGTAAAAGTGACATCTAGTATGGGTGTAGATTTGATAAATCTTAGGTTTATGTAGATTTCAAAAATCTAGAACATATATAGATTTCAGACTGCACGGTTTGAATTTTAAAAGTAAAATCTAGGATATAAGTAGATTTCAGAAATTTAGAAAAAACATAGATTTAAAACATCTAAGACAGTTGTACATTTCAGACCGGATAGTCTGGACTGTAAAAACTGACAAAATAGCGGAATGGCGCCATTTTAACAAAATTGCCCATGTATATATGATAGTTTAGAATATCATAGAGTAGAAACATTTACAATGTCTTTCTATGATTAGAAAATCAGTTGACCATGTTTAATTTTTTACACGCCCAACATTCAAATTGCAACAACAATTTAATTTTAGGAAATTTTCAAATTGAAGCAAAATATACAGTTGCATTAGAGGAGATCTAATGATTAACTTACTTCATTTCATTTGTTGTGCTTGAATTCTGAAAAGACCATTTCTATGGTTAAAATTTACATCAAGAGTAAATAGCAATAAGTGACCAAAATACACTCCAAGGATGATCCATAGTTGAAGCATCTTCCTATGTAAAAAAGTAAAAAATATCACAATGAGAGAATTTTCAACCCCACCTTCTTGCAAAAATGCTCAACCAAGTCCCCAAAATTTTTGAATAAAAACTTTTTTTTCTGTCTCCCACAAATACTCGTAAATGTCTCCCAAATGTCATCCAAATGTCAACCAAAGGATGTTGTTTTGGCCTCCCATGTGTTTCAAGGTTAACAACCCGTTTCAAATTCTAAGTCCACCAATACAATTCTAGAATATCGGCTGAGCAAAGAATACAGTTCAATTCTAGTCCTGATGACAACATGGGAAATTCTGTTGAAATGGCAATGTTTCCATTAATACACCATTTTCCCATTAATTTCCTTCTATCGACGTAAATTTTGTTAAATTGGCATATTTCCACAAACTTGGCACTTTGACATTCAGACATTGCGTTGTGCATTGCGTATATGCACCGCCACATGGAGTTCCTAACCATTTGAATTTGATCGAGTTTCTCAATCTCCACACCCACCATCCTCCACTGTTCATAATTAGCCTCTGTCTGAATTTCTTTCTCAACTGAACACCCCTAGACAGCCTAATCTAGCTAACGATCACTCAGCCACGCAACTTCAAATCTACCATTTAAAAGGCAATTTTGATGAATCAGTCTGCACTCACGTCCGTGTAGAAAGTAAGTACTTATTGGATCCATGAAGGCCAACATGATTTTGGTTTCGTAGAATTTGGAACTACAGTACACTTCAACCAGGAATTCTAAGTCGCTACGTACTTGTCCTTCAATTGTCTGCCTACATGTGAGCATGGCTCCGTGACGACACCAACCTTCGACCTTGTTGGTTCTATGATTTATTTTTATCTCATTTTTAACATCTCATAGACCTGTTGTTTTGTGTAATTGGGAATTCTTGTGTAGCTTCTTTCTTAGGTAGAAAGCAAGTTTTGGCTGCTAGATCGGACTTCTGGAAGCTTGATTCAAACACATTTTATCGAATATAACGGATTATTGAATGTTGGTTTTCTTCGTTTACAAGTAATTTATGTCGGTGAGCAATTGCATTTAAATTCCTGAGTGAAGTGTTTTCATCTGAGGTTGTTTACGAAGTATCTAAAGTAATCCTCGTCCTGAGAATATTTCTTTCTAGTAAAACCTTCAACATCGAACTCTATAGAAATCCACAACTCTGTCCATAGAAACCATGAATTTGAAGCCAATAAAAGTTCAATTTCTACGTTTCATCTGAATGATCTGATGAAGCGCCCTACTCCATAATTATATGCAATCATAAGATTTTCCTACTTAAAAGTATCTTCGTCAATCTTTTACAATTTGTGAGATTGAGTAGGCATCCATCTGCGGAAGAGAACAGAACTAGAAACTTGGCCATGGCGAGTTCCTGACATTGATATTATATTTGGTGTCACCCGACGACTTAAGTTTTCACATTCCGAAAAGCATCCACTGCCAGTTCTCCTGTCTTCTAAATTAAAATTCTGAACAGAGTGACAGTATCCTGTTACAAAGAAATTAAAATCAGGGTACCGTATGTGGTTGATAATTTAGGCTCATAACATTCTCGAAGATGAAGAGGAAAGAATCGTGGACCTCCCTAGCTAGGAGTGACATCAACAACGACATGCATAACATTCTAAAGCCCTTCTGACGCACTCTCAAATTTTGGGCTGATTCTAATCCTATTCTGAATCTCTTTGGTACTAGCCTCTTATCAAAAACATCTCACCCTAAAGATCCTGGCTAGCTCCCATTCATGTGAAGGCTTTAGCTAAAGAAAAGTACGTAATGAGAAGACGATTTTGGAAGCTCTTGAGTGACACCAATTTCAATTCAGTTCAGATATATGCTGGAACTTTTATTGATCTCAATCTGGAATGTATAAAAAATTCTGTGTGAAATAGAAACATTACAGCCCTCATGGACGATAATTATCAGGCAGGCGAAGAGATCGATCTCAGTCTGCTCAATTATTTAGATTAATACCGTAGAATTGGTCTATACCAATTCAAACAAAAAAACCAAGCCAACCTCATGCTTCACAATCGAACATTCACTAGCTAGCTAGTTAGTACATCTTATATCGCACACTAAACTCTACATATGGAGTGTAAATTAACGAAGATAGTAAACTAGTACTCCGTACATTGTATAATTAAGGCAATCAGACTTTCAGGGTCTCCAGGATCGGAAGAACATTCAGCAGATTGTACTAATCTCCACAGGTGGAGATTGAAATAATTTCTTGATCATTTGTTGCGGCATTCGGGGCAGTACCATTTCTTGCAGGTGCACGGAATATCTTTGAAGCTCGTAAAACGTGGCCCCCCATCGTTGTACACTGAAGTCACTAGACCTTCTGACGATGGAGAATCATGGAGACACTCCATGTAGCAATTTGAGCATGAACAGAATGGGTCGTGTCCCAGGCAGCGGCTCAGCTCCTGCACTGAGAATGTACTAGCAAGCTCCATAGCCCTGGTGCTCACCATCTCTGTATCGTTTGCTATGCAAATTGCAATGAAACTGAAGTTTACTGATCGAACACTGAACACTGGTACGGTGTGGAACAAAGGAATTCAAGCAAGGAGACTTGCTTTGAAGTTGTGAATTTGTTCCTCGTTTTGTGTCCATTTATACTGAACTTGCAGGGGATTGCAGACAGAGGAAAGATGGCAATTGCAAAGTTGCAATGTCAGGCCAAGTAAGGAGTTTTGAAATTCATGAATTCTTACGTCCCCCAGTTTGTACTCCGGAAAGCTCGGATTGGAGAGAGTTCGATGCAAACTTGAACAAGATGAGCCAGTGCAGTTTTAATTACATCACCTGAGGTTTCATTCCTTTGGGATTTGTGACAGGTAATTATTACTGTTTGAGACTTTGAGGGTGATCTGTCAAACGAAGATCTTCAATTTCGTTTGATTGGCGTGATTCTGGGATCTAGAAACTGTGACACAAACAAACACGAAGCTCTCTAAAAACTAGGGAAAGTGATAGATTTACGTTTTAGGCCGAACGCCATGAAGGCGCTGAAGCCATGAAATACCGCCAAATTAAAGAAATTGATGTTTTGGCAACAAACGTAACTTAGTCTATGTAGAATTTTTCCTTCTTCTGCTGATCTGTACACTGAAAATGATTGTTTATTTAGTACATATGGTCTAAACTATTTATCACAAGGACATATTAATGAACACTGGTTGTAATTGTGGCATTGTAGCATTTGTCATGGGCAATGGTGGAGTTAGATTGGGCATCCTAATTCTCATACCAACTAATTATTCTCCACTGATACTAAACAACCATTTTGGTGTAGCAGTGCAAGGGTTAAATTGAGTGATGATATCCAAGACACCTACACGTGAAATCAATTTTGTGAGCATTAGAGTATGGATTCCTATTTACGGATTCTTACTATGTACAAAATATGATTATTTTTAGCAACCAAATTTTCTTATTTTTATCATTTACTCCAGGGGTATTTGTACATTCATTTGCGGTATATCAATTTTTTTTTGTCTCGGAATGCTACTATAAATTGTTTCAAGAACTTTGAAAATTCATATAGTTATAGTGACTGATAAAACCGAGTACTATTTTAAAACATTTCCATTCAAACAACCATACCATAAGTATCAATGGACAAAGTCCAAAAGTAGATATACGAAAGTTGTGGAGTATGACATAACACATGTCACCATCGTAGTTTGAAGAAAAAATTAGTTGTGATTTGAAAGAAAATCAATTTCAAAGTTAGCCATGTCAAGAACTCAGTTTTGTTCAACATGATTTGAAATTACTTTATCTTTTGCCAGTTTTTTCTTAGAACTCCGAAAAAACTTTTTGTGCCTTGACATGTTGGCATACATCATTTTAAATTGTTTTACACAAAAATTGAAGGAAATTGGCATTTATAGAATTTAAAATAACAACAGTTTGACAAGCATTCAAATGATGTAAGTTGGTTCTTACAATACTTGAATTTATTTTTGGAATTGAAAGCATGGGATAGCATTAGCCATTATAGAGAGAGAGTATGGTTTGCAATATGGACTATTGTTACATCCTAATGTCCTTGCATTTGAAACATTTGTTAAATTGGGCAATGCATTCAATTTATATTTCACAACCATATAATGCATTTTTAATTTCAATCTTTTTGTCAAAAAACTAGAGTTCATGATGCACATAATTCATCCAATAAATTTAAAAAAAAGTAAATTATCATTGGCAATATCGTCAAAAAACTGAAAATTGCCAAAAATTATACTAATCTTTCTAAAATTTTCAAAAATAAAGGAGGAGTTTTGCAAAAGTTGTCTGAAGTTGCCTAAATTGTTAGAAAAGTTTAGGGTAGCATAACTTTTGATCCAGGCACTTGATTAGAAAAAAATAAATTTGTCCTAAGGGATAAATGTTCACACCTTGTGTCAAAATTTCATGAACATTTGACTAAAATTGACTTCATAGGTACCTATCCAAATTTTCAATTGTCCATTCAACGGACAATTGTCCTTTAGGGGTTAGCTATTGGAAGCTTAGTTTTCATTGAAAAAGATAAATATTTTATTTTTGAGAAGTTGTCAAAGGCATTTATATGTGCAATTTTGTTAAAATGGCAATATTCCATGTGCCATTTTCAAACCGGGCTCAACTATAAAAGTGACATCTAGAACTAGTGCAAATTTCAAACACCTAAGATGGTTGTCCATTTCTAAGCACCCTAAAATCATAAAAAGTGCCAAAGTGCCCTTTTTTAACAAAATTGCCCATACATGTACTTAGTAGAAGAGTAAAGCTTACCAATTTTACTTGATTTTAGATCTAAAAAATTGCACTTATCCATTTGCATTGAAAATGGTCCCAATGGGTGGTTGCAAAAAAGGCCAAACGTTTTTGGTAGCGTTTTGCCAAAACTACAATTTCTGCACTCAATACTATGAGTTCTATGAAACAAAACAATCTCAATTGTTGATCTAAAAAATCAACACCTTATAGTTCTTTTGACTACTTGCAAGTATTAAAAAAGTATTACTTGAAAAAAAAATAGTTTGTTACATTAAATAGATACAACTAGGTATAAATTAATAATAATTAGAAAATCATAAATAAAAAAATCCTGAAATTTGACCGTTTGTAAAGACTTGATAGTGATTACATTTCACCAAAAAAATGAAAGTCAATTTAAAGTGTTTAGTAATGAGAAGAGAATATCTTTATATACACATGGGGTGATACGAAGTAGAACAACCCATGTGGGATATGTAGTTTAGAATTTGTAGTTTCTCAACCGCTCATAGTTAAGTTTAAAGTAGGAATCGTGTTAAAACTAGAATTTTAAACCCCATTTAGGCATAGTAAAATGAATATTTTCAAAAACTTTTGAACTAAAAAAAGTTGAAAAATCAAACTAGTTTTCATGTCCAAAAATCCATTTGATGTTTACAGCCTCCAATAAAAAGTTATGGACAAAATTCTAAAAGGGGTTGAAAAGGAGATTTTCTTTGACATTTTCAAAAACCTTCTCCAAATTTTACCCATAACTTTTTATTGGAGGCTCTAAACTTCAAAAACAAATTTGGACATGAAAACTAGCTTGATTCTTCAACTTCATTTAGTTCAAAGGTTATTGATAAAAATTATTCTACTATGCCTAAATGAGGTCTGAAATTCTAGTTTTAACACAATTCCTATTTTAAACTTAACTATGAGCGGTTGAAAAACTACAAATTCTAAACTACATATCCCACATGGGGTTGTTCTACCTCCTACCACCCCATGTGTACATAAAGAGATTCTCTTCTCATCATTACACATTCTAAACTAAGTGACTTTAAAAGCTAGTTGGAAAATGTAAGAGTTTCCAAATTTTTTTGGCAACTAGCTTGAAAATTCACTTCATTTTGCTTAATTTCATTGAATTTGCTTAATTCTTCAATTAATTACCTCGTATGTTTATGCAGTTGATTATTGAATAGACTTTTGCTACACTTTATTGGAGTTTTGATGTTTTTTGCGATATTCACCCACTCTGACAATGCACTACGGCTATATGCCCCTACTAATTCTTACGCGATTAATAGACTAGTTTGGTCACTATCGAGTGGCCCTCTGGACAGCTGAGAATTTCTCTAATGTTTTTGTACAAACATAGAGGCCATAAAATAATCTATTTTTAGATTTCTTTTGGTAAGCACATGCCCCCTATGATGGAAATAGACCACAAAAATTTCAGCTCTAGATCATTAATTTTGGGTACTTCCCCATTACATGTTTTTTTGCTATGCTAGAGGGCTGCAAGTTCCCATCTGGAAACCCGTTGTTAGCAAGCTACGCTGACTTGGCCAAGCAATTGTCAAGTTACTTTTTTTGAAAAAATGAAAAAAAAAAAAAAATTTAACTTTGTTTTTCATTTTAAGGATTTTTTAATTTATTTTAAATTTATTTTCTTAAAAAAATAATATGGGACACCTGCGTTTAATGAGCCCGAAGGGAATAGAGCTGGGAATAGGCTTGAAACGGCCCTCCAACCCCCCGGATCTCATCTAATGGTACTAAACCCCCGTGAAGCTCAAAGTGTGACAAATTAGCAAAATTGACTTTTAAATATAAAATAATAATTTTTTTATTTCTAAAAAATAAGGGATATTATTACAATCAACTTAGCCATCTCCAATAAAAATTTCAAGTTCATTGGGTTCTAATGTCAAAAATTTTGGAAAAAAACAACTTTGTCACTCTAAATGAGACGCAAAATAAGACTAGTCTTTCTTGCAATCACTCCAATAGAAATTGGAAAGTGTTTTCATGATTTTCACCATTGAAAATTTAAACTTGCAAGTGTTGATTTGGAGGTATTTGTGATTTCTACTTATAGAAAAAAATTGCATTTCAACAATTGCAAGGTAGATTGTGTAATGAGTTTGATAGCTTTTCATGTGAAATTAAGTTTTTGAAAGTGCATTTTAGTATACTAACACTATTTGTAGTTTTTCATGTCATCTCCCATCCCAAAAAACTTTTATATGCAAGTTTTTGAAACATTGTAGGGAGGGGTAGCAAACTAAAAATAGAATGTGTAATCTCACAACTCCTATAAAAGTTCACACTCAAAATTGGTATGCGTACTAATAAGTAAGATCTTTAAACATCTATAATGTCAAATTTTGAAAAAAAAAACCAATTTTCTTCATTGGAGATAAGTATAAGTCAATGCTCTTTTTTTAGAGGAGATCAACTTTGGAAAGGCTTAAGCACTTAGGGATTAAATGTAATGTGAAGTGTAGGACTAAGGTAAAACAGCCCATTACGGTCAAATCGCCCATAGTGGACACCTCATGACCCCATGACGGTTTCTCAAACCATAATCAATATCTAACCTGACGCTCATAGAGTGATTAGTGATTGCATTAGGAACACCCAACTTTTTCAATGTAAGAGCATTCCCACAACAAACTTACCAAACAGGCACACCACACACCAAATCACAAAAAATTGAATAAGAGAATTAAATCCACCAACCATCCCACATTTGTTGAAAAATATCTCCATCTTATCTTGAGATTAAAATTGAGTAGAGAAACTCTTTATATACATATGAAGTGGTAGGATGTAGAACAACCCATGTGGGATAATGTAAATTAGAATTAGTAGGAGCTCAACCGCTCATAGTTAAGTCAAAAGTAGGTTCTATATTTCAATAGAATTTCAAACCTCATTTAGGCATGGTAGAATTTTTTTTTCAAAACACTTTGAACTAAAAAAAGCTGTTAAATGAAGATAACTTTCATTTCCAAAAATCCGTTTGAGATTTAGAACATCCAATTAAAATATATGGACAAATTTGAGAGAGGAAGTTTGAAATTGTAAAAAATAATTCCCTTCCAACCCTCTCAAATTTGTCTATAACTTTTGATCGGAGATTCTAAATCTTAAACGGATTTTTGGAAATGAAATTTCTCTTCATTAACCAACTTCTTTTAGTTCAAAGTGTTTTGAATTTTTTTTTTCTACTATGCCTAAATGAGGTTTGAAAATCTATTAAGAAATAAAACCTACATTTGACTTAACTATGAGTGGTTGAGTTCCTACTAATTCTAATTTACATTATCCCACATGGGCTGTTCTACATCCTACTACCTCATGTGTATATAATGAACTCTTTCTCTCATCTAAAACTCAATTTTAATTGATAATGTATTAACTACAAGTTGACCCCACGTTAGGAAGCCAACTCCCCATGTCGGTTGCCTTTGGTGCCTTGCTGTGGGGATGCTCTAAATCATTGTCAGAAGTTACTTTTCATGGCATTCTACATTAGAAATTATTGTGACCACTTTAGGTGGTTAAGATAAGCATATTGGGTACACTTTTTGTTCGTTATGGGGCAGCCTATAGACCGTGTTGGGAAGATCACTTTAGAAATACATTACTAATTCACACTTTGTCTGAAAAATGAAATTTCAATTGCTCTCACTATTTCTTACAGTTATCTTTGTGTGGGAAAATTTTTGGAAAATTTCAGTAATGGCAGGAGGGCACACTCCAAATTCTGTCCACAATGGGCTGATTTACCTTATATGTTGTTTATTTCAAATGAATTTACAAGTGCAAAGATTTTAGTTTTTTTTTTCTTGCATTAATCAAAAATCAAATATTTATAACTAATATAATTTATGTTTAAAGAATTAAAAAATATAACAAAGGACCATTATTAATGAATAGTAATTGAATATTAGGCAATTATAGGGTACTCTAAATTACTTTAAGAGAAAGTAATAACCCCCTTTTAAATCCCCCTTGGATGCATGTAGTATGAAAAATGAACACAAAGTGAGCCCTCGAACTTATCACTTTACAATTTCATTTTTCTAAAATCCATAGTTTAGACTAAAGAGTCATTTTAATAAATGAAATTGGTAAGCATTTTGATGTCCTTGGGATTTTGGATATTCACTACTAGGTCATGGTAATGCATGACTTCTTCCTCTTGCACTCTATAGATTCAAGTTTTAAATTTAAAATTCTAGTTTTCAACCTAGACATATACATCATTTAAAAGATATAAACTAAATTTCTTTTCCTCTAATTTTCATTATGAAGTATGTTTCACCTATACCTATGTTTGAATTTTGAGCATGTAACTATGGATTGCTAATTTTATAATTTTATAATGACATGGTAACTATAGTTTCTACTGTGATATTATAATATGTATCTATAGTGAAATTTTCATATTTTTTGAGCATATTTTGTAATTTGTATTTGATATTAGTTTTCTTCACTATTTCCTTTAAGTGAATAAAATAAACCTCTAAATAAAATAAATAAATGAAATTTCATTCATATACAATTGCAAAATGGCAACAAATATAGTAAAGGATTGGAAAGCTTGAATCCATGGTCATGAGTCCATACTTTTAAGATTAAACTTGCAACACCGGATTGATCTCTATAGAAATCATCTTTTTTGGTATTATATGAATCATAATTTTCTTAACTCTTAAAGGTCTAAATACTATTTTTTACAACATAGCAATTTTAGGCAACTCATTGCAAACGAAATTTTTATTTTTTTCCTTTGAAATTTCACACATATGTCCAAGGAGTAGTTTTGAGGTACAACAATTTTCATAACTATTGATTCCATGGTTAAGAAGTTATTGCATGATATGTAATTTTCATTATTCAACACGCAACTCAGGGAGCTAAAAATAATCACTTTTTTAAGAAATAAAAATTCAAAATTGGTATTCTAGATTTACATATATGTCAAAAGCTTTGAATCACTTCATTTTGATTAATGAGATGAAAGTTATGAGAAGTTTTAGTTCGTGGGTAGTTATGGAAACTCTACTTTGAAATAAACTTTGAAGTCTTTTTATTTAATTTAATTTTTAATATTTTTGAAAAAAATAAAAACAGTGGATGTAGATTATTTATTACAACATTACAACCATTGGGATTGGTATTTTTCAATTCCATAACTAAAATCTTAACAATTTAGTATTTTAAATCATTACATGTTTTCTAACCTCTTTAGAGGGCTATGAGTTCCCCCTACGTTCTTGAACATTGGGAACTTTGCTACAGCAACTTACTGACATGGCATGGCGACTGCCACATCAGATAATAAAAAATGATTTTTATTTTATTTTTTGAAAAAATTTGATTAATATTTTTTTTTTAAATTTTAGTTTTAAAAAAATAAAAAAATAAAAAATTTCACACAACACAGGCTAGTTCCCAACAACAGAAACTAGCCTAAAACGGCCCTTTAGGCTGGCAATAAAACATTAGAACAGCGATGTTCCACCGATAGTCCAAGAATGGCTATTGTCAAATTTATTTATTTTTTTGAAAAAAAAGTAATAAAAAAATGATGTGGTAGTCGCCTTGCTACGTCAAGTAGCACCTGCAAACTGCTGTGAATTGTTGGGGACTACTGGGGGTTGTTCCCAAATCATTGGAACTCACAACTCTCCAGAGGGGTTGAATCCCCTCTAATGCATATAATGCATATACTAGGTCTTTGTACTTACTGCTTTTTTAAAGCAAGAATATGGAGTATTTTTTGTTTCAAATTTTTATATGTATTCAAAACTTATTTCTTCAACATATTATGGAGAGCAACAAGTTGTAGGCTCTACACATTTTTGTGTAAAAAGTTTTGAAAGATGAAATCTAACCATTTGGAAAGAGTTGAAAATACATCTTTGAAATTCAAGTGACTTGATCTTGCAATTTGTAAGGGTTTTTTTTTCTGAAATTTTAGAAAAGTATATTCTAACAAGTTAACACTAAAAGATCCTATAGTTGGATTTGTTAATGAATAAATATAGATGAAGATTTTAGCCTAGCTTTGGATTTAAGTACTTTGAAGTAGTTTTGGGCTTGAAAACATCAAATAGTATGAATACCTTTAGGTGTTAAAAAACCCCAAGAACACTCATTAGAAATCAAACTACTACGCACTACACAAAATTCCAAGAATGAACATCTGCACTTTTGTCTTACATAGAAGGATAATTCTCTATCATCTTTCTGACACTTGCTATAGTGTTTGTAACAACGTTATAGGATTCATGAATATTAATTGGAGGGGGAGGAAGTTTACAGTTTTCAAAACATTCATCATCCACCTAGAGTAAACTTGCCAATCACTGCACAGACAAAATTCAAATCCTTCTCTACATAAATATAGAGACTTGCATGTTTTGAAATTTGGCGTGATTATAAAATGTTATGTTAAGATTTGCCTTCATGACAACAAACAAAATACAAAAAGATTTCTTCCTACAAATTTTATTGCAATTTAAAGGTGATCAAGCTGAAATCTAATTATAAATTCCTTGCAACCCTTCACCACACAGTGTGGTCATTGGGTGGTGATACAAAAGTTTGTTCCCATTGCAATTGAATTGGTAGTTGAAGCGTGCAGTTATTCTTTGGTAAATGACAACAGTTGTTGTCCAGTGTTTGGATTTGTACAATAAACACTAGAAGGAACCTACGTCAAAGTTGACAAATTTTGTTAAACATCCAATATAACAATCGTTGTATTTATGTCAACAATGATGTCCACTATAACATCTTCATGTTATAGTAGACGTCATTGTTGACATAAAAACAAGGGTTATTATATGGGATGTCTAACAAAATCCGTCAACTTCGACATAAGAATACAAAAGAAAACATGATTGGGATCCTTCCATTTAAATGGCAAGTTTACTCTTACTAGCAGATGATTGAGCATTCATCAAAAGCTTAAGGTAGGACCACCCATTGATTTCCTCCAACCAAGGCTGGATTTTGGAATAGATTTTCAACCAAAGCTTAGAATGTTTTTGTTTTACTCCTTTCAAGGTTGGGATTAGTAAAGTCATGACACATATCCCGAAGTAGTGATTCTAGCAAGAAAGTAGGAAATAGTGAGTGGAAAGTAGTTCTTGAATGATCATAATTAGAAGACTTTAGACACTAAACGTGGCTCTAGACCAACTTTTGACTTCCAAAATCCATACTAATTTTAGTTCAAGCAATAAAATTACCAAATCGTTGACAATCCTCCAAAGATATTTGCTTTGCCTTGCAGTACTCCAGATGATATCCACAATTGCTTATTTGATCGGTTAAGGATGGCTCCTCAATACTTCACTTATTACCACCAGAATGTGCGTCAACTACAAACGTGAACCTCATGTGAACACGGCAGCAGGTAAGGTAGCTGCTCCCACTGCTTCCACTGCAAGCGGATTCAATTCACGGACATCAGCTTCTTTTTTTTTCTAATTCGTTGACATAGTCAAATGCAACATTGACAGGAAACTCGGCTGACTGCAGGAAGTGCAGTGCAGTGGAGTGGAGTGCAGCTTGCATGCGCTTTCCAACCAAAAAGTAAGTAAGAGAATTGTTTTGGATGACGTCCAAATGAGCTCGTGGTCTTGGCACCAACTGAACTGATGAGGTAAGCTTAATAACTTCACTCGTAGGAGGATATGGTAGAGCTCTAGATATGATATGGCCGTTGATAAGTTAAGCTAGTACAGACATCGCCGTGTTTCGCCACTTGGACTTGTGTCTGTAGGACTTGTGTCGATCTGTAGACTCGTCTGTAGACTGTAGTAAGAGACTCATCAGTATACGTTACACGGAATCGTGTCAGTCTCTCTCTCTCTCTTTCTCTTTGTGTCGATTGGCGTTGAAATGGAAACGCCCCTACCGACAAGAATCTTGGACCGAACTCCACCGGAGAAGTGGACGACGTCATTCCGTGGACTCCCGATTCATCTCGGTCAGTGCAGCTAGAACAGCGATCTTCGTTGGAGTGATACAAATGAATCATCAATCAAAATTGGTTGGAACGTGCAAACATATGACACTTAAATTATTCATCTCAACCTTGTAAAAACGACACGGCAGTGTTAAAGTGTTTGATGAATGACATATATAGAATCTTTCTATGTAAGACAAAAGTGCAGATGGAATTTTGTGTGGAAAGGAAAGGTCATGCTCAATAGTAGTTTGACTTCCAATGAATGTTGGATTTTGGATTTTTTTGAGTAAATGATTCACATCGTATCAAAAAAGATCATGGTTTCTGCGGAAACCACCGTCTGGCACTCTAAAGGTATATATATATATTCAGACTTGGTGTTAGGACTCCAATTCCAAAGTAGGTTTAAAACTTTAAATTTGTTCCGATGACCCTCCATAACAACACTCTGGCTTTAACACCAAGTGTGAACATACCTTAAGATGAGACCCCTAAGGTCCATTGAGGCCTTTTTTCATTAAAGAATATTAAAAAAATGTCATCTCTATTGCAAAAGATAAAAAAAATTTAACAATTTTTTTTTTGCATATTTGATTGTGAGATCTTAAATTAGACTAATATAAGAATGTGTGGAAAAAATTTTAGAACTTTTCACTATATAGATTGCAAGATATAGTATTTGTGATTAAAGTGAAGAAATTATATTTTGTTGCACCTTGCGAAACTAGATTATAAGACTTCAAATTCTTAAACTATACATTTTGAATTTTGAATTTTTTTTATGTTGAATAAATGAGCTGAGATTTTTAGAGGGAAAAAATTCAAAAGAAAGAAACTTATTTTTCATTCTTTAAAAAATTGTTATGTAGAAGTAGATAAGGGATAGGAGGAAAATTTAGATCATTAATCACTCTAAGATGGAATTAAAAACCACTAATCCCAATGGTGAGATTATTCTAGCAAACAAACTAAGGTTTTTAGAACTTTTTTTTGGAAATTGTAAAAATTTGAGTTCAAAAATGAATTTTACAAATTATATTTCAAAGAAGATGCTTAGATTGCCCCCAAAACAAGACTCTCCATAACTTTCTCATCTTTAGTCCAAATGGAATGAATCGAATCTTTTTATGTAGATAAAAGTATTTTTGAGAGTATTTTCTATGAGAATTTTCCTTTCAAAATTATTTTGACATTTTGTGTTTTTTGTGCTACCTAGAGAATACCATTTTGAACTTAGGGTAGCATAATTTTTGCTCTTGGTCACAAATTGAAATTAAAAAATTATATTCCTAGAAAACTAATGATTTTTTCTATCTTCCAAAAAAAATTCAAAAAATCAAATAAAAATCAAGGTCACAAGACTCTTTCCAAAATTCATTTTCAATTGTCCCCTTTAGAACTTTGGGACTAGAGGGGATAAAGATTGTACCATTAGAGGAGTTTTCGGACCCTTGGAGGGCCGTTTCAAGCAGCTGCTGGGGAACTGTCCCGCTGCAGTTTTCGGGGAACGGCTGTTCCCGATAAAAAAATTTCAAAAAAAAAAAAAAAAAAAAAGTTTTACTCTTGAAATGAAAGAAAAAGAAAGAAAAAAAAAATTTCATTTTTTTTTTTTTGAAAAAAAAAATTATTTTTTTCCGACGTGGAAGTCGCCATTCCACGTCTGCAAGCTGCTGCGGCCTCCTGCGAACCAGTTCCCGCAGTCTGGGAACTTACAGCCCTCCAGGGGCTAAAATCTCCTCTAATGATTCATCCAAAAAAGAGCAATATTGTCTTTAGAGTATGTAGCAAATCAATGATTTCATCTACCAAAATTGGAGGAATATATTGCCTAATATTTCTTTAAAAAAGTTATATCACTTTTGAATTAAATATTGTTTAGTCCTATGTTGGAATATATTGACATGCTTATTTATTTATATTATTATTATTATTTAAAAAATGAAAGAAAATTTATTGCAAATAGAAAAACAAAGTGAACCTCATCAACTTGGCAATGCCAATATGAGAACAATATTTCATTTATTTGGAGCAATATGAAATTTAAACTTCATGCAAGTGATGAAGCTATCTACATCTATGGATATAGATGAAATATGAAAAATATGTATGAAATCTCAAGGATTCATTCAAAATAAGTACATTAATGCAAATTAAAGTTAAGGTTGTCACATCGGGTGGATCAATGTCATTGGATGTGCCTAAAAGGCCGAGTATCAAGCAAACCTTTTAGATAGTACATGTAGACAATTTAGCCCACTTTGAATTTTAGGGCTTCAAAATTTGCAAAGTAAAAAAGAAGTAACTATGATTTACTTTTACTAAGTGGCATGGCATAGGGTCTATAGACGTGGTATGTTACGTTGGCCTCAAACATTCAATTTACCATAGGATTCTTCCTATGAAGTCAAACAATGCTATTTTGTACACTTTTTTAGATCTTCATTTAGACTGCAATAGCCATGTCTAAAATTTGATGTAATATGGAGTGTAAATGAAATTGGCAAGAATCTTTCATTTGTAGCCTACACATAAGAAGAGTTTTGAGGTCTCTAAGAGATTGTTTCGGGTTGCTCCCCATATTGTGAACTACAACAGGGCAACCAAATTATTAAAGGATTTTAAATTTTATTTCAATTAAAAATAATAAATTAATATTATCTAACGTGGAAGTCTCCCTGCCATGTCATAGTATAATTGCGGCCATGTTCCCAAACTGTGGGAATTGCAAGGAACTCACAATCTCTTAGAGACCTCAAAACTCTTCTAATGATACAACACAATTGGGGTTTTCTGTTAGAAAATGACTTTGTGTTTTAAATTTGAATGTTTTGAATTCAACATTTTTTAGAAATTTAATTTTGGATTACTTTTGTGGGATGATACAAAGATTTTCCATTTCAATTGTTGAATTCAATATTGAAATTGCATTGAGATTTACATCAACCACATTTTTAAATTTAAGAAAAAGATATTTAGAATACTTTAGTGGGTATTAGAAGAGGTGTCTCCTTAAATTGGTGAATTGACCATTGTTTATTAGAATTTACATCAACCTCACTTAGTTTGTTTTTTCACTAGAAGAAAATTGTGTTAAAATCCCTGAAAACACATCACTTTGTTTTTGTTAAGTTCTCATTTCAAAACGTAGTGAAAATGCAAAAAATGCAGAAAAAGCATTTTTCTACGTTTTTATTGTGTTTTGAAACGGGAACTTAACAAAAACAAGGTGACGTGTTTTTAGGGATTTTAACATAGTTTTCTTCTAGTGTTTACAAATTTTTTTGGGTTTAGTATGTGGAAAGATTTGCCATTTTAATTGGTGAATTGAACATTTTGGATTGTAAGGACTCACATCAACTACATTCTTTGTATTTTGTTTCTGTTTTTTTCGGGTTACTTTGGTGGATAGGTACAAAAGTTTGGCGATTTAATTGGTGAATTGAACATTGAGGTTGCATGGAATTCATATAAAATAATTTTTATTTTAAAAAAGAAGTTACCTAGAATTAACTTTTGTTTCTAAGTACAAAGGGGTGCCTTTTACATTGGTGAATTGAACATTCATTAGAGAAAATTTCAGGCCTCTAGACTGCAGCAGGCTGCTCCACAACCCTCCAAGGTACCTTGAAATTTATTTATTTTTGGCTCAAAAATTCATTTTTCTCCTATTTCCGCCCAGCTGTACCTGCAACGACAGTGGCCCAGGAACTGAAATTTAAGAATAATAAAATAAAATAAAATAAAATAAAAATAAAATTTAAAATTTTTAAATTAATGGCGATTACTTACTGTTCTGGACTTTTGGCGAGCAGTCAGCCAAGTTGATGGGACAGTTCTAGAGTGACAAGCCAAGCTTTGAAATAGCTTGGCTTGTCACTCTGGAGCAGCCCTCTAGAGGGCTGATATTTCTTCTAATGGGGGTTTCATAGTCTTCACATCAACCACATTTTGTTTTTATTGTAAACTTTTGATTGATTTTGCATCTATATACAAGGGTTTGCTATTTGAATGGATGAATGGAACATTTGGAGTGCATAGCTAGGGTTCACACCAACCATATTATGATTAAAAAATAAATAAAATTGGATTATCTTTGTGCCTAGATGTAAAGGTTTTCCATTTATATTAGTGAATGCAATGTTTGGTTTGCGTAGTGTTTGAATTTGCAATCTTCTTTGGAGAAGGAACCTTTTGCAATTAAATGGTTGTGGGCATGGATGCAAGGGCGCAAACGCAAGGGCACCAAATTCCTATAGAAGAGAATTTCTAGTAGATTAGGATTTAGAGTGGGTGGGGGCATTAGACAGGTATGGATGCTATGAAGCAAGCACAACTTTTTCATTTGAGAGCTTGGCTTTCCTTGGGTCTCACACAATCAACTCGCCATAGGATTCTTCCCCCATAGCATGGCTTTTTCAAGAAACTTGGATGTACTTGATCTTTTTATGTAGTATCCAACTATTCATTGTAATCTCTTCAAAACATTCATCATCCACCAAATGGTTTCCTTACTATAGTATATGTTAACCCCTAAAAGATTATTGGAGTCATTGGACCTCATAGATTGCAAGATTATAATGTTTTGGTGTTGAAAAAGGATGTTGAAACTTTCCTAGCAACACAGTTGGAGGTGAAATTCGATTTTTAAACCTACTCAAATAAAAAAACTTTAAACTATAAAGTGAGTCAAAACTAGCATTAATACATATACATTGGTGAAAAAAATATCATTCAATTGACTCAGTGTGTCTGCAAAATGGCTTTGAAATGTCAACAAATAGCAAGAAAACACATTTGAGGCCGAATCTCCTTCTACTAAAATACTTCTCAGTCACTCACAACTTCTTGGATTGATATGAAATTTTAGCCATACAAACTAGACTAGTATGCACAACTTTCCCAATTTTATATATTAGAAATGGACATTGTATAAAGAAGAAACAAGTTGCCAAAGTTCATTGTAACCCAAAAATGTCAAGATTTTGAACTTTGAATTGCTTCCAAAAATTCAAAACAACTTGGATTGACGTGAAAATTTTACCACAATAACTAAACTGCAAGGGAAAAATAACCCAACAAATTTATTGGAAATTAACATTGTATGAAGAAGATACAAGCCCCCAAAGTTGCAGCCATCAAATGCAGTTTGTTGAATTCAAATTGAACCTCTAAACATTGATTGGCTTACAAAAAATCAGTACATCTTGTATTGATCTAGAAAATTTTACCACACAAACTAGAAGAGAGAATGCAATGCAAATTTTCCAACAAGTTTTATTGAATTCATCGAAATGCTCGATTAAATGTTTTTCCAACTCGGAATTGAAACACCTTGGTCATGGGGTCCGCGTCCTTTGAATGTACGCTTGATGATTGGTGAACTGGAGGAAGTCCTTGTAGCCCGCCTTGTAGTCCTTGTGAATGGATCGCTCTCCGAGATACGTACTGTGACTCGCTCCCCCTGTTTCTGTTTCCGTGACAGAAGCAAATTATTTTTTGGTGGTAGACATGCTCACCTCGATCAACGCTAACGCCTATCCGTAGAATCGAATCGTCGGTAAGAAAGTGCTGCAAGCAACCCACGTCCAGCCCAGGCAGACCAGCTTGATGAGCGAACTTACCATGACACATGTGCAGAAAACGTGGATCCGCGTCTGAACTTACTTGCGTATGTCTTGCGAGTCTGAACTTCACGCGTTTCCGAAACTTAGTGCAGAGTTTCAGAGTCTGAACACCAATTCAACTTTTATACTAACCCAAAAGCCTCACGACAGAAATTTAAAAAAAAACACCTCTCCCCAGTCCTCAGGGGCTCAGTCAAATTGTACGATTCAACTACGGAATTCAATTCAATTCTGTTGCTATGATAGCTAGCTAGCTAGCCAGCGTTCCACAAATTCTTTCCGTTCCAGGTACTTTTCCTCAATTCGATGAATCCGGCCTCATTCGTGGCAGTTCGGATTGCAGGCTTTGCAGCATCTTACGGAATTAACTAATATATATACACGGCGCGGGTAAGTTCCATTCCTGGGAATTGCATTGAGTTGAATCATGTATCCGACCCCCTAGGAAGCTGACGATCGATCGATCTAGTTAGCTGTGTGAACTTGGAATGGGTTCAAGTTACCAATTGTCGTGGAGTTCTTCTCTCACGTGCAATCACGCCTTTCGATGACGAGACCAGGAGAACTCGATCGATCCCAGGACAGTTACCGGAACGTTGACTTATGGAACGAAAGCTCCTGAATGCTAGGACTTCTACCTAACGACTGGTGCCGACTGGTTGTGTAAACCCAAGTTCAAAGACTGACTTTCCATTTAGCAAGTAGCTAGAAGTCCTTTCAAGTTCTGGACTGACATGTGCGCAATTTTGTCAAGGGAAAGAGGCGCTCGTGAGCAAGTGGAACGGCCAGGAATATATTCAAGTCAGCGACCATGCCACTTGTACAGCTTGAAGCGTTTGGTTCTTCACTGTCGATCATTCTGGAATTGATCAAGATCCATAACAGAAAACATAATTCTAGTTCACGTTGACTCTCATGACTACCAACCACCAAGACCCGTGTGCTCGAAGATCTAGATTTCCAGTAGAAATTTCTCTGTACCATATCCAAGAGCTCTTAGTCACCTAGCTAAAGAGCGTTCAACTGAGTTCACTTGGCTTTCGATTAACGTACTCCAAATCTAGGTTTGAATTAAATCCACGAGAATTCTAGGGCTACTGTCGTTGGCATTGATCTCCTGCCAAACAAGTACGTCTATTGGTAAAGCTAAAGGTCGATGAACCGATAGTCAACACCAAAAACGACACAGTCCCGAATTCTATCGTGATTCCTTCGAACTAGATAGCGTCGTGTGAAAGGAGCTAGTCCAGGCTCAAGACAGAGTATGCAGATTCATGAGGATTGGGTATTACAAATCATTAAGCCCTGTGTCAAGTCAGCAAAACGCTAGTGTCAAAAGGCTAGTGTACGTCGTGTGCGTGATGACCAGATTCGGTATATATTCATGTTGCCAACTTGCACGAGTTCTACTATCTGGACGTACACCGCAACCTTCATTGGTGTTTTCAAGCTGGTGTTGCCCCTATCCAGTACGCGGCTACTTGGAGCTTCGATCGATTTCCATCCTTCACAGCTTCGGAGCTTCTTGCAGCTGCTGGAAGTTTTGCGTAATCAATTTGGCTCGTGACGACGGAGAGTTTCAGAATTGCGGTATTAATTGGTCATGGAGTCTCCAATCCTCCGCAATTGGTTTCCTCTCACTCACCCTGATCCCACTCCAGGGGAGCACCATTGTCTTGGGCCACAGTGTCCACACCCACATTGCAACCGGAGGACAGTCGTCTCGCATCGAACCCCGAATCATTCCTGCCTGGGACCAAACTGCCGCAACTGCAACACAGACTTGGCGTTCTTCATTGCCAGTACAATTCATTACGGTAATGAGTCTGTTGAATTTTCCAACTCTTCAACCGAGCCTGAGCCTCATCACGAATGCAGAGAGTTCCCTTGCAAGTACTGTGGAAGGTCATGGTAATAGTCGTCGTCTAGAGATGCAGGATGTCAAAACAATGGATTCACAGCTTTCATCCATGGCCGGATCGGAATGCCCTGTAGTAGTGACGGTGCCGAAACATTCATAGCCAATTATGTTGCATTATTTACTGAGCAGACATAGCCAATTACGTTGCATTATTTACTGAGCAGACGTCTGCTGATCGAGCAATTGCAGTCACTTTACTGCACTAAGTTACTTATTACTCTGTATTAGATGATGGAAGTGCGTTCAGGTCTTTCCCCATGTAGCTAGCTAGCATAGAGTAGCAGCATTCCATAACTGACTCGATTGGCCGCACAATACATCTTAGATAGAATTCTAGTTTCTATTCTTTGATCTAATTGTATTGGTGAGATCGATCATTTCAACGAGGACAATCACGAAATTCTTTGAATTGGCTCCTCTGTTCTCTTGAGAGTTGAGATGTTAGTGGTCGTCGTGCTCAATTTTGCAGTAAAATGTAAGTTGCGATATTGTAATGTTGTGATGTTGTGCATGCATGCCCCTGGCTATGGTCTTTGAGACCGCGCCCGTTACATTCACAACAGATCGAGAACGAAACTATCATTGAATGATATTTTGGTGTCTGTGCATGGGATGCTAGCTACATCGGTTTTGTTATGGAAAATGTAACTGAAGAGTAATTGTGCCTGAGGTGTAGTTTATGGTCTTCAATGAAGAGGGAGACGTTCACCCTTCGAAAGCTAGAACTTTTAACATGGGTGAATCCATATGATACAACTTTTGACTCATTGCAGTGATGTCTGTTGTCCCACCAAATTAAATCAAAACTAACAAGTTTATGGAATCTTGTATAATTTTTTTGAAAGTGACTGCCAGTTCTTTTTTTATGGTTCGTGTGCTTCAAGTTGGAATTATATGTTTTGAATAAAATTAAAAGTTCTTAAACTATCGAGAAAGTAGTCTGTGACCTTGGAAGGATGACTGGTCCTAGCAGCGAATGGTGCATGTAAGGAAATATCAAATATAGGCCTGTTTGGAGAAGCCAGTGAAACCGAAAGTATGTAATCTTCTTTTCATGGCTAGAGAAAGAAGAGGAGCTGTTATTCCATTCTTTTCCAGAAAATTCGTAGTAAAAAATGAATTTTTGGTGATTTTTGTAAGGCAAAAGTGCATCGGTGGCTCATTACGCACATAGACTGTAGCTATAAAGAATATAAAAACAGCAGTGAATGGATCAAATGACAACTTCAAGTGTTCATTGGCGCTCTCTAAATCATGCAAAACACATCTTAATTCAGTTTAAGGTGGAAACACCCAATACTGCACTTGTACCTAGATGGACAATAAACCGTCTCTAGACTTTTAGTGAATGGTCCTTGACATGTGTCATAAAGTTTTCTCCTCTCTTCACTGTGATTGGTTAAGTGTTGAATTTGTAAAAATTCAGATTTGGGTCTACCTACAGGATAGTTCCAGTGGTCTTAGGGGACTGCAACTTTTTTCTTTTTCTTTTTTGAAACAAATGAAGGGGACTGCAACTTTGAAAATTCATAGAAAATACACGCCAAGTCCGAAAAATCTTTTTTTTTTTTTGAAAATTCATGATTTTCTCTTGCTAACACCACAAAAATATTAATTTCTTGAAATAGTACCTCCAAGTATGCTGAATTCCTTAAATTGACGGTTTTGGGTGCGACAACTTCCACCTTAGTTCCAACTTACAATTAAAAATTATTGCATCTCATTAACTACACTTCACTTCTAGTGTAAGGTACATCATCATTCATTCATTACTAAATACTATACAATACAATCACCTTTTCCACTTTGGAGTTTGGATGGGTGGTTCTCAACATAAAAAGTCTACATCACATAGAATTGCTTCTATATGATTTCCATAGCATTTGTAGGGGCGACTGTAAATGACTAAGAGATTCTGCAGCCCCTTCCTTTAGTCACCCAATTATATTCAGATTTCCATCAAATTCATTGTCAGGAGATGTAATTATTTTGATTAAATTATGTCATGGGATGACTTGACCCATAAATTGCAAATTTGCAATCACTTACTAATTTTTATGATCATACATTGGTTGTTAGTAAGGGAACCCTTCAAATAAAAAATATCATCTAAGGTAAATCAGCCCATTATCATTTACTTCCCAATGCAGTCAATAGACCAGACTAATTTTGTCACCTAACTTTGGGCCCAATTCTGTCCATAAAACATCCAAATCCATTCTTCTTATGACAGAAATTAAAGCATTCTATGAAAAAATCAGAATTTTTATGACAATGAGGGATAACATGTCACTTCATTAATGGTGGATATTTTGTACTTGACTTGGGCAGTTATGGGTTTGTTGGGGAACATTTATGACTCTAGTCTATGAGCGGTTTTGTAATTTCACGGCAGACCACTTCAAAAATTCACAGAAATTACAATTTTAATTGGAAAATTATAATTCCACTTGGGTTTGATTTGTGAAACATGCACACACCATTCATAAATATATAACCTTCTTGAAGTTCACCCCAACATATTTAGATTACAAATTAGGGGGGTTTGCAAGCCTTATACCTCAACCTTTTGAAATTGATTTTGTACCTACATAAGTAGAACAATAATATAAGGGCAATTTTGTTGAAATAGCAATATTCCATGTGCCATTTTTAGACCTCTAGGTTTGAATTGTGAAAGTGACATTTAGGATAGGTATAGATTTTAGAAATCTTTGATTTATATAGATTTCATAAATCTAGGAATATTATAAATTTCAAACCATGCAATTTGAATTATGAAAGTAATGCTTCTCATTTTAAGGACTTAAAATTTATTTTTATTTTTTTTCAAAAAAAAAGTCTGACACCGGAATTTGAGAAGATTGGGGGGAACGGAGCTGGGAACAAGCCCGAAACGGCCCTCCAGCCCCCCCAATCTCCTCTAATGTTTATGTAGAAATTGAGACAATATAGTAAAGTAGCTGATCTTTTTCATTTTCAACCACAACCTATTTTTGTTAGTTATAGTGCTTTGTTTCCGATCAATTGTGAAAGTTCACGTAGTTAGGTGACACCTCACGCAACACAAATGTCAAGGAGGTGTACATTGAATTGATACAATGATCACAAGATGTACATTTGAAGCCACAATTATCACCTACTTTGAAGCATGGTCAATTTTATAATCAACCTATAGTTGCAAATGCAATGCCCTATATATTAACAAGAATGAAATGAACATAATCTTTACAAAAAAAATTCATGATTATTTTGTTTTTTAGGGGAATAAAGGAAAAATTTCTGGAACCCTCCTCAAATCTATTTCTCTGCAAGTGGGGGATTTTTCTCCTCACCAAATGCATGCTAACTACGCTAAATTTCGGAATGAGGTCAGTTACCTTACAGTAATATTTCAGCCTGCACTAATTGAATTATTTTACTAATAGTGTGATTTCAGTAAATTGCTGTCACATGCTCGAATAGGACAAATCAGCGTACCTCACTTGGTTTTCCCACTTCACCACACAAGTCAACCAAATTGCAAAATCCTCTGAATCACTAAATAAATGCCTTATGAAAATATATTGACGGAAATTCAAATTCAGATTTCCAAAAGGAATGGGGTTGGCTTCCGTATTAGAAAACCAGTCATGGAGTGGGAGGCCAACATAATTATCGGACATGCTCCTCTCTTCCAAACTAACTAAACCAGGACCATCAGATCACGAAGATCTACATACTCTGAGAGCACAGGGATGACTGGGATTATGACTCTAGAATCTAGAAGTACAATGTTACATGTGATGATGAGAGCAACAAGCGAGGGCTATGTAGCTGCTGAAGTGACTACTTTTCAGTGGACAAAGCTGTGATAATCGATTGCAATTTTACAATCAACTCACCAGTATCAAAACCTGCGTCCAAAGAAAATAGCCAATCACACCGTAAATAGCCAGTCACACGTAATTGACCTCACTCTTGAGCTAAAACATGGTTCGACACCTTCAATCCTCACAGCCAAAATTTCAATCTCCATCCGAGCTGCGGCCAGTTACTCCTTACAACAAGCAGTGTTTTTGAGGTGGCTACCGAGAATAAGTGTCACCTACTAGTCAAATCAAGCAGTATTATTTGAGGAGGCTACTAAAAGTGTCAGATAACAGTAAAAGATACATGGTAAGTCTTGTGTAGATCGGCCAACAGTAAACGCTTACCTTGTGGTTCAAGCTGTGCATGGGTCTCGGAAATCACATACAAATGATCGTTGTCTCTGATCACCGTGACATCATCAACCTCCGCTGCTTCCTTATTCAGCACTCTCGTTGCCTGATTCTGGAACTTCGTGTCTGCAATCCAAAAATTCAACATGAACATCGGCACCGTTACACGCACAGGTCGGAGTATCAAGCTTAGAAGAATACATTACATATACGACACGTTATGACGCAATTGAGGATAAAAGGGTCTAATTGAGTTCAACGTCAACAAGGTGTTCGTACCACATAAGCCCCTAAAACATAGCCACCTACGCTTTTTGAGGAGCTAAATATTTGAAACAATCCCATTTGCTTTGCCCTCAATGCATACAACTTGTAGCATTGTTTACATTTGTTTCTATTTTCATTGTTGGCTATGCTAGATTAAGTATTGTATGAGATACACTACAGCTTTTGGCGGGCACGTATCACTACTTCATCAGTTTGCGACTCATCCCTCGGCGACTCGGTGCGACATGCACCTACTAGAAGCCGTAGCATACAACATTTTAGACACAAATCTACACCATATACAAAATTGTTGTGACAGAGCTGGAGGGTAAGGAGAGTCACAGCTACTCACTTGCAACTTGAAGGAGCTCATCCATGGACTCGGGCAGGATGACGAGCTTCCCCACTCCGGAAGCTGACAGCACATCGTCTCGACTCTTTGGATGGAACGGGTGAAGAGTGACACGCTTCGGCGCCACCGGAGCTTCATGGACAGCAGACTGCACCGTGCCATTGGACTCTGCGTCCACGCTCCTCCTCCGACCCCAAGGGTTGATGTTCAGCTGCTGCAACGCCTTGTGTCCCAAGGCGCCCGCCCGCCGCCCTCGCGTCGACTGCTTCTGCATCAACGTGTTGATGGCCGGGTGTTTCTGGGAGCTTCGACTCAGGGCCGTTCTTTTAGCCCGCACTGGCGATTCTGGCTGCACATACACCACCTTACAGCATAAATTCCCGTTCCGTGTCTACACTATTGTTTAAATCTAGCAGACAACTGAGAACTTAAAGTATCTCTGTACTTAGATATTTTTACTCAGATTGTCTCAGCTTTCAATAGATCTATATGTATATATGTATGTACGTATTTTCACTCAGTTCTCTACTATCTGATGTAGAGATGCTCTAAGTAGTCAGAGTTCTCTGTTTAACCAACATGAAGGGAAAGTGACCAGTATAGAACTCTGGACATATCATTGAAGGTACAATTGCCAAACTCTATTGAGATCAAATTATTTCCTGACTCAATGCGTTGGATAATTTCTTAAGCAATCACTTAAAGTGGGACGTCGTAGATCACCACTGTAAGAGACAGGGGACAACCCGATTTCCATTCAAAGATGAGTGGCCATCAACCAGTTTAGCCAAGTCATGCTTACAAACAACTTGCAAATTGAAGGCTAACCGAGTGTCGATTGGAAGAGATTATTTGCTGTTGGTGACAGGGATGAGTCAATGGAGACGGGATCAGGTCCCTAGTTGTTTTAGTATCTTTCATATTAGAGTAACTTCAAGTTTTATGTCCACTATAACGAAACAAGAGCACCCGATTTAGAAACAAGTTCTTCCATGCAGAAGGGGTGAAAGAAAAGTCACGATGGGGTGATGATCACCTGAAACATCTGAAACTCAACACTGTATGTTTTCTTCAATCGTGGTAAGGAAGGCGCATCTTTAGAGATGTCATTCCCACTGCCATACGGCGTTTCAGGGTGTATGGTATCCTTGAGTTCTTCCCTCACCACTGAGTTTGTTTCCACTCCACTTGCATACGACCGTAATACCGTTGCCAAGTCCGGGTTATCAACGTTCTGTTCCGCAAGTTGCAGAGGAGTCGGGAGGCCATCTCTCGCTTTGTTAGGATTGGCGCCTTTCGACAGCAGAAACTTCGCCATGGACACGAGGCCATGCAACACCGCGACGTGGAGAGCGGTGAGGCCCTCGTCGTCGGTCTCGTCGATGTCGATACCGTACATGAGAAATTCTTGGATGAGACCGAGGTTGCAATCTTGCACGGCTTGGCCCAGGAGCTGCCCCTTGTCCGCGTTTTGCAATGTGGCGCCATTCTCCCACAAGATCTTCACTGTGGCAGGGTCACGGGCGATGAGCGCCTCCACTAGCGGGACTTTCCCGTCCACATCTGCACCAAGCTCAGATCGAACACGATCACACATAAATTAGAGGAGACTATTAGCATCCAAATTTAACCAACATGTGAAAATGTGCTTTGATTAAGACATCCACAGAATCTCTCGAGAGATCACGTTAGGTACAAGAGCCAAACTCTATCGTGATCAAGTTGTTATATCACTCAAGCGTGACGATTTCTTCTGCAATCATTCAAAGTGGGAGGTAGTAGACCACTTTTGAAGGGAGAAAAGCAAGACAAGCCCTGATTTCCGTTCCAAGATGAGTGGCCATGGACAAAAAGCCAAGTCATGCATACATAGTTACCCGCAACTTGCTAATTGGAGGCCAACAGAGTTTTGCTTGGAAGAGATGAGTTGCTGTTGGTGAAGGGGTGAGGCAATGGAGACGGGATCAGGTCCCTAACTGTTATAGTATCCTCTACCATACCATGAGATTAGTAATCAAGGGTACGTGAAGGATTAGCCCATTGACGTACCTGCCTTGTTAGCATCAGCATTGTTTTGTAAGAGCACCTTCACGCATTCGACATAACCCTTGGTGGATGCAACCAGCAAGGGTGTTCGTCCGCTGTAATCGGCTTTGTTGGGGTCTGCACCATCTTTCAACAATTGCTCCATGACTTCGGCGTTTCCGCCCGCAGCCAACGAACATAAACTGATCGACATGTCACCGCCATCAGCAAGGAGAGACTCGATCTCGGACGAAAGCTCCTCAAATCGTGGATCCTGCGACTCCCTAAGCCGCTGCACACCACACAAGTTCAAGTCACATCTTCACAGATATTTGAATCAAAGATCTCGTCTTCAACGTTTTGCTGATGGAAAGGAGCATATTCAGGCAATTTTCTGTTTCAAGAACTTTCAGACATCACAAAAATAGATTTCCTTATGGGGAGGTCTCGCTATGGTGACAGTGATCAAATCAAGAGCTTCCTATGTATCATGGAGGAAGTTCCCACACGATACTGTGACCCATAATAAAACACGTTTCCCACAAAATTGAGTCAATTAAAAGGGATCTGCACGTCTAACTTACCAAGCATCGCATCCAGCTTACAAGATACAAGCAGTGCATTCATTTCACCAAATCATTGTCTCCTACTTATGCATGTATCTAATTATCCAATTGAAACGGAACCCCTAAAATTCACGAAACGTGATTCATTGCAATAACGTTGTACCCATAGAGAGACCTCCACATGAATCATGGCAGATATTCTCGTATGATATTTTAAAATGTTTTTGAAATAATGTAAATTTACTGAAAATTTGCTGAGAGAAGATGGAGAAAGGTCAATGATGATGCTACCTGCAGCAGGTTGTCCACAATTCTTTGGCCATCTTCCTGAAACGACTGTACCACATTCATGAATACGGCACGGTCCAGGCGCAGGAGCTGCGACAGTTTTCTGCTACGCACGGTGAAGGGCTGTGGCATGTAACACAGCACGCCAATTTCGCCTATCACATCTCCTGTTGTGGCCGTCATCAGAATCTGACAGCACGCAATCACACTCCTTTCAGTGTTTGCATTCAGAGAACAAGCATGTGTTCCGGAAATCCGGGCCCAGAGATTCATCACACAAGCATATCCAAAAATCAATTCTAATGTACCATCATCACTGACCTGTTCAGACGTATCCTTCGTAGACAAAACATCCTGCAAACGCCCACCAAAGCAAATGAATGTCAGCTACCAGCTACTCGCAAGCGTCTCTACCCCACATAGAAATATGAAAATCTCATGAGTCTCTTTCCATATAACCCTCAATGTACTCCTTAGGTTTTCGGTACAATCCTCAAAATTAATCCTCATTCACTAAAATTTTGAGAAATCGTATTTGACAATCTCACAATTCTACTGAACATACGACATTATTCCTTCTGCGAGATGATGGCCTCAACATGCTACTACTGCCTTTAACACATGTCCTGTTTTTATTGGATACCCCAACTTACTACCATTGCTTAGTCCCACACCATCAAATGAAAAACAAAAGCAGACCCACCCTCCCAAATTCTTCCATAATAGAAATCAGTCATTTTGAAGAATGTCACGAAATCAGGAGATGCACTCACAACTTGGCCGTTCACGACAATGTAGAACTCGGAAGGTGCCTCGTTGAAAAGAATGATCTCTTCCCTGGGAGGGAAATATTCGGCCCTCATCTCGGTAACCTAATCAGTTCCATCCCCAACGATGATAAGTGGTATTACCCAAACCTGATATTCAAGAATGAATTCAAACAAGGTGCAACCATAAATATCACGAAACATAAACATACCAGCTGGGTAAGGAAATTGTAGGAGGTGCCGTGAAAGAGGTACACTTTCTCCACCGTCTCCAGAAACAAGTGCTGCGCAATGGACGACCGAATGGCTTTGGGCAACGACGCCATGGTGCCCTGCTGTTGAAAGCTGTCCGTCTTGAACTTCAGCTGCATGTGGGCCAGCATCTGCTCACGCATCTTTACCGGTAACTGGTTCCTGGTCGCGAAGTCCGTCACCGCTTGCACCGAATCACGCTGCAACAAACCCCAACAACAACAAAACTATCAAACATTCAAGAAAATTAAAACAATACCACAAACAAAACAAAAAGATTCACCAATTTCTGTCAAATTCCTGCATCCCAACGTCATGATAACATTCTTTAGTCATGGCATAGCACTCAATTGCCAACTAAGAGTGAATTCGAGCAACGTTGAGCCACATCGAAACAAATCGAGCAAAACTAAAATGTGTGAGAATCTGAAATACTCTTACACAAATGAAGACAATGACTCAGTGGCTTCAGAAGCAATCACTTCTTCAAATTGAGCTCAACTTTGCAAAACAAGTTGTCAAGCCAATTCAGAGAGTAATTAACAAAGCAGGGGAGTAAAGCAAAAAGAGAGGTAATATATCGTCCACCCATAGTGAGTTGCAACAAAACGCATGGATCCCACTTACATAAGCTCGCGTGCGCGCAGTGAGCTGGGTGATGAGATTGGTCATGTTGCCAATGATGTAAGCCGTGAGCGCCAAGTTCATTAGCATGAAAAAAATGTCGTACACCATCTCGCCCTGGTTGACAGGATGCAAGTCTCCATAGCCAACGGTGGTCAAGGTGGTAATGGACCAGTAAATACTGGTCACGTAACGTGTCCACAGCGACTCCTCCCGGAAGTTGGGCAACGTTGCGCCCAGCCATGTCTCCGCCTCTTTGCTCACGGGGTGCCTCGCAGCCAGTAAGTAATAAAAACAAGCCGCACAATGGCACACAAACACTGTCACCTACACCATCACCAACCCCCCACCAGTCACATTTCAGTACAACTGCATGTCTTCAATGCCATGGCATAAACCCTAAACTCTAAAAGGAACTGAATAAAAATACGACACTTGTGCGACAATTTGAACAACGCAATTCCTCATTGCAACGAGGCACAGGAGCTCTTGCCTAAACCCTAATCCTAAAAGGAAATACGACACTTGTGCAATAATTTGAACAACAAAATTTCAAATTTCTACGAGACACAGGAGAAATCCAAAATGTCCATCAATGGAATATTGGAAGAATTTCAAATGTCCAGTGATGATAGAATACACTAGGAATGAAATTGGGACACAAAAGATCATTTGTCCAATTTCCTTACGGGATTTCTCCTGTGAGACCGAGTACTTTCAGATGCGATTGTGGGGCTTCAAATTGTGCAGGTGGATTTGCAAACAACCGAAGAGAGTCACGAAGCTTAAAACGTGAATGTGGCATCCCTAATCTGTACGCAAACTATTTGTTTCGTTGAGCTTTTCTACGCCATAGCCAAAGGTAGAGGGACACACCAGAAAGAGTTTGACGCAGCGGATCCAGAAATAGCTGAATCGCACGTCCTTCTCAAACCTGCAAGAAGAAACAGGACAAGCTTCTTAAGTTATAGAAAATACTCGGAAGTCTTCTTTTGATAACATTCCATAACCCAAAAAAATTGAAAAGCTCATGTCTGCTTTTGGAATTTGCATAAATTGAGATTGGAGGGGAGTACTTGTTGTGGGTTCTTTTGAACCCTTAATTTTTCAAGGTTTTATTTTGTCCCTTACAAAAGGTAAGACATTCCTCCTCAATGTGAATGTAGCCATAGAAGTGAACTTTTAAAGATTCCTTGAGAGGTTCTTAGAGAAATAAATCAAGGTTAAATCTTCAAGGTCACAGTTGATACTAACCTTGCAAACATGGCACTAACGCGTCGTAAACGCCAAAGGCGAAGCATATTGATGAGACCGTATGTGAAGCCATTTCCATATTTCCCCGTAAAGATGAGTGCAAATACTCCGAATGGTACCGTTGATGCCACATCCAGGATTATCCAAGTACTTGTCAAATATCTGTCACAATAATGCCCACATACAACAATTGTCATCAGTAATTATAGTAATGTAATTTCCAAATATATATGTGGACACTCAAGATTACTTAACTAGAAAGAATGGTCCCTAGAATGACACAATTGCAAGAATGTGATGAATTGATGGTAACTTACTACACCTCATTGCAACCTCATTGCTGAAAACAACCCCTACCAATTCTTGCCTATAATATACAATTACTACACATGAGAATCTACTTAGGGTTGTTTTGTGTTGTACATCTACTTTCAAGACTTTGAAAATTCGTAGTTTATTCATATGATGTCCAAGAGAATGCATGCTACCCTTTAGACTCTCAAGAAGGCCCAGCAACAAAAAACCTAGACAACTAATAATTGGAAAAGCATGTGCTCCAATACTTATTCATACAATTTTAGATGTTGCTAATTACCTCAATTTAATTGGTGATCAATATGAGACGATTACAATCACCAATTACCATCTCATCTCATGAGGCTTTGGTAGATATGTACCGTGTGGCAATTTTCTTGAGGTTGTCCACCATTAAGAAAGTGGCTGAGTCGAGGTACGCCACAAAGAAGGTGAGGAAGATGTCTATTCCAAAGAAGCCATTCACAACCATGTCCGCAGCAAGCAGAAGTCCTTTTGGATTCTCAATGAAACCGAACTCGAACGGAGAAACCCAGGCCGAGTAGAACACCAGAATTATCAACCAGTTGCACCACAACCTACAACCCATGCCAACCACAAGCATAATGGAAATCAACACCACATTTGTTAAAAGTGCACAAATTCATGTACGTGGCCTTCTTTCTTTTTTATCATTTCGCAATTCACGATCGATGCACTGGTAGATCCAAAGTTGTGTCATTCAACTGCAGAAAGCTCTAGAGACTGGCCAGGACCAGTTGTTGATGTTGGTTTTCAGATGGGTATCTTGGAAAGAGCTTAAAAGGGCCAATGTCATGAATTCGTGGAAGTACAACAAAAATGATGACTGTCCAACCATCCACCTCCTATATCTTTCATGATCACTTTTCGTGCAACCACCACATTGACACTGACAACATTGACAATTAAGGTATGTATACACTACCTCGTTGCATCACCATGCATCCCTCATGGCCTAATCTTCATTTTAGAACCTAAATCTAAGGTTGTCCTTCTCTTACTCACCTGGCACAAATCTCATACACAAAGAATGACAATTCTAGATTTATGTTCTGGAATTAAGAGGGGGTGTACATACTGACACACTGCTAGATGAGGTTGGAATTAGATGTGCTTACTTTAATACGTGCTTTCCAAACATAATGTTCAAGTTCAACGAAATCGTGGTTACTAGCGAATTTTCAAACTACAGCTTTGACACACATGTATGTGCGAATACAGTGCAAGAATTGGCTGACGGAGGTTCTGATACAAAGTGAAATTAAGACGCACCTGTAGTGGTGGTTGTGAGGGTGAATGACCCGTTTGTTGAGGACGACGTTGCGGCTACTGATGCTGGCACGGCTCCCGAGTGCAGGCAAGATGCCGCTGCTGTAAGCGTGGCTCAGCTGCACCGAGCTGCTGGCGGAGGAAGCTTTTCGTTTCAAACTGGGCTTCCTCATCCCCAGCGCCACCAGAATCTTGTGCCCCATCTTGAAGCTCTTCATCCTGAATCGATCGAACTCTCGCAAGATCGAATCTCGAAGAAGACTGCAACTGAGCAGCGTTAGCGCTGCACAGATGGCCGGGCGTTCTTGGCCATAAGCTTTCGGATCATCGTGGTTGTCACGTCCACGGATTTCGCAGCAGTGAATGGACACGGAGAGCAGCTGGCTCGTGAATGTGAATGCAACATCTCGCTGGAAGTGCGGATATATCTTGAGAAAAAGAAACTTACACCACTCGTAGTTTGGTAGCTAGCTGCGTACTTACCCCAATACGGTCAAGTTGGGGTTCCAGGACTAGAAAGAGAATCCATATGAAATCCAAACGAGATGGAAGATTGCACTGAATACACTAGCGCAAGTATGCCAAAGCCGTCGTGTTCAGCTACTATATGAATGTGAGTCAAGCTCTGGACTCCCTCAAAAGCAACGCTTTGCCGCTCGCACGTCGTTGTGGAAGTGCAAAGTCGAAGCTAAATCAAATTAACAACGCCTACGAATAACCCTGCAGAACCAATGCAGGATCTGAATCAAACCAGCAGTTTCGACGCAAGCAGCATAATAAAAAAAGACGCTAAACGAAAACCTAGATGCACCCAAGCCACAGCAGATCGAAAAGAACCGTTGCAAAAGCAAGCCGGCCACTACAAGGCTTGGAAATATCGTATTCTGCTTGAAAAACAACCTACTCGACAAACTAGCTAGCATCGCACGTGCGTCGACAACCTGTAATCAGCTCGCTCAATTCGCTTCGTCTAGGACAATGGTTCACTGCGCACTTCTACAATTGCAAGCAGCGGAACCAATAGAGTGCGTGCCTAGCCTGCACTCAAGTGCTGTAGGACCCATGAAAACTAGAGAAAAGAAGACCAAAAGAATAACCTAGTTAGATTGCAGACACAGCAGCTGATCAAATCCCAGGAGACGCCGAATAAGATCTAAAAATTAACAGTCAGACAACCAATCTCCATCCCCCATTCCCCCGGCAACCACTAATCAGCTCCAGCAATTGCAACTCCCTCCGGAGGCCAAAAGAACAACTGAAGCTGCACCTGCTGTTGTAGCGGCACAAGCAAGATGACTAATATGAGCTCCAGGACGACACACACACACACACACACACACACACACACACACCAACAAAACCTAGATTGAGAAAAAGCAGAACCGCAACGTACAGCTCGCGGCGTAGTCGATCACGAAAAGTTGCCCAAGCGTAGAAGATCGAAAGGAGCCAATTCCAAAGCCGGCAGCCGAAAGCTTTGAAAATATATATACATATCGAACTGCCTACCGAGTATCACCCAGCACCCACGAACAAGCTCGCAAAGGTATGTCACGAATTTGCCTCGCTCCTCGGGAAGAACGATGCGTGCGCCTCAGAAGCTCAGCTAGGCGGCTGCGGCAGCGGTTGCTGCAGCATGGGGAAAGTGAGCTTGCGAGGAAGTGTAGGCCATGTGAAGGAATTCCAATAGGCAGTGAATGATCCAGGCTCTTTCTGCTGTGGTGACTTTCAGCAGAATAGCGACGACATGACTGCAGCTGAGAACATGAAGAATGTGGAGTGAAGGACGTCAGTCACGCTCCTTCGATCAGTTGCGGGCGATGGGAGTGACGAATGTGCACGCTCACAAGCGGAAAAGGCTCCCCTGTTGTGATCGTATTCACAGGGATGGCGGGACTAGATTTCAAGGAAGCTCCAATCCAGTACCTTTAGTTGCTTTTGGCGGATCCGCTAAACTTAGAGGGACAGCCGAGACGAAGGCGGCGGGAGGTTGAGACTTGATGAGACAGCCTCGGCAAGGGACTTTTTCTCTTCGGGGCTTGGGTGAGTGGTTGATAAGTGAGGCCGTGAGAGAAGTCTCCGTTTCTTGTGATGACTGACTGTCACCTGTGACCACTGTTCATGGAAAGAATCCTGTCTTCTTATCATACGGTCACTTTTGCTTGTCATTTTTTCAAAGGTTTCGCGACCAAAGTTGAGACCTTGGATACTTGGCAGGACATGCAATTGTAGTAAAAAAAGCTGTGAGTACCGTACCTGGAGGGCAAGCTCAGCGGAAAATACTTCTAAAATTGATGTTAGAGAATTTGAAATGTTTTGTTTATTCAAAAAGAAGTTGTATGGGAAAAAAAGAATCCACTCAATGAGTTTGTTTGTTTGTTTGTTTTGGGGGGGAACATGATGTTTGCCATCTAGCTCTTTTAGTATTTTATATAATTCTCAATATGATTGCGGTATTGCACGACGTACTAATAAGAGCCCATTTCTATTGGGGGTTGGAGGGGTCGTCCAAGCTTGGACTTCTTGGTCTGCAAAAGTTGAAAACATTCCTAGACCTTCGGAACCCTAGATCAGAGCTTGCTTTCGAATTTGTACGTCACATCAAGATTTCAAAGTTTTTTTTCCTCTTTGCCCATGGTCAACCTAAATGGGCTTCCAGTTTAGGTTACTAATGGAAACAAGTTCTCTAAGTCATATTTAGGCAAAGAATGCAACAACAAATGAATGTTTTGCAAATGATTGATCAAATTATTCATTAGCTAGATGAAAAAGATGTATGGGAGATGACCCATACCTGATCACTTAAGCAATTACACATATTTGGAGCATAGGTTTTTTGAGTGCCAAATTTTTTCCATGTACAGAAATAGAATTTAGAAAGATTGCATATTTTTCTAGAATTTTATTACACAAAATGTAATTACTATGAATTTTTTAGTGAAAGATTCTCTTCGACCTACAATGGTGATATAGATCTTTCTATTTCTAACCTTTGACTCATTGCAAAATTGACCAAGGATTGGTTGCAATATTGACAACCCTTGCAATCAATCATAGTGTGCCAAAATTGCTTTTCAAACTATGCAACAACTTCATAACTACGACAATCTATGGTTGGGAATACAACAATCTATAGGTTGGGTATAGGAAGGTGATTAGGTATGGATCGTCTCCCATAAATGGAGAATTTCATTAAAATGGCGGTATTCCGTGTGCCATTTTTAGATTGCCTGGTCTGAACCATAAAAGTTACATCTAGTATAGATATAGATTTCAGAAATTTAGAATTGGTGTAGATTTCAAACTGTGAGGTCTAAATTGTGAAAGTAACATCTACGATAAGTGTAGATTTCATGCATCTAGAAATGATATAGATTTAAGAAATCTAGGATAGTTGTACATTTCAAAGTGCACGGTCTGAATTGTAAAAAATGCCAACGTTGCAAAATTTCGCCATTTTAACAAAATTGCCCATGTAATCCTTCATCACATAGATTTGCCTTTGTGGTAGGAAATTGCAAAGATTGATTAATCAACCTAGAAATTGAGAGGCATTGGAAGTTGCATATATGTTCCGGTAAAAGTTTACATATGGTATCATCTAAAATCATCTGAGTAAATTTTTCACTATGATTTTTATTATTTAGTTGCAAAAGTTTTGGCCGGAGGTTGGCTTTAAATAAACTCATCATTAGAAATGCACAATTTACAGATTTTTTTTCATGTGGTGTCCCAAAATCAAATGCTAAGAGAATTTTTGAATCCTCATTCAAATATCAATAAGAGTCAACAATAAATTAAATTAGTTGACCCCAATTGACCTACATATCCATTTTGTGGTCAATGCCCATCTTTATGCAACATTTTCAAGCGTCATAGTTTGTTTGTTTTACAAGTTTTAAATCACAAAATAAATTTTCTTTGAATAGATTTGTTACAACTTACAAATAAATAAAAAATCTTAAATTTTAATGAAAAAAGGAACATAAAATTTATTGGAAAAATTCTTCTTATGAAAAAAACAATTTGGTCCCCCGAAAAATTGGCATGTATTTTTCGAATTATTTTCCCCAAAATATGTCCTACAACTATGGGACTCCTTTCTTCTAATATTTGAGAAGCAAATAAAAATTATATCATTCAAGTAAAAGAATGCAATATATAATATCAATTAGTATGTCACACAAGAATTGAAGTAACCCCAAATGACCCAAGCAACCATTTTTTGGTCACTATCCCTCTTTTTTGAGCTTCCCGTTCTCAAATTTTGAATTTTATTAAATAAAAATTATTAATAGAAAATAGACTGAATTATGAATCTAATGGTGGTAGTTTCATTAAATTCCGAGTTGAACATTGCCTTGTGGAATTTTTTTAAGTTGATTGGTGTAGTGTAATTCACAGCTCATTTGGGCATAGACTGAAAAGTCAGCCAACCATAGCAATTGTTGCCTACCTCAAAAAAGATAGATCCACCTTGAAAAGGGTAGATCCAAAGAGCTCAAGTAGAAGACAAGTGTCCCATTCTTGTTTTTCTTACAAACACTACTCTCTTTTTAGTGACCACCGTGTATTGCAAGCTCCACCATGAATTGAAAAATGTTGGGAATGTTGTGAAATTTTAGATAAGCATTCTCAACCTTCTAGTCTTTCAGTGAGTACAAAAAGGTCATCATTTCAAAATACTCTTACTGAGATGCTCTTTCAAAGTGTGCTACCATGTTTTTCCATTGACTCAAATAAAACTTCAAATTTAAATATCCACTAAATTGTACGGTCAAATAATTTGAATTTTTTTTGACGTTCTCACTCTCAATGTGAAATTCAAGATTTGATTTCAAGAAAAATGAGCAAACAAATTGCTCAAGGTCTTTGCAATTTTGGCCCATTTTGAAAGTACACCCCCCCTTGGGTCATTAATTGGGGTCAAGCATGAAACTAGCTCTAATATCACATTGACACACTTGTCCTTCTTTGATATTGGAATATAGAATATGGAAAAAACCTAGTCTGCTATTTTGGAAGGATAGTAGTGAATGAATCAAAAGTGAGGGTGTGAATGCAACACAACCATATCTAATTGCATTCTATGTTTTAATTGCATTTTTAGAAATTTTTGCCTAAAGTGTGCACCTCATAAACATACACATCTAGGGTCAATTTTAGGTATACTTTTAAGAAGCACTATGAATATTCACATATTTTTCATATTGTGTCAAAAAAATATATGCTAAGGTATCCTTCAATTGTCAACAACACCTAACAAAAATTAAGAAAAATTAACATAAGGAAATTTCAAATGTGTATTGAGATGCTTGTAAGTATTATAAACTTAGCACAAAACATCCATTGATCTTGTCTAATATCGTTGGCATTTAATATTTAGATTCCTTGCTCAACTAATGATTGATGATCCGTATGTATTTTGAAACAAGAGGCTACATGCATCCACTCAAAGACTTGGCTATATGGCATGTTGAATAATCATGTCTAAATAAACAAAATTGTACATAATGGGAGAGAAGTCTTTATCAAAACTAACCTTCTTTTTTTCATTATCAATATCAAAAATATTCTTTTTCACTATTTGGGGGTCTAGAATTCTAAATTTTCAGAAACCACTAACTCTAGAGTTAGATAGTTAGTGAGAGGGCACTTTCACCCTCATGATTTAACTTTTTAGGACTACATTCCCAGAAAAAAAGAACAACCCTAATCTATATGTTGAGGAGTGAGACTGAAGATAGTTCTCATTCTCCAAAAAACAACTTAGTCTCTTTATCATAGTTAGACTAATAATTGGTAATGGGGCATCCTCAATAGACTCCGAAATTTACCCCGCCAAATATAATGCTAACTTTTCATTGCTTAGGAATTAGAACTTGAAAATTCTATCATTGGAAGTGCATTCCAAAGTACTTTGAGTAGGTCCAAATTAGAATGAAATGAGCTTTGGTAATTTTGATTTGCCAAGACCACTGTAAATTTTTTTGTCTTTTAGCTAGCTTTTGAAGTGGTTAATTTTCTTTGTTTGATGTCTAAATTTGAGTTTTCTTGTACCTATTCAAAGTACTTTTGAATGTACTTTCAATGATAGAAATTTTAAGTTCTAGCTAATTCTAAAGTAGTAAAAAGTTAGAGTTATATTTAATAAGGCACTTCTATTGGGATTACTGAGGACACCCTTACACCATATTCTAAAATTAAGAATATAAGAAACATGTAAAGTTGTCTTATTAGGGTGTGCTCTTTGCATATGTGCTAGGTTTGCAAGCCTCTAGTAGCCAACTCATTCATGATCACCCCACATTTTGGCAACACAGGGTGGTCTATTTCCATGCAATTAGAGATGAGTAAATGATCACTTATGGTGCACTAGGATTGGTAGCAAAATTCCCAATTTTGCCCTTGGTTGGAAATAAGATGACCAATATGGGACAATCAAAATCTTCACCTAAAAAATTCATGATAATTTTGTTTTTGAAAATAAAATTGTGAAAAATTATGGAATCCTTCTAAAATCTATTTTTTACACATGAAAAATTTTCCACTCAACATACCCATGCTCCAGATATCCTCACTTGCTTAAGTGGTCAAAAATGGGTTGGCTACCTTACACACACCTCCTAGACAAGTGTTGGTTTATCAAAATCTCACTAAGTTGTCAAATTCAAATGAAACCAATTGAGTGTGACTGAAGTGGATCTTTCTGTTAACCCCTAAAGGACCATTGTCTCCTCGGGGGACAAAATGGATTTCGGGCAAGTTCCTATGATCTCAATTTTCAGTGCATTTTTTTGAAACTTTTCCATAAGATAGGAAAACTTATGAGCTTTGTGGGAATATAAATTTTATTTCAATTGGTGCCCAAGAGCAAAAGTTATGGCATCTTAAACATAATTTACATGTCACTGGGCAGAAAAATAAATCTACAAAAATTTGAAATTAATTTTTAAATTTTTTTCTTCTTAAAGATCATAGTTTTGTCTACACGTGAAGCTTTGATTCATTCCATTTGGATTAGTAATGTGAAAGTTATGAACAATCTTGTTTTTCGGGCAATTTGAGCATCTTCTTGAAAAAATAACTTATAGGATTCAGTTCTGAATGCAATTTTCACAATTTTTCAAAAAAAATTGTTTGACAAGGTTAAATTTTCTATTTAGAACAATCTCACCGTTGAGATTATTGTGTTTCAATCCCATTTTAGAGCTATTAAAGATTTAGTTTTTCTTTCAATCTTGGACCTACTTGTACTGAACAATTTTTTAAAGAATGAAAATCAATCATTTTTTTTAAAAAAAAATTTTCCTAGACTTTCAACTCAATTCTTCAACACAAAAATTTTTAAATTCAAGGTCCATGGTGTAATTTTTTTCCCCAAATGGCATTCAAAGTCGTCTGAAATTGCAGGCTAGTGTTCAAAAAAACTTTCTTTCTTCAACTTTGAATGCTAATATCTTCCAATCTGTACGGTCAAACTCCATGAAATTTTTACCACATGAAACTAGAGTAGTAAAGTACAAGATCCTACGGTTAGATTCTAAAAAAAGTATTTTTTTGTTTTTTTGGATGAATGCAGCAAAAATGGCAGTTTTGAGTAGTTTTTGATAGAAGAACGGCCCTGGTCCTTTAGGGGTTAATTTGTTGAGTCATCAATTTAAAATCCCACGGCCCCTGTAACTTGACGTAAGCTTATTGGAATTCCAAATGAGAACGTTTGAGTGTGAAAGTCCCCATCAATCTCGTGACTAGAATATTCACAAGAGTCCACAGTTTGTGCACATTCCCATACTTCCAATAGAAAAAACAAACTCATGAGTCTTCTAAACTATTAGGATATTGAATTTCAATTATTTTTGTTGTAAGAAAATTATATAAATAATACAAAACATATTTCGCCAAAGAAAAACAGGATTTAGTTGAACCCTTAAACATACATAGGCTTTTCCCCAATTGATGATTGGAGAAAAAGCATCATAAAGTACTATTTGAAAGAATATTTTGGAATTCATATACAAATAAAAGTTTTAGATTTTGAGTTTTAGATTCCATCCATATGGTTAGATTCACAAATGCTTTCACCAATAAATAAAAATTTATAAATTTTGAAAGGAAATTTTTGAAATTCCTTCTAAATTTGATTACAAGCAAAAAATTATCATTTTTTTGTGTACAATTTGTTGAGATGAATTTGAAATGAGGTTCTCTTCACACGATGATATTTTGAAATTTTTGTGTTCTTTAAACCTATGACCTCGTTTTTGCAAATCCAGTTTTGAACTAAGGTATAACTGCCTATTACCACCCTGATTTGCAATATGAGCACCCTGGGGACAATTCCAAGAGGGGCACATATTTTTCAGAGGTGTGCGCTTGTTTCAAGAATCAAACCCAACTTACCCAAGTGGAATTATAATTTTCCAATTAAACTTGTAATTTCTATGAATTTTTTGAAGTGGTATGCCCTAAAATTACAGAACCACCCATAGACTAGAGTCAAAAACGTTCCTTAATGAACCCATAACCGCCCAAATCAAGTACAAAATATACACCATAAATGGAGTGACACATTATCCCTTGTTGTCATAAAAAATCAGATTTTATCATAGAACTCTTTAATTTCTATCATACGAAGAATGGATTTGGATGTTTTCTAAACGGAATTGGACTCAAAATTAGGTGACAAAATTGGGTTGGTCTTCTAACAAAACTAGGAAACGAACGGTAATGGGTTGGTTTATCTTATAGTCAATACAATTTGGGCTTGGTCAAGCACTTGACATACTTCCCTATTTGTAATTTTAGAAAAATAATGTACTCTAGTAACACCAAATCCAACCATTATTAAATAGGACAACAACTTGATAAACTATCTCCACAAATTAAGATGACTTTCCTCCAAGCAGTCAGTAATCAGTAATGAGTTCCAATCTGTTGGTCGTCCAGAAATTGGACGTCGGAGCGCGCTTCCGGGTTAACTTACAGGATCTCAGTTCCAAGTCAGAGTGAATTCTGCACTGTCAGAGTGATGCTGCACGATCTGTCTGAGTGTCTCGTATTTCAAGATTCTTTGATTCTTGCATTCAGACATCACTGATGACTGAGTGGCGAAACGTAACATGTGACAGAGCTGATTAGTCATTCTTTTATATATCGACTACTCTTTTCCACCTGAATTCCATCAACTTATCTACTTATGTTAATAGTTTTTGTAATCCTAGGCCCAGTTTACAACGGCATGCTCGGGATCATCGACGCATATCACAAGCATATTCCCGAACAATAATCTCCCTCCAGACACTCACAACTCATGATTCTGGGGAAACACTGTTGGAATCCCCTGGTTCCAAGCACCCAACTGAATTCGAGAATATTCGAAGGAGATTCCGCCTGGGGTGAACCGAGGCTACGTAGCAGCAACAGTTGCCGTCCCAAGTTAGAAAGCGCAATTTAAAAATAGGAATTCAATCATTTTGTTGGCGCAACTATGAGCGTTCAATCCATGCGCGCTCGGCTGCAACCATTCCAAGGGTGGACTCGGCCTTTGCTGCTGGTTATGCAGCCAATTGGGGGTTGCACCGTTGCAGAATTACTGAATTTTTTTATGCAAAGGGCCGGAGATCGGAATCTTGTCTGCCAAGTGCTGTTTGTCATTCGAAAAAGTCCAGATGGTGATTCACACTGTACGTTTTGTATCGTTTTGTTTGAGTATTTCCTAGCCTCATGATGATGCTTGCATGATGTTGAGTTTCTTCGCATTTTCTCTTGACGGACTCTCTGTCTGTTTTGTAGCGGAGGTCGTTTCAATCATGCTGCTTGCCTTGAAAATGAAAATTCAAGATCCTGGGCCGGATCTGGTCTGGGGAATTCTGTTTTTTTAATTTCATTGTTGGTTTTGTATAAAACAAAGGAAGGGACCTTCATTGCAGACAAAACTGAAGCTCAACGAACTTTAACTTACGGAGGACGCTAAACCTGACCTACAAAGTGGGTTGGGGCTGTATAGGGTGAATAGGTTGAATTTTGTGTTCTACTGGGTAATTGGGAAAAAAAGGTTCCCTATTTTTTGCCATATTAATTTTATGATTCTTCAACTCTCCTAGCTAATTTTGGGGCCTCTAATTGCAAATATGAAATCAAAATTTGCAAATTTTATCATTTGTGGCAAATTAAAAAAACAAACTCTTGTGTTCTTTCCAGTGGTAAATTCATGCTGCAAGGCCCACTTTGTAGGACGGGTTTAGTGTCCTACCTAACTTATTGCAACAGCAGAGAGGTTTTGTCAATTAATTTTTCTTAGATTTAAAAATTAAGTTGAAAAAAAATCCATCTTACAAACTGTGCTTTATGGTAGAATAGCCAACCAACTCAATGACCTACTATGATTCCCACCTATGCTAAATCACACTACACTACTAATGATATTTATTGTTATTTTACATTTAGTGTTACTTACTATAATTACTCTATTATTTGGCTAATTCTAATTCTCATTTAGTTGATATTTAGTGTTGAGATTGATGCTAGTGTGAATTGGTAACAAGTGGTGGTATTTTTGACATTTAGTGCACTACATGTCAACATGAAGACTACTAAAAATACTCCCTTTGTCCCACTAAAAACCTCAGTAAATTTTTCCCATAAGGGATTAATTGTATTTTTAGTCTTTGTGCTAGTGATACATGTAGACTATGTGAAATTGTCATTGGGATTTTGTGATGTTTGATTGCCTAGTTGGAATGTGAAGTGCAAGATTTTAGCCTATAGGATGTGAATTCAGGTGTCAATCGGGTGAATTAGGCTGCCAGTTTGGGAATTGACTTTGGTAGTTAGGCAGGTAACTAGTTGGTAGGAATTTTCAAGTGAGCTCGGATGGCAAGGGGTGTGAGTTTTGGCTTCCAAGTTGGATTTGGAAAGGTGTCTCTCAAGTTGGGTATTTAGGTGTTGAGCAATTCTGATTTGGGATCCAGTGTTGAGAATGCCCAGTGCGAGTCCCACCTCCTATTAGGCTATTTTATGTGATTTTGTTTGTGATTAATATGTAATTGGAGTTTATGTTGTCTAATTGTGATTTTAGTGTATGATGGATTGTGAGAATTGTGTGTGTTGTGGAATAATTGTTGTGTGTAATATTGTTGTTACAATAATCAAATGTGATAAGATCATGTGTTAAATTGGAATTTATAGAATTATTGGGATTGAGTTGTGAGTGTGATTAATGTGTGTGTGTTTAGAAACTATTGTGTCGTATACATTTGCCAAATTGGAGTGGTTGTTATTGGTTGTCGTTGTAGTTCAAGTGAGAGTATTATGAATATAAAATCAAAATTGAAAAAATATTCTTTGCCGTGGTTGTATTGGTTTAATTGGCTTAGTAGAAGCAATCCTATTTTAAATTGTCTCCTTTGGAACAAACTTATTATACTATTAGGATAATTTCCAAATTGGTCATTATTCTATTTCTACAATACATACATTCAAAAACTAGTAATCCATCCCTCATATCTATGCACAATCTCCAACTTAGTCACCATCGTTTAGTCACCTAAAATCCATGTGAAAAGTATCATATTTGACTATAGTTCATGAATGCCACCAGCTTGTCATTCTTTATGATTTAAAAGTTGGTGGCAATAATGGAATTCTAGAAATATTTGCCCCAACATAAATACTTGCAACAATGAAACCTTGCCCACTTCACGAACAAATCTTCATAGCACCCAAGTGGTCACCGAATCCATCATCAACACTATTGTCTAAGAAAGCAACAAGTACAAGGTGCCTCATATAGGCAAGGCCAAACTTACTAGGAGAGGAATGCTCCCTCATTATTTGACTTGCCCGCACTAGGTCCTTCAACACCGCCAATGCTTACTCAACGGTAGAAATCAATAAACTGAACTTTTTAGTAGGACAAGTACTATGTATGATTGGGAGGGTTTTAGTGGGATAGAAGTACATTAATTGACAAATAGTTTCATATTGATATTTAGTGTTGAAGTTTGTAATTAGAGTTGCAAACACTAAATGTCATTATTAGTGTACGTAGTTGATTTGATGTCTAAGAGCACCTTGGATTATTAGTTATTGAATGTATATATCATTGGGACAAATTTTGGATGTGTGTAGTAGAAATGGTAGTTTTGAGTGATTTTTGACCAAAAAATGGGCCTGGGACTTCAGGGGTCAGGGATGCTAGTATATGAGCCTAAGAGTGTGAGCCTATGAGCTTGTGAGCCTTGTGAGCCTCCAATTTTTCTTTTTCTATTTAGAAATTATAAATCCATTGGGGCCAGACCTATAACCATAGAATTAGATGAAAGGATCTATAGTCTGACTAAACAACAAATGAATATGCTACTAATGATTTTGTATCAAAACATTGAACTACAGGCCTTTATATAAATTTAAAGGATGAAAATGGTCCACCTATTTTCTTTTCTTTTCTTAACTATGCTTTAAATTTTTTAGAAATATCTTGAATATGAAAAATATAAAATGAACATAGTAGATATATATTATACACCAAATAAATGTGTTAACCCTTAATATTCTAAAATGACCATTTTGCTAATTGATGCCCCTTTTCTTTAACTATCTTTATTTAAATTTTATTTATTTATTAAATAAAAAACATTTATAAAAAATAGAAGACATGATTAATTCAATGGTAGTAGTTTAATTGAATTCTAAGTTAAATTTCATTTTCTAGAATTTCATAAGTTCAATGGTGAAGTGTGATTTAAGACTCATGTTTTATTGTTCAATTTGGGCACAGGATGAAGTTTTAGGCATTGAATGAAATTGTTGCCACATCATACATAGGTAAATTCAATTTGAGAAACAAGACAATAGAAATCAAATATCAAATCATGAAAATAAAGCAATTAATGGCTAGAGGTAGTAAGGTGAAAATTTTCAGCATGCAATATATAGATTCTACTATAGGTGAAAGATAATATTAGTGGAAAATAATTATTTTGAAGTATGTGGAAAAATAAATAAAATGAAGAGAAGAAATTGTCGAATTCAGCAAGAATTAATTGAGCAAATTGTTATAAAAAAATAATTTTTTTAATACAAGTCGAAATGTTCAAAGACCATGTACAATCAAATAAATTCTTGATGAAAATCTAAAGGAAATTTTACAAGGATACTTTGTGAGGATGGAGGATAAAGAGGTGGTTTTATAATGAAATCCATTGTTCCTTATGAACCTTCAAAGGATATGGGATAATTTGAAGATTGAACTCCTACTAATCTTAACAATTAATATATTCCACATGCGTTGCTTCACCTCCTACCATCCAATTTCTATAAAGATCTTATTTCCTCAATTTATAAACATCCAAATAAGTGACTCTTGAGGTTTTGCGATGAACATTTTGGATTTTATTCAATATAATGTTGAATTTACAAAATATTCAACATGAAAGTGCCAACCTTGTCCTTCACTAATGGTAGTATGTAGAAAAAAATTGTGGTCTTTAAAACCCCAGCTGTTAATGGCGGGGGTAACAAGGTTCATACAATAAGCGAAGTTGGATCTTTTAAAAGCATAGCTGTTAACGGCGGGGGTAGCAAGGTCCATAAAAAAAAGTTGCATCTCCAAACCCCCCATCGTTAACGGCAGGGGGTAACAAGGTCCATAAAAAAAAAAGTTGCATCTCCAAACCCCCTACCATTAATGGCGGGGGGTAACAAGGTTCATAAAAAAAAAGTTGCATCTCCAAAACCTTTGCCGTTAACGGCAGGGGGTAGTAAGGTCAATAAAAAAAACAAAGTTGCATCTCTACCCCCCCCCCCCCCGCCATTAATGGCGGGGGGTACATAGCAAGGGCTATAAAAAAAATTGCATCTCCATACACCCCCGCCGTTAACGGCGGGGGGTAGCAAGATCCATACACTAGTAGAAAATCTGAAATTTCTGTCATTTTGGACGCATTGTTTTGGACAAAATCTAACAGAAATTTGTTATTTTCAACAAATTTCTGTTAGATTTTGTCCAAAACAATGCGTCCAAAATGACAGAAATTTCAGATTTTCTACTAGTGATAAAGAAAACAAAGTTGCATCTCCAACCCCCCTGCTGTTAACGGCGGGGGGTATGTAGCAAGAGCCATAACAAAAATGGCATCTCCATATCCCCGCCGTTAACGGCGGAGGGTAGAAAGGTCCATAAAAAAACAAAGTTGGATCCTCTAAAAGCACAGCCATTAATGGCAGGGGGTAGCAAGGTCCATTGAAGAAGTGAAGTTGGATCCTCTAAAAGCGCAGCCGTTAACAATGGGGGGTAGCAAGGTCCATTGAAGAAGCAAAGTTGGATCTTCTAAAAGCGCAACCGTTAATGGTGGGGGGTAGTAAGGTCCACCGAAGAAGCGAAGTTGAATCCTCTAAAAGTGGAGCCGTTAACAACGGGGGGTAGCAAGGTCCATCGAAAAAGCGAAGTTGAATCCTCTAAAAGCGCAGCCGTTAATGGCGGGGGGGGGAGGTAGTAAGGTCCATCGAAGAAGCAAAGTTGGATCCTTTAAAAGCGCAGCCGTTAACAATGGGGGGTAGTAAGTTTTACCGAAGAAGCGAAGTTGGATCTTCTAAAAGCGCAGTCGTTAACAGCGGAGGGTAGCAAAGAATACATAAACTACAATGTTTGACTAAATCCTAACATTTGTTGCCCTAAATCGCAACCCTGAAAATTGCACCCGTCAACGGCTGGAGGTAGCAAGGTACCTTAAAATCTTTTAAATCTAAACATTTCAAGCTAATTAAATTTCAAGATGTTATTGTAGTTTTGAGGTCATAAATGACTCAATATGCATCCGTTTTTTATATGCTATATACCGTTGGAATTGCGCTTCCAAAGTGTACAAAATGATATAAAGTTTCAAAATTTGTCTTTAACAAAAAATTACACATACATTCAAACTTAATATCAATTGGGGTAATTATTTCCTTACTATCTTATTTGAACTTCTAGCATGTAGGTACTATTATTATATTTTTGTTTGGTACAAACCCTAACCAGAAGGTTTATAATATTATACTTTGCAATTTTCCATGAACTTGTATTTGTCCTCATTATGGAAATATAAATGAGGCCTCTATTGGAAAACGTGACATGTACATAAACTACAAACACGTTTATTATATCTTTCATTATTTGAGTAAATTTGATTATAAGATAGACACATTCATCTACGCTCCTACCTTCATCTTGGATGAAATTAAGTAAGTAATTGTTGCTACTAGAATCATCAAGACTTGTGAATATTCAAGTTAGTTGGTAGATAATAGCATCAATGAAGTAGATACGTAGTATCAATATATTATCTTCAAAATCTCTAAATTTGAATAAAAAAGTATTATTTTCATATTCCAATATGTATTCTTTGTTGCAATGAAAGAATATTTTATTATGTACACAATGCTCTACATCCTACAATATTTTCACTGCATTTGTTTTCCTCTTATCTTTAGAATTCACTGTAAATTATATGTATTCTCATTTGATCAATCCACCTTCAAACAACCCAGTCTTAGAATGTAATATAAATTTCAAAACATGCAATAGCACCAACTTCTCAAGCTTTTAGATATAAAATCCACGGGCATAGGTCCCATGGTAATAGGTCATTTTTTTTCTAGACATAGCAATTTTGGTGAAAAAAAATCAATCTTTTAACTTTTTAACCAAAAATATTTACAAATTACATTATATTTTACATTTCTAGGCTCTAGGCTCACACAATCCTTGCTCACTACTCTTAGGCTCACGCTCACACGCTCACATGCTAGCGTCGTTGCTTCAGGGGTTAGAGAACTATGACTATCTTAAATTTCTATACGTTAAATTAGTATTTAAAAAAAATTAATACTAAAAAACAAATTTGTTTGTTTGTTTGATATAATGAGATTTAAGAAATTGTGAGTTCCTTGGCAACATTCTACAAGGAAGGGGGTGGGGTGCATGGACTTATTTATCATGGTGTTTAAACCTATGGTGCCAAAGTTATTGAATTTCAAAGTATTATCAATTGATTAAAAATTCAATTCAATTATTGTTCATTTTGAGAAAACTATAACTTTCACATCATATGTCTAAATGCCACAAAACAAAGCCCTTGCACTCCATGCATAAAGCTTTCTATTTGTATCAAGAACGCAAACTCTCACACCACAACAAAGCCCTATAGATAGTGTGATAGATATTGAATTTCATTTTTTTTTTAAATTAAAAAAATACTTTCACTTTTATTTTGGTTGTGGCAATGGCATAGGGCACACTAGTATGTTATGAAATGAAGAGGAGTTATACATTTTGACACGATTAGGAGGGGATTGCCTTATAGTGCCCTTAACGTTCAAAGAACAACTTCTAATCAAGAGTTCCAAATCACTCCAAATAGTATATCCAGGTAATTGTTTGCTTTGGGTATCACTTTCCAGACACACTAATTAGATTATTTTTTATTTAAACTTCTAAAATTTGTTTATTTTGTTCATTTTGATGAAGTAAGAAGACTCTAAAATTAAAATAAAAAAATCATGCACCTCAACATGATCAAAATGCATATTCCTATTGAATTTTTTTTAATAATATTGATTTTTTTTAATCTTTTCTTAGAGGTGAGAAAAATCGTTGAATTTTGGGATTTGCAAGCATCATAGTGCACAATTTATTAAGTTTTTATTAATAAAATTAAATATTTTACATATTAGACCATTTAATGTAAGTCACATCCAAAAATGATATTAAAATAAAATTATTTGGTATTCCAAATGCTTGTTTTTGAGGATTCTAGGTGCTTGGGACAAAACTTACTTTTTCAACTAAAAAATTCATTAAAAATTCTTAAAATTCTTTGATTGTGATGAATTTTTTTTCTTGATACATTACAAGTGGAGGCAACTAAAACCACATCTTGTAAAATCATACTTTATTATATTTAAAAGTTGAAGCCATTTGACACAGTGCAATGGACTGACATTGTAGTTGAGACAACATTTTTGGGTACGCAAAGCAAACCATCACCCATCCTTCAATGCAAGTCATCTGTTGAAGTTCATGAATGTTATGACTTATGAGCCACCTAAAATACGAGTTGCAATCTCCCAAACCATACATACCAAATACCATAACTAGTTGTTGACATAGCACCATCTCATTGACAACCTGTTACTATTGCCATTACAAGTTGCAATTCATAACCTTCTTTCCTTTCAACTTGCTTCCTACACCCTTGAACTTGCTTCCTACAGCCTTGGATCATGAAGATCAAAGATTGTGATTGAAAAATGTAGACCGGTTATTTATGATAACCTAAATTTGCCACTAGCACGGCTCATCGGTTATCTAATACGTAGTCTACACCATCCATACAATACATCACCCCCGAACTCAACCCCGCAGGATTGTGATCAACGACCCCGGGAAATTCTTAGGGTTTGAAGTCCCAATGGCCTCCAGCTATGGCGTTACGCAAGCGCCGCACCACGCCTTCTGCCGGATCCCCTCCACCCTCGCACCGCCACCATGTCACTAGTGTCCTCGCCTGCAGCGACACCCACCCCTCGTCCTCGAGCTTGAAATACGTCCTGTTCGTCCCCGCCGCGGCGCTCCTGCTGCTCGTGTTCGCCGTCAGCCACAGGCGCGAGGCGGCCGCCAGTTGCCGACTCTGCTTGCTCGGAGAAGGCGCAGTGCGCGAGTATCGAGACGGAGACGGAGGGGTGCAGCATCTGTTTCATGCGGATAATCACCTCGAGGAGGACGGCAGTGATGAGGACGAGTGGGAGTGGGAACCTGCTGCGGAGAGGAGCCTCGCGGTTTCGCACGTTCACATTTGTCCGAGGTTGTTTCATGAGAAGCAGACCACGCCGGTGGATCTCATGCATGCGCTCAACAACCTCATGCAGGTCAATCTCTTCGATTTCTGTGTCATCTTTCTCTCTTACAATGCCTCGTCAATGTCGGGATGGGGAGTGTGTCGTGAGCAACGATCCGTCTGATTTTCATTGACGTTTTGTCCAGTCGTTTTGCGCGCTGCAATTTTGGTACAATGAATGCACCATATACTGTGGATGTTCGATTCGGTGGGTGAAAAATCGAAGTGGCCCACCAACAATCCATGCAGCTCCAATATGGGCAATGTGAGCTATATCTGTGACAATGTGGCACATCATAACTGCTGGGGTCCATTGTACATGGTATATTGCGTGTCTTTGGGGTGCGGGTGGGGGGATTTGTCGACATAAGCGGGCGTGGTTTACATGTTAGCGAGAGGAGTGTAGGATTTTGGAGTGTTTTTTGGGAAGTATTTCGCCAATTAGTGAAAAGTACCTAGAAATAGCTTAAATAAGCCTCTTTATCTTGATCGCCATTTGAGCAATTTGTGGAAATCCAGAAAATTTACGCTGATAGTGGATTTAGCGTAGGAATTTTAGAGTATTCTTGGATCGTCGATCAGTTCTCCAGTCTGTTTGCAGGAATCGTTTTGCGAAGTTGCATTCCTGTGTCGTGAGGTTTGCACGAAAGTCAGCTTTACCAGAGAGGAAACAATCCGCAATTACAGCAAGTAATCAGTGTGGCTGACAAAGCAGTTGCAACTGAACTGAAAATTTTGAATCTTCTTTGGGAGAGGGTTATCATACTGAGTCTCACACATGACTCACGGGAATGAGGGACCCAATGCGGTACTCTAAAAGCGAGCCTGCTCTAAAAGTTTCCTTTAACAGAGAGAGGGGTACATATTGCATTCATTAGTGCACCATCAATGTACAAAAGGTGTACATTTTAGGAGGTGGGATGCTTTTAGTGATCACTACTTTTCCAATGTGGTACGTACTCTAAAAGTGACCCTGCTCTAAAAGTGTCCTCTAACACAAGGTACATATTGCACTTATTAGTGTGGACCATCGATATACAAAAGGTGTACATTTTAGGAGGTGGGATGCTTTTAGTGACCACTCCTTTTCCACTTCAGAAATTTGTAACTAATTCCATGAAGGTTAAAAAATTATGAAACGAATTGGGTTAGATGTCTATATCATTTTTCTTTGGCTGAAAATTATTTCTTGTATTCGCGAATTAGGACTTAAAGTGTCGCTTTATGAGCAGCGTCTATTTTAAGTCACTGGCAAACAATCAGCGAAGCACGCAATGTGGAAATTCTAAGGAAAATCCGTAAGGAATGAAAGTCAAAATTAAAGAGGAAAGGTGGAACTCATTATCATTCATTCCATAGCTCTCGAGGTGAGTAATGACAAAGGCGAGAATGAGATCTACAAAAGCGAACAAGGAATTTGAGAATCACATCCTGACCCTTAATGATATCTCCTTTGGAGAATCATCGAATCATTATCTCAATACAAGAAATTCAATGAACTTCCCAGTTTACGTGATTTCTTTTGCAAAGTTTATGTAAAATATCCTTCACTAAGCTGCTATGCTGCAGTTATGGAATCAGAAACAACATCAAAATCCCTCAAACAGCAAGTCTTCTATGAATGGAAAATTGACTGGCCAACTACATCTGTAAATGTATCAAATGCGCTCTGAAATGTCAGTCATGGCAAATCTTTGGAATGGTACTGTAATTAGTCCAACACTTGGTCAAAAGACGAACTAAAACCTTGCAAACAATGTAAAATCATTACTATTGTCACTCCAATTACCAAATCACATTTTAGCTCACAGTCCATCTCCAAAGTCTCTGTTGCCCTGACATGAACATCTGACGATGCAAATCAGCTCTAAATTTCACACATTAGTTATCTCCTGAGTGACCAGTAACACAGGTCACTCCGGGAGTCCGGGTAACAAACGTTGAGAGTCTCAAAGGCGTACGAAAATTCCATGATTGCTGCGCTAGTTAGACTGCTCAGCATCAAATCCTGTGCACCTTGAACATTGAAAATCCTACACTAAAGAAAGAGTTTTTCTTTTGATGCAGGGGAAAGATATAATCACGAGAGAGGAAATGAACTTCATAGCCGAGAAGCATGTTTCCACGGACACCAATTTCAACAACCACCGTGACTACAGAGAGAATTTCGATGCCGAAGTGATACAGGCCGTGGCAGCCTCCCGAGGGAAGACGGTGTACTTCATTGACAGTGCGGAACGCCTGGACCGCGAGATCGACCTCCTGGACTTGAGTGGGGACCGTCTCTTGGGCTTCCTGTTGCATTTGAAGGGACGGCTCTGGATTGCGATCCGCCACTTCCAAGGCCTTTGGTACAACTTCGACAGCACCAAGGCCACCCCTCTGCTGTTCTGTGAGGGCGCCCAGAGCGTGCACACATTCCTCCACAAGGTGGTCGACGACGGGGGGCTCATTGTGGCCTTGCGGAAACCACGTCCTGCGAATCCTATCATGTTGGCGGAGAAGTCGCCGCCGTCGTGGACTGATGCTGAATACTGGAAATATCGGTTGTTTGGGTAAAAGAATTCGTCACTAGTTTAGGGGAGCCACTCTCAAGTGGAGCTCTTTCAGAGTGAGTTCCTTCTCTTTTTGAGAGTTGTGGGATGCGGAACATGCACCAGCAGTGAGCAACACTTCAGATTCGGCAACCTGAGTTCCAAGCGGTTTGTGCTAAAGCAATGCTTGGAGTTGATGTTTCAATGTGAGGTACTAAGGGCCTTACCACACGAAGGAAACTAGAGGAAAGGCAATGAAGTCATTAATCTGTAAGAACGAATGGCTACCACGTAGAAGAACGGCAAGAAAGGTTGAGGAGTTCTTGAAGAAAGCTTTCACAAAAAAAATAATCATGACCATGTCGACTCAGGTGAAATGATGAACTGATACAAGAGAGGGCGGAGTGATGTACGTCACTGGATTAACAACTTTGGAATTCAGCAACATCAGAATCCAGCCAAGACATAGCTGGATGTCTACCATATTCTTCGAACTCTGCTATAATACAAGAGTGCTGATGTTCCTCTGAGAATGATTCTGTTCAACACCGTATGGATTCTAGGTACCTTGAACTGTTGCCTGAAAATAGCAGGCAAAACTGTCAATTGTTTCATCAAGGAAATTTACCATCTGGTTTGCTGATTTTGAGCCCAACAAAACCAGCCAGAGACTCTTGTGCCAAGAGTTTCTTCTCTTACTAGTGATATATGCTCATCAATAAGAACCATGTCGGAATCAAATTGTCATAAACGGGGTCATCTTCTCGTTCGTAGTAAGCAGGTTTTCTGACTTCTGCAGGCTAGGTCTGTCACATGAATGTAGCCCCTCTGTAGCCCCAAGAATTCGGCAGCTTTATTCGACGATGTTGAAGTCAAGACAAGCTCGTAAGAATCTATCTTCAGGACATAGCCGAGGTGCAAAGAGAGATGTTGCATTTTCAGATAAGCTCCTCTTGACCTTGAAGAACAAGACGTGTACTTTCCATTTAAACTTGAGCCAGCACTGCACCAAACTGGTTAAGCTCTTGAGGAACAAGCGAAGCATCCCTGGCAGTCATGGCAGCAGCAACTCGTTCACCGAGCCAGCCATGATAGATCAGTCCTCTCGATCCAAGCCCACCGATCAGCCACCATTGGGTCTCAGACTGCAGAGGCTGCACCAGCTTGTTCACACAGCCTTCCAATAACACAAATACTCAGAAATTGGAAAGCATGAAAGGTAGTAAGATTAAGGATAGTAAAACCGTTGAGGACCTGATCCAGTCTCCTATAATGACCCCGGTACTAACAGCAACTCATCCATCAAAAACTTGCTTGGCCTTCAATCAGGAACTGGTGTACGCATGATTTGGCTAAATGTCAAAGCCAACAGACCATTGAATGGAAGTGGGGGAATCTAAGACCACTGACAGTGGTCTACAACCTCCCACTATGAATGATTGCATAATTGCATAAGAAAATTATAAAAAAAACGATCTCAACAGTTTCGGCTCTCGTACCCAAAGATCTCTCCACAGCTCTTTAAACCTCCAAAACATCACACCCACATCCGATAAAATGCATGAAGTGTACAAATAGTATCCTCTACCTAACTCAGAAATTGGAAAGCGTGAAAAGTAGTAAGATCCAGAATAATTGTTGTGAGCATAAAATCAATAGATACGGATCAGAAGGGATCAGACCTGCTAGTGGCAACGCCCCCAACGGGGTCCGTGGTGGCATGGCACGCACGCCAGCTCGTAAGCTTTTCACCTCCCACTGCTTGATAAGAGGATAGAACTGAGCTGCTCTTTGCAGAAGCTCATCTTGCACCAAAGTTCCTTCCTCCGCAGACACACCTCCACACTCAGGCCCCGAATTCCAATCCTTGGTGGCTCCTATTATCATCGTTCGTGCTCCTTGAACAGCAAGCCAAGTATGGGAAAGTAAATTCGGTGCCTGAGACTGATACTCTTCGTACTCATCTGGTAGCTCCAAGTGCGCCACAACGCCACGACACATTGCAAGCGGAAGCTTTCCTGCAAGCTCTGGCAGCAGAACGGCCTTGGATCCCATGCACACCACCACAGCCTCATATCCTTCGAGTGCAAGCTCGCCAAGTGAGCTAACGTGCTGGTTTACAAGAGTCGCACGTGTCCCGGCACCGGAATCGTGTGCAAAATTCTCACAAGCTAACCAAAGAGCGTCAAGGTACGAACGAGGTTGAAGATTGATGCCTTCTGGAATGTACAATCCTAACCCTAATTCAGGAAGCTCCAGCCCAGGTACCATCGCCTGTGCCATTGGTCGCTCCAAGCATCGAATGCCATTCCCTGGTGCCAGCTTTCTGGCGTCCTTGATGTGCTTCTCCGCCACTAGGGGTCGCAAGATGCCCCTCCGCCATGCTATGGGCTTCGTGGGGAGAGCAGAAGCTTCCGCAGCTGCAAGCAAATTCAGTGCTGCATGCCAACCTTCATTCCCCATCCAAAGAAGCTTTCCTTTCGGGGTGTAAGGGTGAAGTAAGCCGCCTGAAACACCCGAAGCACCTCCGCCGATACCAGCCTCGTCGAATAAGTCCACAGAGACTGGTCCTGAACTGGATGTGTGCTGCAATTTGCATTACAATATTCTTACTCAGTACGCCACAGCAAAACCTGAACGAGATGATCAATGCTTTCTGAAGTGCGAATGCTCTCCCAGAAAACCAATAACTCATAATATAAAATGATCGACTTCATTATCATATCGTGAAAAACGTAATTCAGACAGGTTCAAATTTTATATCACCAGAAGCAGTGAAGAACTTTGCAGTGCTGATCCAAAAACATTTGAAATCGAACTAAACAAGAAAGTCTCCATATGGCCTTCTCAAAGTGCCAAGAAAAACAAGATTCCAGCATCGAGACGGGATACACGTGCATACCTGAAGCAAGTGCCATGCCACCGAAACGCCAGCAAATCCAGCTCCGAGCACGGCAAACCTGGGAGAAACACCGAGGTTCGCAAACGTCAACAAGAACTCACGTCCATGCCGCAACCAGAATACAGATTTATATCTCCCAAATTGAAGTACAGAGGTGATGAGAGCACCTGCGTGGCGAGTGACATTGCGTGGGCAGTCTAGATGCTGCTGCTGCTGCTGAAGAAGAAGGGGCGTTCGGCATGGTCGCCATAATTGTCATCTCTTCGGAACTAGAGACTGATTGAGAACAGTCTCTTGATGATGGACAGCCTCATGGCTCCACCATAAAAACGCAATACTGAATCCTATCTCTTCCGAAAAGCTGATGAATCCAAGTATAGTTGCGAATTCCGCCATAGCTGCAACGCCGAAGAGTTTCTCAAGAAGAATCCTGTGGGCATGCCCAGCGGGTCTTGCAGGTCAGGGCCTCGAAAACGGATGAGGAACGATGAACTTAGACAGAATCCATCTTCTTTTATCATCTTTTTCATCCATTGTCTTCTTGTCACTAAGCTTGTGTTTCTTCCTCAACTAGGGAGGCACAAGTGAGCATGTACTGGGGAGGACCGTGGCACTTTGCAATCTGTGAGGAAGAACAAATGAGCCCGAGCTGTCAGCATTGATGTGAATTCAACTGACATGGTCTTTATTACATCGAAGCTCAGCAGCTTCTTCTTGAACAAGTCGTGGAGTTGGTTCAAATTGAGACGGACTTGAGGAAAGCTTACGTAACATAGAGCTCACTTTGCAACCCTAAGCTGCTTGCCGTAGCTACCACGACCTCCGTTTGCGCGATCACCATGATCGCATTGCGTGATAGAATGGAAGTACTGTAGATTCCGGTTGCCATTGTAATTGGTTTCGATTTTCGGTCAAATTTATGCAAATTCACGACTACGTCGATGAGTTTTTACTCAGAGAATTTGTGAGTGTGTGTGTGTGTGTGTGTGTTACAGGTGAAATTTGGGTTCAGATTAGGTGAGATCATTGTAGCAAATGCCTCAATTAGAGCGCTGTGCTGGACGCCACCGTGTGAGCTTGGCAGCATCATCAACTTGAGAGTTGGGAGGTTGTGGCGTTTGAAGATGCAGAAGCGATGGAAAGTGGCAGCGGTGATGGGGTGTATGTGGGCAGCGACGCTCATGTATGGCGAGGTGCTCTCATACTGGGTGCCCGTCCTCACTTGTCCCTGGCCATCTCTCGCATCCGTAAGAAGACCAACCCTTCTTATTTCGTTGTTTCTTTCCTTCTCACTCATTGTTGACCTAATTAGGGGAACAACCTTTGTTGAGGTTTATGTGGATTAATAATTCGCAAAAGCATTCTGAATTGTTGCAAATGAGTGTGTTTGAAACGGGACATGGTTAACCACGGATTGGAACGAGAAGTATATTTGGCCCCGCCTGCGTTAACCAGACAAATAATGCCAATCGGGTAGTTGAAATTAGTGGCTACATGCCTGCACTGCTCACGTTTCGTCCGTTAGCAAATTGGTACTGAAGCCCGCTAACCAACTTGCAATGAAGTTAAATTCATCAGTTCACTTTAGCCCCCTAAGTGTCCAAGCTGCGAACCAGAAAGTCTATTCATTATAGGAACTTTCAAAACATATCTATGTGGGTAAAAATTGAGCATAGATTTCTCCTTTCTATTGTTACATTCTTTGAAGATTCTTAAATGATTTATTTCAACTCCCACAGATATGGATGTGACCACTTTGTCTAATTCCGTGATTTTGGACAAGTAATATAACTTTGTTTACGGTATACTAGTGGTTTGAAGCGTTAAATCCACCTGCACCAACCAAGCTGAACTTTTTGCCTTGCAAGTGTGGGCATTGCAATAGGTCAGATAACTTCCTACTAGCTAATGAACCTTAACGCCCCACATAGATAATTGGCACTACTTGATTGGTGCGGGCATGACCTAAGATTCTTCAAATGGTGGCATATCGACAATTTCTCCATCTTGTAATGTGATACGAGACCGGGAAGTCTTGTCAGATTGTACACAACGAGGTAGTCATTAGAACTACATGCCTCTCTTGATTGTGGGATTGTTTGATTGTGGGATTGTTTGTTTGATTGATTGTGGGATTTTAATATCAGAGTGCATCTGAAGTTGGCGGTGCATCCACAAACGTAATTCGAGTTGCTGTGATTGCAGATCCCCAGGTAGGGTTTCGCTTGATACTTGATTCCCAACGCTTGAGCTTTAACTACATCGTGTTCATGATACTTGATTCTCAACGTAATTTCTGGGTCATTCCCATTGGTTCATGTCTTGTGCTCAGTCTTGACTATAGTGAAACGAGATTGTACGTAGTTTTATGCCGCAGATATGAGTATCATACGTTTGAAGTCTATTCTTCCTCGGCTCTAATATGAGAGTATTGACTGTGAGTAGGTCTTATGAAGAGTAGTGTCAAGTATTACATAGGACAAACTTTCACACAATATGTGCCATCTAACATTAGTGGCTTCACTATTGAGAGTAATGGTACTATTGAGTGAGAAGTGACATTATTTAGAAGATGAGCGGTTGAGAGGAACAGTGCCACCATTCATGAAACAATAAGAATGTTTTGTGGGGCGGCATTCCAGCACATTTCTTCTCTAAAGTGGTCTGTGGCCCTACAGCTGACAGATCGCACGTCTTACAATCAAAAACCAGGCTCCTTGGCTCTTCGTTTGACACAATTCTACTCTGATATCTATATGCGCCGCGCCTTCCGGTCTTCTGTGCTCGCCAAAAAACCAGATCAAATCATATTTCTTGGTGACCTTCTCGATGGAGGCCCAATTCTAGAGCGAGAGGAGTAAGTTGTTACTCAGTTTTCTTATTGTCTTCATGAACAGATTGTTCTGTTAACCGTCATGGACCTAAATTCCTTGGTTTTAAAATGACCATTGTAGTAGATCATATTGTGAAAAATTATATTCAGACACGGTCAAACTTTATATGACCAGGATCAGTGAAGAGCATTTATGGGTCAGAATATTAATGAAATTGAACAAAAGAAGATGGTATGTAGTCATGTAGGTGGTTTATGTGCTTATAGTTGCTCTTAGAATGGCAGTTTGGGATCACCTAAATCGACATTCTCAAACACTCCAGGACTCTTATGATGATGTGCTGCTGATTGCAGTTGGCAAGAATCACTGAAACGATTTGAACACATTTTTGACCAGTCTGAAGGTGGAGTTGAACCAGGAAGGCAGTCGCCTCGGATTCCTACCTACACTCTTCCGGGTAATCATGATTTAGGTTATGAAGCTATGGAGTCTGCAAATACAGAGGTACTTTGGTGTTTCTGGATCTTATTTGGTGCAGTCTCTTCTTTGCTTCATACACTGCATTCGGAAACCTTTTAAAAGTCTAGAAAACCTTATTTTTACATGTTGTACATTGGATCCAGGCCGTGAAGCGTTACCGGAAAGTTTTTGGCCCATTGGAGCACAATGTCACTATTGGAGGTGTAGAGTTTGTGTTTGTGGATGCTCAAGCTCTTGATGGTAAAGAGTACCTTCTCTGCCCTGGCTTGCCCGTCATTTGAATCTTTATCAGTAAAATTTTCATCGGATTGCTTTCTTTTGAAATGACTTATGTCTACATTTCTCTCCGTCAGATAACTGTATTTTATACTATAAGGATTGGTGCCCTTACATGCATCCCTGGTGTTTCTAATCCCATGTTGGATTTAGCAAATGAACATCTTGGTAAACCTGGCGCTTGTGCGTATTTTGTCATTAATTAAAAATCTCCTGCACTTTTTGTAAGTTTTTAACTAGGTATAGCGGACTTAAAGAGGCGGCAATAGAATTATCTAATAACAGTGAAATCAGTTTCTTAAATGCAACAGGGTCGGGAGATGTTGCTGCGAGGGCATGGAGTTTTGTAAAGAAGAAGGCGGCAGGTAATAGAAAGTCTGACTACCGTATGTGGATTTGTCTCATGGGAAAGTTCTTGAACAACTATTTCTCAGTTTGTTTGACTGAGGTAATGACGCATTCCTTGGGAGACAGTGATGTCACCTTAAATTTGTGTATACTATGTTCTTAGTGCCTTAACATTGCAATTTTTTTCCTTATTTTTGTAACTGTACAGAAAAGAACAATAATGTAAGGGTCTTGGTGACACATATCCCACTCTTCCGACCTGACGATACTCCTTGCGGCAGCAATCGTGCGACTCCAGTTATCAATCAGGTGAGAACTTGTATGTGCAAGCTTTGTAATGTATGCCATTGGAACACAAATTTGCTAATAGATCCCGATTTCTCTAGCGTGTAGATGCTGTCGCTCACCACAATTGCACGATACATAATCCTGTGCGGCGATGTCTATCCTGCGCACAACCACTCTTAATATAGTATTAGAACTAAGATTTGCTAAACTCTTATCGGTTTGGATGCAGAGGATGAATAGCCAGCCTTATCAACCCTACCACATTACGTAAGCATTTCTTATTTTGTTTCCTACTTATTATAGTCCAAGGAGTAGGCCTTTGAATCAAACCTTATGACTAAGAAAAGTTGCGAAGAATGTGGATATATGGGACAGATATAGTTAAAGAGACTATAAACTATACTGCAACCCAGCTGGATAGATTCGTAGAATAAACCGAAGGTGAAGAGTTATGAAGCTCACTATCTTGTCTTATTTTCTCTCTTACATCAAATCCTCCAGATCTTTTATATTTTATTCATTCTTGCACAATATGGAAACGTGCTTGAATTTGGACCAATTTTAAAGGTTGAGTTTATCTTCTTCTATGAATCCTGATTTTCTGCCTTGTTGCTTTATGTCCCTCTTGCTCCGCAGGTACCAAAACTACGTGACAGAGAAATCATCCTCAAAGCTCTTAAATTCTTTGAAACCAGTAAGCCATCACTCTTGAAGTGCAAATTTGAGCTATCATTGTCTAATATTCAGTTGGCTATATTTTAGTAATTGCACGTTGTGGTCCCTGTCGAGCATTTGACCTTGAAGTGATAAGATGTCAGCGGTCCTTGTTTCTAGGGTAATGTGCGTTCAGAGTCGGGAAAGTAACAATAAAATACTGTTTGGTGGAACATTTTCCGATTCTGGTTGCTCTTGAAGTAATTTCATAAGATGATCAGCTGTCAGATCACATCTTTAATGGATTTTGCCAGGTCATGGTGCTGTCGGGCCACGACCATGACCAGTGTTTCATTCTTCATAAATCCAATCAAGGCTATGTTCCTGAGGTATAGTGAACACCTTATTCTCTTTTTAATTGCTTATAGTCATAGGCAGTTCTGATCTTTGCAATCTTTGTATGTTCTGACCATCACAAGCGTCTGCAGTCACCTTTTTAGTCCAATATCATTTCTTATTCAGATTTGAATATTTTTCGTTGTTCTTGGTTCAGCACACTGTAGGCACCTTCAGCTGGCAACAGGGAAATCATTTTCCCTCTTTCATGTTGCTTTCAGTAAGCTTGAATACCTCTAGAATTGCAACTCTGGAAGATGTGGTGGCCTCTAGGCTGTGCTGGCTTCCAATGCAAATTGCTATTTACATCTGGTAAGTATCCCCTTAACGCCTTAACGCCTTAACGCCTCGATCCTTTTTCTAATTTTGGCACATTTCTGCTTCTATCTTTCTACAGAAATATCATTTACCACAATTTCATGAAATTGATCATTAAGGAAGGTTGTTTTTCCAAGATTCAAGTGTTACATTGGATGAATGAAAAGTTAGTTGGACAAAACAGCACCCCGAAGCCCTCTGTTATCGTCCAGAATATGGACGTCGGAGCGCTTATGGGTTAATGTGGGTTTTGGACAAAACCTAGATGTGTGCTATAATATATGATTTCCTCAACTTCTTTGAAGTTTGCAATAAAAGAGAAATGTTAGTCATGATTTTCAGAAATTATCCATACAGTCAGACGTGAAAAAGTCTTTTTAGACCTTTGTCAAGTCAAGTTAGAAGCACATACTTTGATGGGCTAATACTATGAAATGACCAACATGGTATTCCATATCTGGTGGTTAGGGTTGGCATTCCTTGCTGAATAATTAATTAAAGTTGGAAAATGCTTAAAAATAGATTTGTTTTTTTCCCCTACAATTTGGTTTTTGAAAAGAATAATGTCCCACAAATTCTGGCATCTGTTTTTGAAATATTTTTTGCTGACCCTGACCACCTGGTGCAGTAGTATGAAAGCAATTTTTTTCATTGGTCACAGCATTAGCCGATTGTACATATCTCCAAAGAAGAAATTGACCTGAGGCATACAACGAAATGGTTAAATGTTCTTATCTGTTCCTCCATTGCATGTGTAAATCAGGTACGGGGTACTACTGGCTATCACATTACTTTCCCTGATGTTCTGGCCATCACAAGGGTTATCAGGAACCTGGATTGTTGAGCAGGCAAAGTCGATTGCAGCTGAGCTCTTCAGATCTCAGAAGGTGAAAGTCAAGGACGAAGATGTGGAGTGGGAGATGGTCTGGGATGCCGAGGGCGGGATGCATTTGCTCAATAAGGGGCCGAAAGCTGTGCCTGTGTTGGTCGATTCTACATCTACATCTGGAAAGAGGTAAGTTCGTGAATTATCTATAACATCGTAACTTATATGCAGAGCATAAATCACAAGATTATATTTTCCCACAAGATTCCAACTCAGTTTTTAGACTTAGATTGTTTCAAGAATCTATTAGACAATGACCTAGGGAGATTAATCATGGAGTGGAAAGATAAGCATGACGCAATTCATAAGGAAGGTGCCTCATAATTCATGGGAGGCCCTCCTATGATCACCTGCTCAGAAGGCATTTAATTACACTTCTATCTGAAATATAGCTCAAAACCTTACAATTTCAAAGAAGTGATCAGGGATGTCTCCCCATGATTGACCTACTTAATTGTCATCTTCTCATTTTTCATGTCTCCATGATTGATGTCCAAAAACTACTGAAACTGTAAATTTTACTGAAAATCCTGTGAACATCCTGTTTCCTTTAGTACAAAATATCCAGGTGTGTCTGAGTCAACCTATCTGGAATTTGGGTGGCAATGTTTGGAACTTCAGTTTGAATTATGGTTATCTACTTTCATATTAGTCTGTCCATTCTTTTAACAACTGTAAGGGCCTTTGCAATGCAGAGGGAATGTTGCAAGGCGTGCAGGTCATGACTTATCCACGGACACAGTTGTAAAAACACCAACAGTGTCAAGCCCTCCCGGCCAAACCACAAGCACCTTCATGCGAAGGGTGAGAACAAGGACAAGTCCATTCCCAGCTAAAGTACTCCAGACCCTTGGTCCAGTTGTGGTCTTAGCAACTCTTCACTCCAGTTTCTATGTTTTGTTACTCATGAAGGATTGGGGTCCTCTGTAACCTGTTTCTGATTTACTTTTAACAACATTTACTTCAGCTAAATAGTTATTTGTAAGGATCTATGCATTGTCACTGATTCTGGTATTTTTGATTTTTTTAATTTCTGTAGAGCTCTTTGCTTTGTATGAATGTTATAACAAGATGGCAAGATGTCCCTGGTAATTTGGGAAGGCCATGCAGCTGCCAAGAAAGCGCTGACTTTCTCAAGTCCCTGAACATCAAATAGACTGCTTTTTCTTTGAGAACTAAGACATGTAAAAATTGAAAAGATCATATACTTTGCTGCAAATTTCAAATCCTTAACTTTTCTAATGGTTTTGTTTGTTTATGTTATTTGTCTATGAGGGAATCCATAGCAAAAAGTTTTTAAACTTTACATAGCAAGTGCAGCTTACTTCAATGGCTATGACAGACTGAATTTGTACATGCAGTATGGTATACTTAACCCCCTCTACTGACACTGTCTTGGGGAATTGGGAAATAAATGGGCTTCTAAATGCACTCTACACTCTGAATTTGCTACGAGTGTAACACGAGGAAGGTGCAAGTTGTGTACATAATATGATAGATTTTGAGGCTATATGAGGGAATGTGCAATTATCGAATGTGTCATTGTATAAGGTTGAGTGTGAATATGATGTAAAGGTAACAGGTCCAGAAATCACACACCCAAGAGCTGAAACTGAATTTTGGGGAGGCGAAGCTTCTTTAAATAATTTTCAGTAAATTTTCCTTGAAAGACAACTGGAATTGGCATCCAACCCAAGTTGTTTCATATTTTTTGAAGCTTTGTGGAATTAGTTATAAAAATTTGAAGTTGAAATGGCATAGGGCTCTAAAATCGCTCACCTCCTAAAATGTACATTGTTTGTACATTGCTAAAGGCTATGGAAAAAAAACATGTACATATAGTGTACATTTGAGGATGTGGGTGATTTTAGAGCTTGTGTGATTTTGAAGCTTGTTACCTTACTTTTGATGGTTTTGAATATGTTGTGTAGCAACATGTGGAAAAAATAGGTAAAATTCAAGGAATTTTAAGTAAAGTTGAAGGAATTTTAATTGATAAAACGTAAAATTTGAAACAATAGGGACTTATCATACTAACCTATAAATGATGCTGCAAATGTTTTGTGTTCAAAGAATGATGGAGAATCCTTCTATGTAGGATAGAAGTGCAACTATTCATCCTTGGAATTTTGTCATGAAAAGGGGTGGTCTTCTACAATAATTTGACTTCCAATGAGTGCATTTGCATTTTTTTTAAGCCAATGATTCCCATGGTATCCAAAAGAATGATTTTCACAATCACTAGTCTATTCTTTAAGGATTAAACTTTAAGGAATGATTTTCACAATCACTAGTCTATCTTTTAACCCCTAAGCGCTCCATCCATTTTGAAAAACATTCTTGTTTGACTACTATAATCTTTTGAGTAGTACGGTCAAAAGATGCATCTTTTTCTCCACACCTCCAGGTCTCTCTTGACTACCAATCGGTACGGCTGGATTATACGAATCTCTTCTTAACTAACTCTTCCTAATTATACAGTACTTGAGCCTGGGTTAACAACAAATGACATGAACATTGTCTAAGTTAGGTTGAAATGGTTTCATTCTCAATAAAACTCTACCATGTCTGTTTTCCTTCAGCATGGCTGGACGCAGCCAGGTACGAATTGGCTTTCTTTTGCACTCACCAAATTATTTTATGAAGCCTCCTAATGAGTTGCTCTGTAAATCCTCGACATGGTGTGACAACTGACAGAGATTGAAGGTGAGATGTCCACCACTGTAACAGCTGTTTGGGGTCCTAAAACCAGATTTAATTCAGGTTTATTTTTGAATGGCATCATGGTGCAAAATTAATGGCAGAGGGGAGGGGGAGATAATAAGAAATCACAATTGCTTTCTATGGGTGCTGCTCTCCTGCTGGACACGGTTTTAGGGTACAAATCCTGAAAATTAACTTAGTTCCTCGGACAGGCCTGATCAGTCATACCATTTTGAATCGTTGTGTCTCAGAGCAACAAAATTGTGATGTTCAAGTGCTTGGAGCTTGAGAAACAGGAACTGGTTAGAGGTTTGAGGTTTCCTACAACCCATTTTCACAAATTAAACATGAGGTTATTGAGTACACAGTACATGGAGCTGTGTATAAATCAATCTCAGGGTTCTCCTTCATAGGCAGTACTTACTCCTTGAATTATGTTTTAAATGCATCTTGCAGATTGCTGAACTGTTTGGAGCAAGAGAATTTAATCTCCTTAAGTTAGTAAGCTATGTGATCACCACCCATCATGGTTTAGACTGGCATCTGTTACGATAATAGCATCCAAGTAGAGGTATCTATGTCACACAAGTATTCAAAAATGGACACAACATCAATTCAAGGTGATCATTGTTGAACTTACCTTCTTACCATTATTTTTCAATAATGATCGTTCACACACAAGGTATACGAGGCCTAGTACGGTAGTGTGCTCTAAAACCGACCCTCTTCTTCAAACCATCCTCTAGGTGGCTGAAAAATGAATACATTATGGACTACTGATTATGTCAAAGAAGAGGAGGAGTTGGTTCATTCTTCTCCAATGGATGGTTTATACTTCTTTAAAGGTTGATTTAAGAGGCACTGTACGTCCATTTCTAATTAAGTGGATAGGCGTTCATTAATTTTTTTCAAAATGAGAATTGGCGGCCCAACTACCTTCCTACATATGCTAAAAAAATCTGAAATAATAATTAACTCAAGCTTCCATTCAAGTTTTAGTAAAAGTCAGATTTAGGAACCTTATCTATTACTTTTTGCATGCCTCAATGCTTGTTTTTGGTAAAGCCGTATCTTTTTTCAGACCATTTAAGAGTGGGTTTTGCAAGGGCTAGAAGTCACAAATAGGTTCCTATGGCAGAATTCTTTGAAAACTCAGAACTAATTCACAATAGCTCCAAAAAATATGAAACCACTTGGGTTAGATTCCACATCAATTCCTCTTCAAGTGAAAAATAAGGGAAAATATTTTCACACATCTAAAACCCATAAAAAAGGCCCAACAGTCCTTAAAGTGTCGCTTTTAGAGCCACCTACCTTATTTCATTTTTTCTTGACTCTTGTTTATGTAACAATGAACATGTGCCACACTACAATTTGTCCAGTTTACTACACTTACCTTATATGCATACAAACTGCAGTGAATTGCGAAACTTGGGTCATCTTCTGAATTCAAGGACATTTTAAAAATCTGTCTACTGGTGATTTCTTGATTGATATTTCCAAATTCCTGTCGTCCCCTAAAATGATATGGTTGGATGCCGTAACCATATGGTTGAAATGTGTAAACAGTTCTCTGACTTGAGAGTTCGTATATCACAGATAAAAGTAAAGACCCCGGAGGGAAGATTAAATATGTAACATACAGGTAACTATGCTTATTTATTAAGCATAATGAATTAAACTACTTAGACTAAGGCTAACTGGCAGAGCTACAGCGAAGCAGATGAAAAAAACTAAGTGATGTAGTCATCAACAGTGAAAGTAAGGAGTGCACGTTATCATCTTCCAACAAATTTGTGCTGAAGCTTGACAAAAGGGGACGTTCAAAGTCTAAAATGTCAACATGTTCTTCAGTGAAATAGGCTAGATTGAAGGTGATGACCACAGCATGTGCAGAACCAAATGTATGTATTGTGTGATGACCTTCTCAAAGCCTACACAAGTATATGAGTTCACAATCAACTGAGAATGTATGGTGTGTTAAAAATCTAATGATTCTTTCACTCAAGTCTATACTGAGAACTACTAATTCTTTACTTGATTCCCACAACATTCTTTTATTACCAGTTGTGAGGATTTTGATCAATCCTTCTCCTCTCTAAATTGCAACTAAACAAAAGATTTCAAATTTTGACTGATTGTAGAGAGCATATATGGATGATATGCAATGAATGGCCAGTGCCAATCTTCGCCCTGAAACTATAGTTACCTCCCACCAGACATGAAGTCAAGAACTTTTAGTCAAAGGTGGGCAGCCCTCAAACCACCACTTTTTGCTATTGTGCCTCTGTTATTAAAATTTCATGGTGCTCAAAATTTCATTAATTTTCTTGTTGGGCAAGCGAAAGGAAGTTCCAACACACCAAAGAACAAGACATTTGGATACTGTATGCAAAAGTTATTAGGAACGGTCAAAGAGCACTGTTTCTGGTGCTCGAAATGGGAACCTCATCAGAGTCTGTCACTTCTACCAAGAATTACCTCTGCAGCATCTCGCACAGAGTGAGTACTCCTTTCTATTCTGTTCACTCCAGTAGCCTCAACTAGGAGCATTGAAAATTGAATTTGAAGTAGTAATTAATGAAGTCCAATCTTAACTCTGCATTTGATGAAAATTTTCTTGTTTGGGGCTGTTGCCAGTGATTAGAAGTCTGTGGACAGTGATTCCAAACATTTGACTATGGATGGCTTGGAAATCTTGTGCATTCCAAGCAAGCGATTCCACCTCTGTTGGTACTATTGGGCCAAAATTTTAGCATCCACATACATGTTTATGAACAATCACTGGCGTAGTTTTCAATTGGGAGACATTGTTTCTACAAAAAAAATTGCCAAAATAGTATTGGAGTGCAGTTCTAATAAGTACTGCAAAGTACTGATTAGTACTCACCCAAAAATGTCTTGGAAAAGGGAAAGGATGAAAAGTGAATTTCATTCGTTTGCATGGACAAATGGAGAGGACGGACACATGTGCCTAAACCGCAGAAAATCAAGGAGAAAATGGAGGGTCTAGACCCCCGAGCTCAACATGAAAATAGTGCTGATTTCTAGAAATAAAAAAATGCAACAAATAGTACAATTTTTCCTTGCAATCAGCCACGTCAGAACAAAAGGAGTAACATACGCAGACACCCATATGAAAAAGGTCTGTTGGTGGGGTAGATCTACTATCTATGTTAAGCAGTCAGTGAGTGCTACTACTGTTGGCCCGCTGTTGGAGCAATACTTCCAATTTCGAATCAAAACTGAACTTCCTCCATATTTCAAACTCTCGCCCGCAAACAAGCTGGATCTCCCGAAATCAAGCCTTGTTCCGACAAAAATACCAGGCTGGGAGACGATTCAAGCCATTACAGCCTCTGAAATTAACAGTCCAAATCGTGCTCATTACTGGGTTTGTGTTCTCGAACAGATACTTGACTTTGGAATCCGGTCATTTTCTCTATTTTTACTCCAAATAGAAACTTTATAGATTTTCCCACCGTTTGTTTTGCCCATGTTTTCAAATTGCAACCGGTTTTTTTCCCAATTCCATCGGCTAACTTTGAAATCATAGCCGTCTGTTCTTCCCGAACATAGCCTTGGCATATACAAGATCGGCCATGGCATATTGTTAAGTGTTCATTACTGCTCTGTTTCTGATCAAGGCTTACACTTTTATGATCCCTCTGGATAACTTTGCTCGTATTGTGCTTGCCGCTGTGACTGGCGCTTGCATTTGGTCTTTCGGAGTCTGTAGTTGAAATGCTTCACTTATTTGCAAAATGGTCTCCCCTGCATGTGACCGAGAATTAGAAACTGAGGGTAAGCGCCAGCCGAGTATTACCGATCATTAATTTGGCAACTTCATGTTTTCGCGTCGGTGCCAACCTTTGTCCATTACTCAAATACAACTGCGCTCTAGATAGTCCACTGTAAGCTAGACACGATCAAAAGCAGAGCTCGATTCACATCAGAAACTTGACAGGCGCAGACTGCGCTGATCGATCAGTGCCATACGGATCCCGCCTTCAAAGCTTGAACTTACTCGTGAGAAAGCAATGGCTTGTTCTCGTTGTCTCGCTGCTGATCCCAAGGACGAGGAAGACGGCTGAACGACACTGGCATGGTCAGCTCTGGTCACCAGTTGACTTCTAAGAATTCAAAGTTAGTTGAAGACCAGTACTTAGACGCATCAAAATCGTAGCTCATTTGGAAGAAAAAAATCAAAAAATTTCAAGTGCCATTACAGCCCAGAGTGGGCAACTGGGCATTACGTTTTGAAATACCAGCACTTTTTGAGTGTCTCCTATGAGTACTTTCTTTTGCTTGATTTCAAATATTTATTGACCAACACGTGCAATGCTCTTCACTGATTCGATCTGGTAATTTAAAATCTAGCCATGTCTGCTGACTGTATACTTTTCACAATACGATGGATCAAATGGTCATCATATAGTATATCAAGCATGAAATCTCTGTCCGTGAGGACCGGCATTCTGAAATTCGGTGTATTTTAGGTCAGATGAATCCATGAAGGTGAAGATTGCACTTGTGGTCAATTTTCACCTCTATTCACCGTGGTGGAAATTCTATTCACAAGCACTCAGGGTGAATCTCGAGACAGTGGTTACATATCCGTGTCCTCCACAACGTCTGAGGGAAGTTGGTTGAATGTAACATCAGCTGTTTTGTCAGAAGAAAACGGCAGTGGCATCCAGCCCATGCAGATGTATGGACTCCATGTGAAGACCCAGTAACGTCTCAACAAACTGTCTTCTATGCTGTGTCAGTGGTGAAGAGGAAAGGAAGTTTATATGTAACAATGCCCAAAAGATTTTCAACCTGATAGATAATGCATAGAACACGAAATTTGCCAAATCCTGAGTAATAAATTCCTCGAAAAATTAGTCTTTCGAAGGGGCTGATAGGAGAAATTAGAGACTCTTCACCCTTTGTTTATGGCCACTGTTATTTCCTAACGTTGACTTTCTAAAAATTAGAACCCATGACAAGTTAAGACCGTGCATTCACGGACTAGGTAGACTGACGTACGAAAATTCTAGACAGACTCACGAACTTGTAATCGATCACTGCAAGGCATATATAAACCAAACTAAACTACATCTCGACAGATCCTTCAAACCAGTCTTCCGGTATAGTTGGTCTTACACATTTTGCTGTTGAATTTGTGTAGCTAGTCAATCGATCAGCACATTAAACATCTTGCTTGCACACGTACCAACATTGATCGCAGCGCATCTCCAAAGTCCCAGATTCTCTCAAAATTCGACTAAGCTTGATTCAAATCCCATGGCCATCCATGGCTGGTTCCGTTTCCTAGTTGTGATGACACTCATGTTGAAGAACATGACTTCTGGCTCGTCAGTTGGAGCTCTTGGGGAATCAAAAGGTGCTGAGGCCAATTACGATCATTCTGGTGTTGTGGAATTGGAGAATGAGCTTTTGACGTGGGTGAAGTGGGTGGGCACACTGGAGCACTCGATGTTTGATAGAGCAGAGAATCGGATCACTCCCTTGACGACTATTTTGGTGGATCGTCGACGAGGATTTGGACACTTCACGTCGGTGCAAGATGCCATTGATCATGTTCCTGAGAATAATGACCAGCGTGTGCATATTGTTGTTGCTCCGGGTGTCTACAAGTAAGACGCCATAACTGCATCATTCTGCAATGTTCAGTCTGTGTTGTGTGATTCATGTTTTAATGGAATACCAACATGTAACATTCACAGGAGAAATCCAGTATGGGAAGTGGCCAAATGCCCTATTTTGTCTATGGAAATGAATCTGTGATGTGTCCGAAATTAATGTTCTTTTGTGTCCGAATGTCCGAATTCCATTCCTAGTGACTGTATCCGTGTGTGTCCTTGTGATGTCCTATTCTGCCATCACTGGACATCATCGTTTCTTCTGAAGAACAGTAATCCTATTGTTGGCCGCGTGTCAGTGAAGTAATTTGGAGGCACATCACTACATATGCTCCTTTTTGTCAGAGCTGCCGAAATTTGGCAAGAAAAAGAGAACACTGCTGGACACTGACTATGTAATTCTTCAAAAATTCATTCAACATGAACATTTTGGATTTCTCCAGTGTTTGTTTAGCAAAACGTAGCCCCAGGGTGTCTTTGCTTGATGAGATTCGTTCATTAACATGGAAGAATTGGTGAAGAATAGCAATACAAGTTGTGTTTCTAGATAGACCCTCCTTCCTAGCTTGTCAGTAGTGATGCTTAATACAAGCTTGACATATTCTTTGAGTGTGATACCAAATTTTCATCCTCACTTATTTTTTAGCATTAAATTCGAGTCTTGCAGTTATTTTCTTTTGCCTTAAAAAAGTTTGCATTTTTATCAAGAAGAGCCTTTTGCCTTACTGAATAATGTTATGAAAATAGCTTGTCACAGGTCTAGTGAATGAATTTGTTTTCTTGAATTGTGCGTGTATGGTGAGATTCTTACCATCTCAATTGAACCATTGTCACTCCGCTAAGTTCTTCGTCTTCCAAGCCTTTGGATCTAGACTAGCTGACTCTGCGGGTTCGACCATCTCCACACCAGGGAGAAGATCTTGGTGCCTTCGTCAAAGCCCTACATCACACTCCAGGGCGCAGGATGGAGCAACACCATTCTGCAATGGGATGACACTGCCGACACAGTAGCCGAGAACGGTGAAAAGCTGGGGACTTACTGGAGCGCCTCTGTTGCAGTGGAAGCAAAATATTTCGTCGCCCGCAACATTGCCTTCAAGGTAAGACAGACCTGAACATCATTCCTGCGCTGGCACCAATTGAAAGTGGAGCAAGGTCAACTTGCCTATTACAAAAGCAAATTTGCTACATAGGTAGGTACCTTGGAGAAGCTGTTTTTCAGTTCAAATAATTTTTCAGAGATTGAGAAGTTTGAGAGAATTCATTTGCAAGTAGAATGAAGACATTCCGACAAGAAATGAATTTTTTGTGGTTTTTCAAAGTTTGTTGGGACTATAATGGTAATTAAAGTGTAGGTAGACCCATGTTAAACCACACGCTAATGAGTCCCCTCCCCAAGTACACTGTCATGATGTTCTTAAAGGGTTATTGAGATTGTGGTAATGGGTGGATGGTCAATTTCGTTAAAATGGCGGTATTCCGCATGCCATTTTAATGGAATATCTTCTACAAATGGATAATAAGTGTGTGACGATAGGGTCATACATGTGCCAATTTTATGCCTAGTACATTCAAATCACTCCTAGTTCACGCATTTCCACTCCCCTCGGACAATCTTTCCATTGTTTTCATTCTTTTAGTGGTTTCATTTTGTGCCATTTTAATGGAATACTGCCATTTTAACGAAATTGACCATGTGGATGGTTGACGCAAATGGGTGGGTCCAATAGATGTCAAAATAGGGTGACTAACGGCATTGGGTTGTTCTCGCTTACATGTCCAAAATCTTATTTGGGGGAGTTTGGGAGTTGTATTTTGGGAAGTTGTAGAATTAATGAGAATGATTCACTCTTTCTTACAACTAATCATGCCATACTTATCTAATGAATACACTTCTAAATCATAAAGCAATAACAGATTTAATTTACATGGATGCAAAAAGGATCATCCCAATAGCCAAGGAGAGAAACTGCATTTGAAATAGCTAGATTTGAAATTTATAGGAGAAAATATCCTTAGAAAATTCTAGATATATTCTACAATATTTTTGTTTCAAGCATGTTCCTTATAGCCCTCTATGAAATACCCTTTGGACGCTCTTGATTTTACAATCTTCCACATAAGGTAGGAGATCCTATTTAAAACAAGCTAGGCTCTAAAAACATCTTCTAATGCAAAGCAACATTTTGTTTTCTTCAATGCACCATCAATTGGTACAAGTAGTGTACATTTTAGCAGGTGGACACTTCTAGTGACTACTATGTTTCAACTTCAAATTTTGGTAACTAATTTCATGAAGGGCCCAAAAATATGAAACGACTTGAATTAGATGCCAATTCCATTTCTCTTTCAATGAAAATCTACTGGAAAATATTTCCAAGGAGTTGAGCTTCTCCAAAAATGCAATGAGCTCTCAAAGGCATGCTTTCTCAACCTCTTACTTCAATGCCTTTCCTAGGCATTGGATGCACCATTGACATCTTACCAAGTAGTGAATTGATTGTATGTAGAATACGGCAACCGTTGCAACAACAGAAGCAGTGGGGAAGCAAGCTGTGGCACTGCGAATTACAGGAGACACGGCAGCATTCTACAATTGTAGGTTCGTAAGTGGACAAGATACATTGTATGACCATGAAGGGCGCCACTACTTCAAAGCGTGCCTCATTGAAGGTTCCATAGACTTCATCTTTGGTGATGGACTCTCACTCTACGAGGTACTTGCTTGCTTCTACTACAAGTACTAAGTACTTGTGTTTTGTACTTGTATGACTTTCCAACATGAAGGATTCCTATACATGTAAAGTAGTGACTGCAGCCTACTACAAAACTGACCTTGTTACAAAACCAAACCCTATCAATTATTGTCTAAGACATATAGTCTCTTAACATGAGGGTCTAGGCTTAATTCCAAGTTTGCCTAAAAACACGATATTTGTTATTTTGGGAGAATTCCATGATTTTGGGAGTATGCAGTTCAGCGCGGTTCGCGCTGATCTGCACCACAGATTGGAAAACTGGAATTTTTGAATGGCCATAACTTACTCAAATTTTGTCCAAATTGAGCATATGAGGTGTTTTTTGACATCTGTGGAATCTGTAGATATCAAAAAACACCTCATATGCCCAGTTTGGACAAAATTTGAGTAAGTTATGCCCATTCAAAAATTCCAGTTTCCCAATCTGTGATTCAGATCAGCGCAAACCGACCTAAATTGGGAGATAGGAAAACTCCCAAAATAACGAATATCGTGTTTAAACCGAGTACTTTAAACATCCATTCTTCACAAAGCATACGGTGTTCAATTATGAAGTTTCTTAATTTAACTCCTATACCATAGATATGTGAAAGTAGATGTTGTGGACCATTTTGCACTAGCCAGAATCCTGGAATCTATTTTTGTCGTACATATAAAGGACAATCTTAGGAAGTCATTCAATCAATACCCGTAGTAGGTGGAATTGTAATGTAGAAATCACAGTATATAGTAGGAGCACCTAGTGACGTCACTTTCTACAGATGGTAGTAATTTCGTAATTTAAAATGTAGGTGGACTGTCGATGGCTTATTTTTGTTAACCAAAATGACAAGCCATCTACGATGTACTTACATTTAAGTTGTAGAATCACTACCTAACCTAAAAAGTAGCGCCATTAGGTACATTGACGCCATTGGGTGCTCCTACCTTACCATCTATACAAAAATTTAAAAGTTTTATGGGATATTTTCACACTGAGATTCCATCTTCTTTTTTCAGTAGGGGTTACGGTAGTACCGCCTTGGAATTCCTGAGCTCCATCCTTGCTTGCCAAACTTAAGTTTAAGTATGTTTCCAATGCTTCCAATGAAAGTCTGATCTGTTGTGGGTGTCCGATTTTGCTGAACCAGAGCTGCCACCTGCACACCATACCCCAAACGACCTACGGATCCGTGGCAGCTCAGAAGAGGTTGAAAAGTTCAGAAGACACAGGCTTTTCCTTCCTCAATTGTCAAATCACAGGCTCAGGGCTGCTCTACTTGGGACGAGCCTGGGGATCCTATGCTCGCGTGGTGTATGCATACACGTACATGGACAACATTGTCATCCCTGCGGGCTGGTCCAACTGGAATGACCCGCAGCGCAATCAGTAAGGAAAAAAATCAAAAAAACACTACAGAACTGAACTTATTATTACTCAAGAAATATAATTTCAAAAAAACAGTCAGTCAGTACTACACCAATTATACCAATTTAATAGCACCTCTAATTTACTGACCACATGATGCACTCACAAGCTGGCTGGCTGTGCGGCTATTCATTCACCAAATCAGACGTAGCAATGTACCTGCTTTCGAAACTCACTGCTTAACATATTTGCACTATCTCACTCAGCTATGTCACAAGCGCAATCATGCATACAGATCTGTGATTATAATGGGAGTTTGACATAATTATTATATGTCTTACAAGGATTCTTTTTTAATTTAATTTTTGTAAGGAGTCATGTAAGGATTGTAGACCACTGTTTTCACACTCTTGCAGCTCTAAGATAGCTTCTTTACTTTCACTTATACAAGCAACACTGCTAATATTGTTGTCTCAATATTAATACAAAATTAACCCCATGTAGTAGAATCATAATCATGTGCGTTTTGGGTGCTGCTACTTCAACCCGGGAGTGCTCTGACATCCAAAATCTGAACAATGAATAGAGAGAGATTCTAGCTAAAAGGCTTATTGGACCACATAACTTCTCATTCATCCATCCCAAAACCAATGCTTGACTTTTTTTTTTTAAAAGCACGCTTTCCGTATGATGAAATTGATGTGAATAATATTTATATTTACGAAGATATAAGCCAAAAATAAATAAAGACTATGTCGTGACTTGTGCACGGTAAAACTTGGGTATGTAAAGCCCAAGAGCTGCTGACCAACCTGGTGGTCCACTGTTGGCATTTGATGTGCAGAACGGTGGTATTTGGGCAATACAAGTGCTACGGGCCAGGAGCTCAACAAACCCACCGAGTTCCATGGTCACATGAGCTCACCGATACGGAGGCACGTCCGTTTCTCAGTCTTTCCTTCGTCGACGGAGACGAATGGGTAAAGTAAAGTTAAAGCCACTCACTCACTCCTGCCGCACTGGCCGGGTGCCCAATCAAACTAATCCCTCCGTAGCCACTTAGCCAGTAATAACAATTAAATGATTTGCTGCAAATGAAATATTTCCAAGATTTTACATATTAAAGTTACAAGTTGCAAGTCTACAGAGCCCGAGATTTGAAACCCGCAAGCCATTAATTAATGATAAACTTGGTGGATCTGTTTTTGGCGGTGATGAGTGAGCCTAGTGTAGTCCTTACAGTCTAGTTATAGTATAGTGTGTGTGCTAGCTGCAAGGACGTCCCAATTTTTTTTAAATTGGTGATCTGGTGCAGGCTTCAATGCTTCCACCAGGTGTAAGATTGTGTCCAGATCAATAATAAAAGTTTGGTATCATGAATATTGATATGATGTTTCTCGCGGAAGATAAACCCAGCCCAGCCCAGCCCAGCCCAGAGCTTAAGCTTTCATTAATCATTCTCCCCATTAACTTAGCTAGCTAGCTTGCTAAGCTGCTACAACAGACTCATACTTCTGGGTCTACGCTAAGGTATGCAGTGAGTTTGTCGCAGACAGGTCTTTCACTTGGTCGAAAAAGCAAATGAATGATCAGTTAAACTTATGTAGCCAGTATTTGAGTAGCCGGGGCCAGTTCTGTGAAAGCCTGGAATTTCTGTTATGAGTGTACCCAGGAATGAACCTGGTTACTTTACGTTATATACTTCAGTCTGGGTACGTTGATGGAACACTTTTTGCCAATGGATGTCGGTTCGGTTTGCATAACGGATGTCAAATGTCAAATGGGAATGGGGACTCGTGAGCTAGTTTATAGATGCTGGTGACTTTTGCAGCGACTGAGCTCATTTTTTTGGGAGCCCACATTCTGTATAATTACGGCTGAACCATCAACAACACATTGGATTCCATTGAATGAACAAGGCCACTGGTGAAAAATTCGTTGCTGTCTTCAAGGAGGAGTCTGCAGTGCTGAGGAGAAAGTTAGTCAGTTTCTGTGGGCATGTCACTCTCAGTATGTACACAGATTTACAGGTTGTAACAGAGGTAAGGCAAAGCAACATGAAGTCTGGGTTATTTTTCTTCTTCTAGGAGTAGGGTAGTGAAAAGCGACCGAGCTCTAAAAGCAACCACTAACATAGAGGGTACATTTTTTGCTTTCTTCATTGTATTAACAATGTACAATTCAGGAGGCTGGGGGGCGCTTTTAGAGAACAATGTGTTTCAACTTCAAAAATTTGTAACTAATTTCATGAAGGGCCAAAAAAAATATGAAACGACTTACTTTAGATCCCAATTCTGTTTTGCTTCCTACAAAAATTCACTGGAAATTGTTTCAAGGAGTTTAGCTTCCACCACCACCACCAAAAAAAAAGACAATCAGGCCTTTAAAAGTTGGTTTAACCCCTAAAGTCCCAAGGCCATTTTTCTGTCAAAAACCACTCAAAACTGCCATTTCTACTGCGTTAGTCAAAAAAAAAAAAAACTTTTTTTGGAACTGAACCGTAGGATCTTAAACTTTACTTGTTTCAGATCATGTGGTAAAAATTTCATGAAGTTTGACCGTACAGATTGAGAGATATGAGCATTCAAAGTTGAAAAAACAAGTTTTTTTGAACACTGGACTGCAATTTTAGATGACTTTGATCTCTATTTGTGGAAAAAAATTACACTGTGGAGTTTGAATTTAAAATTTATTGTGTTGAAGAATTGAGTTGAGAATCTAGGAAAAAAATTTCAAAAAATAACAACATGATTTTCATACTTCAAAAAATTGTCAAGTAGAAGTAGGTCCAAGATTGAAAGAAAAACTAAATTGATAATAGCTCTTAGATGGGATTGAAATACAATAATCCCAACGGTGAGATTGTTCTAACAAGCAAATTTAACCTTTTCAAAAAAAAAAAATTGAAAAAATTTGAAAATTGCATTCTGAGATGAATTCTACAAGTTTTTTTTCCAAAAAAAATGCTTAGACTGCCCGAAAAATAAGATTGTTCATAACTTTCACATCACTAATCAAAGTGGAATGAATCAAAGCTTTAGATGTAGACAAAAACATTATCTTTGAGAAAAAAAAAAAAAATTTAATTTATTTTGAATTTTTGCAATATTTTTTGTGCTGCCCGCCGAGTTCAGTTTCAGGCTTTTTGTGGTATAACTTTTGCTTCCGGGCACCGATTGAAATAAAAATTATATTCCCACAAAGCTTATCAGATTTTCTATCTTCAAAAAAAGTTTCAAAAAATTAGGGTAAAATTTCAGCCCATAGGAACCCGCCCGAATTCCAAATTGTCCCCCGAGGGGACAATGGGACTTTAGGGGTTAACCCCAAAGAGTGACAAAGAGGACAAAAAGTGTCCTCACAAAGTTTCAAGTCCAGTTCAAAGTGTTGTAAATTTTGCATTCAAGGTCCAAATTCAATAAGACTTGACTGTTGGGAAAGTTGCTTTCTCCCTTCTAGTTTGTATGGTAAAATTTTGAGATCAATCCAAGATGTTTTGATTTTTTGGAAGCCAATCAAAGTTCACAACTTCGATTTGAGTTCACCAAACTGCATTTTAGGGCTGCAACTTTTGGGCCTTGTATCTCCTTCATCCATTGCTCATTTTCAATCAAATTTGTTGGATTTTGTTCCCCTTGAAGTATACTTATTGTGGCAAAGTTTTCATGTCAATCCAAATTGTTTTGAATGTTTGGGAGCAATTCAAAGTTCAAAATCCTACCATTTTTGGAGTGTAGTGAACTTTGGCGGCTCGTTTCTTCTTCATACAGAGTCCATTTTCAATAATTCTTTTTGGAAAAGTTGCGCATACTAGTCTCGTTTTTGTGGCTAAATTTTTATGTTAATCCAAGAATTAATGAGCGACTGAGTAGCATTTTAGTAGAAGGAGGTTCAACTTTAAATGTGTTTTTTGCAATTTTTCTTGCTGATTTTTGACATTTCAAAGCCGTTTTGTAGACACAATGATTCAATTGAATGAATTTTTTTCCACCAATGTGTTTGTATACTAGTTTTGAATCTTTTTGTAGTGTAAAGTTTTTTCATTTGAGGAGGTTTAGAAATCAAACTTCACCTCCAAATGTGTTTTTGGGAAAATTTCAGCATCCATTTTCAACACTAAAACATTATGATCTTGCAATCTATGTGGCCAAATGATTTCAAATTTTTTACATGTCATCTACAACATGTACACTACAAGATTGTACGGTTGAGATTTGTATAACTTGAAGACATTTAGATCCATAAAGCTTCAAAGCAATGATGTTTTTGAACCCAAGAAATTGAATGTCACTTTGGGATTAAGAGCAAACTAAGGTAGTATGCTCTAAAAGCACCCATCTTCTTCAAACCGCCCCTATTTTTGGGTGAAGAATGGAGATGGGGTGATCCTTAAATGAACCACTTTAGCAATTGAATGCATCAAGGAAAAAATATTTTTCTATTGCAAGAGCCAATCATTGCATTTTATTTCCACACATATCTTTACAAGTTGCAAGTGAACAGATTTGGGGAGACCTATGGTCACAAATAGGTGCATGTGCCCCGAATCTTTGAAATTTTGTAAGTAATTCAAAAATGCTTGGAAAAATACAAAACCACTTGTGTTAGGTTCCACCTCTATTTTTCTTTCTCTGACAAATGATTGGAAATATTTTTGTACATGGAAGCCTATAAAAAAGGTGGACCAGCCCTTAACCCTAGACTGCCCATGGTCGTTTTGGGTAAAAAAACATCCTAACTTTTGAAGTACTATAAATCTAAATTTGACTAAGTAATAAAGATCTTAACCGTACAATCATGTAGTACACATGTTGTAGATGTCATGGATCAAATTTGAAGTCATTTGACCGTGTAGATTGTAAGATTCTAATGTTTTAGTGTTGAAAAAGAATGCTGAAATTTTCCTAAGAACACATTTAGAGGCCAAATTTGATTTCTAAACCTAATCAAATGAAAAAACTTTAAACTACAAGGGTGATTCAAAACCATAATACAAACACATCGGTGAAAAAAAATATCATTCAATTGACTCAATGTGTTTGCAAAATGGCTTGCAAATGTCAAAAATAGGCAAGAAAAGTTGCAAAAAACACATTTAGGGCTGAACCTACTTCTACTAAAATGCTTCTCAGTCATTCATAAATTCTTTTATTGATATGAAAATTTCCCCACACAAACTAGACTAGTATGTGCAACTTTTACAATTTTTTATTTATCGAAAACGGACATTTTATGAAGAAGATACAAGCCGCCGAAGTTCACTATAGTCCATAAATGGCGGGATTTTGAATTTTGAATTGCTCCCAAACATTCAAAACAACTTGGATTGACATGAAAATTTCACCACAATAACTAGAATTCAAGGGAAACACAAACCAACAAATTTTTATTGAAATCTAACATTGGATGAAGGAGATACAAGCCCCCGAAGTTGCAGCCATGAAGTGCATTTTGGTGAATCAAATTGAGCCTGTGAACTTTGATTGGCTTCCAGAAAATCGTTACCTCTTGGATTGATCTGAAGATTTTAACACACAAACTAGAAGAAAAGGCACAACTTTTCCAACAAGTTTTATTGAATTTGGACATCAGATGCAAAAGTTACAGTACTTTGAATTTAACTTAAAACTACGTGAGGACACTTTTTGTCCTCTTGGGCGGTCTAGGGTTAAATGGTCACTTTTAGAGCATACCACCTTACCTTGCAGACACTAATGTGCGCCTACTTTTGAGCTGATAATCTGAATTGGATACTATTTTTAAAAGAAAAAACAAGAAAAAACAAGAATTGGATATTATTCCTTGACAACGGATCCTCTAGTCATCTATCCATTATTGATAGTGCTGAATTTTGTACCAAATTTCAACAGTAGGAAATTCTTTAGTTTCCAATTGGTACATCCCACCTGAGTGCTGCAGCTTTTCTATTGAAGTTCCATGGACGGACATGATGGTGGGCAGTGAACTGGAAATAAAATTGGGCAGTCCATGGTGGGGTTTCTGTTTTTGCTTTTGTTTTTTTTAAACAAATGAAATGGAATTTCATTCCAAAGAAGAAGAAAAAATACAAGCCTGCCAGCCACAAGATCCCCAATACTGTTATAGAGGAGCCACCCATAACCAACAATTGTGGACATGATCTGGAGTAGTGCAAGGCAGGCAAAGAATATATTTCCAAACGTGCAAAGATAGAAATCAGATGAGGAATGACAAAGATTTAGTAATTTTATTGCTTGAACTAAAATTAATATGAATTTTGGAAGCCAAAAGTTGGTCTAAACCGTACCCATGTCCAATATCTAAAGTCTTCCAATTCCAATCATTCAAGAATGTTCACTACTTCCTACTTTCTTGCTCACTACATCGGAACACATGTCATGACTTTACTAGTCCCAACCTCAAAAAGGAGGGAAAAAAATATTTTAAGCTTCTCCTAAAAATTTGTTCTAAGTTGGGTATGGGGCTCAGGTTGGAAATGGGTGGTCCTACCTTAGTAAGTGAAGGTTGGATTCGGCAAATTTAAAAGAGCTTCAAGGGTTTGGCAAATCAAAGTTACGAATGCACATTTCACTCCAATTTCCACCCAATTTGGAGTGAAATGTGCATTGGTTATAGTGATTTGTTGAGGCCACTATAATTTTTGTCTTTTAGTTAGCTTTTGAAGTGGTTTATTTTCTTTTTGCAATGTCTAACTTTGAGTTTTCTTGTACTACCTATTCCAACTACTTTGGAATGCGCTTCCAATGGTAAAATTTTCAAGTTCTAATTCAATAGCAGTGAAAGATTAGTGTTAATATACCAGACTATTGCCCTTAGTTCTCAGACTTCTGGATCACTTGAACGCCAAAATTTTGGCACTCTGATTTCCATTTTGAACGTGACCACCAGTTGAAACTTGGTGCATCCATCGTTCCGTCCTTGGAAGCTTGCATCAATTTTAGTAGCTCACTGATTTCACTGATTACCAATTTCAAACTGTTTTGTCATTAACACCGTATTGCTAGCAGAAGCACTGGCTGGCTGTCTGGTGTAAGTTAATAAGTTAAGCGATTGTGCCAAGCTCCCTCCCAGTCAACACAGTTTAACTTAGGTGAGCTTGAGCCTCGAGGTAACTTGGGCCCGTCATTAAGGTAATAAAAAAATTCTGTAAGAAGTTCAACACTAACTTAACTTAAGCATCTGGATTGTAGTACTGACATGACGTTCGAAACGGGGGAAATTTCCCGGTTTCTGACTGTCAGGAATGGCTCCTCCAGACGCTATTTAATTATTCCAGTGTAGGATAGTTGACGCGATACACAAGTTATGAATGTAACCCAAGTGATTCAACGAAAGGGAGACTAAGTATACAGTATAAGATACACTGGCCAATAGGTTAATAACCGCACTCTAGGATCAAAGTACGTATTTATACTTCAAAATCTTCTCAGTCTGTACATTTCAGTGTTATACCATGGGGCAATCCGTGACCGTGGTCAGTGTAGAGCTCTATACAAGACATGGATGTCAGTGGGGACTGCGCATTACTCCAATAGGTTGTCCCCATATCTCACACTCTGAAAACCGAATTATGTTTTTAAAATCTTCTCAGTGTTTACATTTCAGAGTGTAATCTGTGAGCAAGTTGTGGCAGCGGTCAGTGTAGCTATCTATATACGACATGGCTGTGTGTAAGTAGGGACCGCAGTGTACTGGCTGACACACGTACAGGCATTGCTTTGCTTTGCTTGCAGCAGGTGGAGAATATAACTGTTCAGAGCAGAGCATCCGAAGGGCTCCGAGGTGAGGTCTTGAAGACGGAGGGGGGAATTGCAAGGACGGAGGCATGCACTCCAGCATGAGCTTCCCAAAGGGGACTGCGTGGTGATGACGTGATGACTGATGTTACCAGAAAGCGCTGGATTCGCATTGTTGCAACGTTCCTGACTGCCAGGGTCCTACAGATGCACTGATGAAGGTGGAGGTCAGGGTCACTGTACGTAGGTAGGCTCTGACCATTGACATGCTTCGCTTGCTGAACCTCGTCGGTACAAGGTCAGGACTCACGAGGATGGCTAGGAAGGATTTTGAACGCATTCACTTAAGTATGTTGCGTAGCTTGAATCTATGAAGTTTTTTTAATTATTGTATGGGACACACATGAATTATTGGTCCGTCAAGAAACCACAATGAAACTTCAACCTGTCGTCGGTGACCAACCACCTGGCTGGAGCAAGCTGAGAACACAACGAGCATTATTATGGTGTACCTTTTTTCTGTAACTTAATAGTTTTGAATGATTTACCTCAGGCATGCAAGGTCGGTATATAAGCATTGTAGAAACATTTTTTTGGGTTAGTTAAGAATTACAATAGTGAGGCACTTCCTAAAATACGCTACCAACTTACAATGAAGATTCCCTGTCCTTCTTAAAACCTATATATATGTATATAGTCAGGGTGCACAATCATAGCTAGCTAACTCGCCATGATTCACCACATCAAGGCAATTCAACTATTGAAGCAACTGACTAGATCTTAATTAGAGGAAACCTCACCTCTCGTGAGTCTAGTTGTTATTTCTACGTACTCTAGATTTCATTGCATTCCAAGCTAGGCCGACCTACGGTGGCCAGCACTGTACACTGCGAATACAAGGAATACCCTTACTAACTACTACATATCTATCTCACAAAGCCCTAACGCAATACAAACTACAGAGCAATCTAGATTCTTCTAGGGTCAGATGCTGAGAGGTCCTGCGTCGTTTGTCATCGAGGGTACCATGGCCGCAGGGCGAGCGCTGAAACTGGTGGCTTTGGCGTAGAAGTTGGACTTCAGAGCTCCTGATGCAGTGAAAAATGCACCGTTCAAGAATATGTCTCCGGCTGATCTCCAGTTGTCACCTCCACCGTCAAGCCTCTTCGTCACCTATTGAGGGACACCAATTTTAAGCAGCAAAATTAGAGCAAACAGAGGAAAATAGGCTGTGGAGTTAATATCGAATCATTCAATAACAAATACATAAACACAACGGACTACTTAAGTTATATGTATAACCAGGATAGCTGCAAGGCTCAAGAAGATTATGTTACCAACCCTCTCAGCCCCTTCAACCAAATAAAAGTCCTCACGGTTGCGTTGACTAGTCAACTTTGCATTATGAAACCGTAGATGCAACAGTCATTGAGTCTCGTGCACAAAGAATTTAGGGCTCAGCGTGAAAGGGAAGAAGTTATACCTCCTTCATGTTACCGCCATTGGGAGCAGTGAAGCGATTGCCTTCGCTGTTGATGACTGGATTAGCACTCCCTCCGATGGCGTACATGCCCCACCCCTCGTAGAAGTTATTCACAACGTGAAACACCCCGTTCCGACATCTGCATTTCAACAAAAGCCATAGCCATGAATCAATTCCGTTTTTCTTCAGGAAATCGAAAACAAGAAATAGTGTCAAACCCATTCAGGAAACAAACCATTCAGACCTTCTCGATCGGTTTAATTCATCGTAACCTACCTCGGCATGCGCTCCACGAGATTCTGACCAAAGTGGTTGAACGCCACAGTAACGTGCATATTCCGATCCTCCTTATCACTATCATGCGCTCCCAACAACATGACCTTATCATGATTCTCGAAGTAATTATTCGAAATCGTCACCCCATTCGACCCTTCAATGACATCCACCAGTCCATCCGCACAGCTCGAGAAGTAACAATGATCGATCCAAATATCATTCGACCCGAAGATATTAACTCCATCCCCATCCGTTTTCCCTCGATGTCCCGCATGACTCGTCGTGCTCCTCACATCCCCAGGCCCCGCCGCTTTACAATCATGAATATGCACTCCATGAATGATAATATTGCTCACGAATTGCATGGTGAGACAAGCCCCTCCAGCAATGTGGACGTTCTGGCCTCGTCCGTCGATGGTTTTGAAGGAGTTCATGATAAGCTCGCGCTTAAGCTTGATGTTCATGTTGCGGCTGAAGGTGATCCACAGAGGCTCCTCTTGGATGACGCCCCAGCGGAGGGTGCCGGGAGCGGGGTCGATGACGTCGTCGTCGTCGGGGGTGGTGACGACGTAGATGCGACCGTTCTTGCCGCCGATGGCGTTCTTGCCGAAACCGATGGCGCAGTCCGCGAGCGATTGGCGGTTGCTGCGCCAGTTGGAGTTACAGCGCCAGCAGTCGTCCATGGGGTTGCCGGTGGCGCAACCGTACAAGGCGCGGCGGGAATGGTTGCTCGTGCTGTCACTGCTGTCACGCACATTGCCATCAATGTTTCAATATACCTCCAGTTTAAAAAAAACAGGCAAATGCTCACAAGCTCAGAATTTTCACCGCATTCCTTACAATGTAATGCATTGAAACACCTGCATCCCCTTATGATTACAAACATATAGTTTTTACGACATTTCTCTGGAATGCATTGAAATACCTGCATCCCCTAATGCTTACAAAAGCGTAGTTTTTAGAAAATTCCTCGGAAATGCTTTGTAACACCTGCATCCACTAATGCTTACAGACACATGGATCTTACAACATTACTCTGGAGTGCATTGAAACACCTGCATCCCCTAAAGCTTACAAACACATAGTTTTTACGACATTACTCTGGAATGCATTGAAACACCATACCAATGTTGGTGGTTCTAACGACATTGCTCCAAAGACAACGCTCTAATGACATTGTTCTAACGACGTACATTGCTCTCACGATATTGCTCTAACGACATTGCTATCTCATTTCCATTTAATATTCATTAAGCCTTGCATGAATGCAACCGAAAACAGTACACTTCACCGTTTCCCCTCGTACCGGGATATATTTTGCCAACTAACCAATCTCGACGGCGCTCTCGTACCTGATTTCAGTGGGAGTATTCTCCGGCTCATCCTCACGGCTTTCAACTACAACAGGAGTACTCTCCTCTGGCAGTTGCGTTTGCCAAAATGAGCTCAAAGGCCGAAACGCTGCGCACGCATGCAGCATGGCCGCCACTAGAACCAAAGCAAACACATGTCGCAGACCCCGTGAGCTACCCATTTCGATCGATCGATCAGCAACGAAAAAAAAATTAAGTCTAGCTGATCTTCAGAAACCACTGAAAGAAAAAATATTGTTGCAGCAAGTGACTGAGTTCTGAGCTGAATGGTCGAATCAGTAGCTAAGTTAAACAATCTAAGCTAAGCTGCAGCAGCTGCAATGTGGTACTCCAGGAGCTTGCTAGAAAGCTACACGAGCTGCTGCAGGTGGTAGCGATGGCGGGGAACTCCAGTGGAGACTGTGACTTCTACTTGAATGGGGGCTGCGACAATCTCTGAGGGCTCACTGATGCCTTATAAACACTGAGCACAAGTCTGGGTTGCACTGAGCGGGCTGCAGACGTTCAGGGACGGATGACTACTGGGGACGGTGGTCCCCGGGGTGCCGGGGGGAACTGGTTGGATGATGTTTCGAATGGATGAAAATTTGAATGGAACAACTGGTTGGATGATGTTTTTGATTGGATGGAAAAATTTAATGGGCGCTTGCTTGTTTCACTTTATATGGTATTGGGGTTGTTCAACTCTTCCATGACACATTTATGGAAATCCAACCTAACTTTTTTTCTCCTGCTGTTTTTACTTTTCTGACGGAAGTCTTTTCTTAATTAGCTTTTTGTTTTTATTTTGAATTATATCACTGACAGCACTCAGGCTGCGGCACTTCCAATAATTACACCAATTAACTTATAATTAAAACGAGTGTTGGAATGGTGCAATGCAGTGATACCAGAACTAAGTTTATGGAATTCAGTGCAATATGCTACCTTCAAGACAAACAAGCATCAACTTGGGCTACTTTGAGAGTGAGTAGCACTAAAAAAAACATAGAAAAGAAAGGATTTTGCAAGTTGTAAAGAATTATCAGGAGTACTATAACACAGAACAAACTAAATAGATGCTAATTCCAATGTGGAGGAAGTTGCAAATTGACTATCAAATTCTATTGGTTGTTGTAGTCTTGGCTAAAATCTAATTTTTTCAAGGATTTTCTCCCATGTACATTTAGCTACTAAAAATTTTAAGTAGCAATGGAGAAAATTTTAGCCACTTCTTTGAAGGTTGGTGCAATGTATCCTCACACTAAATTGGATGAAACAATGTGGATGAAGAAATTTCATTTGTAAACTCCATATGGAAGGTAGGTGACATCCACATATTTGTATGTAATTTGATTGAAAGTTGGGTGAAAAATGGATGACAATCATATAGTATTGAGATAAGTAATTTGAAAGTAAGACTTATCATCAAAGTCATCAAAGTCATATTCATTTTGATTCCTAGACCGGTTCTAATTTTAAAATTGAATTTGAATTTTTGTTCAACTTGAACTTTTCAACTAGAATGACAACAAAATATGATTTTATGGAATTTAAGCACATTGGATTTTCTACTCCCTGAGTGGAGTTGTAGGTCTCTTCTTTTCCCTAGCCATATAAAAAGAAGAGATCAAACATAAATTAGCACTTCATGTAGTAAAAAAATTTAATTCCAACTATTTACAAGTGTACCTAAACCTAAACCTTGATTTAGGAAGAAGAGAAATCAATAAGAAAATATTGCATGCTTGTAGTCATGCCAAAAATCAAATAACAATGAAGTCTAATGCAACTTAGAACTAGAAATAAACAGAAGACGAAGTATAGGGTAACATTTCATAACTTCTAGGATAATTTTAATATAGATCACATTTTTTTGGTTTTGTGGGTAGTAACTTTAAGGTTAGGAAACATTAAAAAAAAATGGTCAATATTTAGAACTTTAAGGAGATTGTATCCTAGGTAGATAAAGCATAGAATAGTCTCCTAAGTAAGAGAATTGAGGAAGTACATATTCTCAAGAAAATAGGCATTTGACATTTTAATTTTAAAAAAATTAAAAAATTAAAAAATAAATGAAATTAAACCATTTGCAACAACTTTGTATAGAACAATGCCTTTGCACCAAAAGAATTACCAAAGTGTTTTTCTCTTAATATATGAAAATGAATATTGAAGGAAGTGTAGAAGGAGAATAATGACCTACTTGAAAATCATCCTTTTAGTATAATAAGTTTGTTCCAAGGGAGACCGTCAAGTAGGGAATCTATGCTAATAGATTCAATATCTAAAATTGAAATATCTTGATTTAAATTCAATAACCCAATTTGGAATTTCATAGCCAAAAACATTACTACAACAACACTGCACTCATTGATTAGAATAGCAATTTGCATTCAATCACCACATTTAGAATTCACACAATTAATTCAATCATAACTTATCCAATTTGGAATCAACATAATACACTTAAGGATTTCCAATTTAGACCACAATTTATACTTCCATGTTACAACAACTAGCATGAATCACACACATTGACATAACAATGAACACCAATTTGGTATATAATTTCCTATTGCATATATTGTATTGGCAATTATATCACCGTTTATAAATATAAGAGTTTATCACAACAGTTTTCTATTCTCACCACACTTCTTATAAATTCTTCCCAATTAGGACACACAAATGTTCCTCAACATCCAACACACACAAGCTTCTCTATCACATTTCACTCATAAGTACAAAAAAGATCAATGGATTTTGTACTTGTGTTTGAAAAAAATAAACACACAAAAGCAAAAAAATACAGAGCACTTCAGGTTGGGACTCACACTAGATGCCTTTTCAATAGTGGGTAATTTTCAACTCGGTGATACCAACCTAATAGGGTCCAAAAATTGGCAATTACTAGCTTAGAAGAGACGACCCAACTACCAACTTATTGTTGCCATGAACTCCCTAATGAGCTCCCTAATAGACTTGACTTGACTTGAAATCCAACTTAGATACCTAACTACCCAATTGTCATCCCATCATCTAAACTCTAACTAATTGGAGCATCAACTACCAAATAGGATCCACATGCAAGCAATTAATTATAATTACAACCTACACATTTCTATTTGATTCCACACAGATACCCTCCAACTCCTCACATATCCATTAGCTTGACAAACCAACCACCTCATCTCATTAAATTCTTGAAAACAAGTCACAAAAATGAATCCCAAATGATAAAAAAGCTACTCCAAAATCACCAAATTGGAACACAACTAGTCAAATTACCTATCAAAAACACACACAGTTATACACAAAATATCTACAAGAAGCTTAATTTTCAAATATATAATTAGAATGGGATTGACCTTTTTAGAATTTGTTTTTAAATGGCTACAAGTTTATTTAGGGTTGTATCTTCAAAAAAAATCCTCTTCAAATCCCTTAGAAAGAGTACTCAATAGTACTTGTGATTCTAATTGAAACCAAAGTGCATTAGAAAATCAAGGTGAATCCAGGAATGGGCAACTTCGGGTCCAGAAGTGGGCGCCACGGGTCGAGGAATGGGCGACTGTGGGTCCAGGAATAGGCGACTGGACCCGTGGCGCCCACTTCTGGACCCACAGGTACCAGATAGATCACTCTAGAGTATCTTTAGTTTTGATCAAGTGCTTTATCACCACATGTTAATGCATCTAGTTCTTTTCCTTTATTGTTTTTTAAGTTGAGGATTGTAGGAGGTTTGTGACACGCAACTTCTGCTTCTTCAATTAGATAGGCCTTATATAATTGATCAAGTGGCTCAACTCATGGTTTTCATTCAATCCTTCAAAAAACTCTATTTCACTTCATATTGACTAGAAAAAACATTTCAATTGTCCAATAGGTACAACTTTGTGACAAAATTGTTATATGTAATAAAAAATCCAACAAACAACATTCACGGTCTCTAGGAATTAATAGATAGGATGCTTATTCTTTTTAGATGATATTATGGATTTTGTAGGTCTACTTTTATTTTGATTGAATTTTGGCAATACAATACTAATATATCCTATAATAGTGTCACACTTGTTTTACAAAGGAAGGGAACAAAGTTGTTATGTTGCTAAATACAATATAATTGTTATTAGGTATGAATCACACAATAGTGTTACTTTGTACTTATCCTCATGAAAGAATGAAAATATTGATAACATTATATAATAAGATGGTGCATATTTAGTATTAAATAGGTGATCATGTGGGATTCAATTTTTATACTATGATGAAGTCTAGTGACAATGGTGTTACGTTTTGCAATCTAGGAAACCACTTGAGTTTAATGGGTATTTTGAAGGTCACATATAATTAGCATTTTTGTAGAATATTCTGTGAATCTTAATTGAAAAGAATGTACATAATTTTGTTTTTCATAAATGTCATACTATTTTTGTCTCTTCCAAATAATAGTTTTCCATCTTATGTTTTAACTCATGTAGTTTTCTAAGCACATGCCAATGAATTATTGAGAGTTGATAATTAGAGTTTTATGAGGAGATGGGACTCATGGGCATTCTCATTTTTTAAGAAGATAAACTCATTTAAGTAGTCTAATTTCAAAAGTATTCCTTTGGTGGAAAATTGATTGGGAAATTTAGTAATCCCAACATGTACATTTATGAAGATTTTCAAACAAACCAAACAAGTATGAAATGACAATATATTTATAAACTTACCTATTATTTTATTTTTAAATGTAATAGTTAGAATACTAATAAGTCTGAAAAAATAACAAATGTGTACACATACAACAAGATCTATAGATTGTAAATTTATTCAAGCCATAATCTTCATAGTCTCTATAATATAATTATCACAGTTGTTTTGTGCTTAAATATATACAAATAGAAATAGGAAGAACATGTATCATACATTTTAAACTAAAATAGAGTTTAGTAGCAAAGACATGCAAGATACTATATATATTTCATATGATTATGTACATAATTTTTCTATCACTCATTATCTATGTCTGTATAAGTGGTCTATAAAGTGATTGGAGTCTAAAGATCCACACCTCCTAAAATGTGCACTCATTGTACATTTTTCCTTTTCATTGCACCAACAATGTACAAATAGTGTATATTTCAGGAGGTGGATGCTTTTAGTGCCCCTGCATTTCAACTTCAAAAATTCATAACTAATTCCACAAAGCTCCAAAAAATATGAAACGACTTGGGTTAGATTTTGATTACATTTGTATTTCAAGGAAAATTTATAGAAAAACACTTCAAGAACTTTAACCTCCCCATATTAATTTTCAGCTCTTAAATAGGCACTTTATAGACCTCATGTCTTAGCTTGTAGAACTACCTCGAGTTGACTCTTCATTCATGTTCGTCTAATTGAGTTCTTCTTTGATCTTCTTATTCCATAGTTAACTTCTACTACAAGAAAATGGTGAAAAAAATGACTAGCAAAAATGACTACAAAGTAGTCATTGTGGTCACAAACGACTGCCAATGTATTATTAGATGACTGCTAAACGACTTTGGAGCCTTGTAGTCGTTTTGGTCAAGTCGTTTATGTAAACGACTACCAATGTATTATCACCATCTATTTGTACCTTGGATGTATAAATGGATGAGAGACAATTATCATTGAACTGATAAAGAAAGTTTGGCTTAAGGAAATGGTTGCTATGCTGCCATGTAGAAAGTGCTTCCCCCTTCTGTCCCACGTGGTCAGTCATTTGCAAGTCATTTCAAAGTTACAACATACCCATTACAAATTTGTTGTAGACAACCACGTGGCTAGTCATTTGCAAGTCATTTCAAAGTTACGATAGACCTACTACAAATTTGACGTGGACAAACACATGGCCAATAATTTGCAAGTTACCTTGAAGTTGCAATGGAGTCATTTCGCCGTTTAGTTGAACTGACACATGGCATGTTATTTTATAGTCATCTTGAAGTAACATGGATTCTAGTCACTCCCCAAGGATGTGGGAAGTCATTTTTTGTCATTTTCAAATTGCAAAAATGTATACAAAAAGGAGTATAATGACAACTGCATGGGAACTAATCATACAATACACCATACACAATATTCCATATATAACACAACATATACAATACAACATACACAACACACCATACACAACACACCATATTTGACAAAATATGTCACATTACTTCCAAAGCCATTTAGAGTGTGAGTATGAAGAAATGAAATGACAAGCCCTTTATACAAGTGGGGTGCTAGAAAGCAAGACAAACCATATGGGATATGTAAAATTTAAGAATTATGTTACAAGTAATATTTTAGACCTTGTTCAGGCATAGTAGATTAACTTCTTTTTTTAAACTTTGCATTAATAAAAGTTGTGAAATCAATTTATTTTTTATCTCTAAAAATTTGTTTCAGATTTCAAGCCTCAAATCAAAAGTTATAGACAAATATGAGAAAGCAGATTGAAAAAGATATTTTCTTTGAACTTTTCTAACATCCTTTTTGAATTTTGTCACTAGATGTTTAGTAGTTTATGACTTCTGCATTACTCTCTTTCATCCCTGGAAGTCATTCTATAGTAGCAGCAAAGTCGTAACGTAGTCGTTTATGGAATGTTGTAGCGCACGTGAATGACTTCTAAAGGCTTTGTTAATGTCAAATTCTATATTGGATTGTTGAAGACACAAAATTGAGTGAACCCCTAGTGTTTTTACATTCACAATGAAGTAAAGTATGGTTACAAGGCATGCCTTTTTCTATGCATTGGTGTCTAAGTCCTAGTCCTAGTCCTAAACGCACTAAGGTAAACCAGCCTATGACAGGTAGAATGGCTAGTTTGCCATGTTCACATTTTTGAAAAAAATTAAAAAAAAATCTCTGTGAAGATAAACATGAGGAATGCAAAGAGCAAGTGAAATTTTATTTTTTGGACAAAAAATGAATTTTTTATGAATTTTTGAAGTCTTCTGTGCAGTTGGCTTTAAAGAGTCTGTAGACTATCCCAAATCAGCAGAAAAGTGTTTCCATGATGGTCATCTAACCACCTAATGCAGTCAAAACATTTTCTAACATGGCTCCAAGATTTCCTAATATGGACATGACAGGAAAGAATTACAAAATAACTTTTTACTACCAGTTTACACTGAAAATGGGTAAGTGTCCTCAGACAGTTACCAGTAACTTCATGACCATTTCCCAAGGCTTTGATTATGGCCACAAATTAATCAAATGCAGTTCTAACCCCATTTATTGGAAAAAGTTTGTCATGGGTTGATTTAAGACTGTAATGGGTAGTTCTCTAGGAGCCTGTCATAGGAGATTTGCCTGTCATTGTCTGGTTTACCTTACTATGAGAGCTGAACGTATCTTAGAGGCTTGCACAATAGCTCCGTCGTGGAGAATCATTATTGTAAATTGTGTCATTGTCAGGCACTTTCAAAGTAATTTCGGAATGCTTAAAAGAAATAATATAAGAAATCCCTCACTATATGCTTCTTGTGACCTCTATAGGTTCAAAGCTAAATCACATCAACTATTCAAAAGTTGTTTAATAAGAATGGCAAAAATTAGCAAAAATAATTGCTCTTATATTTATAGAAGATTAAATAAATCATACAAGGAAAGCCAAGGAAGAAAGCAATATATACCACCCAAAAGGAAAATCCATCATGAATTCATTAGTTTAGGGTGGTCTAACTAATCTATCAAATTCACACCCTAATCCTCAATGACATCATTGTGCATTTACAATGCAAAAATCTCAAATTTTTCTATTACTTCAATGAGTGTATACTTAGAGTAATTAGGAGCTAAAGCACTTGGATTGCCTAATATTTACTAATTTATTTATGGACAATACATCATCTTATCAAAGTTGCATCTATAAACAATGTGGCGCTTGGAAACATCCTAAAGAACATAACTATTTTGTGCCAAAGTACCTAGTAAAGTGCAGTGATTAGTCAGTCATTCTGTAGTGCCCCTACAGTGAAACCAAGGTCGCTTGGAACATCTTTTTCTACCACGTCTTTTATAGTGGCCTCTTTCTTTTTCTTTTTCCATCAATAAGCCAAAACTTCTTAAAGTCGTCTGTCAGTTACTTTGCAATCATTTTTTAGTCGTGCTATAGTAAAGATAAGTTATAATATATAATAGCTACCTCCTTGTCTTCAATTGGGCGTCAACATTGGAATGCCGCCTAGCCATATCAGACTGTTGACGGCACTGTCACTAGAATGTGGTAGATGAAACTCGCCCCTTGTTGACTCTTCATCTTGTAGTCACGGACGCGACTTTGAGGTGACTTGGATGCTGTGGGGTAAGCGGCGTTGGTGCAATTAGGGAGCCCGATTCATTTTGAAGTCACATTTTTCATGCAGTCGTTCTTGTAGTCATATATTTGGCCATTTTCTTGTAGTGTTCACAATAATGCCAATCTCATCTCAAAAATAATACTTGGATCCACACCCGCACCATCACATACGGAATACATTAAACACACACAAAGTCATATGTACACCATTGGATGGATAATTAAACAACAAGCATCTCTCATTTGAATGCTATTTTAACATTTAGACCTTTACATGATGAAATATAGCTCCATTCCCATAGAATACGTTAATGTTTTGTAGCTTTTGAGACTTGCAAGTGGTATAAGGTAGTCTGCTCTTAAGTTGACCTTTCCAGAGCTGATTGCATTGGAGGGAAGCTAAACTCCTTGAAACAATTTTCCATAAATTTTCATTGGAAGAGAAATGGAATTGACATCCAACCTTGGAGCTTTGACCCTTAATAACTTTTGCATACAATATCCAAATGTAGTGTTCTTTGGTGCATTGGAACCTCCTTTCACTTGCCAACCTGAATATGTGAAAATTTGACCAGTTTCATAATAGCAACTAGGCTCAGTAGTAAAAAGTGACGGTTTTGGGTGTACCCACCTTACCTATATGTGGAAGAAACTATTTTAGAACCAAACTTTGTTCCTTCGTAGCTTTTGCATACAATATCCAAATGCAATGTCCTTTGTTACGTTGGAACCTCCTTCCAAGTGCCAATAAGAAAACCAATGAAAATTTGACTCAGTCTAATAATAGTAACTGGGCACAAAGCACAAAGTGGCGGTTTAGGGAGTACCCACCTCATCAGCATGTCAAATCCAACCCCCCCCCCCTATATTGGCCCCCTGAAATGGGTTTTCCTGAGTGACTCGGAAGGGTTTCAATTTGACCCCACATAGTGACTTATTCTTTCGCCTTTTACTAATCGTGGCTGGCGGTTTTGTTCCCTCTTTTGCAATGAAATCCTGTTTCATTTGTTTCCAAAAAAATAAAAATTTGAACCCCCCGACAACCCTCCCTCCCTCCGACCATTTGATCCGCACTGCAAAAGGAGTTGGAGAACCCACACCCACGCACCTGGCCATTTCCGGTGTGTTTTTCCCAGGGCATGTGATGATGGTTGGTGTGTGCCTGCCTGCCCTTGTTGTTGTTGTAGGGCAGGAGACATCTCCCCCCCTTGCCTGAGAGCATGTGCCGACTGCCACCACTCCAGTTCCGTTTGGCAAGGCCCCAGTGGCATGATGCCGGCACAATGTGGAGCGCCTGGGTGGTGACATGATGGAGGGCTCGCTCTTTTGTTTGGCTTCCTGTTTTCTTCCCCTCGCTAACTTACACAAGCCAAACCCACAAGTGCAAGCGCAAGGGGTTTTCATGGCTTCCAGCTGCGGGCGTAACTCCCACTCGCTCCCAACTCTGACAAGTTAGGCCACAAAGGACGGACTCCCGAATCATGAGCCTGTGCTGCTAACTTAGTTGGCAAAGGAGTGACCCGTCTGCGAACTGCTGGCCATGTGCGCAGAAAGCTGGAGCCTCCTTCAATGATGGAGGGGAAGGAGTGTGCGGGTGGAGAAACTGGATTGAAAAACGGTCAGAGCCCGCCCGCCCGCCCGCCCGCGAGGGCCCCGGGACACCCCCGGCACCACCTGTCCCGGACGGGCTGTAGCAGGTGGGTCCCGGACGGGCCCGACGGCCCCGACACCCCCGGGACCCACCTGCCCCGGGACACCCCCGGCACCACCCCCGGCACCACCTGCTGCGGCTGCGAAGGAGCCCAGGTAGAGAATGTTGAGATGCATATGGACGGAGCGAGAGGGAGCGAGAGTTACGAACTAAGTGGAAACAGCTGTGGATCGGTTGTAGGTGTTGACAGACAGAAGTTTAATTAACCCCTTAACGCCTCGATCCTTTTTTCTAATTTTGGCACATTTTTTGCTTAAATCTTTCTACAGAAATATATCATTTACTTACTGCAAATTGATCATTAAGGAAGGTTGTCTTTTTAAGATTCAAGTGAGTGTTACATTGGATGAATGAAAAAGTTAGTTGGACAAAACAGTGCCTTGAAGCCCTTTGTTCATTGTCTAGAAAATGGGATGTTGGAGCGTTTATTATAAGGGTTAAGAAGCTATCATACACATGCTATTGATTGTGAAACACCACTTAATATCGTGCATGCCACCATACAACACAAGAAATGTATGTCTCAGAGCTAAGGTAGCCTGCTTTCTTCAATGTATCAATAGTGTACATGTAAGGAGATGGTCACTTTTTAGTAACTACTGAGTTTCAACTTCAAAAATTTGTAACTAATTCTAAAAAAGGTCCAAAAAATATGAAAACGACTTGGGTTAGATGCCAATTCCAATTTTCTTCCTACAAATTTTTTTTGAAAATTATTTGAAGGAGTTTTGCTTCCCCCCTAAAAACAATCAATTCTTAAATGGTCAATTTAAGAGCCTTATATCTAATCAAAATGTCTCACACAACTCTATATGTTTAAAAAGAAGAGGGCAACACTTGTAGCTTCTCTAGTGAAACTTAACATGCATGGTTTAACCCCTCATTGCCTGAAGTCTAAACGAGGTCAAAAACAGCGTTGCTTTTGAAGTGTTGTAAATTTATATGTTGCTAAGTTATAGAAATTTAAACCATACAATATTGTAGTAAACATGTTGCAGATGACACAGAAAAAATTTGAAGCCATTTGACCGCATGGATTGAAAGATTATAATGTTTTAGTGTTGAAAAAAGATGCTGAAATTTTCCAAAAAACACATTTGGAGGTGAAATTCGACTTCTAAACCTACTCAAATGAAAAAACTTGAGACTATAAAGTGATTCAAAATCAACATATAAACACATTGGTGAAAAAAAATATCATTCAATTGACTCAATGTGTCTGCAAAATAGATTCGAAATGTCAAAAAATAGCATGAAAAGTTGCAAAAAACACCATGTAAGGCTAAACCTCCTCCACTAAAAAGCATCTCAGTCATTCATTACTTTTTGGATTCATGTGAAATTTTAGCCACAAAAACTAGACTAGTATGTGCAACTTTCACAAATTTTTTTATTGAAAATGGACACTGTATGAAGAAGTTACAAGCCGCCGAATTTCACTGTAATCCAAAAATGACTGGATTTTAAATTTTGAATTGCTCCCAAACATTCAAAGAAGCTTGTATTGACATGAAAATTTTACCACAATAACTAGACTAAAAGGGGAACATAACCCAACAAATTTTATTGAAAACAAACATTGTATGAAGGAGATATCCCCCCCCCCCAAGTTTCAGCCATCAAATGCAGTTTGGTGAATTCAAATTGAACTTGTGAATTTTGATTGGCTCCCATTTAATTTGTAAATCTTGTATTGATATGAAAATTTTACCACACAAACTAGAAGAGAGAGCACAACTTTACCAACAAGTTTGATTGAATTTGGATATCGAATGCAAAAGTTACAACACTTTGAATTATACATGAGGACAGTTTTTGTCCCCTTAGGCGATGAGGGATTAATGGATGGCACATTGATGGCACATTGATGCATATATTGTAATTGTGAGCTTGATTGTAGGAAAGTCACAACTTTCCAAATACAATTGTCATTTCATTTTACTACAAATGATTACCCTCATCTCATTTACTAACTAGCTCCAATTTTTTTGGGGGGGTTAAATAAGTAAAAAAAGTGGTACCCACTTCGTGAAAAAAACATTTGAAATCCAAATGTGCACAGTCAGTAGCATGTCTTCAACATGGGTTCTGGATTAGGAGCTGGAGATTACAGAAAAAGTCAATCTATGGCAGGTCGAGGTTGTTGGATTACAGTAAGCATGTTGAAAAATAATGGATCATGCAAGTTTTTCAGCTGGCAGGGGAGCATGTGCGTGCAGGTCTCTCTCTCTCATATACAGACTCTAATATACAGACTGTTGAAAATAATATTAATACAGGTTTCAACCTTACAAATGGATTGTGTACTTGTGTTGTATGCTGGGACAAGTACACTCAAATCGTTCTACAACTTAGTGACAGTGCCTTGCAGACAAATGACCGCTTGGGGCATTTAAATACACTCACAAATATATTCGCATTTTGAAAATTCAATAAGCTTAGTACATGGAAGTTGTTCCATCATATGTTGTGTACACAACATGACAGATTCTTAGGGTTATTTTTGTAGGAAATAAGCAATTATCCAGTGCTTGGTCAGAGGTGGAGTGTACCTAGCTAGTACGGTGGATCACAAAGCTGAAACTGGTAGTGCTAGCTTTTGTAATAGATCCAATGAAAGCTTTGGGTTTGTGACAATAAAAGATGGGTACAACCGAAATTCCACTCTGCCTAAAACTGCCATCATCACTCTATGCACGTCTCCAAAACCAATTTGTACGTACGTGCAATGAAAAAACAATTTTAGAGCATCTTCCAAAAAAATCTTTGATCCTTTGTAACTTTTGCATACAGGATTCAAATATTGCCTTCTTAGGTGCATTGGAAACTTTTTTCACTTGCCAATATGAAAATATGAAAATATGAAAATATGAAAATTTGACAAGTTTAATAATAGTAACTAGTCACAATAGCAAAAATTGGCGGTTTGGAGGGTGTCCACCTTAGACTAGTATGTAATGGCCACTCATATTACTTGAAGGTACTAAGACACAATGATTTTCATTTTAGGTTGCATTGTTGACTTGAATTAGGAAAAAAATGTTGAATTAGGTAGAACTATCCATTACTGACATCCACCTAATTTTGCCACCTAGAGCCCTCCCATTTGTGTTGATGACACATCTATTACTACAATCTTACCAACCTTTTATCATAATGGCAATGCACTTGGAAAGTAGACATGTCAGCCCACGCTTTAACCCCTAAAGTCCCAAGGCCATTTTTCTATCAAAAAACACTCTAAACTGCCATTTCTACTACATTTGTCCAAAAAAACAATTTTTTTTTTTGGGAACTAAACCATAGGATCTTGAACTTTACTTGTTTGAGATTATGTGGTAAGAAATTCATGAAGTTTGACTGTATAGATTGAGAGATATGAGCATTCAAAGTTGAAAAAACAATATTTTTTTGAACACAAGACTGGAGTTTTAGATGATTTTGATCTCTATTTGTGGAAAAAAAATGGTCACTATGGAATTTGAATTAAAAATTTATTGTGTTGAAGAATTGAGTTGGGAGTTTAGGAAAAAAAATTCAAAAAATAAAAACTTGATTTTCATACTTCAAAAAATTGTTAAGTAGAAGTAGGTCCAAGATTGAAAGAAAAACTAAATTGTTAATACCTCTTAGATGGGATTGAAATACAATAATCCCAACGGTGAGATTGTTTTGGCAAGCAAACTTATTTTTTTCAAGAAGATGCTTAGATTGCCTGAAAAATAAGATTGTTCATAACTTTCACATCACTAGTCAAAATGGAATGAATCAAAGCTTCAAATGTAGACAAAAGCATAATCTTTGAGAAAAAAAAAATTTAATTTCTTTTAAAAAAATTTGCAATATTTTTTGTGTTGCCCGTCAAGTTCAGTTCTAGGCTTTTTGTGGTATAACTTTTGCTTCCGGACACCAATTTAAATAGAAATTATATTCCCACAAAGCTTATCAACTTTTCTATCTTAAAAAAAAAATTCAAAAAATTAGGGTAAAATTTCAGCCCATAGGAACCTGTCCAAATTCCAAATTGTCCCCCAAGGGGACAATGGGACTTTAGGGGTTAACAAGGGTTTGCCCAAACTTCAACAAGGGTGTATTCATGCTTTAACATTTCACCTTTGAAAAATCACAAAAAATTCACTTTTTGTCATAATGTCTTCATTCTTTTTGCAAATGATTTCTCTCAAACTTTTCAATCTCTAAAAAATATGGAAGTTGACAAATAGCTTCTCCAAAGTACCTAGATAGCAAATTTGTATGGTAATGAGTAGTACGTTCTATCCTAGATCTACTATTGGAATAAATGAGTCATTAATTGTAGGAATATCAAGAGGGATTAGGGTAGAGTCCAAAAGAATTTTGGCAAAAAAGAACTCTACTTGCATATGGCAAAAGGTAAAGATTTATTTTGATCAATGGTGCAATTCGATCCCATGGTGCCAAACAAAAAGGGGCCAGCTACTTTGAACTTTACCATGCTCCTTGTGTGACCCTGACCCATTCAGCAGTGATTGTCACTTTGTTGTTTTTTATATTAACTAAAATGACCAATCCAATTTCTTAGTTAATTTTAATGTATTCCAATGTACTAATTAAAAGTAATTATGCATAATTTGAGTATATTATTAATTGTACGAAGAAGTTATGAATTTCCAATGGCTTCTTTGAAATCAAATCTTCTCCAACCATGAATGCTTCCTATTCTCCATCAAGCTGAGAGACTCCATGACGCATGCAAATGTGTTCCAAGCATACAACAATTAAGTTATTAGTAGGGATGGGTCCCCATTTAAACCCAGCCATCTCAGTGGGGGGTGGGTGCCTGCAACACCAATCGTCATCAGTTTGTACAGAAAATTTGGACAATTCGCCACATTATTAATTTGTCCTGCAAGACCCACTTTCAGGCAATTGAGGAATAGTCTTCCCAAGACAACAGAGTATGCAAGCATGACAGCAGTGATTTCCACACAAAATCACAATTAACCCGGCCCTCATTAACCCCTCATTAACCCCTGCAGTTGTCCTAAGGCATGTTTGAGTTCAAAAGCATCGTTGCTTTTGAAGTGTTATAGATCAATCGGTCACTGAGTTACAGAGATTTCAACTGTACTTGTAGTGTATGTGTTGTAGATGACTTGAATCAAAATTGGAGTCATTTGGCCACGTAGATTGCAAGATTTATAATGTTTTAGTGTTGAAAAAGGATGCTGAAATTTTCCTAACAACACATTTGGAGGTGTAATTCAATTTCTAAACCTACTCAAATGAAAAAAACTTTAAACTATAAAGTGATTCAAAACCAGCATACAAACACATTGGTGGAAGAAAATATCATTGAATTGATTCATTGTGTCTGCAAAATGACTTTGAAATGTAAAAAAAACAAAACAAGAAAAATAGCAAAAAACACATCTAAGGCTAAACCTCGTACTAAAATGCTTCTGAGTCACTCATAACTTCTTGGATTGATATGAAATTTTAGCCACATAAACTAGACTAGTATGCACAACTTTTCCAAAAACAATTATTGGAAATTGCTCATAACTTCTTGGATTGATATGCAATTTTAGCCACATAAACTAGACTAGTATGCGCAACTTTTCCAAAAAAAATTATTGGAAATTGCTCATAACTTCTTGGATTGATATGAAATTTTAGCCACATAAACTAGACTAGTATGTGCAACTTTTCCAAAAACAATTATTGGAAATTGCTCATAACTTCTTGGATTGATATGAAATTTTAGCCACATAAACTAGACTAGTATGCATAACTTTTCCAAAAACAATTATTGGAAATTGACACTGTATTCATGAAGAAGAAACAAGCCGTCAAAGTTCACTGTAATCCAAAAATGTCAAGATTTTGAACTTCAAATTGCTCCCAAACATTCAAAACAACTTGGATTGACATGAAAATTTTACCGCAATAATTAGACTTCAAGGAAAAAATAACACAACAAAATTTATTGAGAAAAAACATTGGATGAAGGAGATACAAACCTCCAAAGTTGCGGCCTTCAAATGCAGTTTGGTGAATTCAAATTGAACCTTTGAACTTTCATTGGCTTCCAAAAAATCAATACACGTTTGATTGATCTGAATTTTTTTCAAAGAGAGGAAATTTTCCTACAAGTTATATTGAATTTAGACATCGGATGCAAAATTTACAACACTTTGAATTGAATTTGAAATTATGTGAGGATACTTTTGGTCCCTTCGGCAACGAGGGGTTAACTAAAGGTAGACATGCCTATTCTATGTGATTTGTAATCGGAATATCTCGGGCCAACTCTAAAAAGGGCATATATCTTCTAGAGGTGTGCTCTTGTTTCATGAATCAAACCCAAGTAAAACTATAATTTTTGTGAATTTTTTGAAGTGGTCTATCTTGAAATTATAAAACTACCTATAGAGAGTGGCTTATAAACAATGCATAACTCCCTTTCCATGTATCTAATGACACTTAAGTATTCATCAATAAAGGATATCCACATTTGTAATTAAAAAAAACAATTTACTCTAATAACATTAAATCCAACCATTAGATCTTGATAATCTATCTCCACAAATTACAATGAATTTCATCCAAGAAGTGATGAGGATGAAACTTGAGTTTCAATCTATTAGTCATCCAGAAATTGCACATCAGAGTGCATCAGAGTGCTTCAGGGTTAACTTCCTGCTTCTCTAACAGAGAGATGTATGCTTGTCTACATTCTCAAACCTTGGAAATAACTCTCCAACTCAGAACACAGAATTCGGAAACTGGAACTGGAATATGAAGAATATTGGTTTACTAATAAGAAATGAAAAATGAGCTATTACTTTTCACAAAAGTATGCAAAATTGAGCTATTACCTCAAAGTATGCAAAATTTTCTGAAGACATATTATTCCCAATGAGTCTTATGTGAATAGAGTTATTTTGTACACTACAATAAATAAAATGGAATGCATGCCACCAATGTCTGTTACAAGGTCCTGAAGAGGTGACATTCAGCAAAAACTAGCTTCGGATATGGCATGTTTAAAGCCTAAGCTCTCTCTCCTCTGATCCTTCTGGCAAGCTGAATATCCTTGGGCATGATGGTCACCCTCTTGGCATGGATGGCACACAAGTTGGTGTCCTCAAAGAGACCCACGAGGTAAGCTTCTGCAGCTTCTTGGAGGGCAAGGACAGCATGGCTTTGGAAGCGCAAATCAGTCTGCAATCAATCAATGAACATTTCTCGTGTCAAGTAAGAAGAGTCCAAAGTTCACAGCTGTCGTTGTCGTTCAAAGTGTTCAGACCATCACATTTTGAGGCAAATTGAAATTATTCTACACATTTCATTTCAAAGCTGCAACGAGGTGTCAGAAAAAACAAAAACAAGAGTGTCAAAAAAGCTGCAACGAGAAATCACAAATAGAATCAAAGTTTTGTAACAGAGTTTCAATTAAAAAAAGATTCTAATGTTGCGCAAAGAAAGAACTCACCTTGAAATCCTGGGCAATTTCACGGACCAAACGTTGAAATGGAAGCTTCCGAATCAACAGCTCTGTGCTCTTCTGGTACTTGCGGATCTCACTGCGCATCAATCCAGTGAGTCTCATTAGTCTCATAAGAAACTCACCCAACTAAATAATTGGGGATTAAGTTGCACATCATCCAATTTTAGGACTATTAGTTAACCCCTAAAGGACCAGGGCCGTTCTTCTGTCAAAAACTACTCAAAACTGCCATTTTTGCTGCATTCATCCAAAAAAACAAAAAAAAATACTTTTTTTAGAATCTAACCGTAGGATCTTGTACTTTACTAGTCTAGTATCATGTGGTAAAAATTTCATGGAGTTTGACCGTACAGATTGGAAGATATTAGCATTCAAAGTTGAAAAAAGAAAGTTTTTTTGAACACTAGCCTGCAATTTCAGATGACTTTGAATGCCATTTGGGGAAAAAAATTACACCATGGACCTTGAATTTAAAATATTTTGTGTTGAAGAATTGAGTTGAAAGTCTAGAAAAAAAAATTAAAAAAAAACATGATTGATTTTCATTCTTTAAAAAATTGTTCAGTACAAGTAGGTCCAAGATTGAAAGAAAAACTAAATGTTTAATATCTCTAAATTGGGATTGAAACACAATAATCTCAACGGTGAGATTGTTCTAAATAGAAAAGTTAACCTTGTCAAACAATTTTTTTTGAAAAATTGTGAAAATTGCATTCAAAATTGAATCCTATAAGTTATTTTTTCAAGAAGATGCTCAAATTGCCCGAAAAACAAGATTGTTCATAACTTTCACATTACTAATCCAAATGGAATGAATCAAAGCTTCATATGTAGACAAAAATATGATCTTTAAGAAGAAAAAAATTAAAAAATTAATTTCAAATTTTTGTAGATTTATTTTTCTGCCCAGTGACATGTAAATTATGTTTAAGATGCCATAACTTTGCTCTCGGGCACCAATTGAAATAAAATTTATATTCCCACGAAGCTCATAAGTTTTCCTATCTTATGGGAAAGTTTCAAAAAAATTCACTGAAAATTGAGATCATAGGAACTTGCCCGAAATCCATTTTGTCCCCCGAGGGGACAATGGTCCTTTAGGGGTTAAGCAGGCTCATGGCTATCTATACATTATAATTTCCAGTTCCAGGCTCCATTGATTTCTTGGGTATATTGTATTCGATGTTGTCATTGGTTTCATGCTCCTCTGAGTACTTGCAGAAAAACTGAGAGCTTTGGGAATGCCATAAGTTCCTCAAACACTCCTAAGGACATTGCTAAATTTTGGAACTGTATAAACATGCTAAGCTTAATTAGGTCAAAGGTTCATGAATAGGGTTTCAAGAACTCACCGCAGAGCAACTGTTCCTGGGCGATACCGATGGGGTTTCTTGACTCCTCCGGTGGTAGGGGCAGACTTCCTGGCAGCCTGTCAATAGAGATTTGCACACAAACACTAACACCATTGAAGAGAAAGAATCACCTCCACACTATGCTCTCTTACTTGATACACTTGATATTACAACAATTTCATGTACAGATCATAACCCTAAACCATTTGTGAGAAACTATTCAGTAGCCATATTTCACCTTCGTGGCCAATTGCTTTCTTGGAGCCTTTCCTCCGGTCGACTTCCGAGCTGTTTGCTTAGTACGAGCCATTCTGTTACAGCAACAAAGTAAACTTGAGTGACGACACAAAGGCACAGATGAACATCAAAACGATACATCACCTTTATTCTCCTAATTAAAGCATAATTAGATCGCAGAGGAACAAAGACCCAACTATTGCAAATAAACAGATTTATTAGGGTTTCTTACTGAAAACTTGCAAACATAAAATATTTTCAAGCATATTTGCATGCACCAGTTTAAATGCGCAGATGCAAGAAATTTTCAAAAAGGATTGCCTCCTGAACTAGATAATTCGATGTATTCAAAATCTATTTATCACTGCAATCGGAAAATGGTTGCATCATGATTTGAGAAAAACAATACATACATCTGTGCAATTAATTAAGCAAAGAGAAATGAGTTGCTCAAAACATGGTGCACACACCTGTAAAAAGTATAATGAGTTCGTGTAAAGTGATGATCGCAGGCAAAGATAACTTATGTAAGTTACTCCGAAGGCTTCTCCTCAAGAACGTGTGACTCTCATATACTAACTAAAAACAAGACTGGGAAGAAACGAAAGGGTAAAGGTGAGTGACAAAGGGAAGAGCTCGTCTTTATATACCCTGGTTGTCAGCTTACCCTCGAGACTACCTTGCTTGGGCTCCACGGATTAGAAAATGTCATGGTTGTCAAAATTAATTCGCAATGCAAGTTAGAACCCAGAGAGCTGCTTAGTACTCAGTAAGGTAGGAGGTTCATAATTGGACCATCTAAGGGCTGGAACTGAATTTGGGGGAGGTGGAACACCTTAAAATAGTTTTCAGTAATTTTTCCTTGAAAGACAAGTGGAATTGACATCTAATCCAAGTTGTTTCATATTTTTTGGAGCTTTCTGGAATTAGTTATAAAATTTTGAAGTAGAAATGACATAGGGCTCTAAAATGGCTCACCTCCTAAAATGAACATCGTTTGTACATTGCTAAAGGCTATGAAAAATAGACATGTACAAATAGTGTACATTTAAGGAGGTGGTTCATTTTAGAGCCTCCTCCATTTCATGACCTCCTACCTTATACAAAAAAATTGGGAAAAATATTTAAGTGCCATGTCGTGGGATGTCAATATTTGAGAGTGTTATAAATTTTTTTGTGAAACTTTGGAACAAAGTTATTTTGGCAACTGAAGGATGTCCAAAAATGATTCTAATTTGTGGTATTAAGCCCAATCTTTTAACTTTACACTCGGCTTAGACATTGATATTCTGAATGATGAACAAAGTACTTTTAAGTCTATATTATATCTAAAGCAATTCTTATTCATCCGTTCATATATACCTTCTCGTTCATCTAAAGCAATTCTTAAATCTTACAAAGATAACCTTTCTTTATGACCATTTTGATGAAATTGACATAAATTATATATTTCTACAAAGATATAAGCCAAAATGTGCAAAAATCGAAGGAAGATTTAGGCTTTCAAGTGTTAAATTGGGTGTTAAATGCATAACTAGTTTCATATTGACATTTATGCCAATCTCATTAGCGTTCTTTTCTTGCAATTGAATTCTAAGTCTTTATTTCAAAAGAAATGTACTATGATTATTATTTGTTAATTGTACCCCATTATTATTTTCAATTGCTTGTGCATGTTTGAAACTTCAAGCACATCCAAATTGGAACTGCGGAAAGAGCCATATAGAGGTTTTAGAATCATTAGAAGAAGTTTGAGGGCATTAGAAGACCATTCCCGACCTGTTTCCGCGGCAGTAGCGAACGCGGCAGGCGAACGGGCTGTCAGAATTTATTTATTTTTTTCGAAAAAAATAAATAATAATAATAAATTTTAAAGTTCCTAATATATGAAAAAGTGTTAAATTTTTTTTAAATTAAAAAAAAAAAAATCTAGCTAGCGGCCTCTCGGCCACGTCGGATTGCGCTACTAGCAGCAGTTCCGACGCTACCGGACCTGTTCCCTGCTGCGGGAACTCGAGGCCTTCTAATGGCTTCAAATTTTTTCTAATGATACCTTACACAAATCCACATGTTTGTGTTTAACATCATGCACAAACATCTAGGTCATAGGAAGACCTTGTTAATATTTCTTTTGTCCTTGCTAAGAGGAGGCATCAAAGTTGGTTGCTGGTAGTGGGGGTTGAAATTCATGTTTTGCCTACTTTCAAGGACACCCTTCACGTCACAAAACTATATTCCCCATCTTCTAGGTTTGATCAAAAACCACCCCTCGGGATTAGATTTTGAGCATCTCTGGAAGATGGGAAATATAGTTTTTGCAACTTGAAAGGGGTCTCTTTGAAATTAGGCAAAACTTGAATTTCAATCCTTCCAACTTGATGCCTACTAAAGTTTATATCATACTAGTTTTGGGAGAATTTTCACCACATTTATCCCATAACAGTTATATCTTGAAGCAATTTCACCACATCGCGTGTTTTATAGAAAGTTAGCAAGTATGGATTTTCAATTTTGGGGATAAAGATTTGTAAGAGATGAAAACTTGGCCATCCATCCAAATGAGAACGAGTTATTGGCTCAAAGCTTGTATACACCTAATATTATATCATATGTATGTATCTGTAATTCTATATATTAAAAAAATATGAGCTATTTTTTTATATGTAATGGTTTTAAATATGTAATTAATCCATTTTTGTTTGAAAATTGTATTTTTTGGTGAAGTGACATTGTTATTTGTGAAAAAGTTGTATATTTAGGAGATGAATTTTTTTCTCCCTTATTCTCATAATATATGCTATCATGAAAAAAAAGATAGAAAATCTTTTAAGCTTTGTGAAAGATATTAGAGGTCAAGATAAGAAGGAGCTCTAATTAGTACTTTTGAAATGCCTTAGTAATGACTACCTCCCACTTATATTTTGCCTAGGGCATTAATTCTTCAAATTCCTCTTTATTTTAACCACACTATTAGAAAATTCAGTTTTTCTATCGATTTGGTCACGTTAATTTGGTTCACTTTTTTGTTGATTTGGACACTAATCTATTGATCTGGGCAAAAATCAATAGAAAAATTAACCAAATCAATGTGACCAAATCAATAGAAAAATTGAATTTTCTAATAGTGCCACTACACTTTAGAAAAACATGTTGATATTGCTTTCCTTCAATCAAATTTGGAAAAATCAACATTCATAGCCAACAAATAAATAATACACCGAGCATTAAAAAAAAATTTGATTTTTGATTTTACAAAGTCTAAATTAAGCATGAAATTGGAAATTTCACAATTTTTTTTTTCTAAGAGTGATTAGGGTATGTCAAAAAAACTCATAATTTTTTATCCTATTATTGTAGGAAATCTTTTTATTTTAGGGAATTTCATTGCATCTTGCATGTCTAAATCAAAAAATTTCAATAGAATAATTTTGAGTTTATTTTAAATACATTTATTCAATGAAATCTTAAACTCATTAATTTATTGACTTTCAAAATTTTGGAGCTCAACCCATAAAGTCCCAAGGTCTTTTTTTTCACTCAAAATTGTCATTTCTATTGCAAAGAGCAAAGAAATTTTAGAATTTTTTTTGGCATATCTAACCTTAGGAATCTTAAACTAGAATAGTATAAGCATATAAAGAAAAATGTCTTTTTTACACCTTGTATGACTAAATAATAAGACTTGAATCTTTTTAGCTTAAATTTTTGCACTGCAAATTGTAATTTAAAACTTTTCTATGTTGAAGAATTGAGTTGAGCACCTACACCCATCCAACACCACCCCATTAATTTTCATTCTTTAAGAATTTATAAAGTTGAAGCAAATATGAGATAGAAGAAAAAACTAAATTTTTTAATAGCTCTATGATGGAATTGAATCACACTAAAACTAGATTGTTTAAGCAAACATATTAAACCTTATGGAACACTTTTTTTGAAATTTTTAAAAATTGAGTTCAATAACAAATTTAATATGTTATTTTCTCAAGAAGATGCCATGATTGCCCACAAAACAAAAGCTCTATAACTTTCACATCACTAATCCAAATGGAGTGAATTAAAGCTTTCTACAAAGACAAAAAAATATAATTAGTGAAAAGAAAAGAAAAGAATTATTTCAAGTTTTTATAGATGTTTTTTTTGTTGACAAGCAAGTTTGAATATGTGCTTAGGATGGCATAACTTTTGCTCATGGCCATTGATTATAATAAAAATTGTGTTCCTAGAAAGTTAACTTGTTTTTCTATCTTTAATAAGAAGTTTTAACAAATTGTGCCAAAAATTGTGATCATAGGAATTTGCTTGAACTTTCATTTGTCCCTTGAAGAAACAATCAGAAATTAGGGATTAAAAACACCTAAAATTTGATTATAGCCTAAGAGGTTGTAGAACCAGAATATATATTGTTCTTCACTATTAAACATATTTTTTTCTTACAAGTGCTAGAGTAAAAATTGTAAGATTTAAAGAAAAATCATAATAAATTAAACTTTCTTTTTGTAGAGTATATATCTATGCTATGCATTTGATCTATGTATAACATTTTTCAATCTTCTCTTTCCATTGTTGTCTATAACTTGATCTTCTTATTCCCTGAAGGTTCAAAGTTTTAGAATGAATTTTTAGAATTTCGGGCAAATTCTTAGGGTGTCAAATTCTACAATAATTTTATGAAACTTCTATTGGAGGTAAAAAAATGTACTTGCTTTCTAAGAATTATTATTTTTTTTTTATCACCTCCTACGGAAAAAAAAATAATGCCCTACTAAGCTCAAAATGCTCTACTCTTGGCAAAAGAAAAAAAACTCAAAAACTCAATTCAATTTTTTTTTCTTTATAGATTATATTCATGTCTATATAGAAAGTTTTGATTGATTCAATTTGGATTAGCCATGTGAAAGTTATGAAAAGTCTTGTTTTGTGGGCAATCAAGGCATCTTTTTGAAAAGAATTATATAGGATTTGTTTCTAGAGCTCAATTTTCATAATTTATCAAAACAAGAAGGTCTATCAAGTTTAGATTACTTGCTACAATAATCTCATTATTAGGATTGACATGTTTCAATTCCATTTTAGAACTACTTGTGATTTAATTTTCCCTTCCATCTCATATCTACTTCTACTTAATAATTTTTTAAAGGATGAAAATCAATTTCTTTATTAAAAAAAAAAATTCTTTAAAATCTGAATTCAATTTTTCACTTTAAAGTTAAAAACCTCAAAACTTTGTAATGAAAAAAATTAAGTCTGAAACCTAAGATTGTTAAATTCAAAAAAAACTTTTTTTTACTTTAAATACTAATATCTTACAAATTGCATAGTCAAAGTTTATGAAATTTTCTCCACATATTCTCATACAAATCTTAGGTTTATACAAGATCAAGATCCTATGGTTGAATATGTAAAAAAGTATTTTTTTTAATTTTATAGCTCATATAGCACTAGAAAATGATAGTTTTGAATTTATAGTAAAAATATAGTCATGAACCTTTAAAGGTTAACCCCTAACTTCCTAATCAACCATATATAGTTAATGCAAAATTTTAGACTTATTTTGGTGTATGCAATTAAATTCCTTTAATTGTTTAAAAAAAATTTACGAGTAGTTTTGAAGGTTAACTATTGTAAGCTTTTATTTTTCATTGAAAAAAGTAAATATTTGATTTTTGAGGGATTCTCAAAGGTATATATGTACCACAAGTGGAATAGTAAAGCTTGCCACATTGATGCTTGAGCTAGCCATCAAAGATTGTGTTCTCTTCTCAAGCCTGCTTTGGGAGCAGAAGTTATGTTAAAATACAAGCACGTAGGAATAAAGAAGATTGAAGCTAATAATCAAAGTAGAATTGAAGAAAGAAACTGATCAAGTAAATAGGCCGCTTATTTTATAGTTGTATAGGCCCCTAATATCCCCTCGCAAAATCCCTAATATACTTTGTTTAGGCCATATTGAGGTCAACGTGAAGAAAGTTTTGCCCTACTTTGTACTTGCTGATTATAAATTTCTTAGCTCTATTCTAATTCTATATTTTTGAAACCAAATTTGGAATCAAAGTTTTAAAAATAGAAAATAATTCATGCTTCATTTTTGTAATTTTTGCAATTTGTCTTGGTCTTCACAGTAATTGTATGAAATCCATCTTATTTTTGGCCTCTAGTCTCCTGAAGGGTTTATTTTTTAGTCATAAATTTTGTTTATTACTTTGATTCATTTGAGATGCCAAAACTAAGAAGCTCACATAGGTGGTTCAAAATGTATACCTTTTTTTAATTTATTTATAAATTCATGATTTCCATTTGCTAAAATGAGAAAAATATTCTCCCTACTACAAACAATTTGCAATTCTATTGAATTCCTTATTTTGATAGTTTTAGGTGTTTTCACTTTAATTGGCTTACAATTTCATTAAAAATGCAAATATCTAAAATCCAAAATTATTTTGGTTATAAATCAAAAATGTTAATCACATTAACATTATATTGGTTCTAAAACTGGCAACCAAGGTCATGGTTGTCTATTATGTTAACTTGTGCATAGTGTGACAATTTGTTGTCACTATTTCAATCATGAAAATGTGACTTATTCATCCCAAATTTGGAAGCAATCTAGAGTTTAAAATCCATTTTGGAGAATATAGAGAAAATATCATGTTTCTTTTGCATTGAGGGTGGTGTTGTAATATTTTCAAATTTAATTTTCAAATGTCAAAGCTATAGAAAGTACTACCTTGCAAATGCAAATGATTTTTGATGGCCATTTTCCACCATCCCTCTTGAATCAAATTTGATTGAGCACATAGATGTCCAATTGAAGCAAAACAATCAGATCAGTTAAGGTAGGAAGGCCATTTTGACCATTTGGTCAATGCGCGTGTGTAGTTCTACTTATTGGATTCATAATTTATTTATTTTACAAAAGAATCATAAATTAGGGAGTATTTTACATGTATTTTAGTCAACTCATTTTTGGAATAGGAAAGAAACATTATAGGTGGTCAAAGCAAAATCATATAGCTTCCCAATATTGTGGGCTCTAGAAAGAGACTATTCTTGCCCCTTTTAGATGCTTATATGGCTCTCTAAATTTCCTAAATAATTCCATTGACAATCCAAAAGTGTATTTTGAGATTGTGGAATAATGAATGAAGTGTACCTTTTGCCATGTGCAGAAGGTCCATAGTGAAGTTCATTGAATTCATGAAATGGCCATTTTTTAACTCAATTTCAACCTTTTAAGCCCCAATTCTACATTGTGTGAAATTTGAACTATATTAGGACGCACGAGAGCAAAATTGGGTTTTGGACTAGGGGTTCGACTTGGACTGCAGTCCATAATATGTTTTGGTTACCTTAAATGCACCCAACTATCACTGTCTTTAAATTTTTTGATTCTTATGCAACAAATATTTATTAGCATACATGTTCAAGTCATTTTTAGAATTTTAGTCAATGTAATGCATTGGGAGCATGGATTTTATTTTCAATTTTCCATCATATAGTAGTCTAATTTGCAATCATGATTGGAGTGATATACAAAGCTAGCACAGGCATAGCCTATATGACCATCTTCTCAATTGTCTTCCTACCTACACCTATAATTTGTCCAAAATTTCAACCTTTAACTTTCAATCTTGAAATGTTGGGCCGATCAAAAACTGTTGTAGATAGAGACAAAAGGTCCATAATGGCTAAGCCTACCTTATTTATATCAAATATGTAGAATCTTATAATATGTTACTTTTAATGCAATGGGTTCAATCCTAGTTTGTGCCAAAAAAAATTTAAAAGAAATTGTGTCTACAAATTATGGATGATCTAAGTTTATGTATATTCCTCCAAATGTGGCAATATCATTCTACTTTGAAATTCTATTGGGTGATTCTTAGCAATTCCATCCATTCAAGATTGAACAATTTGTCACCAAACATTCCATCTTTCCAAATCGCAATTTCAAAAATTTGGTTGGCACGATTTTGATGTCTACAATTTGTGATATATACTAGATGTAGGTACACCTTTTCTAAAAAACAAATTTTTTGTGAAGAATGAGAAGTTCAAGAGTAAAAATAGGAGCCAATAGGGAGCCACTCTACATGAAGAAGGTGTGACACTCCTTTTGTGTCGTGAGAGCAAGAATGAGAAGTGTTTGTCTAAGGAAGATGTTGCTTTGATACTGCACTAAGATGTTGCGTGTTTGATGTTACACAAGAATATCTTATAGATGCTGAGCATCGATTGGTTAGTGATTGTTGTTACTGTTGTGATGGAGGTACCTTCTTAGCAACTTAAGTGAATGCAACACACAAAGGTGTAGACAAGGTGAAGAAATCTTCTTCATGCTCATTCTTCACTCCCAGAAGAAAAGAATAGCTATTTTCAATCTTCAAAAAATGGGATTTTTGCAAGCCACGAAAAGCCAATGCAAGACTGCGACATATATCCCCATTCTTTTGAAGATTGAGAATAGGATGAAGGTGTGAAGTAGGAGGTCCATAAATCACCCTTTTAAGAGCTTGGATTTTGGGGAGGTTAAGCGTCTTGAAATATTTTTCAGTAAAATTTCCTTGAAAGACAAGTGGTATTGGCATCTAACCCAAGTCGTTTCATATTTTTTGAGCTTTGTGGAATTAGTTATGAAATTTTGAAGTTGAAATGGCATAGGGCTCTAAAATCGCCCACCTCCTCAAATGTACTTTGTTTGTACATTGTTGAAGGCTATGAAAAAGTAACATGCACAAATAGTGTACATTTGAATAGGTGGGCGATTTTAGAGCATGTGCTCTTTTAGAACCTACCCCTAGTGTCTTCACCAAGGTCTACAGTTTCAGGCCACAAACTGGTCCACATATGGCCCATTAATGTTCCAGTCCCTGCGTCGTGAAACGTGCCAAAGGGTCCTTCGGAATACCGCCAAAGGCGCCAATGCAACGAAACCGACGTTCCAAATCGCCGCTCAGCAAAATCCCTGATCGTGGATCATGCGAAACGGGACTTCACGAGATCGAATTGTCCTGTCAGTCACGCATTCCATTCATAAAGTGTGGACAGTCCTTCAACAGATCGACCCACTCGATCTTATATTCATAGTTCCATCATGCATGATGCGGCCACGTTTTAGCATACCACGTCGAAGATTTGAGGCATAGCTCCCACATAGCTAGATTTGCCCACCACTTTCCATTCCTGTATCCCACGAGGCGTGGCAAGTTTCCACTAAAGTTCCAGATTCTAACAGAAGGCTAAGATCGTCGTCTGGCTACGTACCAGAAGGCTCCTGCAAACTCGATCCTCCAAAACTTACTTGCAAGCTACGAGTTCGATCATACACTGTTTCATCACACAGAGTACTTATATACATTCTGCAGTCAAGTACTTGCATACATTGCAGTTCTGTGGTCAAGTTCTTCAGTCAAGTCATTCCATTAGAACAAGTTCTAGACTTCAAATCTGCAGCTGGCCATGGCGTTGAAGCTGATCCGACGCCCTTGCACTTTGTCCATCATCGTGGTTGTGCTCCTTACTCTTCGAGCTTTCGTCACCCACTCTGCTGCTCGCCCTCTTGGCGACAAAACCACGGTCCAGGATGAAGAGGTAACCACTTAGACAGATGGTCATCTTTGCTAATCAGGCGTGTGCAGTATGTTTCAGTGCTTCAAAATGGTGGCATTAATTAGAATGCCCATTGCAAGTTCTGAAAGCTAGAAACGCCATTGAAACTGCGTCAATTAATTTCACTGAAAGAAGCTGGCCACTTTAGCTATTGTAGGCACACATGTACTGTAGAGTCGGGAACTTCAGCTGCAGAGAGTCCCTATTGGAGTCATCTAGGGGTGCCTTTGTATATATACTGGAAAATTGTGACATTAGAATGCCCAAGTTCTGATAGCTAGAAACACCTGTCCATTGAAACTGCGTCAATTTCAAAGAAATTAGTCATTTTGGGGACACATGTAGAATCGGGAAACACAGCTTCAGGATATTCAAAAGTCATCTTGGTCGATGCCTGCGAATACTGAGTAGTGATGTAAGTCGTATAATTTAGTACAGACTGTTTTTTATCACATCTTTCGCTCAAGTACTTTAAGTATGGGCGCTTGAAGGAATCGACCTAGCTCGACTACAGTTGTGAGTCCTGAAGCTAATTATATTCTGCTCACTTAATTTCGATTGTGCAGTACATGACGAGCGCTGAAATGCAGAAGCGGTACGTTCGACCCGAAGGTGCAGTAGAAGCCGAAATTGAAGGTGCCGGAGGAGACGAAGGTGACCACGGCGGGGGAATTCAGTGGAACCGAGGAGAATGGAACGAAGGAGGAGGATGGGATGAAGGAGGCAACTGGGACAAAGGTGGAGGATGGAACAATCGACCCCCATGGGCTGCACCAGCTGCAAAAGGCAGTCAGTAATCAATTTGAAACTCAGGCTTATTATGAAAGTTGACATCATTCCACTACAACACATGGCAGGCTCCATGGTAAGTGATGTGGAGTTTGCTTGACTGCTGTGTACATACGTGCTCCGAGTCAGTTGAATCGGTCTCTTGAATTGTAGAATATTGAAACGCAAAGGGAAAGTTGTTGAGTGTGCAATTGGAAAGATGTGAGTTTGAATTTACACTCGATAAGCATAGATTGCAGGCTAGGTAGTCAGGTAGACATTGTACATGGGTTATTACAATATCGCTTACATATTAGCGTGTTGTGTTTGAAGAATTTAATATCCATGGATCTCAGTGAAAGGCTTTGTGAACGACCTCAAAGCCCAGAATTATAACTCAAGTCCATATCTAGGGCATCGAGGCTGATATGATTTCAACTTAAAGCCTGAGGAATTTTATGTCTCCGTACAGGGATTTTGGCTTGATCCTTCAATTCAATTCAAGCCTTGGTCCTGGAACTTCAGATTAGTCCTTCAATCAATATCATGCCTTCAGTTGTTGGTTGTGGAATCTCGCATGATCATGCAATTCATATCAAGGGGCTTTCCTTTCTTTTTTCACTTTTGAATATGGATTATATGTCTCGGAGGGCTATGTCCAGTACTTTGATAACACATCTGTAAGACCAAGCAGTTTCTACACAGCCTCTCACACAGCTAAACACCAAAATTAACTATGATCTACATACGTGAATTATGACAGTCCTAGTAGAAGGATCTAGTGGCTGAATTTCACTGTCTAAATTACATCTACAAGCTACGATCTAATTGGTCCTAGTTCTTGGTGAAATTTTGAGAGGTAGACCCCATTTGGGAATTGGGCTTGGATTTATGCTAATCGGTTCCTGAGGGTAGAGAAGGGACCACTGAATCCTTGTAACTACGTGGTGGAAGTATAAGAGCATCTCCATTTTTGCATACTCAAACCCTGGGCTAGTGTGAGGCCCACTTCCAAATGCAAGATGATATGTATATGGCTGTGGCCCTGCGCATGCGCCTTCGAACCGAGAGGGGTCAGATTTCTCCGGGTCAGGGAAGAATTCAGGGACTTTGTGTGATCTATTCGCACTATAAATCATCTGCAATTCAGTGCAAGCATCCACTTGTTACACGATCCTTCTGGAGCATAAGTCAACAATTGAGGACTATTTTATCACTAAATTTCAGCACGCTCTGAAGAATAGTGAGGTAAGTTTGGAGTACCTCTCGCTAATTTCAATGAATAGACTCGAAATGACTGGAAAACCTTGTTTTACAGAAAACCATCTCGAAGAAACAAGGTTCAGTCTCAATTTCGTCAATTTCGTTAAATTGGCATGATTGTGGGCGCCAATTTTGTGACATTCATCAGCACAACGCTCTACAAACTAGGACAGGAATAGAGATTTGCAAAGTTCCTTAAACGTGTCAAAGTCGATTAATGCAAATGAGGAGGAACCCTAAACAAGTAGAAAAATGAACCCAAATTATTAATAAAAATTTGATTTTGAGTTTCTGCAAGAGAGAGTTTGTGATAGAATGAGCTCAGACGCATGTTGAAGCATTTGACCGCAGTCATCTTGCACCACCTCCACAGCTTCCGCACGACCGCACTACCAGCGTGTTCGTCTGCAGCTTGGAATACCTCTAATACCTCTGTTGTCAGTGCTCAGAAATCCAATGGTTAATATTTTTCACAATTATTTCCATTGCTGCATACTGGAAAAAGTAGTTTTTACTTTTGTGTGGTTAAAATTAAAAATTTCAAGCACATTCATATGCAAAAAGAAAATATCAAAGTAAGACGACTCATTGAAAACCTCCATTGTCAAGAAGTTAGTAGGCCTCGAGGAGTTAAGAAGGTTTTGAATGAATGGTGTGGAATTAAAATTTGAGAGTTCTATCATTAGAAGCGGCTCTAAAAAGACTTAAAATAGACACAATAAATATCAAGAGTTAGACTTTGGAGTGATTCCAAGAAACACTTGTACTAATTTGTGTCATATGGTGCATAGCAATTGGGTTTAGGTACAAAACTTTTAGAGTTCTACTTGGATTGGGATGAAATTTTTACTGAGGATGCAAAAGGAAAACATGGTTCTACCATTTGGGGGTCGGGATCATAAATAAAATGACTATATGGAATATTACTCCCAAAGGAGTCTATTACACTTGACATTTCAATAATTTTTTTAGGAATTACAATTTGAAATTTTTACAGCTTCATTCCATGACTCCCTCACCCTTTCATGTAGAAGGATTTCAAAAAATAGCATTGCAAAGGTCTTAGACTCTTGCTTGAAGAGGTTGGCAATTTGAGGGTTCTAGTGGTATATGAAGGATTGAAAATTTGACTTTTTTTCATTACATGCCTTTCTAGGAAAATTCACAACAATGACCACAAAAAAGTTGTAAAAAAAAGCCCCATTTTTTAATTTATTTTTTCAACTAGGACACACAATTTCTAATGAAGTTTGCCCAAATAGTATCGGAGTGTAATTCTAATCACTACAAAGTACTCATCAATACCCACCAAATATATCTTAGAAAAGAGAAAGGACAAAAAGTGAATTTCATTTGTTTGTGTGGATAGATAGAGGACACATGTGACTAAACCACAAAAATCAAAGAAAAAATGGATGGTCCAAATCCCCTCAACTCAACCAGAAAGGCCTTGACAAATCATAGTTACTATACAATCGTTAATTGTTTCACAAGATTAACACTTTCAATCTTAAGATCCCTAAGTTATTGTTTTCCACCAGAGACTGATTGGCGTCACTGGAGATTAACTGTTGTTTGTTTTTAGAGCTTTGTGTAGATTTGGGACAAGATTTTGGAGCTACAATCACACTAATTTAATGAAATTGATGATGAGAGAAAGTTGAGTCATGCAATCACATATTCAAGAAGAAGAGCGTGAATAGAACCAGTCTCTTCTTGGTGAAAATCATCATCTTTTTTATTGCAAGAGAACGGTGAGTACATCATGCGATCACATAGTAGTCAGTCATATCTTTGATGTCGTAAAATTGGCTTGCTTCTGCCTCCAAAATTCAAATAGAAGTCTACACAAAGCTCCTAAATCTAAACCCAATATAGATTTATGTTTCAGTTTGCGCATTCAGGAAGTGTTGAAGTGGTGGAATACCACCAACTGAACGAAACAGACTTCGCATTCAAGAAGAGGAAGAGCCAAATTAGAAATAATTATAATCTTTTCATTTTTATTTTGTAGACTTAAATGAAAATTCTACTCTTTTGTTGCATAATGTTATGTAATTAATAAGGTCGATCAAGTAGCTTGATTTAGAGCATCTTCTAGTTCATCGCGAGCATCATACAAGGCATTCAACCTCGTGAGTGCGGCCTCAAGGTCGTCCAGGATTTCATCCAAACAATCCATTTTCGCTCGATGGAGCTCACTGTTTCTGCCATTGCCGTCCATGCCCCGAGAATTCAATCAAAGGTTGCGTCACCTGCGAATAGCTTGAGTTATAACCCCCAAGCTAATGCTGCGTGCAGCAGAGGAAGATGGGCGCAGGCAATCGCCAGCCCCAAAACCAAACAAATGGCCTACATTGCCATGGGGGGATGGGGGATGGCAGATTGTACATGCCCAAAGCTGCGTTTGTTTGCGTCTGCGTAATCCTTGTAGGTGGATTGGGCCGCAGAGGGATGTCCATGTCGGAAGATACCTTAGCCACAGCCGCGGCTAGGCGGGTTGTGTTGGGAGCAGCCACAACTGTAGTCAGGCGGGTTGTGTTGAGAGCAACCACAGCCCTAGCCGGTACGGACACTACCAAGTAGGGGCGACGAGGGGTAGCGATAAAGAAAGAAGCCGCAGTGGGACGGGGAGGGACTGGGGTGTTGGAAACAGGCACAACCACCGCAGCAGTGGGATGGAGAGAGGTGGCAGTGTCGGGGGTAGCCGCTGCCACTGCTGTTGTAGTGGCAGTGGTTGTTGGCCGTTCAGTTCTAGACCTGGGTGATTCTACGTTGTCGTAGCCGTAGATGGGAACAATGTTGAATCCTTCTCTTAACGCCATTCCACAAACTGGGCATAACTTTGCAATTGTTGTGCCAGATTGGACCCTAGGACCCTGCTGCGGCCATGATCGATACAGACATGGCCAACAGAATACATGACCACAGCAAGCTGCAAGAGGACTGTTGGACATGCTGCGTAAGCAGATGTTGTATGTCAACCCTAATTGAGTCCTAGGACCTCTCGACTGGGTCGAATGAGAACTTCCATCCATGTTGGAGTATCTTCTTGAATTATGAATGTCAATTCTTGAAGTTTAATAACAGCTTCAATCATCACTTCCAATGATTTTCAACCCTTGAAGTTTGATAGTAGCTTCAATCGTCACTTTGCAGAAAATAACTTGATGGAAAAAGCATACGTAATTGTAATAAACAATCCTGCAAGCAGTAATGCGCAATCTGGAGTGTTAGGAAATCATGCACCAGCAACACTTAACGCATTTGGAGATGAAAGATACATCCGAACTCAAAAAAGTAAATATTCTAAGGCATTCTATAACATGGAGTATGACAAACTACTAAAATTGTAGCATTCTCATTACATATGAGTATTAAAAGCCAGGCCTGGCATACTTAGGCCCACTAGAAGAAAAACATGTCCGGCACAACCAACTACTATGCAACTAGTGCCCTATGCAACTGTCATGCAACTAGTTTCCTCTCTATTTGCACCAAAATCTAATGTAGTTGTTTTGTGTCATTGTTTTACAACATTCATTCATTGTTTTAGTTGCAAAGTAGTCATTCTGTAGTTGCAAAAAAAGACTAGAAAACAACTAGTGTCCTATGCAACTATTATGCAACTGTAAAATGACCATAGTTGTTTCCTAGTTGTATGCTAGTTGTTTCTTAGTTGCACTCTAGTTGTTTCCTAGTTGCTTTCAAAGTTCGTTCCCATTCGTGTTATATCAATTGACCCATATCAATTGTAAAGAGTACCATTAGATTGAACATATAAGACTTGTAAGTTGTTATAGTCTTATGTAATGAATTCTTTTGATAGAATTCTAAGATTTCTATAATTTGTGGGTTTCTACAATTTGTAGATTTTGTATATAAGAATTTAAAAAATAATTAAAATTCAAGAAATTTTATAATCTAGGAAATTGAATTTTGAAATCTAGGAAGAAGGTAGATCTGAAATTTTGAAATCTAGGAAGAGGGTAGATTTGAAATTTTGAAATCTAGAAAAAGATAGATTTGAAATTCAAAAATCTAAGAAAAAGGTAGTTCTGAAATTCTAAAATCTAGAAAGGAGGTAGATCTGAAAATTTGAAATCTACAAATCATTGAGATTTATATTTTAAAGTTTACAAATCTACAAGTTGCAAGCAAGTTGCAAACAAGTTGCACACAAGGATGAAGTTCTTTGTATGGTGTCGGATGACAAAAAACCTTGCAACTAGACTGCAACTAATGCGACTTGTCCACTGCAACTACAGACTCTACATTGTCACCTAGTTGCAAACGTCCTATGCAACTACAAAATGAGTTGCATACTGTAGTTGCAAAACCCCTCATTTTCTTCTAGTGGCCTGAAGTTTCAAAAGGGCATATAAAAAAGTGCTAAGTTTGGGGGACATTTCTATTTTAATAGCTATGTCGATACAACTTCTGCAACACTGATACTAAACCTAATCACTCATAAGAGTGTATTGCATATGAATCAACAGGGACAAACGATTTTCGTGAATGCAAACCAATATAGGACGATGAAATCCTACCTAAGGACAAACCAGTTAGTGTCCCTTTCAATTCCAATATAGTCCACTGCAGCTCTACTTCGTTTTTTCTCGTACAAATTCAAATCGCACACAAGTTGAAATCTGTGTTTATGGCACTAGGGTCGTTGTCCTTTTATTTGCCTTAGTGGATTCCAGTCTCGGTAGCAACACTTGGTCTGCATCGAGCATACGAAGCCTTGGTACACTATAAGAAACCCGTGTTTTTTTTGACACGCAAATTCTGCATGCTCATGTCTAGAGCGATATCCATCCATGTCCAATCAGACATCCAAATTTTTGCGTTCATTAAGACATGGAAAAAACATCAAAAATCTACCCAGACATCACATGTCCAGAGCCTAATGTCAAAAAAAACATTGGTCAATGGGGTTCTGAAATTGTGCCATCTGTCATGCCATGTGAGGACGGGATGCCAAGTCGGATTTTTTTTCATCCATTACCCGTGAGTGACGTGTCATGACGATGTGGCTTATTTTTTGGGTGTGACGCAGCACTGTTTTGGAGCCTGAAAACAGGTCTAGAAGGAATGCTACTATGTCATAAATGATGACCACACAGACATTATGTCGTCTTCTAGGATGTTTGTGAAGACATCTTAATAGACATTCTATATCCGCAATGACGTCATGTTGTCATTCAAGACGTTGTTCTCGTCACATACACTGTGAAGAGAGACGTCTAATTTGGTTTTCATTATACCGAACGCGATATGTCCATGACTTTTGTGTTGTCCCTGTGGATGTTGTTTGTGACATGGGGCGTAGCTCTGAAAGCAATAGCGTGCACTGTATAGAACACCTGCAACTCGCTTTAGATATACACCATACATAATATAAAATACATACGTACATAATACAACATACATAATATAAATTATATACATACATGATACATAATATAAAATACATACATACATCATAATAAACCTCCCTGTAAGTCCTTAGTAGTAGAGGACGAACTGGCAGTTACAATGGATGAAGAGGCAAACGAGGCGGACGGAGCGGACAGGGCACAGATGGGAAGGCAGACGGGGCAGACGGACAAACGGGCGGACGGGTAGACGGACGGAGATGACGGTTTACGGTCGGGGCGGACAGATACATGGATGAGGCGGACGGGCGGACAAGAGGACGGACGGGGTAGTTTCAGGGGAGGTCCCCTTCTTTTTAAAAAACCCCACATTATGATTTATCACTTCACAAGTTTACATCTTGCAATCTACATGGTCAAGAATTCTGAAATTTTTACACAACCTTCCAAAGCCTGCGACAATCTCTAGGCTCACATTTGGCTCTTGTGGTTCCCTGAGGATACATGATTTTGGATTTGAAACATAAATGGTGGTAAATCTGGGCAATCCATGGGGCTGATTGTATTGTATTGGTGATTGACAGGCACCATGGTGCCGAAGAAGAACATGAAGAAGAAGAAGAGGAAGCTAGCAGGTGAATCTAGCGGTGGTGGTGTGGGAGGAAACAATTTGCCTCTGGATTAGTATTCCATGATTGCAGAGGAGAACCTTGTGCAGCCACCGCGAGTGGAGGCTACTCATGTAGTCCTGTTGTACACGTTGTGTACGGGGAGTCACTGCTGAGGAAGGTAGAGTGGTGTATTCCGAACGACCCTATTCCTGAGGGTTGGCTCCAGCGTTGGGTGGAAGACTCTCATAAGAAGTGGCGTCTTCCAAAATCTGTGTAGCTTACTGACCTTAAGGGACGCCTGGTTCTAGATGGTGCTAAGACCTTTCAAGAGATCAGAGATGGCAAGGGTTTGGTGGTAGTGGAGCTTGCTCTCCATCACATGGACCGTGGCTTTGTGGATCAGTTGGCTATGGCAAACACCACGGTGCTTAGTATGGAGGCGAGCCTTAGGTTGAAGATAACGGAGATGGTGACGGCGATGGATGCGAAGATGGAGAACATGAAGAGCATCTTCAACATGAAGATGATGTCCAATGTGTTGGACGAGCAGGCCTCAGTGTAGGCCACAAACAAAAAGGTGCAAGAGTTGGAGGTGAAGGTGCAGGAGGTAGAGGTAAAAGTGTATAAACTGGAGGCGAAGGTGGAGGACCAGGAAGAGGTCATCTATTTCCTGAGGAAGGAAATGGTTCTCTCCAACAAAATGAAGTTAAGGGTTCGCATTGACCTTGGCGAGGGGGGCAGTGGAGTATGCCATAGGAAGAACTAAACCCGATAGAGACACCTGGTCCACTTTCATATCTAGTTTCTCACCGGTAGAGTGGACCATTGCGAGAGTCTTGGGGAAGTTGGTGATGGATCTCCTCGTGGATGGTGCACATGATTTCAATGCTTCCATCCACACTATTGCAGCAATTGAAATTGTCACTATAAGAAAACTGTGTTTTTGGAGATTTAGAGATTTAGACATCCGCACGTCTTTGTTGACGTTTTTCTACATCTGCAAGGACATCTAAAAAATCGCGTCCTGCACAGATGTGCCAAAAACATCTAAAATCTGGCCGGACATTACAAAATTTTCACTAAACATTACAAAAAACATGGGTCAACGGGGTCCTGAAAGGTCGCCATGTGGCTGCCATCTAAGTGCTACACATGCACAGGAAGCCATGTAGGATTTTTTTTCATCCATTTCCATCCATGACGTGGCATCTGAGGTGGCATTTGACATTGCATTTAGTAAGGATGATGTGGCATGCCACGTCAACACATTTCTTTGCCACGTCAACGCATTTTTCTATTGTTTAAGAAATTTAATATTGTTTTTGAAGACATCAACTTAGACGTCTAGATGTTTTCTAAGACGTCATTGTAGATGTCTAGACATTTATTGAAACATCAACTTAAACATCTAGATGTTGTGGGATGTCATTGTAGATGTCCTCATTTCACCATGAATATATATTTCTTGCAACGTCCAATGTGATTTAGAAGAACAAAATGATGTCACCTTTGACATTTATGTGGTCAAATGCGCTATTTGGCATAATGTCAATATGGACAATTACACAAGTCCTACATAATGCACATTCAAATTTCATAATATACAATACAACATTTCATATATAGTACACCATATATAATATACCATACATAATATACTATATACAATACATAGTATGCCATACAAAATACACTATACTAAGAATTATGTCATATGACTCCAAATGTATTTCAAAAATGTCCAATACAACATGTCATACATAGTACACCATATACAATACAAAATACACCATACAAAATATGCCAAACAAAATACACCATATTTGGATATTATAGTACATGGCTTTAAAAGCCACTTGATGTGATTATATAGAGAGGAGAAGACAACCTCTTTATACAAGAGGGGTGGTGGAAAGTTAGACAAACAATATGGGATATGGGAAAACACAAGAACTGTTATAAGTAGAATTGCAGACTACATTTAAACGTCTAGACATTTTCTAAGATGTCATGGAAAACACCAAAAGTACATGTTGATGTCTCCTATGATGTTGGTATCAACACTAATATAAGTAGATGTTGTAGGTAGTTGTCTTTGCAAACTTAGACATCAATAAAAAAGCATCAGTGTTGACATTTGTAGTTCTCATATGTGGTGTTAAGGCATTGCATACAATTGTTTAGATCAGTGCTCTAAATGATACCAAGCAATGTATTATGCGAGGAATACATCTTGACAAAGGCCTAGAGATGGAAGGGATGTGGAGTTTTTTGTCTATAGTCAAGGTTCTTGCAACCACAAAGAGTTGTTTGTTATCCACCCTAAGTAAAATCTTACCTTTTGCGGAGTGGTTGGCATTCGTGAGAAAGGAAATTGAACATTTTGAAAAGTTGTGTGCCAAACAGAGGTTAGGAGTGATAGAAGGCACTATACTCTACCCAATCCATCCCGAACATGGTTCAATTGCAAAATGATAGGGACTTTGATGGAATACAACCAATGCAAGAAGTTGAGGACCCAATGCAGCATTCCATAGATGAAAAAAGAGCCTACTTTGTCATTGTAGGTGACAACGCAATTCTTGAGGTTGAAGCCAAAAACACTCAAAACTGCCATATCTATAGCAAAGAGTGAAAAATATGAATTTTTTTTCCATATCTAATCATAGGATCTTACATCTAACAAGTATGAGAGTGTGTGGAAAAAAAAATAGAATTTTTGACTGCACAGATTGCAAGATATCTGAGTTTAAAGTGAAAAAAACAAGTTTTTCAACACCTTGCAGGACTAGATTTTTTTACTTTGAACATTTTTAACTTAAAACTTTTGCACTACAAAATTTTGAGCTTTAAATCTTTATGGTGGAGAATTGAGTTGAGAGTCTAGGGGAAAAAGAAATTCAAAAAAACTTAAGTATCATTCTTAAGAAAATTGTTAAATAGAAATAGGTACAAGATAGTAGGAAAATCTAAAATATTAATATATTTTAGATGGAACAAAAATGCACTAATTCCAATGCTGGGATTGTTCTAGAAAGTAAATCAGACCATGTGAAAAAAAATTGAAAAAAAAAAAAAATTGCATTCAGAAATGAATCCTACAAGTTATTTTTTTCAAAAAGATGCTCTAACTGCCCGAAAAACAAGAATGTCCACAACTTGCTCATAACAAATCCAAATGAAATGAATCAAAGCTTTCTAGATAGACAAAAATGTAATCTATGAGGAAAAAATATTAAAAATAAATTCAAATTTTTGTCTATTTTTTTTTTGCTGCCGGATTGCTCATCCCCTCATTTGAGCTTATTTGGTCATAACTTTTGTTCTTGGTCACTGATTGTGAAAAAATTATATTCCCACGAAGCTTATCAGTTTTTCCATCTCCAAAAGAAGTTTAAGAAAATCACAACAAAATTTCAGCTCGTAAATACCTACCCAAAAACGCATTTGTCCCCCGAGGGGACAATGGTCTTTTAGGGGTAATACGTCCATGTTCTTTGCATATATGTGTGATAGCTTGCAAATGTCATGTAGAACATCTAAAGGATAGGGCACCTTGTCTACTTCTATGTCTCCTACAAGGAACCGTTGTCTTGAAAACATTCATTGAGTGACAAAAGTAATGATTGTGGATGTTGGGTGTAATGTGTATGTGACATCATCTGAACATGGAAGGTTCACTATAAGAAAACCGCATTTTTTTGAACGTCAGCAACAAACAAGGATGTTTTTCAAAACAAGAGCACAAAGATGGGATTGCAGCCATAGGAGGTAGAATTGAGTTGGATGTTTCAAAAAACGTTTGCATGTCACAGGTGGAACAAGTTGATGTCCTATGCAACGCCGCAACGGTAATGTTTTAAAAGACATCAAGAAAAACATAGTTGTGTTTTGTACAACGTCCAAGAAAACACATAAATGCCACGTTGGCAAGAGCTTTTGGTTTAACTTTGGTTAAATTAGAGAAAGTTACTATGGATTGAGGTAAAACCCTAACCAAATGTAAAATGCAAGGGAAGGTCAACCATTAGACAAAAAAATAATTTTAATTAAAAAAAATTTAAAAAATTTAAAAAGTGCCAAGTGATGTGGCATTTGATTTACTTTTTATTTTTTATTTTTTATTTTCATTTGGCTTGGGTGCATCCCAACTCCATGATAATAAAAAATAAATCATAGTATAAACTAAACTTGGCAAACTTCACTTTACAGTCTTCACTTAAATGGACTCAAATTCAAAAAATATCAAAAAATATAGCATCCAACAAGGATGACGTGACATGCCACATCAGCACACTTAGACACCATTCAAAAAGTTTAATAGTGTTTTTTTAGACATCAACTGAGACATCAATTGAGACGTCTAGATGTTTTTTGCAATATCAACTAAGATGTCAAGTTTGACAACTTTGTATAATTTTGAAAAATTACATATCCCATATAGTTTGTCATGCCTCCTACTGCCCTACTTGTATAAATAGTATGTCTTTTCATGTCTATTTACACACAATAATTGGCTTTTAAGTCAAGTGACATAAATACCAAATATTGTGTATGGTGTATTTTGTACAATGTACTATATATTTTGTATGGGCTATTTTTATGGTGTATGTCAAAGTTGATGTTGCAAAATGTTTGGATGTCAAAGTTGACATCTCAGAAAATGTCTCAAAAGACATCTGAATAGATGTCACCAAAAACAATGTCAAATTTTTTGTTGATGTCTAAGTTGATGTTACTCAAAACAACATTAATTTTCTCAGACAATGTCACGTCAAATGCCACGTCAGCATTTTTCATGTCCACGTCATTGAATTTTCATATCATATACCATGTTATATGCCACATTAGCTTTTTTCCCCAAACTACCTGCCCATTATCTTTTTTTTTCACCTTGGCAATTATTTTCTCCTAGACTACAGTAATTTCTACTAATTTACCTACGGTTAAAATGGACTAGAGATGCTGATGTGGAAATGATTGTTTTCTCGGACAATCTTTGAAACATCATTATGTCTGCAGTCATGTTTTTAACGACATAGTTGTTGACCATAATTTTCCTCTATTTTCTACAACATCCACATAAACGTATACTTTCATTGTATCTGTCTAGTAAACATCTCAATGTTCATGTGGACATAGTATGTCTAGCCAAAGACATGCTGCGTTTTGGATCTGACATCCAAAAAAACACAGTTTTCTTATAGTGTGTAGAGAGCATTGCTGCCATGCCCAATGGATGGAGGCGTTTGGCATGGGAACATATATTCTTTCTAGCTTTTAGGGTGCATGTGTCGGACTTGATCTTCTCGAAAGACGGCTAGTGTAGTTGTGATAGTGTTTCTACTTGATTGTAGAGATTTTTGTAAGACTTAGTCTTGAGAACACTCTGCAAATTTGATCGTTCCTACTACTTTTGTCGATTTGTACTCGATGGATTCCTTTGTCAGTTTCATCATTTCTTTGTTTTCATCGTCTCGTCTGTCTTCACATTCCTCTTAAATCCTATACAATTGATTCTCTTTGGCGATGACTACCTACACAAGATCCCACTCAAAAACATCATCTCCAGTCTTGACCTAAACTCAGTTTTTCTTGCACTAAAACTCAAGCAGATTGATGTGAACTCCGGAAGAAGAAGACCATGACCCAGAGGTATCTTTTTTAATCAAATTGAATGTTTGCTTTCCATCTACTTGATAGGCTTTGCTGTTGAATTTCGTGGATGCTAAACACCATGTTGGTTTGAATTTGGATTTCTCAATTATTCAAGTTATCTGGGACTGACATTGTAAACAATGCTTGAGTTTAGGAAAAGTAGGGTTTCGTGTCTTTTGAGTCGATGTTGAATCTCTCGGTGCTTGTGAGTGTGGTTACATAGTCCAATCTTGCTCTTGAATTCAACGCTTCTGTGAGATTGTCTTGAAATTGGAGTAGGAAGCGTGTAAGATCTTTGAGCTGGATATTTGGTTGAAATTCTAGGGTTCGTCGTTTGGATCGTCATGAAGTTGGTTGCGTGTGTTGAACAGATGGGAGAAATTAGAGTTTAGGGTTTTAAACCCTAAAACACACTATCCATTGATTCTTCATACCAGATGCAACATAGAGGAATACATCAAATCGCTTGCTGCCCCACCTCAAACTCAGACAAGAGACTAAAGAAGGCACGTTTTCTCAAATTTTCTCACGTCTTCGCAAGAAAATATGAGAAAATACATAGCCACCAATACCGATGTAATAATGTATAATGAAAAGCACCTAAACCTGAGGACGCAGTGCAAGTACAACAGACCTAACAATCAAACACTTGATGTTGGTAGCATCAGAAGATGCCACGTTGGGTTTAGTCATGGCAAATCCGGAGCGAATCTCTCCTTTCAGCACAGGTTTCAACCATTGCCTTTGCTGCTGAGGGTTTTTATATCTTAACAACACCTAAGCGTCATGAACACCATCTCAAACTTGATTATTGACCATTAGAACTTGACTATGGCACTGAGTTAATGCTATAGTAAATACAACTTCAAATACACTACTGTCTAGTTGCTCTAGAAATTCCTTTCCTACGATTAATCATAACCTTATACAACATCTCAATACAATACTGTTATTGGATGAATAAACTATTAATACCTCTATGTTTCTTGTGTCGGGAGGACTACAATTGAACATTTGGAGAGCCCACATAGACCGCCCTAGAATTTCACATAAATGAGCATACTCCAAATTGCTCAATCTAGCTCCTACTAGCCAATCAGCTACATCCTTAGACCGTAAGGCTTTCTCATCATCGAATAGCAGCTTTGATGCCAGAGTTGCATTGTCTGCCTGTGTTTCGCAAAACTTAGCAACTTAGTGGCCTGATGCCAACTAATCCAGGGCATGTATGCAGAAAACTGTATTTTAAACACCTCCATTATCCCATCACCATCAAGGCTGAAACTATGGAACAAAGTTATTACAATACTTGTATCCAAAGATTCCAAACACCTTCTGCTTTCGCCAACTTCTTCAACCTCTCCTCGGTCGGATGGATAGTCCACCTATCACTAGAGGAGTACATCACCTCTTTGAGCTCCTTTTCACTTGGATAAATATGATGTTCCAGAAAGGAGAGCAACCTCTTCCTTATCTCTTGCACCCTTGCCGAAGGAGTGAACCCCAGAGGATTTTGATTGCTACTTTCAAATCCGATAATCCTTGCATGCGGCTCCATAATAGCTGGTTCCATGATAGAAAGAAAAGATAAAGCAAATGCTGCACACTACTGCTATAATTGCATGGAGGAGATTCAAATTTTTATTTACAAGCTGGAATAACATATCAATAATTGCCACAATATGACTGACCAACATGCTATCTGGGCAATCAACTAACTTACATTTTGGTAGGTAAAACTAGTGAGCGATTATAACCTCAGAGAAACGACACTTCAAGCTAGAAACATAACCACATTAATTCATACCTTGACATTTATAGCATAGCCATCACATCAAGGACAATAACTGGATAAGGAAAAGATCAGACGTTCTTTGTGGAAAGTATCGAACATGTTGAATGTCATGCTAAATACGTTATAAGTAGGTAATTTTTCACGAATTACCTAAAACAAAGTTTGGAGGAAGGGGTGGCAATATTGGCCCTTGTTTCACCAATCTAAGTGCAGTCGTAGCGAAGTATAGCGCCATTTTTCCTGAGTCTTCTAATCGCTTACCACCTGAAGCATTACCCTATCAAATTCAGGAAATTGTTAGCCACTGGCACAATTCATACGTCAGAACCTCATCAACACGTAATAATCATCTAAAAATGAAACAACAAGAAATTGCAGACTTGGCGCTGAGATTATAGTCCAAAGTACAGAAATACACTAAATGAGAAGAGGTTGTATCCTACATGAAGATATGAATGATTAATATTATAAGTTATCTTTCACGTCATGTGTGTCAATTGAGCAAGGACGAGTAGTCTACTGTTTAGGGTGTTGAGATTCAACAAGCCCAGTAAACCCACTTGGAAATCCAATCCTTAAAGTTACTATTGAACGGCGTAAGGGAAAGTCAGCAAGTAAGCTCGACAAACCTGAAGCACCCGCAAGTAAACTCCATCCAAAATAGCAGCATATCAAAATAGTGAAAGGGCGGTGTAGAAATTCGACGTGTTAGCTGGCGAATCGAACATAGTTTCCTATGAATTAGTATTGGGATTTTAATCCTCTAGTGAATCCTTGAGTTTTCTATCAACCTCATGTGTATTCTATTCGGTGATGCCCACCATCGATACTTCTTCTACCGTGACCTCATGCACTTCTAGTAGTCGAGGAGCCCATCGACTATTCAGTCTCCGGTGAGAACAGATCCATGCACGGTGTCTCTCAGCAGCTGTAGATGATAGAGTAGTTTGACGTCGGACATTTGCTTGAAGCTGGTGAGTTGCGGCACGAGCATTTGTTATTAGAGCTCTTTTCCTTTCACACTCACTGGAAAGGCCAAATTAGGCCTTGTGGCTACCATGGCATACATCAAACAACCAACCGCTGCCTTGTAAGGCATACCTTGCATTTTAGCCCTCATCTCTCCAAATTCAGCATCCAAGAGCTTGGGCAACTTCACATGAGTGTCAAGTGGTGTACCTATGGCTTTGCACTCCTCCATGCTGAAGTGCTTGAAAATTTCTTCAAGGTACTTGCATTGGCTCATGGTGATGGTGCAGGTAGCCCTATCCCTCTTGAACTCCACTCCAAGGCAATAGCTTAGCTTTCCAAGATCAGTCATCTCATACTCCTCCTTGAGCATAGCCTTCACTTCAAGCATCTTGATCATGCTACTTCCAAGGAGGATCAGATCATCCATATATAAGATCACAATCACCAAAAACTCACAACTTTGCATGGTATACAAAAAGTGATCAACATGGCTTCTTTGGAAGCCCTTCTTCACAAACATGGCATCAATATCTTCATACCATGCTCTCCCCAATTGCTTCAACTCGGGAAGTGCCTTCTTCAACTTGCACTTGAGATGCTCTTGGCCTTCTTGCACAAAAACTTAGGGCTGATCTATGTAGATGACCTCTTTGAACTTGGGGTTAAGAAAAGCTGTCTTCACATCCATTTGGTGCATCTCCAAGTCCAAGGCTACCCCAAGAGTCACAACACACGGGATGGTGCTAAACTTGGCAACGGGGGCAAAAGTCTCATTAAAATCCACCCACTCCACTTGGAAAACCCCCCTAGCAACCAACCTTGCCTTGTACCTCACAACATGATCCAAAGCATCCCTTTTGGTGGAGAAAACCTACTTATAACCTACACTAGATCTCTTGGAAGGAAGGGGTGCAAGTTCCTATGTCCCTTTGGCAATGAGGGCTTTGTACTTCTCTTGCATGGCCAACTCCCACTTGTTTGCATCCTCACAATGCAACACCTCTCCAAGTGTGGATGGATTTCCAAGGAAGGCCACATTGGCTTGTTCTTCATGTTGTGGGGGGAAGAATGTGATTCAGCCACCAATCTCCAAGCGGCTTGCGGGTCCTTGTTGGATAACATGGCTCTTTTTGCTCCTCCAAGGGCTGATCTTGCTCTTCTAAGGGTTGATCATGCTCTTGCTCCCTTGGTAAAGAGCTTGGAGAAGGGGCTGATGATCTCTTCATTTGGGGTGTGGCCACCTTCTTCTTAGGCTCAACCAACTCTTCATCTTCTTCAACTTCATCTTTTATGTGCACTCTTGTATTGAGATTACAATGTTATAAATGGATGAAAGGCTTTACTTAGATGGTAGGAAGATACCAAGGCCCATGAGTGGGCTCAACATAAAGTAGAAGCCTTTCACTAGTTATCCACACACCATGTGGGATAACTAACTACAATGGGCTGCCTTTGCCTACAAGCAATACCCAATGCACTCTAAGGCTAACAAAGAGTCTAATGCTACTCCTAGGGTTGTGTATGTACATGGTCTATACTAATATGTACATGATCTTCAACACTCCCACTTTGCGAGTGGTCAAAGGCTCGAAGGCCCATCTTCCTAATCAAGTTTTGGTGTTGTGGCTTCCCAAGGGCCTTCGTCAGCACATCAACAACCATAGCTTGGGTACGCACATACTTGAGCTCAATCACCTCAGCCTCCACTCGTTCATGAATGAAATGGTGTTGCACATCAATGTGCTTCATACGAGAGTGGTGAGTGGGATTCTTGGCCAAAGCAATGGCCCCTTGGTTGTCACACCAAATTGTGTGCTCCCCTCTTGGACAAGGCCAACATCAGCCAAGAGTTACCTCAACCAAATGGCCTCCTTGGTGCATTGGCTCATGGCCATGTATTCAGCCTCCGTTGTAGAAAGAGCCTCCGTTGATCTAAAATGAAGTCTTGGAGATAGGATATCTTATTTTTTGATGTGTGCGGTACTTCATTTTCAGGTCATGATAAGGACACTTAGGGAAAGTCTGATCGGTTGGTATACAGGAACTCAAACACCCTCGAAGCCGAGTTTCTCAAGAGACTGTAAGACCTCGAAGGAGAGTCTCTCTAGAGACTGTCTCTGAATCAGGATATGAATATTGATTGTGGATAATTTTTAGACATATGGGTGGTCAACTAATTGGGAAGTGAATGGAACTCAAGGATCAAATATGCAAAGTTTTCTTTTTGTGATTACTGAAGTGCTCGAACCGCGGGTGCGTACTCTATATATCATCGTCTCGCTCATCCAGATTATAGGAAGAGTTTGAGATTTCCTCAAAATAGCTTTGCAACTTGCAACCCGGATGAGAGATTCGGTCACTAACCTTCCTGGAATGCAAAGGGTTCCGTCCACTGGGACCTTCTAACACCGTTTTCGGCGAGTCATAGCTCTCTACATGATCCTCAAAGCTTATGTCACACTCCACCTGCAACTCTTGACTCTGTAGCCTGTATTGTTCACAGACGCTTTCCAAACCAAGTGCTGGCGAACTGGGAGCCTCATTCTGCTCCTCGGCTGTTTGGAAATCCCCCCTTTCATGCAGAGACTCGCCTGGCCAAGCAAGATCACCGAACAGTGATGATAATTCCGCTCCAGGGCTATCATCTATAGTATCACATTCTTCCACAAGGTGAACTTGGTCGGAGACAGTGTGGGCCACAGCACATCTGCGAGAGGAAGGGTTGTTGCTTGCGCAGGAACAGAGGTGGTCAAGCAAGTAATCCTCGGTTTCGACGTCGCTTGGTGTGCTATATCGTGGAGTACTTTGTTCTAAAGGAAGCTCATCGCCGGTGCAAGTGCCAACTCCCGGAGCTGAGGACTGGTTTGTGGTGGTTTCATTCGACTGACGAGAGCTTTTTGGAGAAGCTACCTCGTGGTCATTGTCTTCTTGATGAAGAACGTGACGTTCCCGACGGTGTAGCTCATTGATGTATTCGTCCAGCATGAGCTCAATTCCACAGCTTGCGTGAATGGCTGAAAGTTTGGCCCACGTGCAGCGACGCCCGGCCATGGCCGCCTTCCTTAGCTCATTCGGTGACTGGTCGTCATGCAGAGTGAAGGTGGCCTGGACACAATAACAACCATGTTGAGCGCATGTTGGCCATGAGAAGTTAAAAGAGTAGTTGAACAGTGGCCTTCCTTAGCTCAATCGCAGGATTAATGAGTCACCTGAGAAAATGTGATTGGCAAGATGATATTGATATCACCTTCCCATTTCTGTGCACAGTGGCTTGTAAGACCTCGCAGCCTGACCCCCATATCTAACAGCTGAGTGCAACGATGCTTGACCTCCATCTCCATCAAATTCAGAAGCTGCAAGTCATTTCACCCAACGGTGATCAAAATGAGCCATAACCCTAATTTGGTGGAAGGCCATCTTAACAAAAGTCATTGCAAACTTGGCCTCGGGAAGATCCTGGAGCTAGTAGAGAACCCACCCTCGTAAAGAGGTGTTCTAGAAAACCTAGCCAAATGACAACTGGTAGGGTTTAGGGTAGAAACTGTCTTAAATGGCATTACAATTAACATAGTTTAAAATGACTAGGTTTTGGGGAGAGGGGGAATTTCTACTAGTAAATGAACAGTCAGAAACCTTGGGATGTGGATTCTAACCTTGGCTACAAGAGATGAGCGCTCTTGAATGGACTCCTTGAAATGCAGCCACGGTGCCGTGTAAGGACTGGCCTGACTAACGATGAAATGGTTGACGTTGAAAAGCTCCCGAACCTGTCGATAGGGGATCTCTGTTTCTAAGCTTGTTTGACTGCCTGCCTTCGCAAAGGTTACCTGCCTCCGCAATCAACATAAAATATGCTATCAGCATCATGCATCATTACTCAAGTATAGAATCTAGCTCAAAAGAAGACATCATGTTTTTAAGAAGCCTTGGAATTTAAGGTTGAGGACACTAAAACCGGTAGCACTGACTTGATCCCAATTCCTCCCAATTCCTCTAATGATTCCTGTTATCATCACCAACTGATCTCTTCCATGGCATTTAGTTGGCCTTCAATTAGCAAGTTACGCGTAAGAAAGCATGACTTGGTCATGTATCTATGGCCATTGATCTTTGAATGGAAATAGGGTTGTCTAGTATCAGTTCAAAGTGGTCTACAACCTCCCATTTTGATCTATTTCATACATTTAGTGATAAAACAATTTAATCTCAAGAGAATTTGGCCCTTTTACCCGAAGTGCTATCTCTATTGAGCTCAAGAGAGATCTCCCAATGGAAGCACAATCTTAAGTATTTGTTAAAATGTGAAAAATAATATTCTCTATCCTATTCTAAGATGAACTTGCTTTCACAAAAATTAATATGCATCATACGAAAACTCACTTTTGTTGGAGGAACGTATGGCACAATTCGGTCAAACCGATCCTTGATCATGAGCTCAGGTCGGTGGAGAAGGCCATACGGCGGCACACACGACACTGCAACAGCGCTCCAGATAACAACATGAGGAGAAGCCAAATAATTCAAAAACTGCGCAGGCTGGTGACCCAGAGGACAAGCAGGAACCGAGATTCCCAAGATGCGACCCGACAAGTCAAAGGCCTCTTCAAAGGTAAGATCTCCCAAGAGTTCCTGCATGCTTTGCTCAAGCTTCTCAATTTCATACGGTCTAGTATCTTGAGTTCTTAGCCGATATGCTGCGACGTAAACTGTGCTCAGTTTCGCATAGAAGTCCATTGGGAGCGACGGGTCATCAAAGAAGTGTCGAAGCTCGGAGGCCGTCCGAGTGGTTGCAAACGACGCCACGATTGCGCCCAGGTTTGCGCCCACAATCACACTGGGAAGGAGCTGGTGCTCTACTAGAGTCCGAAACACTGATGAATGAAATGTTCCAAGTGCCACATGGCCACTGAACACCAGGGCTGTCCTTCCAAATCGTTGCCGTGTCTCGGTTAAAAAGGTTAGCTTCTCTTCTAGAGAAAATTCGTCTACATTCATTTCGCATACTGCTCGAATCTGAGTTCTGCCACAACATGCTAGCATTAGCTCATGGAAACACCAGCGTATTGACCTCTGTATATGGCTAATTGTTAAATCCATTACCAGAAAGTCTCCATTGGGTCTGTTCTGGGACTCCAAGGAGACTGATTGGTTCCCTGACGTCATCTTGAGCTTAACAGAAACAAATGAAGGCGGAATCAGTCTGAACAGAAACTACAAAAATTAAGTTTCAAATAAAGTTTCAAATATACTTCGTTCCATTGGCTTGGGAGTTGAATAGAAAAATATATGACTATTTCTGTGACAAGTGGTCTTATTCAATAATAACATTTTGATTCTTTCAGATATGTCAACTTCATCTTTCTAATACAAAATATCAATGTATTATCATCCAAAAGTTGCAAAAAATGGGAAAACCAATTTTGACAAGCTACTTTGCATTGCTTGCTTAATTCAGTTATTGGGGAAACAGTGAAGAACTATAACCCCTAAAGGACTAAGGAACCCACTTTTAGAATATATTAATTTTATTGAATTTTATAGATTGATGCCTATTCAAAAACATTTGAACCATTGAATTCCAAATAATGAGGTGAAAGTTATGAGGAGTTCTAGTTTGCGTGCAATGAAGGTAGAAAAAACATATAAAGTTGTTTTTTGAACTCAATATTGAATATATTCTCAACCCATTTTCCAGCATATAATTGACTAAAAATGCACAAGTTATAAATGCACAAGTTATGGGATCACATATGTGTATTTTTATAAAAATGTTGAGAGACAACTTCACCTTTTAGAAGGACAAGAAAAAACTACATTTTGAAGTTTAGGCACATTGAACTTGCAATTGGTGGGGATATTTACTCTAAAATTTTGGAATGCTATACCTAAACAAGTTAACTAAAAGATACTACAACTGGATTCATTTAAAAATAAATATAGATGAAGATTTTAGTCTTGTTTTGGAGGTGAGTATTTTGAAGCAGTTTTGAGCCCCTAAACATCAAAGAACTTTAGGGGATAAACTTTGAGGTTCATTTTCATATATGATATGATCCCAAATCAAAAAAACAGTAACCGGGAAAAAAATATATATATGTGCGCCAAAATTAGAGTCAAGCATGAGAAAAAAATGCTGGACGATAACCTCCTGCGTGAAAAGAATTACATTTTGATAACATACCTGACTTCTTTGATGTAGTCACGAATGACCACAGGAACTTCACTCCTGTGCTTGTGAAGGTCGCGATTACACATATTTCCAAGGTGCCGTATGAGGTCAGCCCGCAAACAGAAAAGAATCTCATCAGTGGTCCCTTCCTTGCGCCGCAATTGCAGTTCCCGTAGCTTTCCCTGGACGTATGCCTCATCATATAGCTTTGCTTCATTAACATCACTCTCGAAGTGAAGCATGCTAGCTGCATGAGTCCAGTCGTTGTACGTAATTGCTGTGCTCATTAAATTCCTCCAGTATCTGCTGCGAGACACTATGTCCGCCTCTTTGGTCTTCCGCCATTTCGCTTGCAGCTTAAAAAGAGTAACAAGAATGGTGACTGTGGATGCCCCCGCGAATAGCCATTTCTTATAGACTGGCCCCGTGTGTGTCCATAACCAATGGGACAGCACAATCAAAAGTACTACTAGTGACAGCCAGCACCCTCGTCGAAGGTATAGAAGGTAAAGCTCTCGATTCCAACTCGATCGCAATTCCAGTTTCTACAAACCGAGTACGTTATGATTTACACCAGAGAGAGCAACAAGTCCGCTTTTTGAAATCTACAATTTTGTAGAGGAAAAATTATTACATGTGGAATCGAAAGAAAGCATATTAAAATTCCCTTCGATTTAAGACGAAACTAAATAAAGACAGTCCAATATTTCAATGACAAGCATTCTCAAGCGATTCAGGGCATTTTACCTCAGAGGAATCCTGCTCAATTGGTGTTGGTGCTCTTCCTTGGTTACTTGCGTTCCTACTCGGTAGAAAAGCTAGAATTGATCAGTGGAATTAAAACAAAATGGTATTTTTGAGGCGTCAGACTATTTCTTAGCTGATAGCCAGGAGAAAATTTATTTTAATTGTCTTTACCCTACTGAAGTACCTCTGAAAACTAGGACAGATTTTTATTGTAATTTTGGGCAACTACTGGGTTTTTTTCAAAGATCGCTGAAAACTGCCAATCTTTTTCATTTATTGACCGACAAATGAACTGTTCTTCACTAATTCTGGTGATACAAAACGAGGCCTCATCTAAATTGTGTATTTCACAATATGATCAATCGAATTGGACAACTAAAAACCATGAATCCTTGTCTTAAATTATAGCTTAAAACAGTACACAAACCTGGATGTAAACAACCGCCGCGTCAACCAACCCAACATCCAGCCACAGCCTTGGCCTACTAAGATTGATAGAGAGGACCCGGTAGATGGATACAGAAATGACAATGCAATTTGAGTCACAGGTACTGCCATGATAAGCGCTGCCAAGATCCAAGTTGTCGAATCTGTACAAAGACGGCACAAATTACGCAACATCTCTTTCCCGAAGCCAAGTCCTCATAACGATAAAAGTTGACGAAGATCTCTACGCTCTTCAAGAACTCGGGGAAAGTCACAAGGAAAAAGATTTCAAATCATCCTTGAAAGTGGACCTGAACACCCTTGTGCCTTCTAAACAGGACGTATCATCCAGGAGTATGTATTCAGCTCAGTCAACAAAACAAACAGGGAGAAATTGAGGGATTGCCTTCAATTATAATACATTTGATAAAGTCGCATGATTAATTATGGGTTGCGATTATGTACCAGTACTAGAAGAGAAATTTTCATTCGTAGAGACTACTTTGACACGTTCACATTGAACAGATATCAAAGAGTCATTAACTGCAACTGTCTTCGAAGCGTATACGTACAGATCTTGATGAAGGACGTCTGGAGGACATGCCACAGACAGTGCTTCCAGTTCTTCCGAATCCTGTTCATGGACACAGCAACACTGAGTTCAAGGTTTCACCTACTACGATTCAAGAGCCTTTACTTCCTGCTTGACGACGTTTATCAAACTGAAGTGTTTGAGGAACTTTTCTTGAACATGCTTCAGGTAATCTTCTAGTAAGCCCAATTACTCATCTCCCTGTACTTTTTGTTAAGAAATCTTCTCTATTTTAAAGACTAGTCATTCTGAGCTTATTCCGTCTGATTTAATGCCGTGCGGGATCAATCTCTTTCTGGGCCATGATCTCTCTATTTTCAGTACATTTGCCTCTTATCCTGAATAGTGATAGCAACAGAAAGACATGGCAAAGGACGGGGAAAGAATGCTGTCAAGATACAAACGAGACTGCTGATTTGGTGTCACTCTTAAGACAGAAATTTACTTGTGGAACTGAGAAGGCGAATACTGTGGGTAGAATGTTTCACAAAGGCTCACCCGAGATGATTTTGATTTAGTCAATAGTCTAATACTTTGATCATGGGTTTGCGCGATCAGATCAGCTTCATTCAGGTGAAGTCCCCTGATTTCAAGCATTTCAACTGCAACAGGTTTAGGTCAGTACCAGCAAGATAGGTTTATTGAAATGTAGCAGCCGAACCCTGAGCTGGAAAAAAAATACATAAAACAGAGATATGTGCAATTACCAGCTGAGGATTGGCTGGCGCTCGTGATGACTGGTACATGGAGCCCACGAAGCTTAACAAGCTTCACTTCTCCCATCGAAGACCCTGCGAGCTGATCCATTAGACTTTCCAAAGATTATCTAGGAAATATATCCAGAAAATCAACCCGTTTGTGATACGCCAACACTTATTTTTGGAACTGCATCTACGACGTGATGATATTTTTTCGTCTCACTAGTAGAAAAAATCCTTGTGGTATTAACCTAAGTCTAGCTCCATTAAACCTTACCAAGTGTAACGCCGTTTAATTCAGCTGGGACCACATATTATATCACCAGAACCAGTGAAGACCAAGGATGCATGGTTTAATATGACCGATTCGATTGATCACATTGTGACGGAGGATAGCGTGAGGGGCTAAAATTAATACCACCAGAATAAGTATACGCATTGCATGTGCTGGTCAAAAAACAAAAAACGAAGAAATTAAAAAAGTCCCCATGTGACTTACTCAAAACTGCAACAAAAAACATGAGGCCAATTCCAAAGAGTAGCGTACCTATGATGTCCCAAAGGAAGACGCCCCATGAATTCACCTGCAACGTACACTGGGGATGCTCTTCACACGCTTCCCGTACCAGAGCTGCAGCATCATGCAGCAGGCCTTCGTGTGTCCAAGCGCTTGTCTGCACAATGGTAGAGCGCTCAAACCTCTCGACTCGCGGTGTCGACCCAAACATCTTGCGCATTTTGTCAGCCCGTTGGTAGATTTGCTCATCCGAAAGCACGCATTGGAATGTGAGCACCAAGGAACAGGAAAGCGAATGGCTGATGGGCATCCCCAGGGGACAACCCTCGTCGTCACCACCATCTTCTTCCTCAGTCATAGCCATCACAGGAACGAGAGCTGGGGCTGCATCTCCAGTTCCTAGCCAACCTTTCTCAGCCAAGAGTTCAAGCTTCCTAAGCAGCACCTCGTCCTCCACTACGGGACTAGGAGCTTGATTCGTGCCCCTGAGGCTCTTCCACCATGGAATGCTGTGATCCGACCGGCTGCAAATTCGAATCCAAACGTACAATCCATACTTGTTCAGTGCGTACATCAGAAGGAAGTGGTAGATGCCAGTTGCCACATCCCAACCCAGATTGGTCACCTCTAAGTGCTGACTCACAAATTGAACAATGATGTTCATTGTTGAAGTTGTGTTCCAGCTTCCCGGGAGCATCAAGTTGTCAGTCATTGTGCTCATTCAAGAGTAGTATTCACTCGAAACGCAAACTTGGTTGGACTCGCAAGCCTCACGCCATAGTTACCTCAAACTGGCGGATTTTTAATACTCCTGCAATATCTGACCCATCGCATCCCCAAGCATCGGCATGCACCTCAGCTTCAACAACCTCCTCAGTGACTTTCAATTGCAACCAGAAGCCACAATACTCGCGGTAGGAAATAATTGCGTTCCAAGTCGGCGCTTGTAAAATCTGTGGAGGAGAAACAGTGAACTGCTGAGCTAGTTCACGCTGCAATAAATGCGTGCTAATACTACCATAATCACGAGCGAACACAACTATGCAGAGCAATTTTGAAATTCAATTACGCTTGGTCCATAAATCCAAATCGTGCAAAACCGAATCCACACATCCCTCCTCGTCGAAAGCTTTCTAACGATCCCTCAAGTGCACGTAAGCCTCAAGTTTCATGACATAACAGCTTTGCAAAGACACCAAAACAATCCAAACTACCGTCCTTAATAGTATTATTTATGTTATTGATTTTCATGGTTCTGCCGGCCTTCTGCTAGCACGAGGTCAATGAGATCGGCAACGTGAACTTGGCAGAAATTCACAATCATCCTACAGCGATCACTTTTCCAAAGCACTCACACCCTCAGCTCTTCTCCGTCGCCAACTGCAGCCATATCCAACTGGGTACAGTACCTGCCGATTGTCAGGGCATTTCACACAAGAGACGTGCTGGAGCATCAGATCAACACACTCTGTCTATGAGCTGGGAGCACCATCCTCGCAATTGTTGTGACGACGATCACTTGCACTAAACTCTGCAGATTGAAACAACCTCTCATCGCCGTTGCCCTCTGGGTTGCAACTAGTACACCGTTTCGCTCCCAGTGCTACAGTATCCATGCAGTAGTACCTGTACCGAAGGCTGTTGAGTGTAATCACGATTCACCTTCCATGTAATGAAACTAACTATCTTCAGACCTAGTAAAAATTAGTTCACAATCTGTACTACGGAATGTCACGAAATTAACCCCTTGAATTGACTCTAAAGAAATTTAAATGACCATGTGATAGCATCCGCACTACTAGGTCTGGAATTTGATGTAAAACTCATTCGATGCATGTACGGAGTTTCACATTTTCCCTTACGAAGGTGTGTCTCATGATCCAGAGGTGACAACATCAGACTGGGGGAAAGAAACGGCCATTGCCTCAAGACTCTATTTCGTCTGCTTTGCCCCATTTCTGCATCAACGCAAGTGAAAAACCGCGTGACTCTGACGTCGAATGGCCTCTCTGTAACGTTTGTGCCCGGCGTCAGCCTAATCCACAAGTTCTAGATCAATTCTCGACAGACACAAGCGTCGTGACAGACGGTTTTGGTGATCTCCACCGCTTGAATCCCCATAGAATAGTCCTGTTGTACGACCTAGTAGCCTGACGTCAATCGTGTACTAAGTCAAGGTAGGCCCCAGAGGCCTCCCACAAATTCTCACTTCTCAACCAAAGCCGTTTCAACCACGACTAGTCAAACCTCAGAGATCTACGGATTCCGAGAACAAGCAATGTGGGCTCGAGGTTCAGGGTGCCAAGACTTGTCAAAAGCATCGACAATACGTCTGGCATTCACTATGGAGAGTATGTATGGCGCTTGATGAGTGGCTAGTCTTCCTCTACGTGTCTTTTGGTACCATACCATCTGAAATACGCTCAAGATTGTGCACATAAAGAATGGTAGGATTCCGTTTCCAAGAGTGTTGAGTCAGCTCCTTAAGAATGTACGAAGCAGAGGGTATTTAACGCACAAAAGGTCAAAAGGTCAAATTCCAAGTGAATTTCAACTATCGCAGTGAAGCTTGAGATTAAGACAGCACTTGCAAGACAGTACTCTATTTACACACTTTCCATTTATTTGAAGAGATAAATTAGGTCTCACCTCCTTTACTAGGATCGCCATCTTTACCAAATCTTCACACCTGCGGACGGCACACGGGCTCAGCGCGGATTAATGCCAAATAGGGTAATGGATGTTCACATGGTCAAGATTTTGAGACTCGCAGAAACAAGGATGCTAAGTCAGAACAGAGCGATTCTTTCAACTTGACATGGAGACAACTTGCCGATATGTACAGGATCCCAAAACATAAGAGACATAAGCAGTAACTCAAACCATACTAAAACGTTGAAACGCAATCAGTCAAGTCATGTGATGAAACGAAATCATTCTCTTCAAATAACAAATGCAGGGCAATTGCAAATCTGCACACTGCTGGACAGCAACAGAAAGTCAAGTTCGACTGATCCAACACTCGGCGCTAGAGTCATGGAGAGCACAATCAACAAGTGCAAACTCATGGTGAGCACGCGATAGAGGTTTCTCCACCAGGTACAAAAATCTTAAAATGTACAACTACCCTGAAATGTAGGTAAAATTCTACCACCCTATAGCCAAATAAAAAATGGTTGATAAATCATACTCCTCAAGTCATTCCACCCCTTGCTTTCGTTTCAGAAAGCTCCACACTCGATTTCGATTTTGGTAATACTACTCCTGTATTAGAAGACGAGGGAGCTGGAGGAACATACTTCGTAGCTCCGTCAGGGAGACCAAATACCCAGTCAAGAACGTTGAGATACTTGGACCGGAATACATCCCGTTCTTGGTCATAGCAATGCATAATAATAGCCGTCGCAGCGCTGAAAAGGAAGACATCTATTCGTTTAGGTGGAATCAAGTTGTAGCGCTCGAACACTCCCCAGTCGGCCACACAAATTGCAAAGCTTTCAATGGCTCTTGCTAAGCAATACAGGGCAAGCTCCATGCGCCGTGACTTCTTCTCAATCATCACAGACAACCCAACTGGAAACTGTTGACAGAAAAGAAGCAATGTCAGCAGGATCACACAAGTAGCATGCAATGGCAAGAGAGCATGGACATCCCAGCATGAACTAAGGTATTAAAAGACTCAGGATTCATGGTTTTGAAATGATCAATTCGATTGATCATACAGTGAAAATTACAATTCAGTCTAAGCCAAATTTTATAATACCAGAATTAGGGAAGAGCAGTGCATGGCTTGGTCAAAAATAATAATAATAATAATAATAATAATAATAATAATAATATAAAATTGTAAAATTATAAGTAAAATGTAAATAAATAAATTGAACAAAAGAAAGTTCCCATATGAGCTACTCAAAACTGCTAAAAGAAATGAGGTCCAATTTGGGCTTCTTGGTCCCTTACGGATTAAGGCAACATGAAACTAATTAAAGACTTTCGGGATCTGCAACGACATGCACATAATTGATTAAATATGTAAACATAGTAATTCCACAATTGCCAGACCAACTACCATGAATGTGGTGCAAGAGCAAAGAATTCGTACAACTGCTGTGGGAATAAGAGTCGGTGTGCAAGTTCCTGTGAATCTAAACAGAAAACAAACCCAGGCCCTGTGAACAGAGGCACCATAGAATAGTTAGTAAAAATGCTTCAGCAGCATTTAGCATGAGAGTAGAAGCAAGACCAAAAGCCAACTGTCCTGCTTTGAATTTTGTTTACTACTCCTGCGCAACAATGCCAGATCCTGCTACCACTTGCATACATCCAAAATCACCTTGAGGCCCCTGGCTTGGTTGTAAGTGCTTACCAAGCAGAAGAAGTATACACTGAGAGGAAAAGGCTAGATCTGAAAATCCCCAATACCGACTTCCATAAAATGGGTGAAGGTCTGAACCAGCCAAGAATGTAAGGATGTTACAATTTAGAAAGAAAATTCGAAACATATTTTAATACAGATCATGATCATCGCCGCTTAATGAATCTTCTACCAAAACTATAAATAATTCAACGAGTCGAAATAGTTGTGTGCGTTGCAACATGATTGACAGAAATGTCTATACCTTGCAAAGAGATCTTGTCGATGGACAAGAAGGGCAGGAACAAGGTACACAGGTACATAAACTGGCAACGATCGTAGGTATGCTTGTGCCCAGAAGGTGAAGACATGGGGCACACATCCTTGCTTCCCATGTATCATCTGCACATACATCACAGACAAACATTTTTCCAGATCTCTGTCAATCAAACATGTGGCGATATTTCCTCATTTTTAAGTAAGTCAACATAACAAGGAATGTCACGGGTATAAAACACAATTATTTTTTAGTTAAATCTATATATAATTAAACATCGTAGTTCAGAGATGCTCACTGTGCAGGGTACGGTCATTTCCGGGTTCAGTTTAATGTCAACACCCGTTGACCTATAGTGATCCTCGATATCCTTCAACGCAGTGAAAGGCTTCGTGTTGAAAGCTAATTGATTGATGCCCTTGATGATTGAGACATCTTTACCTCCATGCTTATTGAGGAACGAGACGTAAGACTTTGGTAAGCTAGACGGCTTCAAAATCCAGGCAGATCTACAAGGAAACAACAGAAAACGAAATTACAATTAGGGTATGGCACAAGATGACAAAATATAACCCCAAACGATACGGTCGGAAGTAAAACAAAATCTACACATAAACAGTTTTGCAACACATAAAAGGGAGTCTTTAAGCAATGGGATAATAAGTACATACAAAATCTGGCACGATGACAGAGACATGAGAAACGTGTCGCCATGCTTCCAAGAGAGTGGCTTAAAAAGCCAACCTGCACGCTCGCTCTTCAATCCACAGCGAGCAGCCAATACAGCTGCACGCAGAAGTATGTAAATAGCCATACTTGTATGGCGCACCTTGGGCCCAGTCAACAGCAGGGAGGGACCTACAACTGCTCCGGCAACCAAAGATCGCCACCTCGCAGTCCTAATAGGAAACACACATGAGACAAACTTCGTTTAAAGTAGAAAAGCAGTACGTACATTATTTAAGATTAATAATATTTAAATTTTTGTATATGGTTTGAAGTTTCAAATATAACACACTTCAAACCAGGCCATAATTAATTTACGACGACAATCAAAACCGGCAAAGAGTAGAACTAGTAGACCTTGCATAATACAAGAAAAGTCCTGAACCAAGAATAGCTACAGCCAAAACAAAGGATTAAAATCCAACCTCCGAGAACCTCCTAAGGCTGCAATGGTTTCCTCAACAGTGCAGAAACCTCCTGCGAAGGTTCCCAAAAATAAACCATATCGAAGTGTCTCCCTTAGTGCAGCTAAAATCGCTTGATTGTTTGTCTTATCAACTTTCAGAGACTTCCTACTGCGATACAGGGGAAACAAATGAGTGCCTTGACACAAAAAATAACACAATCCTACACACGCAACACTACATTGAACTAATACGCCAAGAAGTGCATTACTGTGGGCTACACTAGAATTTGCAGCAAGTTTTATATCTTGCTGTAACTTTCTACTTGCAACAAATTTCAATTTCATGACATTATATTAACCATTTCAATTACTAAGTTAACAATGATACTTCTAATTTAAAATTATAACTTATTAGAAATAGTTTCGCCCACAGTAATTGCACTGTACAGTATTTACCACTGCTGTACACAAACAAATCATCATTAACAATCCAGAAGACATCGATAAGAAACTTGTGCTGCTACCACGAAGGACGAGATCACAGAAGGATGGCACAATGCATCTACCTGGCAGATGATCTCTTCCTCAAACTCGCAAGGATAGTAAACAGCGAGAGACCCCCTCGAAGACCACCACCGATTACAAATCCTTTGATAGAAGCTGCAACACACCGCTCGATAGCTCTCCAACGGTTCCTCCCATCATCGTGCCCAGAAGTAGAACATTCATCCTTCGGAGGACCTCCTATAGTTTCAAAACTACTAATCTTCTCTATACCATTCGTCAGTCTAGCCAGAGTTCCCATACTCCTGGATTGTATCATTCTTCCATTCACCAACACTGCAGTGTTCTGCAATGAGTTTGGCCCAATGTAATTCGAATTAATCATCTTGTTTACCAGCAAAGGAACTATACCAGTAGCTCCATCCCTCTCATGTTGCTCTATTCCAATCCCCTCTTCAACATTTGAGGTCGCCTCCTCAGGTCGCAAGTTACCATCCATTGCTCAAGGTCTCAATCTTGCACCCTCCTGCTACAGTCATGCGGTTACAAACAGAGCGTTTCGTGAGGAAGACTTAATGTGGTGCACAGATTTTGGTTGTGCTGTACAAAAACAAAGCATACAAAAGTCAGATGAAGGCAATCCCAAGCTCAGTAATACAGAAATATTGGTGCTCCTTCGACAACCTGACTCATTACCCATTCATGAGAAAATTTATACCATGTATCCATTACCAATGATTCTCGTTTGAATTATTCACATTGGGAGTCTCTGTTCTCGAGAAGGACATAAAAGGAGCCACCTTGTGTATGATCTAAGAAGAGACAGTACCAGAGATGTACATTTCAGGGGTGGTGTCCTGAGCAACACTCATCCCAACCCATTTCTAGACTGAATAATTGAATCTCCAAAACTTCTAAGAAAACAGTCCCAAGTGATAAAAAAAAACTGAAAGAAATATCACAGATACTCATTCCACAGAATATGTTACTAGAAAACACAAATAGATACAACTTCAAGAAACCATTGTAACACAAAAAGCATCAATGTATTCATGGCTATGCAACTATTCTAATAAATACTTTTCGAAATTTCTTCATGCACTAAGTTAAGATGCCACGACATTTTTATACTATTATGTGATCAAATGACTTAAATAAAACTCTGCTCAGGTAGCCGCTACGATTACATTTAAGAGCCGGACCACCGAAAGCCATTGCATTGAAATCATCGAAACACGTCAGAAGGAACACAAACGCAAGGAAGAGAAACCCTAACACTTCAAACCAAGAAGAAATCGAAGCGTAGAGTCCAATCGCACAACCGAGTCCAATGAACTCAATCGCAAGGTTTAAAATCGCAGCATCCAAAAGCAAACACCACAGCACGATTAAAAAAATAATTCAGTCCAAGTATTAACAAGAACTAAAAGAAAGAACAGAGCAATTCTCTACAACATCCCATCAAGAAACCATAAAAACTTATCAGAAATTCAAGAAACCATCCTAACAAAACAAGAATCATATGTCTATATTCCTACGCACCGCTACTGATGGCCGTCGAAATTTTCTCATGCAATGGCCTTGAGCAATAATGCAGTAAGTTAAAATAGCACGATTTTCATGAGAGATCAAATCACATCTCCTCCTCACTTCAGGTAACCAGGTTAGAGTTAAAAAGAACCGGACCGAACCAAACCGTTACAAAGAAAACCATCGCAATACATCAAAATTCAACATACTACCAGACGGAGCACAAACAGAAAAAGAGAAAAACCTAAAACCAGTCAAAAAAGACGAAATTGGCTCCCACAACTCCAATCCCCAAAACAGAGTCCAACAGACTCCATTCCGAGGCACAATTCGAAATCGCAACATCCAAAAGTGACCAATACAGTGCGAAATCAACACCTTATCTCGTGGTAAGAAGAATTGTGCAGTGGCGAAGAAACCGGATACCAGCAGCACGATACTAAGTTAAGCCACCGTTTCCAGTCGATGCCACGGAAACGGAAGTCCGCACGAGATCCACATGGTGAGCGAGCAGTTTAAAGAAGACTCGTGAGGACGAGCGGGTTGTCCGATCGCGCACGGCGCAGCGAGGGGCGACTCATCAGTCGTGAGCGCGGATTTATTGTGAGGGCTGCCGCCATGAAGACGAGGCGAGCAGACACCAAGCCCAGTCACCAAGAATTTGCCAAACAAGACTATTTACCTTTCACTGCAACAGTTTTGTGATGGAAACAGCCGAATGCACCGATCGAATTAGATGAGAAATTCTGGTTTCATCCATCCGTGGATGCGCTATTCATGGATGACATTCGCTCGTGAGCGGGGTGATTGGTTTCATCCAAGTGACCTGGCTGGTTGGCTTTGTCACCCGTGACGCCAGGTGTCGAGTTCTTTCACGATCAGTCCTCTTTGGTCAGAGACGACATTCGGGAATACGTTAACTCTTGCGTTAACTTATCCCATACGCTTTGGCCATTGAACGTAGCACACTTGTCACACATTCAAACTATTTTCTATCATGGCTAGAAGACAAAGGTCGGCGCGGTGCACTTAATATTGTATTCCCAAGCATTATCTTATCCCTAGGATTTTAGGATGAGAGGTACGGTATATCTCTCCTTAGATACTTGGGGAGTGCTTTAATTAAATTAGAATATTTCACTTACACCTTCAATGGAACCAACATATTCACCCTCCAAATACATTACTAATTTTTTATTGGCTCTATCCTTTGTACAAAGACTATGGCATCAATTATGGTTTTTCAATTCAAATTTGGAAATCCTATCTATAAATACTTTGACTAGTTTTTGACAAGACAACGGATTTATTTTGAACCAAAGGTAATGTATAAATATTGATGATAATTTGAACAAATGTAATTGTGTAGATGGAATCCATGGTTATTAACCCCTAAAGTTCCTTGATGATGTTTTCACCCAAAAACCTCCTAAATTATCATTTGTACTATATTCACAAAATTTCAGGAAAAAGAAAAATATTTTTTTGTTTATGTGACCATAGGATCTTGCAGTAGGGTGGTTTGAGAAAATGTGGAAAAAATTTCAAAAATTTCCACCACTTGGATTGGACGATATTAGTGTTCAAAATTGACAAAAAATCTTTTTTTAGACTCATAGAAAATAGGGCAGCTTTACTCCAAGAGGTCACATTTATAGGAAAAAATGTCTAAAATGGTTGTGCTTCTTTGGATTCATTTTTCAAGTGAAGTCGGCTACATATTTGAAAAATTTGGTAACATTTGAAATTGTACAACATCTAGGAAAAAAATGCAATGTCATGACAACATTGACAAAATAGCCTAACATGGACCAATTTTAGAAATTTTATATCTTCTTCACAAAAAATTTAAAATAAAAAATCAAACAATAGAGACCTTACCCAACTTTTCTTCTACTACTAGAATTTTTTTTGACTACCAAAATACTAAAATCTGTAAATTTAGGGGGGCTAGATTGAATTTGGATTGTTTAGAAAAATTGGGCACTTTTGAAAATAAGGGTTCAGTCTTCAAATTATGGATCATGTTTTGCTGCTACGTGTTGTCCTACTACTTGCAGAAGTGTTGGTACCTGTTGTTGTTTGTTGTTGCATCATTAGATGTTATATGAGCCTCCGAGAGACTGTCTAACCATGGTTCTCGATGTTGTGAACCATGGTCAGATAGTCAGGTTATTTAATAATAAAAATAAAAAATATTCAAAAAATATTTATATTTTTTATTATTTAATATTTTTTAATATTTTTAAAATTTTTTAAAAATAATTAAAAAATAATTTATTTATAGAGTCCAACGTAGTCTCTCGACCACGTCGGACTGCTAGTTCTGCAACCTTCCCACAATCCGGGAACGTCAGGGAACTCATAGTCTCTTAATGGGCTGAAAAAACATGTAATGACTGTTATTTGTTGCAGTCATGCTACTAGCTATTGTAGTAATGGCGTTGTTGTAGCTACTGCAAGAGAAAATAAAATAAAAGGGTATTGCTCAAAGGTTGAGAATAAAATCACAATTGGCTACTACAAATTGCCCACCAATTGGGTGCATTTATTTAGACTGTAGCATGTTAGTCCAAACCAAATTATAGACCCAGCCAACACATGTTGGAATCCCCTATCCTTTGAATTGCCTTCACAACTCTAAGCACTTTTTGAAAATTATCATTGTAGTGTAAGATGTCTATCCCTGCTGCCCCATTTGAGAAACAAACAACATTTTGCATCATAATTTTTTGATTGTATACTCAAATGAAATGAAATTTAGCACTCATGGAAGATATTCAGACTTTGTAAAAAAATTTCAGCCTAAATAAGTCAAATCTCCACTCGCGTGTACCTGCCCCAAAAAATTATGTTGCCAAAAACTCAAGGTTGGTCTTTTAGGGGTTAATAGATAAATTTTATTCAAATTTTTTAATTAATTTCATCTATTATAGGCTACTATATTATGAATCTTTGAAAATCATAAATTTTGAGAAAATCCACAATCTTTTGGGTAAAATAAGGAATTAAAATTACCACCATCAAAAGTACATGATTTTGCATAATTTGCTAAGACTTTTTTGTGAAATTTGAAATTACAATGAATTTTTGGGAAAAAAATTGAAAACAATTCATATCAAATTCAAATACAAAATATGCTTTTTAAAATCTGAAATTTTCTCCATAAGTGTTCAATATTGTGTTGAACATCATGGCGCAAATCAATTTGCCATGGCATTTTGAAATTAGAAAATAAAAACTCCATGGTTATGGGCCCAAAGTTCATATAGCAATTAAATATTGAAGTTTTGAAGTTTTTCAAAATTTCAAATTAGAATAGAAACTAGACTTGATACACTTCACTTCATAGTTGGTCTCAAATTCAAAAAATATAATTTTAATACTAAAATTCAATTAAATAAAAAGGAGAAAAAAATTTCCAAATACATTATACAATGATTCGTGGATTTGTCATTTTTATATGTAAGAAAGTCAAAAAATATCACAAGAAGGGAATGTCTCAATGTCCAACATCATTCATTGAAAATGAATTCAAGCAACTTCTTCTACCATATTGGATTAAAAAAATGTTTTTTCCATCTTAAAGACCTTTCAAAATTCATTCAAAGTACACAAAACATTCTCTCAACCATTTTGGAGTAACATAAGTGATTCAATAGTAAAAAGGTTTTATTTTCTCGGCCAACACTTCAATTAAGTTTTACATCTACAATAATTGTCACATGTGATAACCATAATGCCAAGCCAACTTGTCATTTTCTAACATTGTAGTTTCCTAGCAACTTGGTCAAAACATAAATAATTAAAAATATGCCTAAAATTTGGAAAATTATTGAACTAGTTGGCCCTCAAAAAATTTTTTTATTAAAGGATCGCCTAATTCATAGAAATTCAACTTGCGTGTGATTCAATTTAATAAATTAAAATTTGACATGTTGTAAAGGTGGCATGAGTAACTATATCCTAGCATCTCAAATTACATTGACAAGCACTAGTCAAAAAATTGATGCTTCTCAAAAACTATACATACAATGCAAAGTTTTGTGTCCCACCATTTTGACTATTCTAAAGCACAATCTTTGATAGTCAAGACATAACTCTCACATGCAACAAATCCTGACAAATAAGGTAAAGAATTTAGGGTTTAGAGGTTAAGACAAGAGTTTAGGTTAATGTGAGCACCTTAGATGAAAGTAGCAGTAGCCATCCAAAAATTGTAAGAACAGCTTGGATGAATTTATTTTAATTATATCTTAAACTATCAAATTTTAATATATTATTTTTGAATTGCCTAACTATTTTTTGCACTTTAAATATTTATTAGGCAAAAAGTTGCCCAAGCTACTAGGAAGCTAAAATATACTAAATATATAGAAGTAATAGGAATAGCAAGATAAAATTGTAGTCAACATCATTAGAACAAAAACTTGTCTACCATAACCAGTTAAACAATGACTAAGTGTCCTATACAATTGTCCTACAATTAGCACCAAATCTAACCTATTCATTGTTTTAGTTGTATAATACGTGTTCAAAGTCAAGAACAATATTGTCATAGTGCAATGGTACTTACCTTCTACACTAAATAGTGAAATTAGGTTGTCCTTCACTAATTTCTCAAAATTTTACACTAATATAATTATTTACTATTACCATACAAGGATTTCATCAATAATTATTGTAGTAAATATTTTGTTAATATTAAAATTAGCAAACACTAGGAGCATGCCCACCAAACTTGAAAAATGGATGACCCCATTAAACAAGCTTGAAAACTTCAAATTGCCCACCAAACGCCCAAATTGGATGACCTATCCCCTGCCCAATACAATTGTTCCCCAAACAATTAACCCCTAAATGACATTGGATTTCAGACCTCGTCAAATGCACTCTTGTGCATGTCCGCATTTGGAAATTTCTGCAGTGAAATCTACTGTCGTACACACACATCCAACGGTACAAAATTGAGCTACTTTAGTACCTAGACAATGGGAAAAAATTTCGACCGTTCATTCTTTTGTCCATACATTCCTATAAGTGAAAATACAGTGTCATCGTTGAAGAAATGCCAGGCTAAAATGGTGTTTTGTTCTTGGCGAGGCCTTGCATGTCACCTGAACTCACTAATTAGCGGTGGACCTCTACTAAGAAATTGATGCTCTTGTCGTATACTAACATGATGACGTCAAAAAAGGCAAAAGCTGCAATATTCTGATGTCCTCGATGTGATTTGTGGAGGTACCTCGGGCAGGAGAATAAGAGACTGTAGTCATTCTAGAATTTCCTAAAATGAGGACACAATCACATGCTAAAATCGGACTGGATCAACACACTGCGAGGAAATCAAGGATGAGTGAGAAAAATGCGTGGGCAAATTCAACACCTAGATCTTCTAAAAACTAAGCATGAATGTTGGTCCACCACAGTTTTGGAACAAGCCCGGTGAAAACTCGGATCGACTGCAGACCTTCTTGCTGACTCGACGAAGCCATGTGGTTCAGAAAGCTCGGGGATGCGCGGGAGTTCCACAATTGCTGGTCGGCGTCTCCTGCATGGAATATTTGTCTGCTGGACGTTTGCCAATCCCCGCCCCATGAACAGGAAAACGGTTTGGATCTGCCTTTGCCACCCCTGTCGCTCACATAGACGTATCCCAGTGACAAACAAATTGAGAATAAGTATTGCAAAGATATGATTGAAAAATCGTTGGTGCACGTAACCAAATGTGGATAGCTACATGATTGTTCACATCCAAAAAAGGAATGCGGTTTCAGGACAAAAATGATGGACACAAAATAAGCCTCCACTTACGGCTACCTATCAATCACCACGTCAAGCGACACCTACTCTGATACTAACCAGGCTAAGTATGACACTAAATCACTACTGAAGTGTCCTTCCAAGTGAGACGATGGAGCCTCTGCCACTTTATTTCCAACTCCTTCAACTACAGATTCACCACCGAAACGCCCAATTGCAGTCTTCATCTCCTGAGCTTGTCTCTACAAAAGCAAGTGCTGAACGATCAGATCACTGGAGGCGTCATTGAAGCCAAATCTTGGCCGCATACTTAGCTTTAGTGTGGACCTTGTGATGGCACATCCCTACACACAGAAATGCACCCGCACATCCTGGACAATAATGGTTCTGCTTCCGGCCACATAGCCTACACTTCTTCCGTTGAACCCCTGCAGACACAGACTCATGGATGCCATGGTCCTTCAAATTGAAGCGGCCACCAGTGCGCCCTACCCTAAACGATGGAGCAGTTAGCCATGAAGCTATGTCGTAATGGAACTCCGCTCTTGACATGGGCTTATGACGACGTCCCATGTTCCGACGAGACAAACAATGAGCCTTGTATAACACATACGAGTTACCTAATGATGTGTCTACGATGAAAAAAAAAGGCGATGCCACCACTTGTGGGACAATACCTGCGCACTATATTCCACACGACACTGGTCTACAATGTCCACACCACGCATCATATCCTGATATTCAACTTGCATGGGTGATGTAGGGTATGTTGACCTCTCCCCTCCAACCCACCGAAGACAAGTACATCCAGATGCCATAGGATCTGAAGAGGTGCTCAACAAATAGACTGGGCATCCATCGAACCACACACACGCTGCCATACGTCGTGAACGATGCATCGCTACTACTAATGTGCCACGAGGCAATTCAACATTGGAATATTGCGCCAGATGGCTGGGCATTCCAACACGGTTGTGCTTGGCAGTCCCTGTGAACCATGTTCCAAGCGACAACAAAGCATCGGCTAGGCGAGGAGAGGTGAAGAACCTATCAGTAACAACGACATGCCCAAGATGCATCAAGTCTTCCACTAACTTTAGGATGACCTTGAATCCAAGGTCCTTTTCAGGCTTCATGTTCTTGTGCCCTTCATAAACTATCAAGTTGTAGACATACCGAGTTTTACTAGTGGCACAACACCAAATTTTAATGCCGTATTTGACTGGTTTGTTCTTCATGTACTGCTTTATGTCACACCTACGGCCCTTGTAGGGCACCATAATTTCGTCACAAGCCAAGTGCTTCTCGCAGTTATAAGCCGCTTTAGCTCTACGTACGAAATGGTCTACCAACCATCGGCATTTTCCTATTTTATCATAACCTGCCGCGTTTTTATCGTGGACCAGCGACTGGTTATCCACTAAATGAAGGCATGCTAAGATCTGCTCAAAACGAGGGCGACGCATAACATGCTTCATAACTGGACATGCATAAAAGCTTCGCTTAGACCAATATGATCTAATGGTAGGCTGCTGCTTCAAGCCCATGAAGATACACATCCCCAACCATGCCTTCAATTCTAGGACAGTTAGAGTTTCCCATCTACCGCGCCCATTCAAGGTGCCAAGACATTCTACACTCTCTTGCATTGCGTATCTATTCGTTTCCCTACATATGGTTTGAAGATCGGACTCGGGCCAAAAGAGCTCAAAAAATTCATGAGCAACAACCTCTCGCCTACTTTGCCTACGGGTTGGACCGGGTGTAGGTCCTACAAAAGTTTCCTGATCTCCATCAAGAGTCATTTCCAAAGAATCCCAATGTCCATCCGCATACCTTGACTCAAAAGAACACTCGTCTAACAACACATCATCTAGAGGACCCACCTCCTCAACGACGTCCGGTTCATTGAGCTCCCAATCGGAGTTACCACCGTCGGAGTCACAAGCAAAATCAGCGTACTTGGCATCCCAGTCTGGATCATCCATGTCGTCATCTCCACTGCAGTCATCACTGGAACTTCCTTGAATTGGAAGCAGGTAATGTGGAAATGTAACTCCAACTGTTGGAGAATGTGTACCCACCGCCAACTCCATACAAGGTGATAGTGGAGGTAGCTCTAAATTCCCACCAACTAGTAATTGGGTCAGTCCCTCTGGCGCATCCTCTGTCCCATCGAATTGAGCAAGAAGTTGTTGCCGAGTCGTCCTTGTTCCAAAAGGAGAGAGACCCTCATGGTTTGCTTCTATTCTGGTCGGCTCTGACGGACCTGCTCCATCGAACCTTTCCTGCAAACACAGACTCTTCGCTACTGACCGAAGGCCAATGACTCCCTCAAAATCTACGAGGAGGACGTCATCTCCGGTAATAGCATGGATGAATTGACGAGTGACTTCCCCCCGCACGGCTCTCCCTCCATTGGCTGTTGGACTGAGTCCCAAATGTGCAGGCATCACCAATGCGAATTGTTTTGGTTCCACTTCATGTCGGCTGAAATTGTCAAGACCCTCAATATTCCCTCGTCCATGGCGGTGGCATCCGTCACTTTCACAGGAAGTATACCAGCCAGTGGAATCACCATTGGGAGCATTTCCCTTCCCTTTACTACATTGAGACCGTTGCAATGCTTCCTTGCAATCTCGGGAGGTCACCGAAATTTGATACAATTGGCGGCTGCTACTGTCAGGTGTTTCACATTCTGCATCACTATCATTGTCTCCTCCTAGTCGAATGAATCGTTGCGCTCCATGAGCACCTGGCACTGCATTCACCGCTTCCATCAGATTCCTCACCACCCTCCGTCCTTGAGTTGATGGTCTCAAAATTGGTGGAGAATCCCGATTCTCTATGGCAATTCTTGGCTTCACCCACCCTGGTGGTGTTAACAAAATCTTATTGCTGTCATAACAGCGTTGTCTTCCCCCTCCCCGTGCTTTCACTGATTTGTTCTTCCCAATCCGACCTCGCCCCCTCCCTCTTTGAACCTGCTAGCGTCCAAGGAGGTCTTCTTCTGCCGATTCAATTATAGCTCATATTGGAGTCGGAAGGGGCTGTGAATGTCCTCTTCCCGTCGAATCCATTGCCAATTCGACCCGCCCCTTGGTCATCCCTTTGCATCGCGGCTTCCTTGTTTTCAGCACATGACGTTGCTGTACCGGCACCGCCACCGCGTCCAGTAGTCGCGGTAATGGAACCATCGTGGACTTCGGTTGAAGACTCGATACACCATCGCTCTCTTCTCCGAATTGAGGGCAAGATGTTGCTTCCCCCCCGTATTGGAACTGCAATTGTTGCGGTGTTGTCACAAGGAGGTCGGTTTCCGGGCTCCGTTGGAGGAGGGCATTCACGTCGGCATTGGACATCCCGTGAGGTACCGCCACAGTCTGGGAGTCGGCAGTGACTCTCTTTGCCAACAGTTGCACCTTCTTCTTGACTCGACGTTGTGTGACCGGGCTGCAAAGTGCAAGCCGAGTTGTTGCGGCCAGTCTTCCGGCCTCCTTGGCACTCATGCGCTGCGACATCGTCAGGCCAAAGTTTGCGAATCAATCGATCAATTTCCTCGGGAAATGGCGTTCTCTCCTTCCAACCAAGTACACGACTCACTTGTGCTCTCCAATGGTATCTGAAATTACGATTCACAGGATTCTTGGGCCAAGGTCGGCTCTTTCCAAACAAAGGAAGACGCTGCAAAAAATTCACATCTAGAGCATTGAGAATTTTCCTACGCCCTCTTAGAGAACACTTTCGACTCACAAGCCACTCATCAATCACTTGTGCTTCATCTCTCAAGTGCATGGGGAAGCAATGGGGAACCCCTTTTACAGAATCCATGTCCGCTTCGTGAGCCCACTCCAATTCCTCAACGTCGATGTTGTCACGCTCCTTCCCGAACCCTCCTCTTTTGCTCATTGCAGCCGGCAACTTGTCCACTACTAGTCCGTGTTGCATTTGTCCTCTCTGCATCTGTCTCCAACAATATCGCTCTCATGAGCACAAGAAGAAGACTGAAGAATTTCTCCATGGTTGTGGACATGTGGAGTCGTTGGTGTAGTGGAGCGTCCTTGTATTGCCTTGTCAAATTTCATGAAGCTCTAATGATCTCTGATGTTGTCCTACGCACACAACGACTGCAACAACATTACGGAAATTGACCCACTACGCCGCCCACCTCTTGCTAAGGACATCGGAATCCGAGGGAGCCGTTGTCCGAAATTGCAAAACCCCGCCCTCAGACCTTGGCACCTAAACCTTGGCACCTAAACCTTGGCGCTCGAAACCCTACCTGGCGTCCACCTCATCGTCCGTGACAATGGTATTCTTCCGGGTCTGCGCCACAGAAACCTGTAATTCCATCCGGTGATGTCAGTCCCGACCCATTTGTTCAATGCCACTGCTGAATACTTTCCGAAGGTTCCAAATTTCTTTTTTGCATAGAAAATTCCATATTTGTCCAAATTTCTTGTATGTTAGCTTGCTGGATAGATCTCTGGGAACTCTACGTGCCATCTTCCTGGCATTTTTCGATTTGCCCCAGTCTAATGGGTTGTTTTGGGGACTGAAATCTGTAGAGGACACTTTCTGTCCTCAATGTCATTTAGGGGTTAATGGCTTGAAAAATGTGATTGATTTCAAGCCAACAAGCCTGACTTGCAAATGGAGTAAGACAAAATTTAACCCTTAAATGTCGACATAGATGTTTGGTGTCCGATGGATGACACGGAATCCTTCTAGTAGGACAAAAGTGCAACTCAAATGTTGTTGTGAAAAGGCAAGATCTTCTACAATAGTTTGACTTCCAATGCGTACTTTTGCTCTTTCTTAAACCAATAATTCACACGGTAATGAAAAGGGATGATTTCCAAGGACTCCTTCTAAGGGTTTCTTTCAGAAATTCGTGCAGCTGGAAGGGAATCCTGGAGCACCGACGTTGTGCATATCGCGCGTACACTAACAAGGTTTTCAATCTGCAAACTGCGAGCTGCAAAATTCGGCAGCAAATTTGGTCTTCCGAATTTGATGTCTTCCTGCAAACTGCGAGCTAGTAATGTCGGTAGCAAATTCGATATTCTTCGGTTTTGGTCTCCAATTTTGTCAGGAGTTCAGAGTGATGAGAAGAGCGACATTATCTTTGTTCCGTCGACGTCCTGCTAACACGATTCAAGTGTCTTAAAGCTGTTGTAATTCAGACGAAAATGGGAATGACAGGTTCGTTGGTCAATCGCTTCTAATTACATGTAATGTTGGTTGGAGTAGTATTGAAGGACTGGATTGTTTGCAAGAAGTTTCAAGATTCTAGAACATGGTGAATGATCTGTACGTGTGGAACGGTACATATTTCCAGGCGAATTAGAAAACAACTGAAGAGCCCAAGGATGTGATACTATGGAAATCGTGGTTTTCTGAATGAGTTTGAATGCACTCAGGATGTCATTTGTGGGTGATATTTGCAGAATCCGGAAAGCTCAATACATGGGGGTCTTCCACTGAGCTTTAGTGTCTATGATTCAATCTCAAGTTGTGAATTCACAGCACTACGCTGCAGCTGAATAAAAGTTGAATTTAAACCTGGAACGCCTGCAATTTCACCTTGCAGGTCTCTTCTTAAAGAGCACTTCACACTATGGCCCGTCAAGGGCCAAGAGGACATTGATTTTCACCAATCAGATTGCAAGAAACAAAGAATTTGACCACTCAACCCTTCACACTATTTGTTAGTTGTGATTTGTTTTAGCAATGCCAAAATGCCCATGATACATAATTCATGATCATAGAAACCAAGAGTAGAACAAGAATGCATTCCTTTCTAGAATTCATGGTTAGAAAAGCTGAGAGAAAAATCTCAAAAATGGATGAATTGATGTAGAGAGATGGATAGGAGTTGAACAAATGTTATGGCTTGGGACTTTGAAATTGGCTTCTAGAGGCTTCACACTATAGGCATCAAGTCTAGAAGTTGTGAAAGTATATGGCCAAAAATTTGAACTTTTGGCTTGATCATTGGAGGCTTCACACTATTGTGAGTTAAAAGCTCCAATCCCTATAATTTATTGCCTATTTTCAACCCAATTCTTTAGACTCTCCAGCAAAGTTTGGCCACTCACTCTCACGGCCTCTCAACTTGGAAAACATATTAACTTCCTACGTATATATTCTATACATACACCTGGATTTATTACATGAAAAAGATGGGTATTTAAAGGATTGATATCAAAACGAGAAAGTCAAGTTTCATTAACAATGCCGGAGACGAGTATCTACAAAGAACCTCATCCGTAAAGATTTTATGCCAACTGAGGGCAGGAGGGAGGAATTTAAAGCTTCACAAATTCACCATGAGGAGTAGCCAACCATTGCGACATCTACACTCTGCACTGTCTACAGCTGATCGCACCAGAATACATGTCGAGCTCAATTACCCCGGTACACTGGCAAGCTACTGTCATCGAAAGGACATGAGAACTAATGGCAAGATTTCCCTACCGATAAAAGGAAAAGAAGACCTCATTTGCTTTACTCGGAAGGAGTCTTCAAACCAACTTTCTCGGCAAGCTTGGAAGCGTCCCGCTTTACAGCCTTGGCAGCTTCAATTCCGACTTCCTTAATATCTTGAGCTGTTTCCTTGGTCTTCGTTGGAATGTCTTTCGTCATATCTTGCGCGGTTTTCGCCTCCTTGCTAGCCTGTTCCTTCACCTTCTCCACCACAGTTTCACCCTCCTCCTTGGCACCAGCTGCTGTTTCCTTAACCTTATCAGTCACATTGCTGGCAGTCTCCTTAGCCGTTTCAGATGCGTCGCTAGCCTTATCCTTGGCCTGCTCTGTCTTCTCCTGAGCGAACTCCTTTCCCTTCTCGGCCACATCTTCTGCTTCAACTGAAGCCCTGTCAATGGTTTGAGTTCCATCAGCGAAAAAACGTCGCAGAATGCTCTGGGCCGGTGACGTTCCAAATGCCGGAGCTGAAAGCTGGGCTCCTGCAGGTTGGTACCTTGCCGCCTGAAACACGACATTCCCTAATTTAGGTACAACACACGAGCAACGACACAACACACAGAAAAAACATAATAACACTAACCAAAAGAACTCAACATCAAATGCATATAAAACGGGAAAAATTAAAGAATGTCAAGAAAAAACAATTGCAACCAATATTCGGAGTCCCGAACTCGCAAACTAGGCACATACTAGTCACCATAAGCAAATAGCTACACCGGTTCAAACAAATAATTACTCAGAATCAAACACACGAGAACGACACCTCGAAGATATCAAAACATTTCAACCATTCCCAAGCTACCTCCTCAAACCCTAGACACGCACAACGAGAGATCCCACAACCTAAGAACTCATCACTTCAAAGCTCCGACCATTAGGTCAAAGCAATCCCAAGCACCCCTCCCATGCAACTACTGCCGCTACCGTCTCCATATCCTGCCATCCACCTACGAAGATAAAACTTTAACCTGTGCAACCGCACTCTGGTGAAGAAGCCGCAACAAGCTGGTTCCTCTCGTAGCCGCCATAGCTCCAAATGAATCCGCTAACAAAGTAAAAAAAAGCCCTGAAACTCAAAAATCTGAATGTAAACCTATGAAGCAGTTAGAAAAAAACAAGGAAATGGGTGCGAAGGCTATTGTGACGTGATGTTGCAAATGCTGGGGATTGATGGGGAAGTGAAGCATTTGAGGTCAGGGGTTGGAAATTAGAGCGCGGAACAGACAGCAGCAGGGAGGACAAGTGTCGCCCATGAAAGGAAAGAGACACGTGTCGGATGTTGAGGTCGTGGGGATGCTGACGTTGTGAGTTGTGGCCTCTTTGGGTGATGCCATGGGACACGCGGCTGTCTGCAGGGGACTCGAGGGCAATGCCCGTTTTGCTGATCTCAAATGAATTCAATTAAAATAAGGCTGCCCATAACCGATCAAATAAGCATCTGTGGGACAGATGGGGAATAGTTGAGTGGAATGAAAAAATTTCCTGTGTAGGAACGTAGAAAATACTGTGATTGCAAAATTTTCAGAATTTTATTTGCAAAACTGAAATTTATGTGAATTGTAGAAGGCATAAAGTGTTCCCAACCCATACCCAACATTTAGAGTTCTGCAATTCTAATCATAGATAAGATTACTTCCTGCTCATGTGTACAAATTTCAAAATAAACACATGGCATGTAATAATTGTTCCTTGCAGCCTTATATATTGTGCTCGTGATTAAATCTAGTAGTCCACAAAAATAGTTTACATGGTTGGAATTAGATTACCTCTACATGTTGGAGACTCATCCCTGGTCGGGAATGGGTGATTCTACCTTAGTGTGAGAGTTAGAATAGTGTGAGACTTGGTCATACTTTGGATAGTTTTGGATGAGTGTGGGATAATATTCAGATGAGAATTGGATGAAAAGTAAAACAAATTATATATGAAATGTGAATGAAAGTTGGATGAATATTAGTATTTCACAATACTTGAGATAATATTGAAAATAATGTGGACCATGTTATATTGGATTTATCTAAAGTATTTTGAAATGCCACATTAGTGTGCCTCATAAATTCATGGAATTATGGAATTAATGCAAGTTAGCTTTATTAAGTTGGGTACACCCAAAAGCGCCACAAATTGGGCTGTGAGTAATTTGAAGGCTAAGTAGATAATAGGAAATACAGGTTTGTAAAGAGATGTGTAGAAAAGGAAGAAATGCACAAAAAATATTCAGATTTTGACAAATATGAGATCACAATAGGGATACAAAATTTTGGAAGTAGAGTATTCAAAAGCGCTCATAGGTTGCACTGAAAATCAGCAATCACATGCACAAAGTTCCCCTCCCAAGGTGTCAGAATGATAAGAAATGGAGTTGCAATCGTGTTTAAAACAATGAAAAAAAAAAAATTAGTAACCAACAAGCAATAGAAAAGTTTGTCAGTAATCAATGGGAATTGTCCATGTGTTTGAAAGAAGATAAAATAATGATTACCTTGTCAGAGAAACAAATCAACATGTGATGTGAGCTTAGAAGCATGTTACCAATACCAAAATGGCCAATGGTTCTTTGATGAACCACCATATTCACCCACTGACAATTTTCAGTAGATAACTACACCATTTAAGGGCTTAATCTAGAGGGTGCTTTAAGGCATTGCGCCATAATGGGTGTATCCACCTTAGTCTAATAGAACTTCTATAAAGAGCCGAACCAAGACTAGTTTGACACATTATATTAAAGAAGTTTATTACATTAGAGAGAGTTGTTTGCATTCATGACGCTTGTATGTAAACTAGGCTAAGATTGGCAATCAATATTACTTTGGAGAGGTTTATTATTTTAGAGAGTATTGCTTATTAGAAGTTCTAATGTACAAGGTGCACTAATTGAATTAACTTGTGAAGACTTGACCTTACCCTGTAAACACCACATGAGCCACAAAGAGAAATATCAATGGCCAAACAAATAGTGAAGAATCGACAATTTTCATTCAATTATTTTAGCACCATTTTATTAATAATATTTTTAAATAATTGGATTAATCCCCAAGTACTCAAGCATCCACTAGGTGCATTATAAATGTTGTAAAAACGAGTGTAAAAATGAACACTTCATCTAATTAATATTCATTGAAGAAGCTACAAGAAAAAATATATATTAATAGAAAGAAGAAAAAATGCTCTACATTTTTTCCATTATTTTTAAAAAAATTTCAAAGTTAATCTTACTATCTTTAATTTGAGCACTTAGGGATTAAAATCAAGTCATTATTGGTAGTTAGTTTTTAACTATATGAATTTTTATTTTTTTAAAATGGATCACTTATATTATGTATGTTTAATACTTCTGTTTTTTTGCCAAAAGAAATGATTTTGACCCTCAAGATGTCTTTTAGGGGGGATTTTACAAAATGTCAATAGTCTAATGAGATCATCATTGTCTTTTTATAAATGCCTATGCCTATATACCCAAAAGAATGACAAACAACTTTTGGGTTATGAATAATAACAATGACTATTGACCTTTAAAGAACTTCATGAAAATAAGAAGTCCAATTAAGCACTTTGAATTAATCAAAACTTTAAAACTTTCCCAATCAAAAGATTTTAAGTTGGCACAATGTATTTGCCAATTTAATCATTTTAGTTGCCTACATAAATGTTAGAAATGATCATTTTTTCAAAATCAAAATTGAAAATTAGAATCTTTGAAGAATAAAACATTCTTTGAACTAAAAGCATCTCCATTTAACTTTATAAAAAGGTGCTAGTACAATTTGGATTTTTGTTTATATAAAAATTAAAATTTAAGATTATTATTATTAGAAGTGCATAAAAAAATCACACTAGATAGACATAAGATAAACTAAATTTGATCATTGGACTACCAAATTGCACCTTATGCATCCATCAAAACAATATATGAAAAATTTAATCCCTAAAGTCCCATTGATGAGGGACAAAATGGATTTCACAAAGGCTTGTGTAACTTCAATTTTTATCATGATTTTCTAAGATTTTTTTTAAGATAGAAAATTACATTAGCTTTTCAAGGAATGTGATTTCAAAAACATTAGATGAGATTTCCCTATCGGGAAGGGCCGCGAGTTTCCAAGAAGAAAACTGGACGAAACTAACAAAACTGGACGAAAGTCGCCGTTCGTAGGGCCTACTGACCTGGCCAAGCGACTGCCAGGTCGATTTTTTCAAAATAAATAAATAAATAAATTTAACTTTGTTTTCCATTTTAAAGAACTTTAAATTTTTATTTATTTATATTTATTTTTTGAAAAAAACACACACCTGTCAGCCGCGTTCAATAGGGCCTGGAGGAACAGATGGGGTAACGGAGCTAGGAACAGCTTGAAACGTCCCTCCAGCCCCCCCGAATCACATCTAATATCATACCACAATAAGCTCATAATAGAGGAGACTAGGTAGCAAAATAAATCCATAAAATTTTGAAATTATTATTTCTTAATTATTTTTTCATAGATTATATTTTTGTCTACATTGAAAGCTTTGATTCATCTATTTGGATTAGTGATGTGAAAATTATAAAGCTTCTTGTTTTGCATGCAATCATAGAACCTTCTTGAAAATAACATATTAGATCCATTTCTAAACTCAATTTTTACAATTAAAAACAATTTTGTACCCTTAAGTATGCTTGCTAGAACAATCTCATTGTTGGAATTAGTGAGTTTCAATTCCATCTTAGAACCATCAATGATTTACTTTTCCTTCAATCTTGTACCAACTTCTAATAACAATATTTTAAATAATGAAAATCAAGTGTGTGTTTTTTAGACTTTCAACTCAAATTTTCAACATAAATTTTTTTTGAATAAAAATGATTAGAGCAAAAATTTTAAGTTAAGAAGATTCAAACTAAAGTCAAATTATCTATTCAAAAAACTTGCTTTAAAATCTTCTTTTTTGACTTTAAATGCAAGTATCTTGCAATCTACGTGGTGAAAGATTTTGTAATTTCTTCACTACATTATTATACTAGCCTAGAGCAAGATCTTATAGTTAAATATGCAAAAAATTAGTTAGTAAAATTTCTTGCTTTTTGCAATAGAAATGATAGTTTTGAGTGGGTTTTGATTTTTAAAAAGGCCTTGGGGACTTTAGGGGGTAAACTTCTCAATTTACCATTGAACAACAAGTATTCTACATATATTCTTATGTATAAATAAAAATTGAAAAACAATCAACAAATACCTCCCAACCTATCAACATTTATCTTCTTCCTAAAAAATACAAGCATTTCAAGTTATCACCGGCACTTAGCAAATACATTAGTTAATTATTCTACCAATTCACCATTAAGAACTCAAAATAAGTATTCAAAAATCTAATATAGAGTCTCCCTTCTAATGTGGGTAAGTAACTAATCTTGGAGTAATGCATTTGGACCTTCAAGCTCTCATGTTGCACAATTAAAAAAAGTGACCATGATCTACAAACAATCAACTCATTATTCTTGATTTGGCAAAATTAAAATAGGCTTTGTTGATTTGGCACTCATTTGGTATGAAATTGAAGTATGCTTGCAAGGCATTTTTGAAATGCAAGACTAGTGTATTATCATGGTAACACATAAATTAATAAATATATTACAAAATGGTAGATGGTGTTCTAATGTATAAAATGTCTTATCTTTCGTACCAAATTGTCTAGGTTGGCAAAAAATAATAACAAAAAAAAATGTCAAAAATTTAGGTAAATTAGTTTTTTAAATATTTTATATGGTGAAAATATAGATTATGCAGAAATATTCCTATTTTCAACATCTTCCAGATTTGATTTTCTAAATTTAATTAAGTATTGAGGATGAATGCCAATCCTAATAGCTAAGTATGATGTATCCACTTATTAGTACAAAAGAATACTTTGACTACAATCACAATTGCTGCTTCTATTAAACCCTCTATAGCCCAACGATATATCATGTTGAGGGGCCAAATGAGGATCATGCAAAATTAAAAATAGAGTAACACACATTAAAAGAGTTTTGGAGCCACTGGGAGACCTCCAGTTCTCTGAGGTTCCTGGACTATGGGAACGTCGGAGAACCAGTAGTCCGACCTGGCACGGAGACTACCAGGTCGAACTGCAGTAATGAATTAATTAAAATATTTTTTTAAATATTATTTAAAAATTAAAATTATTATTTTTTTAATTTTTTTTAATCAGATTGTCCGGCCATGGTTCGCAGCATGGGGAACCATGGCCGGAAGGTCTCCCAGAGGCCTCAAATCTTTTCTAATGATTTCTTAGCGGAGTGAAGTCTAAGTCACATATTTGTCCATTGGGTCTCTCTTAAGATCTCTTCTTCTTCCTCTTTTGTGAAGTCATTCTTGATGTCGAATTTTTGTCGGATCTCCTCAATTGTCATTTTTATAATCATCTTCAATACAAATTGACATGTTAGAGTCAATAGGCTTTCAATGCACATGTAATCAGAGGCCTAACCACCACATGTATTGGCATTATTAGTACATTTTCCTTCAACTATAATCAACTATAAGGTGCAAAGCCATAAAAACAATCAATTAACAACCTAAAACATTTGTACTAGTGTGACAATTCTTCATCCTAGTACCAAAAGAAAGTCACTTTGTTTAGAGGTTGGTTGGTTTGTGTACTTCATATGCCAACTCATTAATTGTCAACTAATTGTAGATTCAATTGTAGGTCTCTTAGTGTGCATCAACAAGAAGGAATCTCCATCATTCAATTATACAACATACTAACCATTGAATAAAAGATAGTGTTATTTAAATTTTTTGCCAACCTCAACAATACTTGCTTAGGTGCTATAGCAAAGAGAATTTGGAGCAATAGGTTCAAGCATTAATTGCACACATTTCATCTAAAATATGCCAACTATGTTTGGGATTTTGACTTGTGATTGGGAATGCTCCAAGACTTTTTTAAATGAAAATCAAGTTTTGGAAAAACGTACCCTATCTTGAAAATCTCATAAGTAAATGGATACAATTAAATCCTAGATGTACTTATCATGATTAATTTGTGCAAGTTTTTCTTGTCAACCTTTATAAATTTTGCATTCCATTCATTGATATCATTTTGTGTTGTCTATTGTTCCTTCCATTACTCTTTCTTTCTTTTTGTGCATGGGACTTGCAAAACTCAATCACCTTGGCTAAAGTATTACTCGAAATATTAAATAACGACAAAGGATCACTTGTACCCCCAAGGCATCAATTATGTCCTTGAGGAAGTCAAACTGACATGCGGCACATGCCACTTCCATGACGACCTCAAAACTTGGGGGTGCACTTAGTTCTACTACAACAAACCACGTGCAAACAAGTGGTTTCTTATAAACTTTAATTTCAACCTAAAATTTTGAGCTTTGTTTAATAATGACTATAGGGTTCTATTGCCAAAATTTCCAACACAAATAAAATATGAAATGATTTTTAGAAGAGGTTGAAAATGAACTAAAATGGCATGTTTTTCAACTTAAATAATTATAAAGAACACATTTAGATGACCATTGAATCAATATTCAACTTAAAATGAGCTTTCAATAGAGAATTATTTTCAAAAAAAATTTATTCATTTTTTAGACAATTTTTTAATATAGAATATAAGAGTGTGAAAGTTATTTTTCACTTCTATACTATATATTTTTACTTCAAAAATTTATAACTAATTATTATTAACAAATAAAAATATCAATAGTTCAAAACGTAAACTTTCAAAGTAGAAAAATCTATTCATATTTTTTTTATTTTTTTATACTTAAAATTCAAAAAATATATAGAGGGGCCAAAGTTTTGTTTGCATGTGGTTTCTAATGGACACTCTAAGTGACCCCCAAGAAAATCTCTCTATCTTGAGCTTTTTAATTTTACTACATCGTTTCATGCCATATCATTAAAATCCTTTGGAAAGTCCTTTGCAAAACATTCATTGCTTGATTATAGGTGGAGAAAGTTGGTATCATTCACCAAAAGTATTGAAAACATACAAAAACTAAGGCCTAACATGACATGCAATGTGAAATAAAGAGTAGATAGTCAAACATCTTGAAATAATGATTAATAGAATTTGCTTAATTCTAATGAAATCAAAAAAATAACCCCAAATGAAAACACAATCATCAATTTCTTCTTTCCATAATTTTGCAATATTTGCAGCAATGCATGCATCTTTTAAATTGTGCACGCACAATTTAGATGTCAAGTTCATGCTATTTTAATATCCAAAGATAACAATAGTTACTAACATGGACTACAATCCTGTTTTAATCTAAAGAATTAGTGGTAAAGGAAAAAGTAAAGAACATAAATTGCAAGATGTTTACTTGATGGATTCAAATCCCAAATATGAGAAGGAATACTTTCAAAAATGAACAAACAACTTTATTCACAAGTAGGAAACACTAAAATTGAAAACCATGGTAAGTATGGACATTCTATTGTAATAAACTCAAATACATGGTACTTTGAAAACCAACCTCTCCTATCCAAAAGGTGTGTATTGCTTTGTTGTATGTCCCCTCTTGAAGACTAGTTCTACAAAATTAGCCAATAGTTGTGTTTAGGATATAGAAATGTGCGAGATTTTATACTATATAGATGGCCAAGCCTCACATGTAGGCTTGTTTGTCTCTATAATTGAAATGATTTTTGTACTAAATGTTTTCCTAAATATTCATTTACATTAGCCTAAGTGGATGTGAAACTAGAGAATTAAGAGTTGATGTTCAAGTCTTGATGGTAGCTCAATCTAAATTGGAATTGTTAAGCTTGATATAGTTGATAGTATGGAATCTTTTTCTTTGAGACTATAGTCATTTCTAGAATTTATGAAATGTCGCTTTTGTGGAAAGATTAGGAATGAAGACGATGAGACATTAACTTCTTTTTTTTCAAGATTCTTTGGAGAGGGTTGATGGGGTGGCCAAAGGATGAGAATGATTGTTGCAATTAAAAAAGGGCTACCTATCTTGGTACACCCGGTGGTAAGTATGGTTTGTAATTTGTGTGCTTAAAAATATAATTATCACAAAATAAAATATCAAAAGTTAACAAAATACAATACATAATGTTTTTCCAAAAACATTCTCCAAAATTCACCTACAAAAGAAAGTTCATAAAAAACTATTAAAAACTTGATGAATTTAGCATTTCAAACCTTAGCATCTATTGTAAAAAATTAACACTTAAGAAGACCTAGAAGACCTTTGACATCAAGTATGACTTGAAAATATTAAAAGAAGACATGGTCTAACAAGAATAGGATCCAATGAGCGTTAAATATATGATTTGACTTCACTCTATTCTCCATGCCTATTTTTATGTCATTAGATTTTGTCAATTTTCCATTTATTGTCCAATAATGTAAAGCTTGGTTTGAAGAGAGGGTTAGTAAGATATCTTAAGATTGCAACTTTCATTGGTGAGTTATATTTTTTGGACTATTTGTCATTGAATACTAGAATTATTAAATGGGATATAAGCTCATGGAGTATAAGGTTTTGTTCATTGTTTGAATGTTCATACCCATCTACTTGTTGAAAGCAATTAAATCTTTTTGTGATCCCAATTAGTATATACAACTAACCAAGATTGGTCCAAGCACTAGTAGGAACCCATGTTTTTTTTGACGGATTTTTCTAGACATTCACATGTTTTCATGTTAATAGTGATGTCAAATAAAACATTGAGATGTTTTATTTGACGTCACTATTAACATGAAAAACATGTGGATGTCTAAAAAAATCTATCTAGAAAAACACGGGATTCTACTAGTGAAGAAAATATCAAACTCTTCCTTAGAATGTTATTTGGTGTACAAGTTTTAAAATAGAACAATGGGCTTTTAAAAAATAAAATAATATTAATATTCTAGGTCAACTTTATTGTACATTTAATGCATGCATCATTCTATTATAGGTATAAGGGAAAGGGTCTTTAGAGAGTGGAAGTCTAGAAAAAAATAGGATAAAACTCAAGATGACAAAGAAAATAGTATAATGAATTCAAGGCAAAATAATGATAAGAAGAAGAAGAGCATTGGGGTCTTAGTGCAATATTGTAGCTTTAATTAATAGTAGTCATGTTGTATTTTATGATTGCACCAATTGAAAGTCCTGAACATGAAGGATTATGTTCTCATCAGTATTCTTTCAATGTTCCCATTAAGGTCCTATTTTTAAAAGCAAACCTTAATTGCACCAAAATATGTTTGGAAGTTCAATAGCCTACACTGAATGTAACTAAGCAATCAAGTTCAATTGGTAAAAAAAACATGTTTTCTTTATAGTGTTATTCAAAGATTTGAAGAAATGAAATTTTGATTTGATAGAGGTAGGGTATGTAATTGGAAAAGAAAAGATTATTGGTATGTGTACCTTGGTCTCTTTTTCATTTGTTTGTGACCAATGAGAGAAAGCTGAAAATTGATGTAAAGCACCATTAGTAGATTTTCTACAACTTTTAACTCTCTCACAATATTACATTATCCTTTTCAAACCATAAATCCTTGATTCCCTTGAGATTAAACTCTAAGGATCCTTAGTAAAGTAACTACACCTCAATGTCTTGTTATTACATTTGCCTAATTTTTTTATTGAGATTTGTTGGAAGTCAAAAGAATATTCTAGATTCTCTTCTTATGCCTTTTTTCAACATCGTATGAATAAATTATGAATTTTCAAAGTGCTTAAAACAGGTATAACTAAAAGTAACCGTAAGCTTTGATGTATAGAGGCAATAAGGCAAAGATATTTTAATTGAACAGTTGGATCTTTGTTAGCTATGCATAATCAAGGGTCCAAAAACAAGGGCTTCATAACACTAAGCAAACCTATGTTATGGAAAATAACACGTCTCTCTTCTCCAATGAGAGACTATCATCTATATTCAGATGGAGTTCATTGAAGTTATATTCTAATAATGTTGATGCATATTGTTAGGGATTTGAATTCATCATTCATGGCACTCTAAGGCTCGAGTGTGCTTGTAATTTTTGAAATATTGTTCAATTTCACAATGCCTACTTCCTCTACCTTTGTTCTTCACAACAAAAGTTGCATGCATAACTTTAAAATGGTCCATTGTCCATGAATGTGTTTGATCACTTGGTTGTAGAGGTGTATGGTTTATGGAGTCAACAACAAAGAGAGAGACTAACTTCAACCTCTTTTATTGAGGTTGGCATGACTTAAGATTATGTTCATTTCAGATCCAACACTTACAAAATTTTGGAGGGAGTTCAAAGTTGGAGGGAATTGTTGACCTGGCAAATTCAAGTTTTGGACTAAATTCAAATAGTTGTATTGAGAAAACAACTATTCAGATGTGACCAAATTCTATATCAAAAGAATCAGCAAAGAGCTTTGCATGTGTTCACCAATAAATAAAATTGACGAAAGAAAGTTTTCATATGACGTTCTGGAAAGAAATATGAGACCCATTTGGGGCTTCTCGGTTCTGGAAGAGTTAAGATAAAGCTGGTAAACGGATGCAATCTGATGCAATTGATCGGTAAATTCCAAAAATAATGATGCACAAGCACAATGTGAGGTCTTGTCATTCACAACCTACTGCAATAAAATTCAATCATACATCTCACTCTAATAACCAGAAATCTGTCACCAACTCTCCATGACATATAGATACATACTTGTATGCGTACGACAGGCACCTGAGTATTGAACTCCACACACTAACTTCACACAAGTTCCACTTTATAAAACCCACTTTATAAAAAATCAAAATGTTCAGAAACTCTCAAACTGGAGATGTTTACTGAGGAAGCTCCTGCTTGCCACCACGTCTCCGAGCATTCTGCACAGCTGTGGATTGACCAGCAGTGTCATCGTCTACGACTTTCATAGGAACCAAAACAGAGCTTCCAGTGGCATCTGTGTGCCGCACTGCCAACCTCCAAGCTGCATAGACGATGAAAGCAATATTGAGCAAGAGAGCAATTGACCAAAAAGCAACCTCCTTCATGCTACCCCAATCCATATCATGATGGCCATCGTGACGTTCGTGTTCAATAAAATTATCCTCCATAGCTCGTAGCTGGTCCCTGAATCATCAACAATTGAACCACAATCATCAAAACCAGATCTTTCGCCTGAGACAAAACCTAAAAGTTCAAATACACAGCTCGCGCATCTACTATGATTGAAATACAATCAATCAATGACGAATCTAAATCTTGCTGTACAGATCAAAGTGTAAACCCTAAAGAGCCAGTATACCCTTATTTCCCTGTCTGGAGAATCTACGCTGCACTGACTTTTAAGGGTTACCAGTGAAGTCCCAGGTTACCAGGCAAAAGAAGATAGACTATGAACTCCTAACGAACTCCCGTAATGACGTATTTTTTTCATTGTATACACTGTATTAGAGGAAAACAATGATTACTAAACAAGCAAGCTTTAACACATGTGATATTCTATTTCCAAATTACATCTTGTTTGATTTTGCAAATGAATCTCTCGTAGGTTTGATACTCACAAGGAAAAAATATCCGTCTTGTAGGGTTCAACGTAATCCATACCAACTGGAGAAAGATTGTACAATCAAATTACCAAATCATCTGAAAATAAAAGCGACATCATCAGGATTGTAGGCACTAAGGTTTGTAAGGACTGACCTTAAACCCAAACGCCAGTATGAATACAAACTTGCTCACCACCTTCGATTATCGCTTCTCGACAATTCCACAATAATCCTCGCAAGACTCCCACTTTACAAACACAAAAGTATCATCAGTGCCCTAAACCCACAGGTAGTCCCACATGCACCCGAAACCCTAGAGCAGAGCGTATGTAAGTAGCTGAAGCACACTCAACCGCAACCAAATTCAAAGAAAAGACCATCGCATCAGAGTTTCTTACAAGCAGCACGCAAAGACAAAGGCATCGGCAACAGCGACACCGAAATGAGCGACGTGAAACACCAAAAACGAAGGGGATGACGGGATGGCGAGCTTGAAGATCCGCTTTGGCTTTGCGATGGCTCGAGAGATCAGCGGGCGTGGTTTCGAAATTGGCATATCCGCATCTTTGCGACTGCAGTGGCGCAGTCCCCGCCCCCCCGCATCCCTTGGAATTGTATTTGGGACCTTTTGCGGGAATCTGACGGTCGGTGCTTTAGGGTGGATGAAATCTGTTCGTCGGTTCTCCTCGGCGATGGAATGACAATAGTCGTCAGGAAAGTGCCCCCTCACTTCGTCAGTATTGATGCAATATTGCAACGGGAGCTATACTAGCTTATATTTTTGCAGTACTACATGTAATACTGCGTTTATATAAAAATAATAATAAATTAAAAAAAAAATTATAATACTGCATTTATATTCTATTAATATTGTATTACTATAAAGGACAGTAATTATTATTTAAATATATAATGACTACAATGCATAAACAAAAAGTCCTTTTTACAATACTTTTGCAATATTGCATCAATGCTGTTAAAGTAAGGACACAATGAAATACATAATTCATCCTCTTGCAGTACTGCATTTTAATAATATTACACACATACTCATAGTGTACTGCAATTATGTATAAAATATTATATTGGCTCAATACAACATTAATCACAATGCAATACACTATTAATATTACTAAAATTTACAATTACCAGATTTTAGAAAGAGATAAATGTAAACACATGTAACCATAGGATCTTGTATTACAATGACTTGAGAAGATATGGAAAAAATTTCAGTTATTTCCACCATGTACATCACAAGATATTAGCATTTGAAGTGACAAAAATCCTTTTTTTAGTCTTGTCAAAGATAAAGCAACAAGACTTCATAAGGTCGCATTTGTATGGAAAAATGCCCAAAATGGTGGTGCTTCTTTGGATTCGTTCTTCAAGGCAAGTTGGCTACATGCTAAAAAATTTCATACTATGTGGAATTGTACAACATATAGGATAATAAGAGAAAGTAGAAAAAAATAAAAAATGATTAAAAATACTAAATTATTAATAGTTTATTTATGAAATTGAAAAATGAAAATCCCAATGCTTGTAATGTTGCAATACATAAGATGCACCTAATGTTTTTATTTTTTTTCTAAAATAATGAAAATGAGTTAAATATAAGACTTCAAGGTTTCTCTTAGAGTGGAGATTCCATAAGTACGTGCAAACTTCAACAAACTAGGACTCCTCATAACTTTCATTTCATTAATCAAAATGGAATGATTCAAAGCTTTTTAGATATACATAAATCTATACAACCAATTTCAAATATATATTCTTTAAAGTGATTATAAAAGAATTTTTTTTGGTTGTTACATAGTAGATGGATACCTCAATTGAGAGTTGGATTTCCAATGAAAAATAGAGCACAACTACAATTAAAATTAAAGTAAACCAACTCATTTTAGCCATCTACTTATGATTGCCATCAAATTTTTGTCCCCATCTTTAGCATAGAACTCATCTCAAGACTCATTTGAATTGCTTGAATTTTCTAACAAGATCGGGGCCTTCATACCAACAAGAATACTCTGTGGGTACAACCAAAATTGCCATCATCACTCCATGTACATCTTCAAAATCAATATGTGCATATGTTGAAGAAACAATTTTAGAACACCTACCAAAAAAACTTTGACCCTTCGTAACTTTGATATACAATATTTAAATATTGCGTTCTTTTGTGCATTGGAACCTCCTTTCACTTACCAATAAAAAAGTGGAAATTGGATCAGTCTAAGAGTAGTAACTAGGCACAATAGCAAAAGCAGCGGTTTTGGAGTACCCACTCTAGTATGAGCTTGTGAAGGTGTCTCAAATCTAGCCCCTCCAAAATTTAAGTTCTCCTTACCCAAACCCTTGCGTATCTTAAAATCTAGAATTCCATACCAGGTACTGTTGTGAACGAGGTTTAGTACGAAATTAGGATTTGCGGTTTCTGCTACTAGTAGAAAAAATGGAGCCGAACTAAAGCCCCCCTTTTGTGTTCTCGGCGTCTTTCACCCCACGCACATGCCACCATGGTGCATTAATTTCTTTTCATACCATGATTTTAAGCATTGTAATGCCCAATAATTTTGTTTTCCAAAGTGAAGCAATTTTCAAAATGAAGCAAGAGTTAAAGGAAACATTTTAGTGACCACTATATTAAATCAAATGGAATAAACCAATATGATCAAATAGAGTTATTGCTTAAACAAATAATTGTCTTTCATTCCTCCTTAGGAATTCCATATATATTGCAAATGCAAAGTATTGAAATTTTGTAGCCTAACATGTATTGCAAATTTTTAATGTCAAAATTTAAAGTCAATGAAACATTTATTTATTTATTTTTATTTTCTTTTGAAAACAAATGGAAATTCCATTGCAAAACACCAACATACAAAGCATCCAAGTCCAAAGGTTAGACAAAAAGGGGAAAAAAGATGAAACATTTTAGTAATCACTATGTTTCAACTTCGAAAATTTGTAACTACTTCCACAAATGTCCAAAAAATATGAAACGACTTGGGTTAAATATCAATTCCATTTTCCATCCAACTAAATATTTCTCAAAATTATTTGAAGGAATTCAGCTTACCCCAATAGGCAAATCAACTCTTCAAAGGTCGCACGAAGGAATAAAAAAATGAAAGTTTCCTCACCCTCCGGCTTGTGGCTGGTGGTTTTTTTTTCTTCATTTAATGTCGCTTCATTTGTTTAAAAAAAACCCAAAAAAAACAAGGGTGAATGGGTGTGCTGGAACGCGGTCAACAGTCGGCTGTGCCATCTTGGAACCCAAGTTCGTGGCTTCTTCGAAGCCCAGTGCCTGCGAGGTTTTCAGATCTCTTTCGCTTGTGTGTGTGGATTGTGCTCTCTGGAGTTTCAACTTTCGAAGAGGCATGTTCTCCTGCTTCTCGCACTTTCATGTTCCAAACTCTCCCTAGCCAGAAGAGCCAAAAACAGGAATAAGAAAATAGCACAACATGCCTCCTCACTTGGAAAACCAAAACCCTAGCCAGCAGATCGAGTTTTCCAAGTGAGGAGGCATGTTGTGCTATTTTCTTATTCCTGTTTTTGGCTCTGCTGACTAGGGTTTCGGTTTCGTAGTGGTGGACAGGATCTCCTTTCTTAGTTTATTTGAAGCGATACCACTTCATACACAGGTGTGAAGTGATGTGTACATTCAGAAGTTACTCTGTGCATGTTGGAACTGCTCTTACTTTGATTTCCATAACTGAATCTTCTGAAATCCTTTATTGAATCCTCAGCATATTTAGCTGTGTTTTTTCTGATTGGGATCAGGATTGTTTACGAAGTTGTTTCCTTCCAATTGCCCACACTGCAGAACGGTACAGCCAGCAATCGTACGCAAACGATTCAGTGGCTATGATGGACTTTTACATGAAAAAGGCCGCGCAGGAGGCCCTACGTAGACCTCCAAAGCAGTCCAAAGATGAAATGCCTCCTCCTCCTGGTCTCCATCCACCACAATCAGGTAGGCAGATCTTTTGGAAGTTACATCAGTCAAAAAATAAAATAAAATAATATTGATCGAATATTCTTTGTCGTATTTTGTCTTCAGCATGTCTGCATGCTAAAGGAAAATCTAATGATCCTGATCGCGAGAGTTGACTGATTGATGCAGCTAGTCAAACGTCTAGTTATGTGGATACTTGGCAACCTAAAGAACCAGCAGTACCAGGTAAATTGCATTTTTTTTTGTCTTGCGGGTGATATTGCTTGTAATGTTATTGATGCTGTTTATTATGGAAGTATTGATCATGACAGTCTCAGAAGGCATTGCTATTCTCCTGAAAAACAAATCTGGAAATATGGTGAGATCATGAAGAGCAGAGAAAAATTTGCCAGAGGATAATGCTTAGTTTTGTTGGAGTTGTCATCTATTGTTTTGTTGGAGTTGTCATCTAACTATGTGTGTGGCATTCAGAAGCTGCACGTTCACCTTATGTAACCCCTAGTGTCGGGGTGGTCGACGATGGTGCTGCAGGTTCATGTCCTGACCAAACTACGTTAATGTACTCGTAGAATTGTGTATCCTACTATCGCTCTGTGCACCAGAGAGGGAATATTATTAGAATATTGACAACGATTAGTTGTGCAACATGTCCTGTTTTAACAAGTAATATGCTATGAGATGGCTGTGTTTAGTACTAAGTGTCTGAAAGGAGCCAAGACTTTGTGCAGTTCTTCCTGAGGGATTATCCATCAACCTTGATTATTGCAATACGGCATGCTACGTGATTATTGCAAAAGTAGGAAGAATATATCTGATTTAAAGAGTTGAATGAGGGTTTACCTGTACATGGTTTTGTGTGTAGGGAAAAAGGACATCACATGGGAGACTATATTCCCCCGGAGGAACTGGAAAAGTTTATGGCAAAGTGCAATGATGCTAAGGCCGCAAAAGCAGCAAAAGCTACTGCGGATCGTGCAAAAATACAAGCTGACAATGTTGGGCATCGGTTGCTTTCTAAGATGGGTTGGAAAGAAGGTACAGTACGCTTGGTTGAGAAGCATTTTACTTCAGTGATAACACTGCTCTACCATTAGTGTAACGTTTCATCTATTTCTTGGCGATTGGATGAAGTTTCTCAACTTCTCGTATGAACCCTGACTTTGCAGGCGAAGGTTTGGGAAGTGGAAGGAGTGGGATTGCTGATCCCGTTCAAGCTGGAAGTGTGAAAGTGAACAATTTAGGAGTTGGTGCGGAGGTACCTGGTGAAGTGACGGCAGATGACGACATTTATGATGCTTGGCTACAAGTTCCGACCTAACCCTCTGGTAAGCTTGCAATATTTATAAAGCCCTTGGTAAGCTTCGGGAGCTTCTAACCCTGTGATATATGAACTTCTGTTTAGTGTGTTACTCATTCCAGTCTCTCAAGGATGTTGCATACTAGATTGTATCGCATGTTTGATCGTGGGTGCCACAATCTTTGCATATACCTCACATTCTGGCACAGTTTGACCTGTTTGCCTTGGGTTGTTGATTTCATTGCAGACTAACCCTCGCAAGGCTATTATTAGGTCATAAGCGCTGCCTAAGATGTGAAATGAATGACGAACTGCAGAGACGATGTGATTGTCATGGAGAGAGCATCCCTAAAGTAAGATTTCAAGGTCTTTTACACTTGTATACTTTTTTAGATTATGAGACTTTCTTAAGTCCCAATTGCTTGCATCTTAACTATAGTTGATTTGAAAACCGATTTGGAAGCTTGAGGTTCTAAATACACGTTCTTTAAGAGTGTATTGTTTTAACTTTGAAGTGAATATGTTCTTCTATAGAGAAATTGGAGAAAAATCTCTGCTGGATGCAAACAAAGAATTTGTTCAAGTTCATAGTGGTTAGTTTCATTGTCCTTTCTCATTTTTAATTTGGAAACTTTTCTATGCTGGATGTAGTTTGGCACAAACTTGAAGTGTGAAGTATTTCTCAATTGTTTCATGTGAAATAGTCTTATCATTACCCCGTTTTGAAAGCCAAAGTGTTTTGGTTATTTCATTATTTCCAAGTGTCATGATAGTTTGGAAAGTTTCATATTTGATGAAGTTGAGGTTGGTATGGTTGATGCAGGTATGAATACCAAGACCTACGATGAATGCTTGACTTTTTGGCAACACATTGATCCTAGCCTAGTCAAGCTGAAATACTATTAATGATTACATTTAGGAAGATTGGATTAGTGGTTGCATTTAGAAAGATTGGACTAGTAGTTCCATTTGAGGATGCAACTGTATGCAAATGTCGTTCTTCTAATATGAAAATATAATTCTCATGTCTCTTCAAATTTGTTTATGGTGAATGCATTTTATGTATGGTATATGTATTGTTTCATGTAATTTATTGAATTTCTAATAATTGAAAAAAATGAATGACATATTATATTGCTAATAAAATTGAAAGCTTTCATTGTTGTAGTATTGCATTTGTATTGTTATATAACTGTTCCTACATTGATTTTGTATCAAAGATACTTACAAATACACTATTTTTACAACAAATTTATAATATTGTTGCAATACTATAAATATATGTGTTTAAAATAACTCAATTGTATAATTAAGATACAACAATGCAGTGATTTATCATTATAATAATCTTCATTGTTTTGTATAACATATCTTTATTTTATTAATCTTATTATAATAAAAAATATATACACTTTTATTATATGTTTACAATAAATTTATTGTATGATATTAGTATTGTGTGTCAGTAATACTAGTGTAATGTAACTAGATAAATGTTGTATTGTTGGAATATTGAGCTTAATATAAAAAAGCAGTACAACATATGTATAAGTATAATATTGTTCAAACGCAGTACTACAAGAGGGCAAATTAGGTATTCTATTGTTAAGCCACTCCATCAGTATTGATGTTGTACTGCAAAAGTATTGAAAAAGTGGGTCTCATTTTCGTGATGTAATCTTCGGGTAAGGTTGTCACTACGGGAGTAACTTTGCCTTGTTCTCAAACTACAAGCAACCAAAAAAAGTTCAAATCCAATATTGAAAATAGTCTTTTTGAAATCAAAGAGTTGTCTCCCTTGCTTTTTAAGAGCTTGCCTCCAAAAATTTGCCTAGTCAACAATTTTGATTCCCCTCGTGCAACTATTGCACACCTCTATGTAGAATTTCAAATTTTCTTTTGTCTTTAACCCCTAAATGATTTGGGCTAAGTATGTTTTTGCCAAAATTGCTCCAAAATTGCCATTTTTAGGAGAAGTACCACATTTCAAGAAGAAAAAAAAAAAATCATTCTTAGATCTATGTAACTATAGGATCTTGTAATGTTCAGTAGTATGCTGGTTTGTGAAGATGTGGAAAAAATTTCAGAAATTTCCACCAAGTTGATTCAGCAAGATATTAGTGTTTGAAATGACAAAAATCCTTTTGGGGGCCTGCAAAAAAAAAAGTAGTTGCCCTTCACATGGTCACATTTGTATGAAATAATGTCCAAAATAGTGGTTACTTTTTGTATTCCTTCTTGAAAGCAAGGTGGCTACATGCTTGAATTTTTTTTAATTATTTGAAATTGTACAATATATAGGAAAAAAAATAATAATTAGAAAGAAGTAGAGAATGATTCAAAACACTAAATTGTTGACAATTTATTTATAGAATTAAAAAATGACAATCCCATTGGTTGTAATGTTATAACAAACAATCTACACCTAATGCTTTTAATTTTTTTTTTAAATATGTAAAATTGAGTTCAATAAAAGACTTCAAAGTTTGTCTTAGACTAGAGATTCCATAATTACCCACAAACTACCGCAAACTAAAACTCTTCATAACTTTCATCACATTAATCAAATTGAAATGATTCAAAGATTTCCATGTATATACAAATCTAGAGAACAAATTTCAAATTTTTATTTCTTAAAAAAGTGATTTTCAAAGAAGTTTTTTTGGTGCCCAAACGCTGAGCAGTGAAAACTACATATTATACAATAACTTTTTAACCATGTATTCAAGAGTTATGAAAATTGTTGGGCCTTAAAGCTACTTCTTAGGCACATTTCGTGTGAAAATTTCAAAAGAATAAAAACTCCATTCATAGTGAGCTGCCCAAAATTGCCCGCCAAACGAGCCGCCAAAAAACATAGTTTGTGCATTTAGGCCGGTTAACACAATGTTTGGTAGATTTATAAGTACACTCATAACTAAGCAAGTAAGCATGCACTCATAAAGGTACAAGCTTGCTTGACGATTATTAGAAAGTTCAAAGAAACGATAACAAAAATGGTTGATACAAAGCATTTTCACCCTTGCATATTGAGATCTCTCGATCGTAGTTGTTAGTTAAGGATAAGAACATTGAAGTCTAACCTTTCACCTTCATCAATAAGTGCACTAGGAAATCACCCCCAATTTTTTTGAAGGTCTTCATCTTCAAATTTTGGAGATTTCAATGCACTAACTGTAGTTTTAGGTGGACGAACACTTCAAAGGCCAATAGCAAAAATTCAAAACATAAGTTGCAATTGTGTAATAACTATCAATCTAAACTTTGCACTATAGAAAGTTGTTGTAAATTAAGGTTGCAGACTTGGTGACACCAACAATATCAAAACCATCACCAGTATCCAAATTTAAGGTTTTTATCTAAATAATACTTTGTAGTTATTGTTATTCTTTTATATGTTAATGTACTTCTTCTACTACAAAAATCTAAATTATTTTTATTGGATCTTATTGCTAAGTGAAAGAGGATTCCAACACGCTTTAACAAGTTTTATTCAAATATTGTATTAATAGTTCTGAAATTTCAAAGCATTGTATTAGGTGTACCCAAAATTAATACTAGGACTTCAATTCTAAGGCTCTCATATTTAGATTGTACACATCTTGTGTTATCTATATCTAAATTTTAGTGTTGTTTTTTAGTTCAAAAGAAGGAGTTACATTTTGGACACCGGTGATTATGGGTGCACATTCTTTATTGTAGTGACAATCTATCTAAGTATAAAATTGTTGAAGATTAAGGGAACTATAGATGTTTAAAGAGTGCTTTGGTTTGTGGAATTTTAAGTTTCGTAAGAAATTTTCAAGCTACAATATACTTTCTATAAGGCAACAACGCTAGCATGTAAGCATGGAAATGCAAGCCTACGAGTCTTGAGCATATGTATAAGTAGATATTCTACAACCATTGAAGGTGCTTATAGTCATTACAAAAATTTGAACCATAAACAAGACTGTTACAAAATTGTTTGATTTTCAGCCGTGGTGCAATTATAGGAAAAAATAATAATATTCTTAAATATTTTTTGGAGAAATAAAATAAATAAATAAATAGAAATCGCCAATCTGACATGGCATTGGTATGGCACTAGTAGTGCCACTTCGGATCTAAAATTAAAAAAATAATAATAATCACTTTCTCATTGTAATTTGCATTGCTACTAAAAGAAACTTGCGACCTATTCTTGTCTCTTGGCCTCAATTTTTTCCTTATGATAAACACATAAAATATAGGTATTTATAATATAGGTACATTGTATTTATGAAAGGTTCCATAACATAGACACCTATAACATAGGCGTATAGACTCCTATGCTCAGGTTCAGGTTTACATAATAGAATCCATGTGTAGGAGGTTCAAATATGGAGAAGATGTGCCACAAAATCTGATCCTACGACTTCATTATACACATACCCGTGTAGGATTGATAAATATGAAGAAGTGAGATTTTAAATGTTCACATAAATTCTGAAGTCTTCACTCCTCATAGCCCAGGAAGACAAAATGTGTCCATGTTTTTCAAATTATTGATTGCAAATTTGGAAAAATTTGAAAAAATTTCATTAGTTTTTAATCTAAATTATTGAGAGTGAATTGTTTACATATTTCTAACACTCTTTGATTTTCAAAATTTGTAAAAGTGTAATGTTGCAAAATTGAATTATAAAAAGAAGTCTTATGCAAGAAAGGACTAGATGAGATTTTAAAGCAACTTCATGTGACATGAGTGGAATGGGTGAAATAAACCTAGTTTATCATAAAATATGAAGCAATTAGAGAACTGCATTTGATTGGATGATGAAGTGGCAAAATATCTTCTTCTTGGTAGTGTGATAGTGCTGAAATTAGTGCTTTCAATATTTTAGATCCAATTTTTTTTTTAAATGTCTAGAATGAATCCAAAAATTTTTGAAGATGCAAAATATACAATGATAACAAATATTGTTTGATTTCAAAAAATGACATGTATATATTTTTGAATATTTTGTTGGATTTGATTGGTTTGATTTTGGTTGTTTAACACGTACTTTCATATTTTTTGTATAGTAATATTAAAGATATTTTTGTATTTCATTTCAAAAATCTAAAAAGATTGCATGTGCTCTAAGTTCTAATATGAGTTTCTAGTTTAAGAAAAATAGATTCCTCAATTTTGTATCAATCTTTTGCCTCAAAGGACTTGTCATTTTTTCCCCCAAACCCCTATCATGCAAAATTGATTTTATCTAAAATTACAATGGTCAATATTTTCATAATTAATTATATATGTAATCCTAATCATTATTTAAAAAAATTAACTACATCCATATGCAAAAGAATTAAAAGTAGTTCTACTCATTTTCAAACAATGTTCTCAAGAAGTTGGTAGGTCTTGGAAATAGCATTGGATATAGATTTTGTGTATAGAAATCATTTTCATCTACATATTATACTTAATGTAATTTACTAATTAAATTTATCTTTTTGCAAAAGAATGGCCTTGTCGTCAAACATTTTGTTAAATAATCACTTGTTGAAATATTCATCCAAAATGCCTTCCTCCTTTGACATTCTTTTATACCAATTGCACACAATGTATTTGCAAATTCATCATAGATCTTGTGCATCACTCGTATTATATACATGTTTATATCTTTAGACAACTTCCAATCTTTATTATTTAGATACAATCCTATTCTATCAATTTTCTTAATTCTAATATATATTTCTAATTCCAATTTTTCATAATATGGGGCTTGCAATTTTGTGTAAGTTATGTCTTTCTTTTTAGACATGATAGAACATTATTAAACCATTGAGGTTATATTTGGTAATGTGAAAGAACAACCTCGTTTTGGAAATAGCATCTCTTGCTACATAGTTGTTGGGACCTTAAGCATTTTCATCCCCCCAAATGATTGAAATAAAAAATGAACAATGAAAGATTCTTTGTAAACACTCTTAAAACATTAAAGCTTGTTACTATGTATGATCAAACCAAAAAAATAGTGAAGTATGAAGGCAATAAATTATTAATTTATCTTCTTATACTAAAACCTTTTAATACTTTTTGTAGAACTTCACTACTGCAATGTTATTCAAAGACTGTACAATTTACGAAAAATAAATCCTTTCACTTTCAAATATGAGTGAACTTACTATTGAGATAATAAAACCAAATATGGGAAACTCACATCACCTCACAATCCCCCCCCTCTAGTATTACAATCCTTGCTTGATTAGGGGATACTTAGACTTCGCAACCTCCTCAATTCCTCATCAAAATCATATATCTTATAAATAAATGTCGATCTCTAAGTTGCATTAAAGTAGTGCTACCTTAAATTGCCAATATAAGCTTGCAATATTTTTGGTGTGGCCAAATTGTGAATATTTTCTTCAATTAGGTTAGCAAATTGACTTGAAATATGTTACAAACATAATCAATTTTTTTTGCTACTTAGAAAATATCTTAAATTTTTTTTAAAGCAACAAGTTGTAGGCTTGTATGATGGATCATAGACTTAGTAGAAAACTATCTCTTTAAAAAAAACAATCCAATTGCCTTCCAAATATTAAGACCTCCCTAGACCCCTTCATAAAATATTTTTTACGGATATATAGTATACATTGATACCAACATAAATTCACCATACAAATATAAGATACATACATATATAGACTCTCGAGTATGATATGATGTATGGATATAGTATATTGTATATATATGAATATGACATATGACATATGGATACAACATACGATCACATATCCCATATCAATTGGTATCACATATGTGTTCAAAAAGGATACATGGTCAAGAAGGATAATAAAAAATTAACATTATTTTTTATTGATACTACTAATGAAAAATAAAAATATATGAAATTTAAAAGGAGACTTGGAGTCTAGGTTTTATTGGTAGTATTCCTCTCAAGTGACTATCTACTCAAAAGTAACATCCTACATCACATTTGGAACCTTGAAGTAACATAAAATAGTGCATGAATAGTAGCACCCTTGAATGGCCACTTTGATAATCTAGTGAAGATCTAAACAAGAGACTAGTGGATTACATGCAAATTTGGTTTGCTATTAGGCAAAAATAGACTCTTACTTTAGATACGTGAATGTTAAGGGTGCCACTACTTTATAAATCTCATCTTGCCTATTATCCCAAAATTTTCATATTGCTAGATAAATGTAAAAATTTGGTCTCTATTTTGAAATTGGTAAATTTTTTATTTCCTACCTAATTAAAATCCTTTAATGCTCAAGGCACCAAATTATGATGTTGATAAGACTTTGAAGCTAAATAAAACCTAACCAGGTTACTATTTTTAGTAGTTTACAGTTTTGAAAAAAACTTTTTGAAGTTTAATTTGAGCACCAAAAATCCAATTTTGAAAATGAATGATTATGATTTTTCTATTCAAGATTTGGTTACTATTTTTAGTAGTTTATATTTTTGAAAAAAAACTTTTTGAAGTTTTTTTTGAGCACCAAAAATCCAATTTTGAAAATGAATGATTATGATTTTTCTATTCAAGATTTTGTGCAAGAGTGTCTATTGCAAATCTTAATTTTCCTAGTGTTGAGGGGATTGAAAATGAGCCTAAAATACACTAGATCTTGGAGAAAAAATCAAATTAGAAATTCATTTAAAAAATTGTATAGTAGATTTTGAAAAGTCATGAATTGATTGGGATTATTCCTTTAACTTCAAATTTTTTTGTCCATAAGTGATATTGATGTGTTTTCTTTTCCCATATGATCTCAAACATGTTTGTACAATTATATTTAAAGAATAATTAATAAAATTTATAAAAATGTTTCTTTTTGGTTAAATTTAGAGCAAATTCCAAGAAGCTCAAGAAAAGAGTTAAGATCCACTCAAGTCCAATTATGAATTCAAATTTCTCAAATTAAATTCCATTTGTAAATAATAACAAGTTTTTGAGTGTTTTTTCTCACCCTTGCCAAGTCACAGGTGTTATCATATATTTGTATTGCTCCAGCCATTAGAGCACCATCAATATCAATTTTTATACTCAACTTTTCTTATACTAATGGTACACAATTTTGTGACTCAAAACTATGAACCTTATACTCTCTCCATTCCAAAAATAAGTGTTTGGACCTGTTGAAACATCTGATACCATTTCATTAATCATATTACCAAAAGCATAAACTCAAAGGGTCCAAATATTATATTACCAAAAATTAATGAAGAACATTTCTTTTCTCATTGCAACCAATTGCAACCTAAAAAATATTGGACAAAAGAACCCCTCCATAAAATCTACTCAAAAAACCCTTAACAAGGCATGATGTCCAAAAATGACACTTAATTGGGCATACAGGGAGTCACATTTTTGACAAGTTGGAAGACCATTCGTTTGGAAGAAATCAAATGTAGGTTTATATGTAAGTATAAAAACGATTGAGAGAATCATGGAGATGATGGTAAAAATAGTAAATGATCAAGAGTGACTGAGGATTTCATAAGTACCCTAAGATCTCTTTATGCACAATAAGGATTCTTCTTAAGATTGAATATTACTCTGAATATCAATAATGCTATGCTCGTCTCCAAGGAACAGTTGGCTAAATCCTAAACCCTTGGAACTTTGAAACAATTGAACTCTGAAACAATTGACCACAACTTAGAGGCAACGTGCCAAGTCCCAACTGACCTTTACATATCGTTTTCTTCTAGGACAATCGGTTTAATAGTGTACTTCGCACTGTGCACAGCTAATGAACTGGCAGCATTTGGTTTCAAACATTGAGCACATTATATCGTATTAATATGCCACAAATTTATATCAGAATGGTTTTATGAAGTCCAAGGGAGTTAATTAATTTGTTAGTTAGCTTAGTTCAATTTTTTTTGAGATGCGCACTCAAGGCACGGCCTGTGCTATCTAGTTCACAACGTTCGGTTCAAACTGGTCCACAAAGTTCTATGCAAGATGTGATATGTTCCTTTCTACTTCAAGAGGTGCTGACAGTCGCAGGAATTGCAGTGTGAACGGCAGGTCTTGTCACTGGGAATAATTGGCCGCTGAGCAGACTCATTCTCTTCTGAGCATGCCTACGATTTCTCATCATTTGAGAGGGGAACTGCCTTTGCCTGCACTTATCACACATAAATGAGAACTTGTATTCGGATGTGTTGAGAGTCATGCAACAGCCATCGACATGAAAATAACTGACGAAGAGATTATCATACGTTTGCAAGAAGGCAATCACCCAGAATCTTCCAAGGGTCTAGAAAGAACGTGACATACCAGTTCACGGAACTTCAATATGTAGAACATTTCCAAGTATCTCCGGGTTTCCTCCCTGTGCAATTTGGAAACGAACTTCCAGAATCCGTAAACGCCCGAGAGTGTCATTAAGCGCTCAGCGTACAATTTCCAAGTATAGCTGCAGGTAACAATTCACCTTTTAGAGATTGATTTCACTTAAATGAGATGTATTGGAACTTATCTTCAATGTATATATATGGAGCGGAACTAAAGGGCACAAAGAAGGTGTAGACGTGTAACTGACAATGCAAGTTATTAATCTCACCTGGAATTTATTCGTTCTAGACCAGCTTCTGAAATCTTAGTCCAAACGGAGGGATCCGTTTTATATTGCTCAAAGAACGCGACGATGGTTTCGGCAGCTTCGTCAGGATGATAAGGGTCGATCTGATAACCAGAGATTCCATGCTCAATAATCTCTGCGGGACCTCCATGAGACGTTGCAAAGGTGGGAAGCCCACTCGCCATAGCCTCAACCACAGTCAAACCAAACCCTTCGTAAAGTGCAGGCTGAACAAAAGCTCCATGACTGTCTGCAATATAACGATATAACTCCCCATTTCGCACTCTGTTAGTTTGCGACCGGATCCATCTGAAGTGATTCTCAAGCTTGTACTCCTTCATAAGGTTGTGCATAACCTCAATCTCTTTGACTTCCTCCCGGTCCTTTGATTTCTCAGCATTGATTTCGCCACCAACAATAACCAGATATACCAACTCCTTCAGCTTCTCACTTTTCCCATACATTTCCACTAGGCCAGTGAGATTCTTCACCTTATCTAGTCGGGCCATTGTGAACAGGATAGGCTTTTTCTTGTCAATGAAGCCACTGCAGTACAAGCAGGAAACGCATGTCAGTGCAGACAAGGGACTGGGTTGCAAAATTATCATGCGCGGCTGCTTAGAAAACATTGGTCTATTCGCAATTCGCAAAATTGGTGGTTTGCCTTACACATGCTCATCTGTTTGTTCAGGACTATATAGCAATTCCTCAATGGTTGCATGCAGGCTAGGCAAACGACGTTCCTTGTCCGCGAAGGGATAATAGATGCTCGAATCAGCACCCGGTGATACAATGTTGAACTTGGGATCAAAGACGTCTACTCCATTTACAACTCGATAAAGTCCTGGCATTGAGAATGCCTGATGGCTTTCGTATTGCCCTACAGTGTCAGCACTGCAGACGAAGGTAAAAAAATCAGCTCTCTGGAGTACTTGAGCAAAGCCAAAAAATGTCAACCAATTCCAAATTTCTAACTGGTAACTTTCATATCACCAAATACTGTCGAGGTCCACCAAAAGGAATGTAACTAAAGTGGGAGAGAAACTACACCTTCCAGCAATCTCTTGATAGGTGCTGGTGATGATGAAATCCGCATGATTCATTGCAATGAGGTCAGCAGTGAACTGACATGAAAAGTGATACTTCTCTTCAAATTTCTTCCAATATATGTCAGAGTCCGGATACTTGGTCTTCTCCAACGCGTGAGCAATAGTACACTGCAACAAGGCAAAGATGATCATGAGCATGTATCGAAATTTTCCAAACCCTCATCGTCAAATCGTCAAAGAAAATCAAGACGAAGCAACTGAAATTTCTCAATGCAGGCGTTCCACTGGTATCGATTGAAATACCTGAGTTACACCAAGGTCGTGAGCAATCAACGAAGCCACCAGATTTCCATCGCTGTAGTTTCCAATTACTAAATCAGGATGCCCTGAAAGCTCTCCAAGGATTTCACTAGCTGAGTCCTGTTCACAGAGAGATTCATTCAGCAATCATGATATTGTGGGGTTCACAAAAAGCGAAAAAGAAAGTAGCATTCTATCGCAATGGACTTTGCAGAGCACATTGCATGTAAATTGCACCAACCATTGCACAGAAAAGAATTCCTTCACTGCTGCAAGTATTCTTCAAAACTGCTTGCAAAGAATAAGAATTATGAGAATCGAGATAGACGTCTCACTTGAGCATATGTTTCCAGGTAGGGATAAACGTCAAATCTAGATATCCAGTTCTTCAGAATTTTGCCTTTGTGACGAAAAGGAACGCGTAAAATTCTCGAATACTCGGTGCCTGTCACCTTTTCAATGCGCTGATTGCAGGTGGTACCGATGGCATTGGGAATGAGTCGTGTGAGCTGCCACAAATGCCAAACACATGGTCACTATTCTAAATCAGAAGTTATAATGGTTCTGCCAATCTCCTGGCTTACAATTGAGTGCATAGCAGAAGTTAAGCGGAATTTGCACTATGAGGAGTGGCTTGTCGAAACATACAATTACAATCTGTGGTTTGAAGTCCAACCCTTGTAACCTGAGATTCTCGAGCATTTGATTTTCCAAAGCTCTCACTTGATCCAAGATGTACACAACCTGTTCCCCATAAAGCATAAAATTTGAATATGTCGTTGAGTGGCAATATGAATAGAAGGTATTCCAGCAAAATCAATGTCCCCGGAAGCACAAAGAAAGCAGTTGACCATATGATTCCACCCACAAACCTTGGTAAGAAACATCAGGAACAAGGAACTGACCGCAGTAAGGATCTATGTGAGGTCCATACCTGACCACCAGTATCGGGCAAGCCGAGAACACCTGCTTGACCAAAGTAACCATGAGGGGAAACGATGACAACAGTGAACACCATGGGAATTCGAGACAGGAATTTCTCCAGTGTATCTGGATCAGGAGCCTGGAGCAGATCCAACAGCAGTCTCAAAGTTTGGAGGACACGACCAGCTGTATTTCCCCAACCCTTTTCAAAACCTAGGTCTTGAAGCCTGAAATAACCAATTAGCTTCAGCATCTACTCATTGGGCACTTGCATTTGATATCAAAGTAATTTTCATAGCCAAGATCAGTACTATTGCATTCTGCATCTTTACCAAAACAAAAATCTCAAATAAACAGACGTCTTGCTCAATTAACATCAATGACATGAACACTGACGAAACAAACTCAGATGTCACAAGAAAACATTATGATAATATCCTCTACTTCTCCTGTGCATTTTCTATTTCATCGGCAACGTGACTTACTTGTATGCAAAGCTGGAAAATGGTGTGTCCTCTCGGAGATTTGATAGAGCCTCTTCGGCTTTTACCAATCGTGGAAGAAATTTAGCGAAAGTTGCAATCCGATCGTTAAGCATCAAGGTCTGCAGACACCAAAATATCGAGTCCCTGTGTTGAGCGAGTGTGATCACAAAAGTCATTCAATTGTACTATAATTTCTGCTGACAGTGTCCCTTTTAATATAATTTCTGCTTTGCTGCTGCTCGGAATTTTAATATATTCACAATACTGATTCGCAACAAGGAGAATAACTGAGTACATAGCCTAGTACCTGCCCACGATATGTATGAACACGAAGGAACTGAAACAAAGGTTCCATGCTCTCCGGAGTCTGGAATAGGTGAGATGACAAGTGACGATTCAGGAACTGCACACCGTGTCCTATCGACGATGGTCTTGTCATGCGCGGGAAGTGTGAATTGAAGGGCCCAAAGTCCAGCTCCAGCATAAATGGATCAAGTGAGCTACATTTACAGCAAAGCGTCAACACGGGAATGTTGAACTAATCACTTTTGAACAGAAGGCTGATCTGCGAAATTTCACTGAAGGACATCTCCACATGTGTACTATATGTCATATAAATTCTGAAATCTTGCTACAATCCAGTGAAAACTTCTAGAAGCAAAGAGGGTCAAAGAGAAGTACCTGGAGTCACCAATAAGTTGTTCTTTGAACTTCAAGTACTCGGATACACTAAGCTCTTCCACCACGAGCTCCTCCACATTGATACGCACATATTCCCAGATTCCTGGTTTCGGACGCACAGCAAATCCAACCCAAGGTGGCGAAACTATGGCTTCCTACACGACCAACTTCACACCTTCAGCATAAAGCTGTACTAAGAAGGCCAATATTCCAGATCGGACCGTGATTAGTACCTAACTTCTATGTAAACAGTGCAGATCTGTGCACTGATACCTCCAATAGGACACCATTTATGGCGTGAACTGAAACCTTCACCTGACAATTCTCAATAAGCTTTCCGAAGGCACTGGCTTTGATTTCGGCCGCACTCCTTTCGTCAGCTGCTTGTAGGGTGAGCTCATCAACAAGATGATGCGGCTGTAGAATTGAACGCCCTAGAGCCACATAACTTAACAAATTCCATAACAAATGTCAGACGCTCGTCAAAAAATGCTTGCCTTCAAACCGAGAATAGAAGAAAATCAGGGCAAGGCAGGACACTACTATTTCCGCTAGCTGCTACGAATGGAAAACCTCTCTCATATCTTTTCCTTCGCAACAATTCATGAACTTCGGTACCGACAATCTGTTTGAGGCTAAAGGTGCGGAGCATAGTGAGAATATAAACCTCGAACAAACACGGGTTGTAACCTCTAGCTGCATTATGCAAACTTGTGATCACCTGTAGCTTAAAAGAAACTCAATGTCGAAGTGAAAGGACTCGTACATGCTCAGGGTTTCCTTAAGCTTGCATCTATGATTTAATTAACATCGGAACCTAGTCGAATCCAGAAAGAAGGCAAAGGAGTTTGAAAATTGGATATTGTACCGGTGAAGGAGGTTTAGAAGTTGATCGCGGTGATCTTCCACTGAACTCTGGACTCGTTCTTTCATGCTGGTAAGGCGCCGAAGCTTAGGCCCCCCTTGCGTCCCCATCTTGAAGCTGAAATTTCAAACACTACGCAGCCAATCTGCACTGCCATTATGTCTGATTAAGTAACCTAGACTTTCCATGGCTCGATCCTCGCAGCTAATATGAGGAGATTAAAAAATGAGCACAAAACAATTAGTGACTCAAATTCGCTGAAAATTTGGCATTCCAATCCTACTCCAGCTTAGCTCGCACGATCATTTGTATCACGCACGTGACTTGAACCGAAAGCATTAAGTAAATAAAGCATCAGATTAGATCACTCTAACAATTCCATCCATACAATTAGTGAATGATACTAAGGTCAAGAACTAAATCCTTGCTAGCAGACCTTCCCTCCGAAGTCGACGACCAGTATCATAACAAGGCATCCAACTCTACAGACTGTAAGTAGATTGCAATCACGGAATAATTCAAATTAAGAACAAATACTGACATTGTCAACGGATAATTCTACAACAGATATTCAAACAGAAACGTTTGAATGCACGCACACTGCAAACAGCTCACAGTAGATTGCAATCACCAAAAATGTTCAAATCAAGACACTTCACAAAGAACAACTACCGAGAGCGGACAAACTAGAAATGCACGCACGCACAAGGTAAGCAGCTCTAAGTAGGTTGCAGTAATGTTCAAAAAAATATTCAAATCAAGCCACGTCGTGACGAACAACGACCAGCAGTGAATAAATTGAATACCACGACTTCAAACAAAAACGTTACACACATACACAAGGCAACCAGCTGTATATCAAGCCACTTCGTAACGGACAAATACCGATCGCAATTTGAAACAGAGAAATCCTGTCGCGCACTAAAAAGCCTCGATCGGCGCGAAAAGAGTACTCTTCATCAAGAAAGAAACTCTTGTCGCCACACACTCAAATTCAACTCAAAGCTCAAACGAAGAAGCAGCACCTGCTGATCACTTGTCCCCGATCCAAACCGAAAGTAGTCGACCCCACTCTGCCGCCAATAGACGAAATGCAAGATCGCGTGGGACGTACGAGGAGACTGAGAGAAATATAAAGAAAGCGAAAAGTGCGGAAATCAAGAAAGGCAAGAAACAGATGATGATGTGGTCCCAAGCAGGAGGCTGAAGTATAGGCTTAATGATCGATGGTGATGGCGAAAGGAAGTTTATAAGTCACGGCGTCACGCACTATGCGCCCTACTTCGCGACCTGCGTCGCAGCTGCCATATATAGCTGGGGAAACTTGTCATGACTCATGAGTCAGCACATGCAAGCTTTGGATACTTCTGCAATGTCCGTATCTTGGAGTTTTACAGCAATACAGCCCCCTCATAACGGAAGCAATCTCTGACGCAAATCTTCTCTGCAAGGAAATGACTGAGCTGGACTGGACTGCAGCAATGCAGCGTGCTCCCGCAAGCTGACTCATGATACGAATTCAGTTACGAATGTTTCTACATGGGTTTTGACCGGGCATGTACCGGGCAAAACTGCCTGGTGGCCTCATCCAACAAATGTCTGTCGTCTGTCTTACAAGAAAAGTGTTGTACTGGTAACAGGATGAAGTGGAAGTTGAAAAAAGACGTGTGTTGTTGCTTGTGGTTTGTTTTTCCTTGTAAACTTTGTTGTTGCAAACAGTATAGGTGAAATCATTGTTTAGCCTTTTTGTATTGTGAATGCAACAAAATGGGGTTCTTCACTTACATGGTTGTATTTTTATGTTGTTTCCATTAGTTAGACATGATTGCTAATCACCGTGGGTTTGAAGTTTAGTAGGCAATCCCTTTGACGGTTCATCTCATGGTCTAGTCGTCCCTTTTAACTTGTCTAAAGCCCGTGGTTTTTTTATCACCCTACCCTACCCTTTGAAACTAATTAGAGCCATTACAAAATAAGTCAGTGGGTAGCACTTCGAAGACTTGAAGACTCGACATAGTTTAGTATCAATCATTTCTCGTCGCAGCCAAAATTTCCGTGATTTCCCGAGGCAAACTTCTTTTTACTCGACACTAGATGATAACTACCATCCTCAAATTGCAAAATACTTTTTTTTAAATTTCTTCCCATGTCTTGACATCCTTGTATTGCTTGTAAAGTCAATCGTGTTGGTGTTGTAAGTCCAATTTTATAAGTTTTTGAGTATGCTTGTGGAGTTAATTGATTAAATGTAGTAGACATGTACATTTACGATCCTTTATATATTTTTTAGGATTGCCTAATCCAAAGACAATCCTCATAGCAATCTAATTTGCCATTGTCTGCCATAAACCCCTTGAAATTTGGATTCTCTACTTTATGTTTCTTCATGAGAACAATCAATCATCTCCGCATGATGTAGTGCACCTCAGTGCCTTCTAATTGCATGTCACATATGACAATTGTCATAACCTTTGAATATTGTAGATTATAGATATAGTAAGTCATTGTCATCCATTCTTTCACATGCTTAACATGATTGAACATCATCCACACATCCTCAAGATCACTACTTGATTGCATTTGACGTACCAAGTCCACTCTACTCCCAGGCCCAACTAAAAAAACTCTTTGCCAGCTACCATAGTACCGTAGTACCTTATTAAGTTCAGCAAAAATTAATTGTTTTTTAAGGATATCAAAATTTCAGGAAATTATTAAGATAATTGCCGAAAATCCTGAAAACTGATAGCACCCATTACCGAAGTCAATGGAAATATGTCAAGTTTCAAGATTTAGGGATCCTACTGGAAAATTCAACAAGAATTAAATGACTAAATTGTGAAAAAAAAATGTCCAATGTTAGTAAGAAAATTCAATGTAAAGTCCAAGGACTATTTACCATCAAGAAATTTTATAATGGAAATGTCAAAGAACTTCTTCATTGACATTTAGTGAGAATGAGGGATGGAAAGGTTGTTTTTATAATGAAATTCATTGTCCGTCAAGAACTCTCAAAGGATATGGGATAATTTGAAGATGAGAGCTAATAACCATTTACATATCCCACATGGGTTGTTTTACCTCCTACCATCCAATTTGTATAAAAATCTTTATCTTTCTCAACTTCTCACACATCTTTAGTAATAGTTTTTTGTGTTAGATATTCAAGTACAACTCAATGTCCTTGTACTATGAAGAGTGGAAAAAAAAAATCATTTTTTGCATCAAGTAGTGAAGAAAAATAGTGATTTTTGCAACATTACTTGAAAAATGGTACAGTTGCCAAATGTGCCAAAATTTAACTTTGTTGTAAGATGAAATTTCCAGTAAATATTTTTTTACTGCCGAAGTGAAAATCTGAAATTCTAGTAATTATTTGGCAATTTTTGCCAAACCTGATAAGGTACTACGATAATAGCTGAGTTTGTTGTTGGAGTTTTTAACACCTCTTCTCTAATGACTGTTGATATGTTGCTTAGTGACTCTTGACAAGTTCTGAGAGTGACATGATGAGAATGAATCTCTAAGTGTATACATCCTCAAATTTCTCCATCTTTACTTGCATCATAGTAAATCCTGGCATGACAGACATTCATACAAGTAGGAGGAGTCTTGCATAAGGCAAATTTGCCTATGACAAGTAGAATAAGTAATTTGTCTTGTTGCAAAAAATTCAGATTTTTTTTCATACGAAGATGAATGTGAGAAATGAAGGAAACAACTAGAATTTTATTTTTTGGACAAAGTATGAATTTTTTAAAAATAAAATTGAAGTATGCTGTCCAGTTGGCCCAAAATAGTCTATAGACTACTCCAAATCAATAGAAAAAGTGTTTCCATGATGGTCATCTTGCCACCTAAAGCAGTCACAACATTTTTTAACATGGCTATAAGATTTCCTAATATAAACATGACATGAAGGAATAAAAAAATAACTTTTTATGATGAGTTTACACTAGAAAGGTGTAAGTGCCCTATGACAATCACTAATAACTCCATGACCATCTCCCAAGCCATTGATTATGGTCACAAATTTGCCTAATGCAATCCTAGTCCCATTTATTAGAACAAATCTGCCATGGTTTGATGTGAGACTCTAATGCGTAGTTTTCTAGCTGAATGCATTAGGTAGTTTGTCTATCATAGGTTGGTTTACATTATCTTACAAACGATGGTACTTCCTAGTAGAGGATCACTGCCTACTTTGAAAGACTCTTTTCCACTCGATTTTGAGCCTTGATGTAGATCTAATGAGGAAATTTCATTGTGGATTTGTGCTTACCAATTGGTCAATACAATGTGACTTCTTAAATGTCAAGTTGTGTGTGTTATGGATGTTGTTGGTGAATTTTCTACACCAAATATTTCCATCATGTTGTTTGTCCATCCCATCTAGCATAGTACGTGAACCTTTACTAGATAAAGTGCTTGACAACAATGACAATTGGAAAACATTAGTGGAGATTTCGACCTCTAAGAGACTGTTTCAGCCAAGTTTCCCGTGTTGTAAATAGCGATTGTACAGTCAAATTATTAAAAAATAAAAAATAAAATAAAAATAAAATAAAAATATCGGACGTGGTAGTAAGACTACCACATCAACCAATTACTGCAACAGATTTCCCACAACTTGGGAACTTTTGAGAACCCATAGTCTCTTAAAGGCTAAAATTTGTCCTAATGCCACTTTTCCATTGTACAAAGGCAGAAAGCATTGGACTGGATAGAAACCAATATTATCAAATTTCATTTCTGCTAGTTTGTTCCTGCCTCTTCAGACCTCACCGAGCTAACGTAGACATTGAAAAAGAAACGTTGTATCTCGAAAGATGGGTAAAAGAGGAAGGATCTCAAAATTTTCTAACTTCAACTTGGAACAATCTAATGCATGAACATTTGGAAAGTTGCCTTTAGATTCACTAGACAATTCTATAATAGGCTCTAAATGATCTTTCTAATAGAATTGACTAGAGGAGGTGTGACATAAAAATGTTTAGGAAATGATGGTTGTCACTTCAATTGGAAGGTGTACCACATGACATATCTACCAAAATTGTGTTGGATGGGCGATTAAAAATTTCAATAGACATTGCTATGGTAGCCAACGGAAAGCCAAAGGCCCTATAGTGTCTAGGAAGAAGCAACTAGAAGTGTCCATCTTCTCCTACAACCTTTTGCTGAAAAATGCATTATTTTGCTTCATCAATCTCTACCATTACCTCCTCTAGTCAATTAGGGCATTCACGGGGGCATTCAGAAGACTGCGAGTTATCATACACTGGGAACAAGCGAACTTGACTATTGCAGTGACACCGCAGCAATCCTACGTGGCCAAGAGGTTGCTACCTCATTTTTCCCAATTTCTTCTTTTTTAATTTATTTTTCTCATTTTCAGAATTTTAATTTAATTTATTTTATTTTATTTTTTAAATTCTGACAACCGGCCATTCTTTCACTACAAGGGGAACATTGAAGGGAACAAGCTTGAAACGGTCTTCTATTGGCCTCAAATCCCCCCTAATGACTAGACAAATTTGCTAATTCCAATTCACTTATAGGCAACTTGAAAGGAACCTCATGACCATCAACTTTGATTGAAACACTATCCATGGTAATAGAAAAACTACAATCACATCAAATTAAAGAGAAGAAATTTATACTAAAGGTGAACCTCTTTTGTTTCTAACGTAATCCAAAGTTTCCAAAGTACAACTAATATAACATTAGAAATTGTAGTCATGATTGTAGAGACACTACTAGAAAACTCTGAAATTTCAACACAATTCTGTTGATTCGGTCGAGTTGTTCCGGTCACTGTACAACCAAAATTTGTTGAAATCACAATTTTAGAGTTTTCTAGTAGTGAGACCCAATAGAGAATTACGTGGATGCTTTACAAATGTCCAAAATTTAAAAAGGATATGACATTTATGACAGACCATTTAATGGAATATAATGAGATAACCCCCTCTCATTTAATGACCATTTAATAGAGTAAGGGTACGCAGTTACTGCCTCTTTTGAGTGCATAGTGACACTATGTGTGCACAACCCAAAAGTAGTAATTCACCCCTCAAAAAAAACAAAAACCCTCCCTTCTCCCCAGGTTTCTAAAATTTTAAAATTTGATTTTTTTTATTTAAATTTTAATATTAAAATTTTATTAAGCTTGATTTTTCAAACACACACCACCCGTCTTATAATTTTGAGAGGGTGGGGGTTCATACAATCAATATGGGACATATTGATTGTATCTTCATTGATCCATATCATGTATCTTGTATATGTATATGGTATATAATATCCGTATACATTATAGAATATTCGTATCTGATATCGACGGGGAACAATTTTTCACAACGACTGTTATCAATGGCAAAGAGAGGGCCCCGGATTCTTTTTCCAAAAACAATCAACGGTTGGGGTGACCGAGAAAGAATCAACGGTTGAGGTGGATTTGGAGAAGAAAAAGGGGATGACTGCCTCTTTTGAGTGCATATGAAATCTATGAATAGATTAAATTATTAGGACGTCGCACTTTCTGGATTGACGCCATCTAGAGTAAACCTGCCATTTACCGGACAAATCCAATTACCACACACTAATCTTGCTAATAACCCGGACAGGAACCGGACACTTTAGAACTTGGCAAACGGGAAGATGGGAACGCCACTCTATGGACAGAACTTTAGTAAAACTTGGATGAAGATTCGACGATTTCCAGAACAATAGAATGTGAGAGAAAGCCACCACCTTGACACGGAGTGAAGCCTAAAATGCACAGTCACCGCCATCGAAACCCTAACCCTCTATTCATCTAGAAACGGATAGTTCATCAGAAAGTTCATCCAAAGGAACTTTGGGAACATGATGGGAACAACATTCAAGAAACACGACGGGAACATGGATTTGGCTACCGCACAGTCACCGCACACTGTCCGGTGAAGGGCTGGATTATTATTTGTATGAAATTTGAAGCATGTTGCCTAGAAGTTTTTACAGAATTTGTGAGAGAGAAATTTTTTGCATATTTTTTTTGAAAGTGAATGTTAATATGGCATTGAACAATCACTCCGAATTACAAAACCTACAAGTTTCTATTGTATTGTGGAGAAGAATTTGAATTTCATCTGTGCGGTGATTGGCAAGGTTACTCTAGTCATAGTAGTAACAAAACTTGTGGCTACAAAGTTGGTCAACTCTTACAAAGAACTTCATAACGCGGAACCTATCAAGAAAAACTCACGATTCAATATGTAAATTAACCTTAAATTCTTTATTTCATTCCAATATGAAACCACATTGAACTTTCTCTAATTCTGTTCATTTTTGTCTTCTAGATCTTTGAGTTCAGACCATCCATTGCATGTTCCATTCTTCGGAAGACTTGAATTCTTCTCCAAGTTTGGTTAAGCCATTTAAGTTGCCAATTTAAGTTAAGGAATTGGTTGAAGTATTTGCAATTCACGACACTATGCACCCAAAAGAGGTAGTCACACATTTGGTTTGTCATTAGTTGGCCCCCCCCTCTCCCAAAAATGAATAGGCCGTTGATTTTTTTTTAAATGCTTCCCCTCCAGAATGCCGTTGATTTCTCAAAAAAATTTAAGCCGTTGGTCTTTGAGATTGAATCTAAGCCATCCATCCAAATACTAATACGAATACAAAATCAGAATATGGATACAAATACGGTACTAAAATACAGATATTGATACTTGATATTGGAATATTGTATGATACGGATACAATATACGATACGGATACGATACGGATACGGGATATAGGATTTTCATTGTCCCATATTGTGTGTCATGTAAACCTCATTCAAAAAATTACAAGTAGGAGGAGGGGGGATGAAAAATTAAGAAATTCATTTTAATTAAATTTTTCTTTTAAACCTGGAGGGTCTGGAAGGGAGTTTAAATTAATTAATTAAAATTTTGAGTGCATAGTGACAAAAGTGTCACTATGCACCCAAAAGTGGTTGTAATAGCCACAATACATAGTAGTTGACACTAAGGTAGTTTGTCCCATCATAGATATTTGGGCCCTTGAGTTTTGGATTTTGTAGATGTTGAAGCATTGTCTTTTGATGAGGAATGATCATTGTCTTCTAATAGTGCCTAGTTTGGAGATGATTAGTTTTACTTTGATTGGATTGAATTGGATTTATTATCACTAGTAGAAAGATCTGCAATTGAAACAAAAGAAAATTGTTATTTGCACCTATTGTTTTGGACAAAAATCAATTGAAATTTGTTGATTTTTTTCTATTGTCTTGGACAAATCCGAAAAAAAAGTTAATGTTTCTTTAATTTTTATTAAAAACTTTTTTTGACTACCTAGATTTTTTGGGCTAGGTGAAAATAATATTTTTCAAATTGCTTAGAGTCCACCTAGGTAGCTTGCCACATGGGCGGGTGTAACCTGTGGGGTTTGAAACTTGGACCTTGTAATTGAAGTCCAAAGGTTTTACCATTGGACTATGCATAGTTTTGCATGTAAAAGATGTGAGTAATTAATTTTAAACTCCCGATATTGTGGCTGTTACAGCCACTTTTGGATGCATAGTGACACTTCTGTCACTATGCACTCAAAATTTTAATTAATTAATTTTAAACTCCACTCCAGACCCCCCCCCCGGGCTAAAAAAATAAATTTCTTAAATTTTCATCCCCTCCTCCCCCTACTTGTAATTTTTTTAAAGAGGTTATCATGACAAACAATATGGAACAATGAAAATCTTGTATATCATATTCGTATTCGTATTGTACAATATTCCAATATCAAGTATTTGTATTTGTCTTTTGGTACCATATCTGTATCTGTATCCATATTCTGATTTGTATCTATATTTGTATTTGGATGGATGGTTTAGATTCAATCTTGAAGATCAACGAGTTAAGAAATTTTGAGAAATCAACGGCATTCTGGAGGGGGAAGCATTTAAAAAAAAATCAACGGGTCATTCATTTTTGGGAGAGGGGGGCAACTAATGGCAAACCAGATGCGTGACTACCACTTTTGGGTGCATAGTTTTGCATGTAATAGATGTGAGTAGAATTTTATTTAACTAGTTTTTCTAATCGTTTTTGTTTGCATTGTAAAGTCAATAGACTTTGGAGGCCATTTGAGCATAGTAGAACAATTTTTTTCAAAAAACTTTGAACTAAGAAAAGTTGCAAAATCAAAGTTAACTTTCATTTCCAATTTTTTTTTTGAGATTTTGAGACTTCACAATGTTTGAAAATGTCAAAAAAATTTCCTTTTCATCCCACTCTGAATTTTTGGCAATTGTAATCTTTAGATTTTAAGGTTTTAACAAAAAATTTAGTAATTGTATCATTTGATGATTGGTTATATTCCAAATTTTCGAATTGTAGTCCTCATCAAAACCTTAATACCTAAGTGCCCAAGGCCTTTTTTGAGTTTCTTAGAATTTACTCTATATTGAACAAATAGCCAACATTTTGATATTAAGTTTCATCAATATTTTTTTGAATTGTAACCATACAAATTCAAATTAGATATATTAGAGATCACATAGACAAAGAAAACACAACAATACCACTTATAGATTGAAAGATTATAAAGTTTGCTAGAGTATTCTTAAAATAAAATTGTAAAAATAAATTTACATTTCAAAAGATTCTATTTTCCCTTAAATTTGGTTGATTCAGTCATTGCACTACTCAAATCAATAGAAAGTAGGTGCCATTTTAATGTCTTTCATAGAAAATTAAAAAATCAATGAAAACGATCATTTTAGTGTTCCAAACAATAGAAATCAATTGATTTTCTGTTGTTTTGGTCATGGTTTTCTAGTAGTGTATCTCTTAGCATGATTTTCTATATTCGAAGACCACTATAAGAAACCTGCGTTTTAGTTGGTGTTTTGTAATTTTTTCAGACGGATTTTAGGTGACGTCGTAAAAAACAACTTGTGTTTTTTCACGTCCAATATAACATCTGGATGTCAACTTAGACGTGAAAAAACACAAGTTGTTTTTCTCGACGTCACCTAAAATCCGTTTGAAAAAATTACAAAATGCTAACTAAAACGTGGGTTTCTTATAGTCGACTATGACTATTACTTGGATTGGATTGAATTTCTAAAATAGCACTTTTCTATTTATCAGATCTTCAATGTGCTTTCATTCTCTATTTTGTTCCTCAATCTTAAACCATGAACTTAGTTGGCTTTGAACTCCAACATTTTCATTATGAGGATCTTAATTTTGATCTAAAATATGACTTATTTAAAAACTTTTTGTGTCAAATAAGCAATGTACTTTCAAAGTCTTATTATGAATTGTAAATCCCATATCCATGGTCTTAGGTCCACGGTCATAGGTCCCTTTGTAAAAATATCTAGGCTCCTAGGCTCAAGCTCCTAGGCTCACATGCTAGGAAGCTTGCATTAATCCTTTAGCCTTCCATATTCAATATTTTGGATGATGAGCAAAGTCCTTAAAGGCAATGTTTTATTCAAAAAACTTCTCATTCATCTAAAGTGATACTTGAATCTTTAACTCCTAAGAGATATGGCGTTCATTAAGTGGATTATGAATGTTTTCATAAACATATTCTTTAGGCTTCATGAAATGGATGAAGTACATCAAAGATTCAAAGTATGTTGAAAATCTTTATTATCTAATCTTCAACATTATGACTTGTAGGGTCTATGGGTGCCACTTGATTTTTGTGCAAGATTATGAATCAATTAATGTAGGATAGGATGAAAAAAAACGTTGTAGAATGGAGATCTAGATGCTAGATTCTTCTCATGATACACTTTATTTTGCCTAAAGAGCTCTAGATCTACATTTTCCTCCCTCCCACACATTAATAGGTATTGAAAAAGAAAATTTACTTTGAAACTACTTTGATGAAATCAAGAAAAATAATATATATGAATATAGATATAAGCATAATTTTATAGAAAATGTGCAATTTAGAAAAAGGATCCAAGCCTTCAACCTCTTGGAAAAGCATGGTTTTCAATACTTTCTTATATATCATTGATGTCTTTATGGAAAAATAGAAGTCTATACTTTGAATCCAACTATACAAAGTGGAAATGCACTTGGTAGTCGCATGATGTGTTAAATTTTGTGCACATCTTAGAGTGCATTTCACAACAATTTTTTTGTATTGTAAGACATACAATTGGATTATCTATGCATTACTAGTGATGTCATCATTTTCTTAGGCTTATAGGATTCACAACAATTTTTTGGGCTAGTCAAACAAATTTGGAAGTGAAATTAGACATTCTAACCTTTCTAACAATGTATTGTAAGCATACACATAAAAAAATTCTTAAAATTTTGTAGAATATCTAGGTTAAAAAATGCACTCCATACATGGATTCAAGTATAGACTTATTTACACTTCTATCACTAATTCACATACTTATTACAAGATTTCTTGTTATTCAAAATTAAAATGATTTGAGTATCCACTTAATATGTCTCCTTTATGATTTAAAGAATTAGTCTTTAAAGGTTTAAGAAGACCAATCCAGGATGCAACATGATGTTTTTTTATATATTGGCATCAAAGGAATTAAGATATACCATAGAAGAAGAAAAAGTTTGAATTTGTATTGAGTAGATCCAATGATACATGACACTTTAAATTAGGAACATTTTTGCACCTTCTAGCTTCAAAATGATAATCATACTATGTCATCCTTTGTGATCAAGGGTAATTGTTCATCAAAACCTTGGCGGATTCATAGGCACAAAGAAGAATTATGTTTGACGCCAAACTCTTGAAGGATTTATGTCTAGACACCAAACTCTTCAACGGATTACATCTAGATATCCAATTCTTTTGGTTATTCATAATTTAACAAGTTAAATGGGGACATGGGCTTTTTGCGTTGAGATATATGTCACTATCTGTCAAGACATGTCTTGACATGTTAGGATCATGTCTGGTTATATACGACCAAAGAAAAGAATTATTTTAATCCTAGAATCAAATAAATTTGTTAGGTCTGTCTTTCATGTCCGTTGAGTTGAAGGGCTAGCTCGTTGCTTTAGACAACTTGTTGGTCAAACTTAATGGCATGTCCATGGAGTTACATAAACTCATAAAGTATTGAACAATTTGGTCAAACGATCCTATCCATCTATGCATTCAAAGTTGACTGCTCTAGAGTAGTGGATAGATTTCAATATATATTTGTCAAGTGAAAATTTTCCATTTTCTTTCTAATTTCTTAGTGTCATTTGGTCTTTTGTTGAAGGCATGGAAGAGGGAACAAAGAGACTACAGTTGCTTCAAAAGAAAGGGCCTTATGCATTTGGTTTTACGATCGACGCGATGATCATTGATACTAATGATAGAGAACCTATGACTTTGGGGGTGAATTTCTTGTTTGTGCTCTTCTGCGTTGTATTCTTTTGTCTTCTTTTCTTCACTACAATTTTCATTTGGTCCTACTATGTCATCTTTTGTGATTGTGGGTGATTGTTCATCAAAACCTTGGCAGATTCATGGACACAAAAGGGAATTACATTAGACACCAAACTCTTCAAGGATTTACGTTTAGACACAGAACTCTTCAAAGGACTATATTTTGACACCCAATTCTTTTGATTATTTGTAAATTAACAAGTAAAATGGGGACGTGGACTTTTTTGCATTGAGATATTTGCAAAGATATTTGTCAATGTCTATCAAGATATGTCTTGACATGTTAGGATCATGTTTGGTCACATATGGCCAAAAATTATTATTATTTTAACCTAAGAATCCAAGAAGTTTGTTAGGTTTGTCATTCATGTCCATTAAGCTAGAGGACTAGCTTGTCGCGTTAGACAACTTGTTGGTTATGCTCAATGACATGTCCATGGAGTTAGACGGCCTCATAAACTATTGAGCCGTTTGGTCAAATGATCCTATCTCTTCTGATTGCAATTATTTTCATCTTACATTAAAGTAATTGGATTTGCACCAATAAAATCCATATTTATTTATTTATGAATTAAATGCCATATTAGTAATTTGTTAAAATTAAGAAGTTCTTTTACTATAGTGAGCTATTTATTCTTTATAATTATATAATTATTGAACATTTCACATACACTTTAGTTCAAACTCCTCTTCATTGAGGACATCCGCAAAAGGGTTGGAGATTTTGTTTTATTTTCTATTGGTTGTCTTCAATTTCTAATTAATTTTTGAATAGTAGGCATTTAAAATCATTCATATAATTTATTGGCTTAAATTCATTTCAACCCAGGAAAGATAATATAATTATTTTATTTAAATTTTAAAATTTTAAGTATTTTTTGTAGCTAGAATATTCACAAAGTTCTTAGTGTCATTTGGTGTCTTGTTGAAGGCATGTACAAGGCAACACAGAGACTATAATTGCTCCATACAAAGGGGCCTCGTGTGTTTCGATTCACAATTGATGCAATGATCATTGATACTAATGATAAAGAGCCTATGACTTTTTGGTTGAATTTTTTTTGCTACCTTTTTGTTTTTTGTCCTTCATTCCGATTCTCATTTGGTCTAAGTTATATTTTATGTGTATTGTGCCGTTTTTGAGCATGATGGGGTTGATAAGATGTTAAAATTACATCCAATTGGAAGATACTAATTGTTGAATTGTGGATCCAACATGGACTATGTCTTACCAAATTTTAGTACATATTTCATATTCTACGAGTAAATACAAGACCGTATATACGGTCCCCACCTTGAAGGGTTAAATGTCTTATCTACAACGATATCAGAATCTGCGTTCAAAGTCGTGAGAGTTCGTCTCTCCCCCAACTCGTTGTCGCCCAAATCCCAGTTCGGCAGCGTCTGTGCCCCGCTCCGTTCATCTTCGATTGCTTCCCAAATCCGCCCCGAATCCTAATTCATGTCATCGGCCATGTTGACCTCCTCTGCATCTTCCTGTGCTTCTTCTCATTCTTCGCTCTATGCTACAATTCGCTTATGTCCCCCTCGCTCCGCGTCTCTTTGCAATTCGATTCTCCCCCTCCCTCGTCGTGGTGCGCGGTGGCTAGTATCGGCGGTGCAGAAGTCGCCCAAGGGGTTTGGCAAACCGACGGAGAAGGAGAAGAAGCCGAAGAAGGAGGCGAAGCTATCCGATGGCTCTTCTTTGCGGCGAGTCGAAAAAGAGGAGCAGCTGGAGGACGAAGAGGAGGATGCGGAGGATGATGTTGTGCCGGAGGTTGTCACCAACCGGATGCTCCAGCGGATTACGTTCACTGTAGGGATTCCGTTTGCTGTAGGAGTGGCCTTCTTCGGGGTGTTTTATTACTTGAAGGTCGTGAAGAAGGTGGATATTCCGGAGTGGCTTCCGTTGTTTACGTCGCTTCTCACGTTTGGTTCTGCGGGAGCGGGGATTAGTTATGGTGTGTTGTCCGCTAGCTGGGACCCGAAACGAGAGGGCTCCTTGCTTGGTTGGAAGGAGGCGCAGCTCAATTGGCCTGTTTTCTGGGAAACGTTCCGGGGGAAACGTGATGGCGGCAAGTCCCGGTAGAGTTGCCAGGGTTTGCTTTCATGACGACGCTAAACTTCTTCGTTACCAATGCGGACAGCATCGGTACTGTACAACTAAGAGGAGTTTCTCATCCTATCCGAGTACAACTATCCATGAACGATTTCTGATTATCAGTATCAGATGGTGGAGACAGATTGTTGCGGATGTAATTGTCGAGGAAAAGACAGAGGGCGAAGCTATTGCATTCGACGGCCACACCTCGTACTTACTGTCAGTGGTTTCTAAGCTAAGTGTCGAAGGCCGTCTACTCCCTTGCCCCTGCATTCCTTGTTGACTTGGATTTTCGGAGCATTGTGGTTTGCAGCGACGGCTTCTTCGCAAGAGCATGAGGTTTTCTGGAGAAGGTGCCTTGCAAGCGTTAGTCCTGACTGATCTCAGAGCTGAGCAGTTGTTGATGATGGCGAGTTGCAACTCTCACATTTGTCCAAGTTTTCCTATTCTTGCAGTGATTCTGTACTAGTGACTTTTGAGTAATCTGAACAGCAGAGAGTCGATTTTTAGGGATTCCATTCGGTGGAATCAGCTTCAAGATTATCGTGAGTGATTTCTGTACTTCGTTTTCTTCACCCTGACAATGAACAGGAGCTCTTTTTATGTCTGGTGTCGCGGCCATTTGAAATTATGAAGCTTCATTGCACCAGTCATTTTAGCAGTTACTTGAATTTCGGACCTTTTGACGAATTGCCTTGCATTCATTTAGGAACCTGATATTGGATTAAGCAATCATCTTGGGAGCTGATATTGAGTTTCTTTTTTTGTTAGGTCAATACCGCTCCACTCTGGAAGGATTTACATGCACTTTCAAGAGTTAAGAAGAAATTAACCTGATGTTTGAACGTCTTGTTTGTTTGTCTAAGGCTGTTGCATCCTGGAACGATTTACATCGACTATAGATATGTCTGTAGAAATAGGGTACCACTGAGAGGGATCTAATGCAGCATTTTCGTTCCGGAAGTGCGTTCCGCTGAAATTTAAAATTCGTGAATTTCCGCATCATTATGCACGAAGCCACAAAATCTTTGAACGTGTTGACACGCTGCTGAGAAAATCAAAGAATTTCCTTGCCAGCTCGTTGGCGATAACGCTGATTCTTGAGGGTGAAGCTGTTGTTGAGTCAGAAGTCATGACACCAGGATCATTGATCAAGAGCCAAAAAGAAAAAAAAAGAAAACTGTGGAAACATTAAAAATTGTGGAATAAATTGAATGAAAACTAGAAAATATTTAGTAACTTTAGAAAAAAAAGAATTAAGGGACATATAGGTCAATTGAATTGCATCGCCCGTGGGAATGGATTGGAATCGTAGAAGAAGTTCGAATATGGACACAATCACCGAGTGGAGTTGGAAGGAGCTTGCGCGCAGAGAAAACAAGACCTCGTAGGAAAGGAATTTCTATTCGTAACCTCCACACAGGTAAGGTCGACGACTCCATTCCTAACACTTCTAAGCAATTCTTCTCGTATCCAAATGAGATTTGCATTTGGTCAAAACAGAATGTGGATACAGTAGCATAGAGTCGTTGAGCCCAAAGAGTAATGCGGTATTGACACAAATGAAGACGTTCTATGAGCTTTCCATGAACCACAACAACTAATTTTATTTCACATGACATCGAAAAGCATACAGTCAAACAAACTAACGACGAAAACTGAGTCTATCTAACTTTGTATGTTCTGGAAAAGCAGGCACCATGGTCACGAGACAATCACCAAATTATTGATGACAATCACTAGAATTTCGCCAAAAAGCGGTGGATAACTCTATGTACAATACAGTTGGGGTACAGTACCTTAAGCGTTTTGTGAAGAATATAGAGTAAGGGAGCTCAACCGAAGGGCCAGGAAAATTGTCGAACCTACCTCCAGCCATGTGAGCACTGTCTAGTATAAAGCCGAGATCGAAGTAAAGTAAAGCTGCACAATGGCCAGTACATGGCCTAAGGAGGACTCTTCGGGTAGTGACACAGTGCTCACGGAATTTGACGTGGGTGACAGCTCAGAGTCGTGGGTGACAGCGCGTGTTAGAATGGCAACGGGCTTTCTCACAGCCCCCCATTTGTTGGGGAAGTGCAATGCTACGGGATCCCTAAACTGGAAGGCTATGATTCAGCCCCAAATTTCGGCAGCCCCAATTTTCGTCTAGTAAAGAGTAGATCGCAGCTGAAGTCACAGGAATGAAGTCTGCGCATGCAGAAGCACTCCAAAGACAGACCTCCAAATCCTCAAGTCGAAGTTGAAGCGCTCCTGCTGAGGGAGTTTCACATCTCAAGGACAACATCTGAAAAAACAAAGACGAGCATTCAAATTTTATGGCGAACAAGTAACCCCTTCTTGGAACAGGAAGGTCTCCTCAAATGCTCGAGACTAATTCTCCGGAGGAATGGACTAGGTAATGGCAATCAAAAATCATTTGCAAATTAGTACCTAGTACCTGTTGTATTGCAGCAATTTGCAAATTATTCTTGATAATAATGGCCATGTTTGTCATTCATAACATTATTCCGCAAGGCTTCTGGCTCACATTAATAGAAAAGCAATGAGATATACAATGTAGCTGTCAGAGGTTTGAGATTCAGCAACCAACTAAATGGGAAAGAAGGAATGGCATCACGCAGTGGAAAACAGAATCATACAAAAATATTTAAATATTAGCATCTACCATACCTTATCTTTCTTAAAAGAATGTATTTTCAACGGGGGCTAGCCAAATCTATCCTTCACGTACACATAATCAAACTTTTACGCTTCAATATTTAACACAACAATTTGACCTTGAGGTGAAGTTTGTTCAATTGACATCCATTTTTGAAATGTTGCATATATTTTTTTATAATACATTTGTATACCTATATGTTTTACCCTCAATGTTCATGAAATTGGTTTTTGAAAGATTCAAGCAATAATTTGCATGAATGAAAATATATTTGGAAAAATCATCACCATGAATCGCTTTGTTTTTCACACAAAATGGATTTGGAGGCGCTTAGGGTAAAATAATTAAATATATCGCATAGATTGCATATCTTCTTAACGCAAATTCTAGAGCTGATTGCAAGTTCAATTATGAAGGACTGGCATTCCAGGTTCTAATTTCTAAGCCCCTCCTCGCATTGAGACTCCCAAATCAGCATCATTCCTAAATTGGCAGAATTAAAATTTGAAGAACTGAAACTTTTGCCAACTTACATTCGGAATCGTCCTTGATCCAGTGCCCTCCGTCATTTTCTCCATCTCTTCGCTCTTCAGCTGCATTCCCCATGTTTCTCTCATGCATGGCCACTCTTCTCCTGAACTCTGCAACTTTCGGGCTCCAATCTTCACTGAAAAACCGACCTGGTGGTCTCATCTTGTTGTCACAAGGGCCGAGAGACAGCGTTACTGGAGTAGTCAAAACTTCTCCACGCGTAATCTCGTTTGATGCTGCACCCTGCATCAACCCATCAGACCAAGCATTTCAGCATCACAGTAAGTTCAACAACGCCCAAGAAATCTTCCAAATCACGTCTTCTATAAATCTGGCTCCACCCAACTGCAAGTGAACGAGCTCCGTTTTCACAATGAGCACAAATCAAAATTCACATACATAATCAATGGAGCCTCTAGTGCTTAAAGGAGCCTCTACTTCAGTGACAATCTCAGATAATACCTTAGAAGTTTGTGATGCTCGAGGTGAACACGATTTCCGTTCTGGTGCAATCCGAGCAGACGATTGTAAACAGCTGGACCTCCAGAGTTTCGCGAGCTTCTCGAGAGATGGCACTCGTTTAGTGCCGAAGTTCAGCAGCGATTTCTTCGTATTCTGGTCCGCAGGCTTGGTGGAGAATTTTTTGTAGTCTGCTGCAATCTTTTTCTGAGCACTAATTCGCTTGGGTTTTTTAGGCCGCGATGACGATTTCTGAGAACTGAAGAGGCCGCAGAAATACGTGGAATAGTACTCTTGATCAACGTTCGTTTTCGGAAGCACTACCACTGGTGGTGAAGAATCAGTCCAATGACCTAGAGGTACATAGGGTAGTAATTGAACCCTGTGCAACCACGGGCTTGCAGGGTCGAGAGTCTTGCGGAGTTCCGGTGGCAACGCGTTGAGGAGAACGATGGGTTTCGTTCGAGCAGCTGGAGAACGATTGCCTTCGTAGAGCGAGAGGGCCTTTGAATCAGGTTCCGCAGCTTGCTTAAGCTTTTCTTCGTCATCGGATTCGTCGCCAGAGGAGTAGATATCTGATGGAAACTCGCAAGTGGATTTCACGATGTGAGGAAGATGATCTTCGTCGTCGAAGTCTGTGCAGGATTCGAATCCGTCGCTGATTGGTTTCTGGTGGTTTCTGGTGTCGCGGATTGCTGCTAGCTGCTCCAAGGCGAAGGTTCCGATGGCGAGGAGCCCTTCCTGTTCCAAGCTGAACACGAACCGGATTCTGTCTTGGATCTTGTCGTCATTATTCTGGTCGGGGGTTCCGCCACTGGAAGACTTGGCGCCCGCCTTGGCGCTGGGAAGGTAGTCATCGTCATCCACCTCGAAAAGCCCCTGTTGCTTCCGGACATTGCTTCTCTTACATGGCAGGGTGTGCATCCCTCGATCTTGCCCGTGATTGCTGTTCCTTGGATCTGTGAAGCAAGCGGGCTTGGATGAGAATTGGGCGGTTTGTGATTGCAGCAGGCTAGGGAACTTCCTTCGGGAAGTATATTGAAACTGGCAGATTGATAACTAGAACAAATGCTAGCTGAACCATTCCACATGGTTGGCACCAAGTGATCCGAATCAAGAAAATAAGACGCAAAACTTAGATATCATCAAGATTTCGAAGTTTGAACTCCCGTCAGTATTGGGCCATGGCGAAAGGAGCACCTGTTTTCTTGACTTGCTGTAGAACTGTATGCGGTTGCGGGGCCTTGCTCTTGCCCCACCCGAATAACTACAGCACACCACAGCGTACCAGAAATTTGTTTCACATTTAAGTGAAGATGGAAAAACATTCGTAGATCGTGACACCTTCTACTCCTAAAGGATACTACCGTCTACAGAGCGCGGTTGTCATCAACCCTAGTGATTCTGCGTCGTATCAATACCTAAATCTCTCAGAACCTAGCTAGCTCCTTCCATGAAACTGTAGACATTGAGAATCTTGCGCTAGCTAGTTCAAGGGATAGCTGTACACAATTCATTGAAAATATATAGATAAAGGAGCCTCAATTCACGAATTACTGCATTCGAGATATACGTTACCTTCATGTTTAAACTCGAAGAAAACCGTGAGAACAATTTAATTACGGAGTTTGGACGGAAGAGAACACCGAGCTCCGTTGCGATATCTGCAATTCCAGCTGGAGAGGAAGGCTTAAACTCCGATTCGATACAAGATTGGCGTGAATCACAAGTACGTGTCAGTATGCTTCCTTGCTCGATCGATTACGAGCCCCTTGAGGTATTCAAATACCAACTGCCCTCTGTAAATGAATGTCCCCAGATGATTAGGACACAACACAATGATGACAACATTACCAAACTCTAATACTGTACTAGCGACGGACCATTAATGTAGTCATGGGTAAAGGCCATGTAGGTTATATATACACTCAAACAGTCCAGAAAGCTCTCAGCAATTTATGCACACTGCTGGCTAACTACTCGATTAAGAGGTAGAAATTGAAGTTCAACTAGTTAGATCGAGGCGGCGGAAGCTAGATGGATCGGACTTCGCAAATTCTACAAAACCTTTTCGGGATCCTTTGATAGATTGTCATCTTAGAATTGAATACCGAGTAGTACTAAACAGTTCAGTCCTCAGTTCAGTGCGTGAGTCCGACAGTTGCGGGTCCAAGTATTGAACGGAACATATTACCTTCGGAAAGCGCAGACAATCACGGCATGCATGGGAGCCCAGCAATACTAGCAACAGACACGAACGGGCCGTGGGAACCCGATCGAGGAGCTCCAAGTGCAAGAGTGAAGATCGATCTTGAAGCAGAAACGAATGCGGAAATGCCCATTAAGTTACAGAAGCAGCAGCAGTGGCTCCATACCTTGAAGTTCACTTTGATAGAGTCCAGTCATACTTCCGACTGCTCAGCCTAGGTAAGGTCGCATGGCATCGGTGCACGTGAAGAATGTGCCAGCGCACCCTGCGATACTTATTAAACTTGGTCAGCAAAACGTGACAGCGAAACGTGGCACTGGAAAAATAGCCCAAGCTGGCACCCTTTGGCAAACCCACCAACTTAAGTTAACTTACTCGCGCGAGTGAGCCTTCGTCCCACTTCAAAACTTCCTGCAAACCCCAGAAGAATGATTGCATTTGTGCGATGAAACTTATCATTTTATGAATATCTGTATTGACCGTGAAACTCGGGTCACTTTGTTTATGTTTAACCAGTTCTCTACTACTATTCTCATCTTCATTCTAGACCTGGCTTCAGCTTCATTCCGTCTTGCCGGCACTGGCTCAATTCCGGATGCTCTTTTTCCGTTTCTTTCCATTAGCAATTAATGAGGTAGCACATCAACATTCCCTTCTTCTTCTCCTTCTTCTTCTCCTTCTTCTTCTCCTTCTTCTTCTTCTTCTTCTCTTACCCCCTTTTTTCATTTTTAGAACCCGGGTATTCGAAGCAAATGAATTCGTCCTACGCTTTAATTGAAGTCGTATATTGGCTCTTTTTCGTTACGGAATATCATCGGAGTACTAGTGTACATGACTGACGCAGATTCCGACTACTGTATATTTCAACCAGTGGATGATCTGGGAGTTTGAATTGTCTCTGTTGTATGGGCACAAATAGCACCTCTCCATGCTCTGTTTTTATATATTGGCGCAAATCGAAAAACCCATGCTCTCGTTTTAGTTCTAATTCGTCGAGAGACTAATTAATTCGAAACAACTGGAGTTGAGCTACTTAAGTAGGTACTTAAAAACAGTAATCAGCACCGACGCTACTGGACTGGACTGGGTGGAGAAAATTCAAGTTGCAATTGCCTACTCATATTCCATCCCCCGGCAAACAGTGACAGTGACAGACTGCGTGAGTTGCACACTATACTACTTCGTGAACTGTTCTTGCCATGAGGCTCTTCTGATAATGGACTCATGGATGAGCCATGGATTCATCGCATCTTCGAAATTCCTTGGTAAAAAACAACATGGGATGGGGATCTTATAGGCCATACAAGTTGAACTGCAGGTACGAATTCAGATTTGGAGTCACTAGTCCAAAACTCTGATTACGTGATTGTAAAAAACAAAAACAAAATTCCTGAGAAAGTTTCCTCCCAAAGTGAGAATTTTGGAGTTGAAAACCCCAGGACGAAATCCTAGTATACTTATGACAGAGCGGTATACACGAGCCGAGACTAAGCTTAACTTACCACTTGGATGATGCCGAAGGTATGATACATTTCAGATCGTGCAGTGAGATTATAAAAATCAGATTAATTATACCAATAAACTTGCAGAATGGTATAATTAGGGATGAAGCCACCTATCAATGGCATTGTTAATTTGCTCATAGGTGTGAATCACACATGGAGACTAACAGTGGCTGCTCATTGCCCACCACACGGAATCCCTTCACAATCGTCTGTCAAACCCAAATCTAAGATATGCAAATGGGATTCTTTACCAAATAGCCAAATAGAGTGAGTGTTATTTAGAAAATTATTTAGGCTACTGAATGAGTGACGGAGAGGTATATTTTTGTACGTTGTGTAAACAGGAATAGCTGTATACCATGCTCTGCCCTTATTATGGAGCAAATCAAGTCGGCTCTCACGTGAATCCCATAATTATCAATAGTCAAATAAAACTCAAAATTGACAGCTTGGTTCAATGTCAATGTGTGCCAAAAAAAAATTAAAATTAAAAATTCACAGCTTTTTCATCTCCTTTCAACTAATTCTTAAAACAGTTTTTGAGTTTGGAAACTAGGTTCTGCTGTGTGGGAGCCGGACAGGCACTGCCCTCGATGCAGATGAGCCCTTGATCTGAAATCCAGAGCATCAACGGCCAGAAGAAGTCCTGTCACTGCTGCAGTGATGTTGGGAGCAATTGGGAACTTGGTAGCGAACTTGAGATGGGAACAGAAGGCAATAGGCTCACCAATTCATTTTTGTAAATTTCTTTAACTCCTACAGTCCCAACTAAAAGCCTTTTTTTCATAAAAATAAACATTCAGAACTGCCATGATTTCTATTACAAAACGAAAAAAAAGTTTGAAAGTTTTTTTTTCTTCCATATCTAACTATAGCACTAGACTATTGAAAGAATGTGTGGAAGAAATTTTATAAACTTTGATCGTGTAGATTGAAAGATATTTGCATTTAAAGTGTTCAACTAGATTTTTTGCCTTTGAATCTTCCTAACTTAAATTTTTTGTACTATTGATTTTGAATTTCTAATTTTTTTATGTTGAAGAATTGAGTTGAAAGTCTAAGGAAAAAAATCCAAAAAAACCCACTTGATTTTCACTCATTAAAAAATTATTAAATAGAAGTAAATTCAAGATTTAATGAAAAACAAAATCATTAATAGCTCAAAGATGGAATTGAAATACAATAATCCCAATAATGAGATTGTTCTACCAAACAAACTTAACCACATTAGGGCCATTTGACTTTTGGCCAATGTGCAAATCTAGGGGACAAAAAAAGTATTTTGTTTCTTGAAAAAAAAATTCTTGATATTCTTTTTTAGGCCCTAGTCTTGCGTGGCACACCAAATGATCACGTGGCCTTCCAACAAAAATTATTATTAATTTTTTTTTTTTGAATACATTTTTTTCTATAATTGAACACTTTCATGTTGTCAAATAGCCCTTTGCAAGGTCCAGATTTCCTCTAATTCCCTATTTTTGAAAAATTGTTTAAATTGTGTTCTAAAATGAATTCTACAAGTTATTTTATCAAAAAGATGCTTAGATTGCCTAGAAAACAAGATTGTCTATAACTTTGTCATCACTAGTCCAAATAGAATGAATCAAAGCTTCACATGTAGACAAAAATATAATCTTAGAGTAAAAAATTTTAAATTTTAAAAAAAAATTCTTAAAAATTTCTTTTGTGTTGCCCGTCAAATTACTTTCTAAACTTGATAATTCTATATAATAAAGTAGGACTTTATTGCTCTTTACACTACTAGTGATGCTCAACTAAAGGTTTTAAGGCCTTGTTTTTAAGTTAAAGATGGAAATTTTCACATGATGTTTGAGCCCCCAAAGTATTAGATTTCTATTAGGAATCTATTTATCATTGATAATCTTTGGCTATTCATTTGTAATTCTATCTAAAATATAGGAAATTTTATAAAATATTGATCAACAATTTAGATAAATGAATTTGCAATTATGGAGCCTTCATTTTCTAATTTTAGAATGATACAATAAAAAAATCTCACCACAATTTTTTGCACAATAATATGAATTTGTGCAAAATTTTCTAAATTTAATGAGCGTGTATATATACATATATACATTGCATTTGATATAAATTTCTTCACTTTTGATTTTAAAATTCACAATAAATTCAAATTTTCATAAAAAAATGTGACATTTTTATGACTAATAGAAGACATGTCATGCCATATCTTGATAATAAATGCAAAAAATCAAATTCATTCCATTAACAACCTATAGGTGAGAATTATTTTAGCTTATTTTTGTAGTGGCCTTTAGGTTTTTTGTATTTGACAAACATAGAGTCTACTCCATAACCATTGGGTCCACTTAAAGCCACAAATAAATAAAAAATGATAGAATGAAACTAGGACTAAAATGGTGGAATGAAATTAAGACAAAAATAATCAATAATGCTATTTTGGGAGCGTGTGAGCATGAGCCTATGAGCATTGAGCAGGGATTATGTGAGTGTTGAGCTTAGAAATTTGAAGAAGTACAAGCTAGAGTACAAGGAAATTTAATAACATTTCTAATAATAGATTTTGTCTAAAAATTTTGGCAAAAATTTACTACTTTTAGTAAATTTTAGTACCTATTACTATTAGACCTATTATTGTGGTTACCAAGAATTCAAACAATCTTGTTGCCTATTACTATGATTATGTAAAATAATTTGTTTAAATTGTGTTGTCTAAAATATTAGAAGTATAAATTATGAAAATGTTGAACTTAACCCCTAAAGGACCAAACACCATTTTTTGGCAACATAGCAATTTTGGGCAACTAACTACAAATGGAATTTTTATTTTTTTTATTTGAAATTTCCACACAACATGTGCCCAAGGAGTAACTTTAAGGCCCAAATTTTTTCATAACTTTTGACTATATGGTTCAAAAGTTATTGCATGATATGTAATTTTCAGCATTCAGCGGGCAGCCCGAGCAAAAAAAAAAAACTTCTTTGAAAATCACTTTTAAATAAAATAAAAATTTGAAATTGATTCTCTAGATTTATATATATGTTGTAAGCTTTAAATCATTCCATTTTGATTAGTGAGATGAAAGTTATGAGGAATTTTAATTTGGGTTAGTTTGTAGGTAGTTATGGAATCTCTACTCTAAAATAAACTTTGAAGTCTTTTATTTAATCCAACTTTAAATATTTTTGGAAAAAAATAAAAACATTAGGTGTGAATTGTTTATTGCAACATTACAACCATTGGATTGGAATTTTCCAAGTTCAAAAAATAAATTGTTAACAATTTAGTGTTTTTAAACATTCTCTACTTCTTTCTACATACTATTTTTTCCTATATGTTGTACAATTTCAAATGATCTGAAAATTTCCAAGCATGTAGCCAACTTCCCTTGAAAAAATAATCCAAAGAGTAACAACAATTTTGGACATTTTTTCATACAAATGTGACCTTGTGAAGTGCAGTTGCCCATATTTTCATAAGGCCAAAAAAAAGATTTTTGTCACTTCAAACGTTAATATCTTGCAATCTTCACGGTGGAAAATTCTGAAATTTTTTCCACATCTTCTCAAACTAGTGTACTACAAGATCCTATGGTTACATGTTTCTAAAAATGTTTATTTTCTAAAATTTGGTACTTGTTCTAGAAATGACAGTTTTGGAGCAAATTTGGTGAAAACATAGTCTTTAACATTTAGGGATTAATTGATGTGAAAGATGAATGGAGATGGAAATAAGTTTGTATAGAATATTGGTTGATCACTATTCTATAGGAGTGTGGGTCTACTCAAGACTAATAGGAAAACTTCTCAAATTTAAGGATAGACGAATTGTTAACAATTATCTTGCAGTTTTTGTTGTTTCATGGGTTTGTATCATAATCGCATTGACTCAGTGTATTTTTACACATTGGATCAATGCAAAAACAATGAATATCAATAGCGTACGCTTTATGTACTTTAACTTATATGATTGCTATGCAGTTTTGGCACAACAATTGTATAGTTAAAATACATAAACCGTACGCTATTGATATTCATTGTTTTTGCATTGATCCAATGTGTAAAAATACACTGAGTCAATGCGATTATGGTACAAATCCATGAAACAACAATAACTACACGATAATTGTTGCCAAATCTTGGGGTCTAAACTTTGTGATGAATACAAATAATTTCTTTTGATGCATTGTTATTGAACTTGTTTAGATATTAGAAAAAAAATTCGTTGATAAGAACTCACACTACTATACTACTACTATCTTGTAGTAGTGTGTTTTTTCTCAAAGTCAATGGGAGGTATCCACATTTCTACCTTGATGTGTTGGTAATCAGCCTTATTAAGATTTTGGAAGAAAATATTTGATTTTAGACAGGGATTTATTTTTGTAAGGATTGAGCTCAGTTACACCAAATTGTTAATTAGTTGATCATTGTCCTCTTATAGGACTTCCAAGGGGTCAACTCTTCTATCTTTAATCAAATGGTCATTTGGTTAATCACTCCCCTCTTGTTGCTTGGAATCCCTCAGCACCAAGGGGAGCCTCCATACAACATGAAAAAAAAAATCTTTTCTTGTCCATTTTCTTTTTTGCACATTAAGGAACCACGGTAATAGGTCTACGGTAATAGGTTCATGATAATAGTTACTAAAGTTTACCAAAAATAATAAATTTTGACTAAAATTTTAAAATGGAATCTCTAAAAAATTATATGTTCACAGGCTCACGCTCACAAAATAGAAACCTTGAAAAATAATGGAATTATAAAGCCACAACCAAAGTAATGGAATTTCAAAGTCACACAACTAAAATCAAAGCCTACATAGAATTCAATGTCTTTTCAATTGAGGGAGTTGAAAAGCTATTTGAAACCAATGGGAACCTTTGGAATTCAATTATTTTCTAAAATGAAGGCCAAAAAACTTTGGTTTGGGATTTTTATTTTATTTTATAATCTCTAGAGTTAACTTTTTTTGTAAGGCAACCTAAGGAACTTACAAAAATGAATGGAATGTAGTGTCTACTTTGCAACCATAAGGGCTCGAATCTTTGGGTTTCTTGTATTGACAAATATAGGGACCAACGATGACAAATGTAGGCCCGGTTGAATTGACTTGACTTTTCAATGGTCCAATAGTTGGAGCATTTCGGTAACTACTTTGGTTGTGAGAGCCTGCATCTTTTATGGGTTTAAGTTGTGGACTATAACATTATGACAAGTTTGAAAAGAAAAGAAAAATTACTCATAGTATTTAGCATTTATTGATAGTTTTAACCTTTTTTCCTAAATTATTAGAACCTTTGGCATTTTTCAAATAAACAAGAGTTTATTCTAATAGCTAAATTCATAGTTCAAATTAAAATTGACTTCAACAATTGTTTTTTTATTGATTTCAACAAGTTGACTTGTTGGTTCTTGCGATACCAGCTTGCGATCATTTAACCACCACCGGTGGTCCTACTCATATCGGTACTCTGTTTTACTGCCCAAGCACTCCAACTCCAACTCTTAAGAGGTTACGGGTGGGGCACAGCTCACCACTTGGCTTGCAAAGTGGATGATTCTGCATTTTGCAAGCCAAATTACCACCACATTTTGCAAGATGGGTGGTGATGCTCTCAGTCCATCCAACCCTAGTTCAGTCGACCCTTCATAGTTGAGAACCTCTTCTCCAAAGACGGATATCAGGCGGGCATCGCCACCCTAGCGAGATGGGTTTGAGCTAGTAGTGGAAGGACATGTCATTAGGCTACATCACCCTAGTGAAACAAATCTTGACCAATAGGAGGAGGACACATGGCAGGGCAACGAAGAAAAGAAAGGTTACTGTCGGCTGGACTCCTTTAACCCATAAACGTCGATACGAACATTTGGCGTTGATGAATGATAAGGGAATCTCCTATACAGGACATAAATACAACTATTCATCCTTGGTTTTGGGGGTAGAAAGGAGAAATCTTCTATAGTGCTTTGACTTTCAATGAATGGTTTTGAAATTTAGTATACCAATGATTTCCACAATATCAAAATGCATGATTTCCACGGTCAACCATCCGTCCTTTATGGGTTAAGGCTCCAATTGAACTTGGGTTCTGTAGGCTCTGCACTAGACTCCTTGGGTTCCCCAGGCTCTAAACTAAACTGTACTTCCAAGCTCAAAATTGAATTGGGTCTCTTGGACTCTCATTTTCTCTAAGACTATGTATAGTTGTTTTTAATCTTATCTTTTGACATTAAATTGGAAAATTCCATAAAAGAAAATATAAATACTATAAGATAGATAGGGATAGGTAAGACAAGGAAGAAGGTTGAAAGGATCACATATAGAAGTAGGATAGGTAGTTAGACATGCCTCGCAAATTTTCATTGTAAAAAATTCACAACAGAGGAGAAAGATGGTATAAGCTTAGAACCTCTCATAGAACTCTCTACCCTTTCAAAATTCAATAGAATGGAATGCAAATGAAGAAAAGTGAGAGTTCATTTAGTAGTTGAAAGGAAAATTTGGAAGTTGATAGGATTAGGAGGAAATTTAAGGGAGGTGATGTTGGCCATCAAAGGTTAGGATAAACAAATAATTGACTTAGATAGAGATAGGGTTCCTTCAAAAGTCAATAATTTGGAAATTAGAATTATTGAGAATATTACCCTAGCATGAGTCAACCATAGTAATACAATAATTGAAGTGGAATAGTAGAGAAGAAGAAAGAAAAAGAAAAAGAAAGATGAAGTAGCATAGGGAGTTTCCGTATTTGTATTTCTGGACTTACTTTAAGCCGTGGGCAAAATTAGAAAACCATTTTGGAACATGATGAATGAGGAAGAATATGAGGAAGCAATGAATAGACTACTCAATGCAGTTGAAGCTGAGGTAAAATACTAAGTCTAAAAATTCCAAAAATTCCAAAATTCCAAAAATTGCATTTAAAACAAGTACCCGAACTAGAAGTCTAAGTCAGAGTCTCTAGATCAAATATATTCCAACTTCTAGGTTTACTCACTTCTAGAATAGACCTAAGAGATCAAATTTGGAGTTAAATTGAAGAAAATATCAATAGATGAAGTTTAGGATAGAAATTAGATGAAACAAGGTCAAAATCATCCATCCAAGTCTAGACTTGGAAATTAGTTAGAAGTCATAAACTTAGGTTCAGAGGACAAAATTAAAAGGAAATCAAATTAGGGAACAAGTTCAAAATAGTGAGTGAAGTTTAGATAGCCTCTTAACCCTTGAGCGCCCTAGGTCCCCAAATGTCACCTATCTAAATTGAACTTTTAAAAAAATGAGGCCAGATCCTGCTTGTACTGATGAACTAATTGTACAAGGAACACGTGCTAGGGGCTTCTGATAGTGGGGAGTGGGGAGCAACTTGTGGATGCATCTCAGATGGTAGTGGGGGCCTGGGGGGGCATTGTGGTCCAAATATGTATAGTGAAAGTGCACTTTGGAGCAGACTGGGGTTCCGAGTGGCTTAGAAGGCACCGGCTGAAGCCGGTTGCGTACCGTTGGTGAGTGTTTTCGCGCTACTCTCTCACTTGCACAGTCATTTCCCGCCTCTTTCTCCTTGTGTGAGCGCTTGGGGGGTTTAGGGTTTGAGTGGGGTTCTGTCGCAATCCGTGCGTCTGGTTAATTGGGTATGTTGTGATCAGGGTACAAAGAGTCTTGAGGTCGAAATGCACTCCATTGCAGCAAGTGAAGATGGTTTTGGGGCGTTCTTTGGAGATGCCCAGACCGTTGCAAGTGACCACGGCGAGGTCACCAGTTTGTGGGTGACTCTGCTCATATAATTGTGCTTCGAAGTTTGTGGGTGATTTTGCTTGTACATTTGCCTCACTCATCGCTGAAAGTGTGCTTCGAATCAGAGTGGCGAGTGGGGTTCGATTCATCTATGCGGCGGATCAAGGCTACAAAATTTGGAAGGATTGGGCACAATGGCGGAAGGAGCTGTGCATGAGTGTGTTACTGAAGGTGGGGAGGTGCCGAATTTGGTGGCTGGGAAGGCAACTCAACAAGAGCCGGTAGAAATTGAGGCGCAATTGGAAGCTTGGGCCGTCAAGAGACACAACGCCACGCCTCAACAAGTTCAGAAAATCAAGGATTGCTTGCAGGAAGAATTCTTGTTGAGTCTCGCGAAGCCTTTGGCACACCATTAGTCCATTACTAGCCTTCCCATCCAGTCAGAGAAAATTGGTGCTATTTGTTTCGGAGACAATGTTTCCGATTGCTAGATGTAAATGATAGGATTTTTGAAGGACATCCTGACAGATTGCCTCCTGCGGTGAACGACTTCATTAGATCAAAATGGTAGCCCTTTGGAAACAGGGTGATGCGGTGGAGAGTGCTGTTGCCGCGGGTCAGGAGGGGTTACGCAACTAAGTCGTCGTCAAGGGGCAGAGGATCATGGTGAGCGGCCTAGACCAGTTGTGCCTTATACAGCTCACGGTAGAAGACACCGAATGTGTGCTGGGCGCGGCAGGGCGAGGTCGAGCAGTCGGGGCGACCAATTTGTCGGCGCAGATTCTAACACCTCTTCTTTGTGGTGGACAATTGGCTGAATAATTCATGGATGTTATTGAAGCATGATCGTCTTACTCAGGGGAAACCGGTGTATCGCCAACGACTAGCATATCATATGGAGGTGGCCGAGACTTTGATAGCACCTTGGTTGGATGAACCGTCTATATGCAAGGTGGATTGCCTTCGTCACTCCACTGCAATTCATTTCAGTAGTTTGAGGCCTCACTTATACTACCAGAAGTATTTGGTCCAAATGAAGACAAAATCAACAGAATTTGTGTTGTTTTTTCCTGTAGGTTAGGAACACTTGGTTCGGACTCCTTATTAACACATTTTCTGCTGATTTTCTCTTGGATCGAACACAATTAAAAAATAAATAAATAAATTTTGGGCTGCCCGAAATTTCCGGGCAGGACAAAATTACTATTTATAGAAACTGCCCACTGCCCACAATTTCTGGACAGCCTTGCCATTAGGCCATTGCCGCCATGGGGGTTCGAACTTGAGACCTCCCATGTACAAGCCCCATGAACTAACCACCACACCACCCATTGCAACTATATGTCTATTTTGAAATAAAAAATATATTTAACCATTTAAAATTCTATGTTTTTTAGGTCAGCTGACTTTGGTAGCCGTTTAGGCATAGCAAATTAATTTTTTTGAAAAAACTTTGAACTAGGAAAAGTTTCTAAATGAAGATAAAATTCATCTCCAAAAATCCGTTTGGGATTTCAATTCTCCAATAAAAAGTTATGGAAAAAAATCAGAGAGGGTGTTTGAAAATGTAAAAAAAAAGGTCCATTTGAACCCCCCTTTGATTTTTTGTCCATAACTTTTGATTGGAGTATTGAAATATCAAAAAAAACATTTGGAGATGAAACTTAGCTTCATCTAGAAACTTTTCTTAGTTTGAAGTTTCTTGAAAAAAGTTATTTTACTATGCCGAAATGACTGTTGAAATCTGCTGAAATTAAAGAAACACCAAACTCCAAAGTTTTTCATTTTTTTCATTTTTGAGTTGTTGTTTTTGGACACTTGGGAGTGCTGTTGTTGATTTTTGAGTTGTTTTTTGGGCACTTCGGAGTGCTGATTTCCATTTTTGAGTTGTTTTTTGGGCACTTGGAAGTGTTGTTTTGCATTTTTAAGTTGTTTTTTGGGCACTTGGGAGTGCTGTTTTGCATTTCTGAGATGTTTTTAGGGCATTTGTAGGTGGTGTTTTAAGGTGATGTTTGCAAGTTTTCTAGTATTATTATGGTATTTCAAAAGATTCCAAAAAGATTCCAAAAGATTCCAAAATTCTAAAAAATGTTACAAAATTATGTTGGTTTTTATTTAACCAACACAAAACGTGTTAATGTGGTCTAAAAAATTGTGTTTGATGAGGAAAAATCATTTTCATGTTGATTCTAGCATAAATTTGTTGATTTTGTCTTGGTTTTCACTACTTCTCTAGTAGTGTTATGGCGGAAATGCATCGTATGCAAGCGCAAAACATGATTTCATTGCTCCACATGTGTAGGTGCTCATATGTGTCTTGACCGTTGTTTTCTCAAAGTGCATACACAGAAGAAGTGGGCATTGAGGGTAACTTGCCCTTCAAGACCTTGAGGTAAGCCCGAATGCTAGCAATTTGTTATGTTTTCATTTTCATGCATGATAGGTTAGAATACGGTTTGATAAAATTGATTTCTTGTGCATGGGCATAGGTCACTGCTCAATCCATGTCTGTGACTACTTGTTGCCTGTGAAGATTACAAGATATTCGATTGGGTGTTGTACTGCACGTGTGGAGCAAGGGCTGCTGGACGTCACCCGTAAACCTCTTGGTGGCAAACCGGCACATTCCGACTGCACTGTCGAACACCTTCAAAGTGCCATGTCAACCGTAATGCACTAATTGTGTTATTTGTTTGCTCAAGGTGCTGCAACAACTTCAGTGCAGTTTCTTTTTTTGCTTGCACCCTTTAGCTTATTGCTATTAGGAAAGTAGTTAGGGTAGTTTTACCAGTATACTGGCCTTGTATTGCTAGTAGGTTGATTCGGCATTGCAACAACTCACTCACTTGATTCAGCCACTTTGACTGCAAACTTACCTTTCTTGAACATTCATGAGGTTTCTTGAACATTCATGAGGTGCCTTTCCATTTTCAATTTCATCTCTGTTGGTTCTTACTTCATGCCGCTTGAGAATAAAATTGTCTCTCCATTTGTAGCAGTTCCCCAGCATGTAGTTGTTGCCAACCGCTCCCTGTTGCGAATTTTAGTTGGCCTTGTCAGTTGAAGCAGTCAAGGCGGCACTTCTACGTTGTCAAGCGGGAAAACGTTGTACCGTGGGGTGATAGGCCAACGTGTTAGTCCTCCCCGTACATTGGTCCCGGTCAATTCCTGAGCCCACTTCGAATCTACCTTGCATGTATGGCTGCAATGTTCGATGAGGAGAAGTGAGACCATGCTGCAAATTGGCACGAGGTTTGATGCTTTCACTCCCCTCCTTCTCTCCAAATTTGGGCAGCTTTGGACACTTCCTCTGTCGTCAAGACCATCCTAAAGTGTAGGACCCCCTTCAAAATCTGCAGATTTCAAGTCAAATTCGGAAGTTTGACCATCATAATCTTTTGCTCCCAATGGTGAAAACGTCCACAATTTTTCCCAGTAGTGTGGAGCCGGGTCCTCTGCCACTTTCAACGGTGAAACTACTTGGATCTCAATTTTAAATCATTTCTGCCCATTTCTGTGACATCAATTCCAACGTGGCTAAAACTCTCTCAACTTGGTGGGCGCTCAGGGGTTAACCCCTAAAATCCCATTGTCCCTATGGGGGACAAAATAGATTTCAGGCAGTCTCTAATGATCTAAATTTTTACTTTTTTTGAGACTTTCTCATAAGATAGATAAACTTATAAGCTTTGGGGGAATATAATTTTTTATTCTAATCGGTGCCTAGGAGCAAAAATTTTGCTACAATAACCTCAAAATGGGGGAGATTGGGTAGAAAAAAAAATTCACAATGGAAAGCTTTGATTCATGATTCCATTTGGATTGGTGATGTGAAAGTTATGGAGTTTCTTGTTTTGTGGGCAATCATAGAAACTTCTTTAAAGAATTTTTTTTTTCCACTTTGAATGCTAAAATCTTTCAATCTACACGGTTAAACATCACAAACTTTTTATCACGTAATCTAAGACAAGTGTAAAATAAGATCCTACGGTTAGATTCTAAAAATATTTTGAGAATTTATTTCATAGGTGAACATAGAAAAAGTGGTAGTTTTGACTGGTTTTGGCAGAAAAATAGCCTTGGGACTTTAGGGGTTAAAGGCCAAACTTCATCCATCCATAACTTTGAGTAGGAAGGTCGTACGAAGTTGAATTTTATATTTTTGGAATTAGCATGAGTTCTTCTTTCACCTTACGTGTCTAAATTTACACTATTTTCTTTTAATAAAATCACAATGGCAGAGTAATTGAAGTTAGTTTCTCTTAATTTGACTAGGTTTCACTAGTCAATTTCAAGTTAGGTTTAAGAAAGAGTTGGGAAAAGATCCATTGCTTAGAAAGCACAATGTACTGAAAAAATGCACACAATTGTGTTCTAAATGCATTTCTTCCTCCTTTCTTCTAGAAATTGAGAGCCATTAATTTTTTTACAAAAAAAGTTTCCCCTTCTCCAATGCTATTGATCTTAGAAAAACATTTTGGCATATAGATATGGATATAGCATGGTGCAAATATATATATATATATAGCTATGGATATGGATATGGATACAAATCCATACATACATATGGATTTGGAGACATGACATATCCCATATCAAATGCCAACCCCACCTCAATTGAAAATTACAAACGGGCGGGAGGGAGGATATTTGAAAAATATTTTTTAATTAATTTAATTTTTTAATTTTTTGAACTCACCAGGGGGAAGGATAAATAAATAAATTCAATTTTTATTTTGAGCTCATTGTGATATTGTATCACAATGAGCTCAAAACAAACAATAACTGCCTTACAAATTAGTAATTGAGGTACAATGGATTGACGTTAGGCACCCATTAGGACTAAAATTTAAAATACAAGAACTTGGTTGTGCTTGTGAATTTACCAAGGGTGGGTAAATAAATGCTCACAATGATCATAACCAAACCTACATCTATAATACAGTCGTAAAAGTGTCAAGCACTACAAAAAAACCTTGTCCTAAATGACTGCGCAAGTGACTACAAAATGACTGAGTAGGAGTCATTTAGGACATTTTTGACTAGGAAATGACTGCAGGGCTCCAAGTCATTGTGGCCATCAAATGACTCAAAAATGACTCCAGTTATTATCACCATCTCTCACAGTACTTGGATGAAAAAGCTTGTGTCAGGGTCTGAAGTGTCAGAGGGGATTTCCGGGCAATGAGGGGAGAATTATGGACAGTTGCCCATTCTAGGCCAAAATTTTGGAGCCGTAGCATGACGTCAGCAATTTTAGAGTTATGTTCCAATCACCATGGAGTCATTGGCAAGTTCGAGTATTGTTGACGTGGACATCCATACATTGCTATCATCAGAGTCATTGTGAAGTCATTATTTAGGCATTTTGCAATTGTAATGTAGTTTGAGTGTTGTTGATGTGAACATTCACGTCAGAGTCACATAGAAGTCATTATGAAGTGATTATATGGGAAGTAGTCACTCAATAATCATATATGAATACATTCAAAATTTTCCAACAATACACCGTACACAATAATTTTGTATTGCACAATACACCACATACAATACACCATATACAATTCATCATATACAATACACCATACGTCATACACAATTCACCATATAGAATATACCATACACCATATGTCATGCATCATTCCAAAGCAACTTAATGTGTGAGTATGAACAGAAGAAATGGTAAGCATTTTATAGAAGAAGGATAGTAGTTGGCAAGACAAAGCTTGTGGGATATGTAAAACGCAGGAATTGCATTATAAATAATATTTTGAACCTCATTGAGGCATAGTATATGAATTTTTTTCAAAAAACTTTGAACTAATAAAGGTTAGAAGATCATTGTTACTTTCACCTCCAAAAATCCGTTTCAGATTTTGAGTCTTAAATCAGAAGTTATGGACAAATTTGTTGAAAGATTTGAAAAAGATTGACATAGGAAGAGTACTAGACTTTTGAGTAGTTGTTTTGTAGTAGAACTAGAGTTTTACAATAAAATTAAAAAAACAAAAGAAGTCTTGTATTCTAGAAGAAGATGTTTAAGAATAAATGAATAAGATAAACCTAAGGGAAGCACTCCATGTATTTATATTGTTAGCAAAACACATGCAATAAAGACTTTGGATCTTCTACTTTTTGAATATTGATGCAATGGTCAACAAAATGTATTTTCAATAAGTATTTGAGTTGGACTACATGTCAATATGAGTCATTTCCCTTCATTTTTCAATCTTCTTGAAAGTCATATTATATATTATTTGAGGTGAAAGTTATATCATATGTCCAGTTGGTAGTGGAAATCCACCCTACTTGGTGTTTTGTCGTGACGTAGTCATTTATGAGTCTCATGCAAATTACCAGAAGCCGCATCTTCGAAGTCCTAGACTGCATACGTGCTCTGAATTTTTTAATTTCTACCCGGAGTCCGCCACAGCGGGCAGCATTCTAGGGGAGGACACTCTCACTACATTTGGGGTAACTACGTGCGGCGGTGGAAAAAGTAATTCATGTAATTCACCTTGAATAAACTATAATTTCATTCTAAAATTTTGAGCTTTGTTTAACAATGACTAAAGGTTTCTATTGACAAAAAATTCAATTCCAAATAACATAAGATATATTGTCTAGAAAGGGTTGAAAAATGAACTAAAATGGCATGTTCTCCAACTAAAATATTTATAGAGCTCACATGAAGATGACTATTGCATCAATATTCAACCAAAATAAACTTTCAATAGAAAGCTATTCTATATAATTTTTTTTTCATTTTTCAAATTTTTTTTCTTATATAATATAGAGGTGTGAAAGTTATTTTCAGCTTTACAGTGTATCTTTTTTCTTCAAAAATTTATAACTAATTACTATTAGCACAAAAAAATACCAATAATTCAAAACATAAACTTATAAAGTAGTAAAATCTATCCATAATTTTTTTTTTGAAAAAGAAATTAAATTTTAAGGTGTATTACTTGTTTTACTTTTTCCGCCGCACGTAGTTTGCTAAAACATAGGGAGTGTCCTCCCCGGGGCAGCATTACCCAACCAAAATCCTAAAGTCATTGCTAAGTCATTCTGCAGACACGGGGAATAGTATTTCGTGACTTCGAGTCACTTTTTAATGGCTGACACTTTTGCCGCTGCCTTCATGCAGTTCCCAATGTAATGTCGTTCCCAGGGAGAACTGAAAACCGTGGATGAAAGTCTACAAAGGGTGCACCCTCGTTCGCGGTTCTAAAAAATGACTTGCAAATGACTGTTCCGATGTGGCTGGTGCAATTATGGAATTCCAAGTCATTTTTCAGTTGTTCCAGCCACATAGTCATGTTTCAGTCATTTCCCCCAGTCATTTAGGACAGGGGGGTTTTTGTCCTTAAGGAGATGTCCTCAAGTAGGTGTTTCTACCTATGATAGTGCAAGAGAGAGGCGGGAACCCAATAATCCTCCCTAGAAGGAAGTCCTATTCACTCTAGATGCAATTGTTGTTGTATCTATTAAGGTGTGTTGCCAAAAAAATTGTTTACAGTTGTTCCTGCATAGGCGAATTCAAGCCATAAGTTCTCTAATTTATATTGATGGTGGAGTTTACAATTGAAAGTTACGTTTGTTTGATGTGCACAAGCAAATCCACCCTGAAGAGCATGGAAGGGATATGATCACCTTGACTTCTTATGAAGTTTGTCCAAGTGCTTGATGCACCATCCACGGAGTATCAAAGGTTACCTATTACAAGTACAAGGCGAAGGCAAAGAATAATGAAAAATCGAAGCATTACAGTAATCTTGGAATGAAGAAGCCTCGAACACAGATTTTGCAAGCCACGATCACTCTTCGATTATTGATAGAAAACAAAGTGGACCCAATGCAATACAAATCAAGGCCTTTGAATCAAGAGAGAAAGTTTCTTCTACAATCCTAAAATTAGCATTTTGGTAGAAGGACAAGTTGCTAGAATTCAACAATACATGTGAGCTCTTCATTTCAACTGCAACATATTTCGACTAGTGGGTTGAGCAACATCCGGAAAATATCTTTCCCTAAATTGAATCCAAATCCTCGAAGTGATGTTTCACACGTTGTGGAATGTGCGATAGGTTGAAGCAACTAAGAACTACTTGCACTCCTATAGACCTAGAAATCGAAAAAACACTTTGAAGGTCAAAGGGCGCAAAGGAAGCTATATTATGCAAATCGCATGATGTTTGAGAAGTATCCTAACAAGGTTCTCACCATAATTCATGACAAAATGAATAATTTAGACTCTCTTCAGTATTCTTACAAGAATAAGGGGACAGATTCTTACATGAAGATGCCGGTTGCTGTCATGGGTATGATTGCTCATAGACATGGAGATGTGCAATATGTGCACTACAGCTTGGACATCTTTCCGATATGCGCACTACAACTCAAACCATATTGTAGGGGCTATTGCAAAATTGCTATAGGATTTGGAATCTCAACTCAAGCATTCATCTCATCAAATGTTTATAGAGCCCTTCAACCGTTTTGCATAATTCAAGGCCATATTAGTAGGGTCCATTAAGGGAGAAACGAGGCTTGTGAGAGACCTTCCGGCCAAGGTTCCCCATGCTGCAAACCATGGCCGGACAGTCTAATTAATTAATTATTTAAAAAATTAAAAAAAAATTAAAAAATTAAAAAAAAATTATTTTTATTTAATTTTTATAAAAATATTTTAAAAAATATTTTAAAATTAATTCATTAATGCAGTCCAACCTGGCAGTTTCAGTGTCAGGTCACACTGTTGGTTCTGCGATGTTCCTACAGTCCGGGAACGTCGGAGAACTCGAGGTCTCCCAATAGCCTGAAAACTCTTCTAATGAGACATTTGCATGGAGTCCCTCCCGACTCTCTTACAATAGGTGGTTGAAGCTAAACCTTTTCCTTCAACATTGACCCTTCAACTCGACAATGCATCAAGAGACAACAAAAATTGGTGGATATTTGCCTTTTGTTCTCTCCTTGTGTAAATAGCTATTTAATTTCCACGAGATATACCTCAATTTTTTTTATTGTTAAACCAAGTGTCAAACACACTCACGAGAACATTGATATTTGTTTCGGTTGTTGAAGTAACAAGTTGAAAACAAATGACCACCCTACAATTCCCAAGCTCGTGAAGTCTTTTATAGATTGCAAAGTTCAACCTATCATTCTTCATCTTATAGAGGAGGTTTTTTTATTTCAAACGGTTTGTAGAGGGGTATTTGTATACCGGCATAAATGTTTTACAAGGTCAATCTCAAGCACAATAGTTCAAATTCTATAAGGATTCTAATGGATGGCCCTTGATGCAATACAAGATCCTTTGTACCAATGTTGATTGGATGCCAAAAGAGAATGGGGGTATTCAATTGTAGAAAGAGATCATAGATAGACACTTGTATGTGCCTACGGGTGTGCCACGACCTTTGTGTCAACAAAGAATGAGAAACTTTGATGAAGTTTGTAAAGGCTTAGATAGCTTCCACTAGTAGAAAATTCAGCGTCCAACTTCACAAAAAAGTGTTGATTTGAACAAAATAGTTTGTGTTGATTTGGACGTGCTGATTTGGACAAAAATCAACAAGTTTTTGTTGATTAGGACAAAATTATAACTAAAACTTGTTGATTTGAACATAATTTTCAACACAAATTTGTTGATTTTTTTTTAATTTTTTAATTTTTTTTTAAAATTAAATATTTTTTTAAAAATGCCACACAAGCAGCCCTAGGTGGCACCACCACGCGGGCAGCGCCTAGGTGGCACCCCACGCGGGCAGGGTGCAATGGGGTTTGAACCTTGCACCCCTTGGCTAGGGGTGCAAGGTCTTATCCATTGCACCATGTGAAAAATTACATGACTATAGGTGGAAAAAAAAGTTATTTATTTCGGTTTTCAAATTTTGGTCATTTTTGGTTCAAATCAGCAGACTTTGGAGGCTTATTTCTCATAGTATAGTACCTATTTTCAAAAAACTTCAAACTAGTAAAAGTTGGAAGATCAAGTAAAATTTCATCTCCAAAAATCCGTTTGTGATTTTGAGCTTTCAATAAAAAGTTATGGGAAAAATTCAGAGAGGGTTTGGAATGAAATTTCTTTTTGATATTTACAAACACTCTCTCTGAATTTTGCCCATAACTTTTTATTGAAAGCTCAAAATCACAAACGGATTTTTGGAGATGAAAGTTTACTTGATCTTCCAACTTTTACTAGTTTGAAGTTTTTAAAAAAAAAGACTGTGCTATGCAAAAACAGCCTCCAAAGTCTGCTGAATTGAAAAAAGACTAAATTGTGAATTAAGTAGTTAATAGAAAATATTCCTATTGCTTATACAATGTCAAACTTGGTGGTTTAAAAATTTTCCACATAAAATTTTAGTGTTAAAAACTTCAATTCAATTAAATATATTTTAAATATTTGACAAACATTTTACTAGGAGGTGGTTTGGACACAATTCATATTCAAGTTTTTTGTAATGTAAAACATACAATTTGAATAGCTCTAAATTAGAATTTGGGAATTGCTCATCTAGAATTTAAATATTTTAAAAATTTTGTGTTCAAGAATTGTGTCGAAAGTTTAGAATTAAATTTTATTTTTTTAAAAACACGCTTGATTTTCATTTTTTTTTAAATTATTAAGTAGAAGCAAGTTCAAGATTGAAAGAAAAACTAAAGCGTTAATAGCTCTAAAATGGAATTAAAATACAATAATGTCAACGGTGAGATTGTTCTAAATAAGAAACTTAAAGTTGTTAAACATTATTTTTTGAAAAATTGTGAGAATTGCATCCAAAATTGCATCCAATAAGTTATTTTTTCAAGAAGATGCTCAAATTGCCCGAAAAACAAAATTGTTTTTAACTTTCACAGTACTAATCAAATGGAATGAATAAAAGCTTCACATGTAGACAAAAATATGATTTTCAAGAAGGAAAAAATTAAAAAATTAATTTCAAATTTTTGTAGATTTCTTTTTTTGCCTAATGACGTGAAATTTATGGTTAAGATGCCATAACTTTTGCTCCCAAGCACCAATTGAAATAAAATTTATATTACCACAAAGCTAATAAGTTTTTCTATCTTATGAGGAAGTTTCAAAAAGTTTAACTAAAAATTTAGATCATACAAACTTGCCCGAAATCCATTTTGTCCACCAAGGGGACAATGGTCCTTTAGGGGTCAGAAAAATTTAAATTTAAATTTAAACCTCTAAAGAACAAAGTAGAATTTTTTGACAATATTTCTAGTGTTTTTGTTCATGTATTTAGAAATTGAATTCCCTTTTTTCTCCTTTAAAATTTTTACACAACATGTGGTGAAGGGATAGTTTGAAGGACTCACAATTTTTATAACTTTTGATTACATCATGAGAAAGTTATTGTATGATGTATAGATTTTCTAGATATGTATGCATGTTAGCCAAGTAGATTTGAATATATTTTTCAAATAAATAGGAATTTCAAATTGGTTTTCTAAAATATTAATCTTGTGAGAATTTTTGGATTGTTCTATATAGATTAGGGAGGTGAAACTCATGAAGAATTTCAATTTCCAATTTAAAGTAGAATTTCTACTTTACAGTTAATTTTAAATTTCTTTATTGAATGCAATTTCAAATATATATTTTTTTAATTTCAAAAATAGGATGCAAATTGTTGACTACAACATGTACATTAGTACACTACAACCATTAGGTTTGAAAATCTTTAGTTTCATTACTATAATTCTTTTCATTGAATGTCGTACATCAATCTCTATTTTTATCCACTTATTATTTTCTCCAAGCATGAACATAAAGTATTTTTTGTTGCAATTTTTAATATAGATTCTCTAACATATTTTTTTAGCATATGATGGAAAATTGTAAATTGTAGAATAGATATATACCTGAATTTTTTGGATAAAATTTTGGAAAAATAAAATTTAATCATTTGTGATGAATGAAACACTATTTTTTTAAAATCCAAGCATCATGATGTTGCAATTGGTGAAGTTTTTTATTTTACAATTTCAAGAGGGAAAAATAGGTCAAAATAAGTTCAAGTTAGATCATCTAGTTAAATCTATTGAAAAAAAAAAACATAAATGAAGATTTCAGCCTTGCTTTGAAGACTAATATTTAGAAGCAATTATGGACCTTTCATATGTTGAAAACCTTGATACAATCAAAGTTGAATTACATTATGAATTTAATTAGAACTTCAATCAACTTCAAAATATAATTGAAAATGAAATACAATTTGAACTTTAAATGCATAATTTTTGAAAAATTCTTAAAGATTTCAAAAACATTCCAAAAACAATACAAAAACATTCTAAAAACAATACAAAAACAACCTTAAAAAACCCAAATCCTCCCCCCCTCCAAACCTCTACAAATCAACCTCAAAACAACCCCCAAAAAATCCAAATCCCCCCTCACCCCCCCCCAAACCCCAAACAACCCTAAAACAACCCCCAAACAACCCCCCAAACAACCCCCAAACAACCCTAAAACAACCCCCAATCAACCCCCAAACAACCTCCAAAACAACCCCCAAACAACCCTAAAACAACCCCAAAACAACCCTAAAACAACCCCAAAACAACCCCCAAACAACCCCCAAAACAACCCTAAAACAACCCCAAAACAACCCCCCAAACAACCCCCAAACAACCCCCCAAACAACCCCAAAACAACCCCAAAACAACCCTAAAACAACCCCCAAACAACCCCCAAACAACCCCAAAACAACCCCAAAACAACCCCCCAAACAACCCCCAAACAACCCTAAAACAACCCCCAAACAACCCCCAAACAACCCCCCAAACAACCCCCCAAACAACCCCCAAACAACCCTCCAAACAACCCCCAAACAACCCTAAAACAACCCCAAAACAACCCCAAAACAACCCCCAAACAACCCTAAAACAACCCCCAAACAACCCTAAAACAACCCCCAAACAACCCTCCAAACAACCCCCAAACAACCCTAAAACAACCCCCAAACAACCCCCAAACAACCCCCAAACAACCCCCCAAACAACCCCCAAACAACCCCCAAACAACCCTAAAACAACCCCCAAACAACCCCCCAAACAACCCCAAAACAACCCTAAAACAACCCCCAAACAACCCCCAAACAACCCCCCAAACAACCCCCAAACAACCCCCAAAACAACCCCAAAACAACCCCAAAACAACCCTAAAACAACCCCCAAACAACCCCCAAAACAACCCCAAAACAACCCTAAAACAACCCCCAAACAACCCCCAAAACAACCCCCAAACAACCCCAAAACAACCCTAAAACAACCCCCAAACAACCCCCAAAACAACCCCAAAACAACCCTAAAACAACCCCCAAACAACCCCCAAAACAACCCCCAAACAACCCCAAAACAACCCTAAAACAACCCCCAAACAACCCCCAAAACAACCCCCAAACAACCCCCAAAACAACCCCAAAACAACCCCAAAACAACCCTAAAACAACCCCAAAACAACCCCCAAAACAACCCCAAAACAACCCTAAAACAACCCCCAAACAACCCCCAAACAACCCCCAAAACAACCCCAAAACAACCCCCAAAACAACCCCAAAACAACCCCAAAACAACCCTAAAACAACCCTCAAAACAACCGTAAAACAACTCCCAAAACAACCCCAAAACAACCCTAAAACATTGAACAAAAACATGTTGATTTAGTTGTTGTACTATTCACATGAACAAAAATTTGTTAAATCATTTTGTTAACTTGTGCTCAAATCAACAAAAATTTGTTAACCATTGTGTTAGCTGAGGCTCAAATCAACAAAAAAATGTAAAAACGGTCAATGCAGTACTCAAATCAACAAGTTTTTGATGATTTTCTGTTGATTTGGACATAATTTTCTACTAGTGTTCATTGCGCTTTGGAGGCAGATGGCTGATGATGACATGTATAGAGAGTATAGGAGGAAGATTAATCCAATACAAAAGTACTAGAAAGGCATCATGTCTGCTTTACAACCTCCTGTTGTACAAGAGACTTTACAATATGGATTCTGAACAATGGCTAGTGTTGAGGAGGTAGTCCAATTGCAAGATGATGGTAGATAAAGTAGTTGGGATGTAGATGATGCACCCTTTGTTGGTTGTAAGCGTGACTATCCATATCCTTTGTTCAATATTGTGAAAGATAAGTTCGTGGGTTATTTTGTCGAAGTGCGTCTTGCTAATGATGACTCGAAGCCATTTTGGCTTGCTAAAGCGCTTACAAATCCAGATTCCTCAGGGGTTCATTTAGAGTGTTCATTAGAAACCACGTGCGAACAAAACTTTGGACCCCCTATATATTTTTTGAATTTTAAATAAATAAATAAAAAAAAATATGGATAGATTTTCCTACTTTAAAAGTTTATGTTTTGAATTATTGATATTTTTATTTGTTAATAATAGTTAGTTATAAATTTTTGAAGTAAAAAGATACATTGTAGAAAAAGATACATTGTAGAACTGAAAATAACTTTCACACCCCTATATTATATAAGAAAAAAATGTCTAAAAAATGAACAAAAAATTCCTAAAAATAATTCATTATTGAAAGCTCATTTTAATTTGAATATTGACTCAATGGTCATCTAAATGTGTCTTCTATAATTATTTGAGTTGAAAAAATGCCATTTTAGTTCATTTTCAACCTCTTCTAGAAATCATTTCGTATTTTATTTGAGTTGGAAATTTTGGCAATAGAAAGCTATAGTCATTGTTAAACAATGTTCAAAATTTTAGGTTGAAATTATAGTTTATTAGAAACTACTTGTTTGCACGTGGTTTGTTATAGTAAAACTAAGTGCACCCCCCAAGCCAAATTTAGGGCATGTCAATTTCATTCAGTGGCAGTATTGGACACCTATATCCTTTAGGCACATTGATGAAGACACATATTGTAGATGGGATTCAAAACAAAGGAATTCATGTTGTGAGGACAAGGCTTTCTTGCCAAATTGGACACATACAAACAATATAATGATGGCTTGGAACCCACGTGTGAGAGCAGGGACTTTAGATCCAAGGATTCAAATCCCCAATCCAGATTAACATCATTAAGCAATTCGTGGATGCCTATGTGTCTAGTGAAGGCAACAATGCAGCATTGGACTAAAGAATAATACTTTGTAGAAATATTACTACTAAGCGCTTCTTCTAGTGCATTTAGCATGTGAATTTGCATGTGTATCAATTTTTAGTATTATTTCATGGCAATATGTGGTGGAGATTGAATTCTATATTCTTATTATTGATTTGTTTCAAACATGGTATTGTAGTCTTTTTATGGACACCTACTTGTCTAGTGAAGACACCTCTCTATCACCGACATGGGGATGATTAGTTAGTAGACATAGTACTATTATGGGTTTGTTATAGTCTATTTAGCATATTGCCTTGCATGTGCACTATTTTTTTTTATGGCAATGTGTGGCAAAGATTAAATCCTATAATATTTTTATATTATTATTCCAATCTAAAGATAGTAGTGAAGATCTTTTGCATTGTATTTACATGGTATACATTTGTTTCTAGTTCCAATGCTAGGTTTGCTTATCTTTTTGAAGACAAGGGATTTACAACTTTTCTCTCTCTATATATCATTTCATTGTTATACTTTGAATGCTAGTCTTCTTTGGATTAGTTGAATGTATAGGATGATCTTAGTTCAAATGTCGTTGGGCTTGTAAGAGAATCCTTCTTTTTAGAAGTCATAGGCCATTCTACATTAGAAGGTAGTAAGAAAATGTGAGACTTCTAATCGAAATCCAATCTAAAACATTTGTAGCATAGAAGTTTATTGCTATTTGTAATTGTACTAATAAAAACAATCAACTTTTTTGGCACATTATGGTTTCAATTTACTAAATTGTCTCAATTTAATGAGCACTTTTATGTGCTAAATTTAGGTGGATGATTAAATCGAGACACCACATATTCTCATTTTAATGAATATGGCCTTAATTTGTTACATTGAATGAAAGGACTCTTTATTGAAGATCCCACATCTATGTCCTGACATAGGGAGATAGTCCAAGAACTACATTCTCTTTTTTGTAAAAGGTGCCCCCAAAATTGGTATATCAAATTCATAAATCTTTTGTCTAAAATTACTAAAGTTAACTTAAAATTTAATTGTCCTAAATCCACAAGATCTAGGGAGAGAATACATGAACTACACAAAGACCTCTGGAGGAGAGATTATGGAAAAATCCATATGGACGAAAATTCTCAAATTGAACACAAAGTCTTTATATCATATGAAGATTATTTCCTCAAGGAAAATTCTCGAGGCTCCACACTGTAGGATAATTCTATTAGAGTTACCTTCATTCTATACATTCCAACCTTGTGAAGAATGTCCTAAAATTGGTCCACCAAATTGGTAAATCTCTTATGTAAACTTCCTAAATTTAAAATAAAAATGTAATTTCTATATAGGCCAAATGTCATCCATATGATTCTTTTTCATCCATCCAACACTTTTGCACCTAAGGTAGGATGCTCTAAGAGTGCACCTATTCTAAAAGCAACCATTAGCACAAAGGTACATTTTGCTTTCATCAATGTGCTAATACTGTACATTTCAAGAGTTGGTCACTTTTAGTAACTACTGCATTTCAACTTCAAAAATTCATAACTAATTCCACAAAGGTCCAAAAAATATGAAACCACTTGGGTTAAATGCCAATTCCATTTTTCTTCCTACAAGAATTTACTGAAAATTGTTTCAAGGAGTTTAGCTTCCCCCAAATGCAATCAGCTCTTACAAGGTCGCTTTAAGAGCATACTAACTCCAATTTGTCGCTGTACAAGCACTTCCGCCCCCCCCCCCCCCCAAATTGTGATATTAAGTTAAACCCTTCCGTCTGACCAATGCCGGCGACGCGAACGAGGCGAACCCAGCCCAACCTCGTTCACATCGCCAGGAGTCTCTTTACTTGCGCTTATCATCTCCTGCATTCCTCGATTTGCATTTTGTTTTTCCCAGCTCAGTTGTTTGCTGGTTCTTTGGCAGCGATGGCGACTTCGTTGCACCTGTCGTTGGCTGCTGCTGCGCCGGCGTCGGCGTCCAGCTTGCGGAGCGCTGCGGCGTTCGTGGGAGGCGCCGGGAGCTTGTCGCGCCCAATGATTAGCCACCGCAGCAGGGCTGCTGGGAACTTGGTCGTGCAGGCGAAGATTCGAGAGATTTTCATGCCGGCGTTGAGCTCCACGATGACAGAGGGGAAGATTGTGTCGTGGGTGAAAAGCGAGGGGGACAAGCTGAGCAAAGGTATGGGCATTGCCCTAGGGTTTAAGTATTCGTCGCAATGGGAATGGCGTTGGGTTGCTTTCTGATTGTGGTTGATGGGAGTGTTGCATTGTCGGGTTTGGGGGATTGGGAATGGATTTTGATTGCTTGGTAGGGGTGTAGTGTGGTTCGTGGCATTGGGAATGGAGTTTGGTTGCTTGATTCGGGTTTAGTGTGATTCGTTGCATTCGGATTGGAATGTGGTTATTTTGTGAGTTGGTTAATATGGATGACGGGAATTGAAGAAGATGGACCGGGAATGAGAAGAGATGTGCATTGTTCGCGGGGGCTTTATTTGCTTGGATTGCCGGATTTCAGGTGAGAGTGTGGTGGTGGTAGAATCCGACAAGGCCGACATGGACGTGGAGACCTTCTACGACGGCTTCTTGGCCAAGATTGTCATTCCAGAGGGCGAAAGCGCGCCTGTGGGAGCTGCCATCGGATTGCTAGCAGAGACGGAGGACGAGATAGCGGAAGCCAAGGCTAAGGGTGGCGCCCCTGCAGCTCCAGCTAAACCCTCACCAGTACAGGAGAAGGCTGTTGCTCCTCCTGCTCCTCCTGCCACTCCTTCCCCTGTTGCGGCTGTCGTCGTCGCCCCTGAACCCGAGGTTACAAGGTCTGGTAGAATTGTTGCTACCCCTTATGCGAAGAAGCTTGCGAAGCAGTTCAACGTGGATCTCGGTACTGTTGCTGGCTCGGGACCTTCCGGCCGTATCACTGCTACTGATGTAGAAGCTGCTGCAGGCAAGACCCCTACTCCAGCCCCTGTTGCTGCTGCAGTTGCCGCCCCATCCGCTGCCCCACCCACTCCTACCCCTGCTGCTCCTGCCCCTGCCGCGGCGCCTGCTCCTGCTGGATCGGTAGCGTTCACGTCGATGCAGGCAGGTGTTGCTCGCAACATGGTTGACAGCATGACAGTTCCAACGTTCCGCGTTGGTTATACTATTTCGACTGACGCGCTTGACGCCTTGTACAAGAAGGTTAGTGATGATTCTCTTTCTGTATTTCTCTTCTTCCTCTTTAATTGTTTTATTGTTTTCTTAATCGAATTCTGGTGTTAACCAATCAGGGTTACGCTTTCTAGCTGGATTCTCTGTTTGAGACATTGGATTCTGAACGGCTCATCCCTAGGTTCTGAATCTTTCTGATTTGCATTTTAAGAGTGTGCAGATGATCTTTCTTCTTTTCGACAATTCAATCAAACATTGGAGAGGTGATAGTAACATTATGGCAGTGCTTGCTATCGTCAGGCACTGGGATTTTACCTTAAGCGAAATATGCCACGCTGAGTAGTTGTGTGTCTGTTTTGTTGAAAAATAGATAAAGTCAAAGGGCGTGACAATGACAGCACTTCTAGCGAAGGCGTGTGCTCTTGCTTTGGCCAAGCACCCCGTTGTGAATGCCTGCTGCAAGGATGGGAAGAGTTTTACCTACAACGAAGATATCAACGTTGCTGTTGCCGTTGCAATGGATGGTGGTCTGCTCACACCTGTGTTGAAGAATGCCGATAAGGTACGTGCTTGCGTGATCAAACTATTTTGATATATTCTGAGCTTTTGTATGTTCGGTAATGAAAGTAGCTAGTCTTCACTCAGTGGTGTTTCAGAAATCCTGGATGGTGGTTTCCTAGATCAGGCATTAATGTTTCCGTTAATTATCATCTAAGTGATGTTGCGTTCTCGGAAGGAGCCTTTGAAGTGGCAAGTTACAGAACTGTTGAAGCCTTCTTTGACAAATGGTTACTTTTCATTTTTGCAGGTGGATATTTACTCGTTGTCTCGATCCTGGAAGGGCCTTGTTGACAAAGCCCGCGCTAAGCAGCTTTCTCCAGCGGACTACAATTCAGGTTTGACTTTTACGGTGCATATGTTGTTGTAGCTGGTTCCTTCTGAAGACAATCCTTCCCTGTGATCGTGATGCTTAATTGTGGAAGTCTCATTACCGTAATGACTGCAGGAGTTGTGATCTATTGCCTTTTTATGTATTGAATTACTTATTGGAAAGTTTGTCTTAGTGTGAACTACAAGTAGTCTCACATTTAGGCTACCAGTATCTGAAGCATTTCTATTGCCTGCCGTGAGATTCACTATGTTAGTTGACCTAGAGATCTTGCATTCAGTTTCTGATGTCACAGTGGGTTTGCGTGCAGGCACATTTGTATTGTCAAACCTTGGAATGTTCGGCGTAGACCGATTTGATGCCATTTTGCCCCCTGGCATTGTAAGTCAAGCCTCCTGCATCGTTTAATGCTATTTTCAGATGATGTCATGGCCTTGGAATTTCTTTGAATCCTCAGCTATGGTAAATCTTTGGAGGAAGCACTCATAGTAGATCTGGAACTGAGGCGTATCATATGAATACTGAAATCTGAGTCACTAGTATCAAGTCATAGAATTTTTCAGATTGAGCTGACATTTCACGTGTCATACTTTGAACAGGGTGCGATCATGGCAGTCGGAGCATCTACTCCCACAGTGGTCGCAACAGGAGATGGCTTGTTTGGTGTGAAGAACAGAATGATGGTAACGATTCTCCCCTCGGTCGTCTTTTTTTTATGTCCTTGCCCATTTGTAGTAAGGCCCGATGCACTACTGCACTTACAGTTACGGAGTTTTGTTTATGCTGTCGTTTATCAGTTTTTACGTGTTTCGTGGTTAAATGAGTAGAACTTAGAATGCATATCTTTCGATTCCAATCGACAGGTTTTAGCTGCTCACTGAAGTTGGTCTGACCGATTTGAACTCGTGGAACAGGTAAATGTTACCGCAGACCACAGAATCATCTATGGTGGGGATCTGGCTGTATTTTTGCAAACATTAGCAGCAATCATTGAAGACCCTAAGGACTTGACCTTGTAATTCTAGAGTAGGAAATTCAACATCCTGATATTGGGTAGCCACGGCATATATCCGCCACGCGTGCTCTCAGCATTTCATGAAAAGAATATTCTTCGATTGCCGAGATATAGAACACTTGGCTGGCTTTCTGGAGTGGTTTGGGTGCGATCAATCATTGACTCGGTGATTTATTAAGCTGGCAAGAAGCAGACCATGTGGCTTCTTGCACATATGGAGCTCCTTCCGCCGGCATCAGAGCAGAGAAAGCGTTGCCCTCGGATATGCCTCAGCTGACATTTAGTTAACCCTAATATTGCAATCGATTCGGATTCTTGTGGAAGAGTCATGTTAGTTCATTCAACGGAATCTCTTAATACTGAAAACATAAACCCTAAAAACTCAAGGATAGGGTAACAAGGAGGAGCATCCATAGTCTATGAATTTCTAGTTTTGACTCAATGGTGACTTAACCCTTAAACCATGTGAACTGTTTGCTTAAAAAAATGCAAAAGAAGATTGTTGCTCAAATTACTCTAGAAGATGTTCCCTTTTCACACAAAATTTGGAGGATGAATAATTGCACTTCTCTCCAACATGGAGAGATTCTTTGTCATTCATTGGTTGAAAAATGTCTTGTGCATTGTTTATGGGTTAATGTAGTTTGCTTTTTGATGTGATGAAGGAAAGAAGTACTTTGTGAGACAGCTAAGTATCAAAGAATGCTATTGGGGACTTCAAATCATTTTGAAAACCTTCTCATTCTACAAAGTATGTGCCATTTGTTGTACACCAACTTTTGATATTACAAAAGAGAAAAAAAAAATCAATCAATTACTATCTTTAACCTTGGAAATCATGCATTGTGTAATTGTCAGTCATTGGAATAAAATATCCAAAAGGCTATAATAGATGTTTTCTATTTTTTACAAAAATTCCAAGGATAAATAGTTTTAGTTTTGTTCTGTACTAGAGAATTCCTTGTCATTCCTTGAACATTTATTGTTTGTGGTGTCCTTTTTGGATTAATGCCTAGCCTACAATATACCTAAACCTTGAAAAGCGAGGACCATTAACTTTGGAAGGAAGGACCTATAACCACTAATTTCAAGCCATAGTTGTTGCCATTTTGCAACTACATATGAATGAAAAGATTTATTTTTATTCAATATACTCACCACAAATGTCTAGTGTATAACATCATGTATAAAACAAAGTGACCTTGTCACTCTAAAATTAGAAAGTCAACAAACCATGGTTATAGGTCCAAAGTTCATATTGTCATAAAAGATTGAAATTTATGAATTTTTCAAAATTTCCAATTGGAGTAAAATGTATATTTCATAATCTTCATTTCATTAATTGGACTCAAATTCAAAGAATATCATTTTACTAGCTAGAATTCACATAAAGAGTAAATAGCAAGTAATGACTAAAATACTCTTCATCAGCCCTTTTTTGGGGGGCGAAATGGAGCCAGAAAGCACCATTTCATGGTAAAAATATTTTTTTCGCCAAACAAAAGTAATCTTTTTTTGCCAAAAAAGTTTCAATCCAATTTAAAATATGGATGAAATTGTCAAATTTGGATGAAAAAGTGTATGAATTTGACTGAAAAGTGTCTTATGGTACAAAAGATGGATGTACAGAAAAATAAAATGCTTCACCAAATTTTAAGTGATTGCCATCCTGGCACTTTTTCAAAAACCAAAAAAAAAGGGCTACTCTACATGGGTGATCTATGGATTAAGCATCTTCTTAAAAAATTCAATAATATCATAATTAAGGAATTTGTGATGCTATTCACTAAAAATGTATTCATGAGAGAAAAAAATTGGATGAAAAAAATGTTTTATTCTGTCATATAACCTTAGGTGAAGTCATCCCAAGAATTTTTTGCATCCTCATCAACGTTTCAAGGTTAAAGTCAGATTGAGAAATGAAATCAGTTAGAACATAAATGCATTTATTTATCCAGTTCTTGTGAATTGGATGGTTAATTGTATGTGCACTTCATTTAGTTAAATTTATTCATATTAGGTATCAATTTCTATAAGGGAGTGCTAAATTAAAAATTCCATTTTAGATTTTAAAAGATTTACGACACCAAACTAATCACAAAATGACATGTGGTTTGTTTTTGACAAAAATTACTTAATTTATGCCAAATTGGACACTCAAGGAGGATATGTTTTGATTCTATTGAACAAAACATGATTGTGACATTCAAAATGTTTTTTTGTTTCTGTTTGGGAGCGGAGCTAACAAAATGGACCTTCTTAAGTGAACTTGTGAAATTGAGAGAGAGATCTGCTAAGAATTGCAAACCTAATATGAGGAGGGTATAAGATTCAAAACACTACTAACACCAAACTCTTGACCAATCTATGCTTTGAGTCTTCTGGTGGAAACCTCCACACAGATCTAATCAATTACTTAACAGATATCGCACGTGGTTGATCTCTTGGAAGAAATTGGGTGTGTTTGTATGGGATTCTTGTACACAGAGCATGGAGAAATTTGCAGTAGTTGGGATCTATAAGCACATGTACCTCAATAGATGGAGATTTACATCTGAAAGATCGAGTGGGGTTCATTGAGTGTCGCGCCCTCGGAGGTACGTTGGGAAACCCTAATTTACACATGCTCAATTCTTTTCATTTTGAGTCTTGTGGTCAATTCTGAGGTCCAATTTCTGTCAAACGAAAGAAAAATCCTCAAATAGAGTTTTCAAATCTCTTTCAAGAATTGCTACTTCTTGCGATTCTCAAGCTTTGGCACCCGGACTGTGGTATGTTACACTGGAAAGAATCATGTACTTTAAGCTGAAATCAATTGTGAGCCTTTACAACAAATGCAGATCATTCTTTTTGGTGCATCAACTCAATGCCTGGTGCTATTACTGAATACCTCTATTTGGATGTCATTGCATGTTGTGGAAATCAGCATAACTTTGATTCTTGCATCGTGTACGCAGAAAATTTCTGAAAACACCTGCTGCTGAGCTGAGCTTTTCCAGAAATAAGCTCTTGAAATTATGGCGGAACCCGCAGAAGAGGAAGAAGAGGGTGGCGGGGTAGAAGTCGTCCCAGAGGTTTTAACCGAGGAAGAGAAGATGGACAGAATTCGTGCCATCCGCTTCCCAGTGATTCAAGAGTACGCGGACATATTGCAAAGTGTGTATCCGCTGTTTGTCAGGAAAGGAGCAAAGGTGAAGACCGAGCTTCATGAAAAGTGAGCTTGCTAAGAACCCAAGTAGGGTAGAGAATACTGCTTGCATCACTTTAAGCATTTTAACATATGTAGGAGCATGATTTGGGGGGAGATCTATAGAGCTTTGGAGTGATAGAGCCAAATCTGCTGATCTCGATCAATTTTTTTAATATCATTAGGAATGAATTTGTCTTGCTATTCCAAAGTGGGAAGTTGTAGACCGTAATTAGTGACCGTAGTTAACCCCATTTACATTCAAAGATCAGTGACTTAAGCCATGTCACACATACACCACTTGCTAATGAGTTCAACAGAGTATGAAAATATGAGTGACTGTTGCTGATAAGCGTCAATGAAAAAGACGGGATCAGTTCTAGAGGTTTTTGTATCCTCGACCTTATAGCAACGTTGAAAGATAATGTTTACTTGAATTACACATCTTATGCAGTTGTTATTCACTGGAGAATCTCCATTTTTTTAAGGGATGCTGAGGAAACGTGTTTTAGGCTTCGAGTCAATGTTTACTTATTAATTTTTGCATGCATTATCTGTTGTTCGGTGCTGTAGGGAGATCCCTCACTTAATGCGAGCATTAGCTTTCAACCCAAGTGAAGAACAGATCGAGCAACTCCTTGCTAATGTACGTTGTCTTCATACAATGTTGTGTTGACATTACTGGGTCATCCTTTCAGTAGGGCTAAGCCGGGAGGAGATCATATTTGGGGTTTATACGACTATCAATTGAAGGATGACTGTTGTTCTTTGCAAGTTATTGAGATGCCATTAGATTGTTATTAGCAGACTCAACTGTGATTTGTCATTACCAGCTGCACTTCAAAATCTCTTCTCAATTTTTTTGGGGAATACTACCCTATCCTTTGCTGAGTAGTAAGTACACAATTGAAGGGTAAATTTATCAATAATAACCACTCAGACTGCTCTAGGTTACCTTCAACATGTCATCGAGGCAGATTTGTCACCATTCCATTGGAAAGTCAAAAAAAGCATTATAACTCATAACGTAGACCCTCTTTCTACACCTTTAGATTTGCTAAAAGTACAAATACAAACATTTGTGATGAACTATTAGACTTGGCATTATGTCCTATAAATAATGCTCTTGAGCATTATCTAATCTATAATGGTGAGAGTTGACTCCATTTGCACAATTGTGGTTCCTGTTCAACAAATACATTTGTTTGTGCTCACATGCAGGCAAGATACAAGGAAGCGAATCAAACAACGAGAGGTCATTTTCAATATGACAACTTTGAGCAACGTGTGATGGAGTATTTGTTTAACGAACCGAACGCTTTCAAGCGCATCCCCGAAGAGAAAATCAAGGAAGCTATGCTTGTGCGTATGACTCCATTTCACTACATACTTATAATGTTGATTACTCCCTTTATCCCAAAATGATTGTCCACAATTTTGTTGAGATTTTTTTATGCTAATTTCATTAAGTTGATCATATTATTAAAAACATTATTAAGAAAGTCTCCAAATTTTATATCACTAGAATCAATGAAGAATAGTGCATGTGTTCATTGCAACCTAAATATAATTTAGCCACAAAGAAGTCTCCATATGACCTATTCAAACAACTTTAAAAAAAAACATGACATTCAAAAAGGACAATCATTTCAGGATGGAAGGAGTAATTACTTATGTGCAATTTACAAGATGCAGAAAGAAACCTACCCTACTTTACATCAGACTTTTTGCTTTTGATGTAAATAATTTACTAAGACACATGGAAGAATTTCAACAATAATTAAGCTCACATATATTCTATTGGTTTGAGAATTCAGACAATAAATAAGGGAGAGAACGAGATGGATGCAAATGAACTCAAAGTAAGAGACTCTAATTCTTTTTTTCAAATAGATATGCGAGACACTATAAATTTGTAATTTCAAATTCAATATTATTAACCCTCTTGACCGTGAAAAGCTGAAAAATTGCTTAAATTTTCTTTTTTCAACCAATGCAATTGAAATGTCGAAAGTATAGTTTTGTAGTACAATTTTGTAGGTGGGTTTGCTTAGTGTATTTGTACACTGATTAATCCTATTAATGTGTGTGACACTAATTTACAAAAGTCACATTGTTTGTAAAGTAATTAAATTAGTGAAGGTTGGAATAGTTTTGTATTGAAGCAATTTCCACAAAATTAAAAAAAAAATTGTAGCCCTCACCAATACAATGAATTAATGTCATGAATTTCAATACTATCCCCATGATTTGCAGAAGCTTACATCAGCAACCTCATTTCAAGGCTTCTAACATTTAATTGATCACTCCATGCCTATTAGAAAATAATGAGAACTCGAGGAGTTAACCCTTTCACTGAAGAAGAGGCAACCAAAATGTTGCGGGTAGCAAGAGACAAAGATACAGGAAAAGTTTATGTGGATGAGTATGCCAAAGTTTTGGCAATTGATGGCCTTCCTCCTCCACTTGATCCCCTTGAGCCTTGTGATGAACGCTTTCGATAATTCAAAAACCATAGTTGCAAGTTTGTCAATACATTCTATTAATAGAATATAGCATACAAATAAAACTTTGGATTTAGCAATGAGAAAGGTGTGTGTCTTTTGTAGTAAATTTTATTGGTCTCACATGGACCAAATCATAGCTATCAAGTTTCTACTCTCCTATCAAATTAACTTGAAGTTCCAAAATCAATAAAATTTGGATTCTTTAACTTTGAAAACTTGTTTGCAGAATTCTTACTAGCCCTTCATATAGAATTAGTAATTAGGTATTCCTCTGCTTTCATTTGACTCTTATGAACAATTAGCCTAGTTCTCAAGAGCCTAATGATGGGCTATTAAGAGACCAAATATGTACTATACTAAGTAAACTATTTTGAAGGGATGTTAGAGATACTAACTTGCCAAATTATATTTAATCCATTATGTAGCTTCTAATGGATATTTAACTAAGTTTACTTTTATTGCACTTGCATAGTCTAAGTCTCTACCGCTTAATCTCCTCAATGAACTTGTCAAAGGCCCAAGCATTTTCTCTACTTTGCATTAGTTTGGCTTGCATTGAAATTACATCTTCATGCATACAAAAAGTCTTGCAAACTTCTATTAGTGATCTTCCATTTGCTTTGAGATCATAAATACTTTTTGAGGTTAGAACCATCAAGCCCTTGATTTCCAAGTAATTGGATGCCTAATGACATCATGCAAACTTAAGTAAGAAAACTATTAAGTCAAGGTAAAATAGGTGCATGTTATTGTGTCAAAAGTCATGTATGTGAAGACTTCTACAATTTAAATATGATGTTTTAAGTGCAATTCAAAATTGGTTGTAGGATATCTACTCATACATATGCTCAAGACTCACATGCTCGCATTTTTATGCTCACACACTAGACAAGGGAATGACCTCCTAAAGGAAAATTACGCTCTATAAGCATGGGTTTTTGCTCATGCTGGTATTCTTCCATCCTTCATAAATTCATTGCTCAACAAATTTATTGATTTAATAAGGGTTGGAGAAGGTCACACCAATTTCTTCGCATCCAATCATTGCTTGTTGGGGTATTTGGCTCAATACTATTCAAGGATGGAAGATGAGGTTGGAAAAGGAGTGACTAATATTATGAAACTATTTTGAATTATCCCCTAAATGCTTGGGGAACCATTTTGATGTCGACAATACTTTAAAGTTAAATAAAACCTAACCAATTTTTAGTAGTTTATATTCTTGAAAAATTATTTTTTGAAGTCTAGTTTTAGCATCAAACATTTGATTTTGAAAATGATTTATTATGATTTTTCTATTCAAGATTTTGTGCAAGGGTGTCCATGACAATCTTGACTTTCTGTAGTATTGAGGGCTTTTGGGAATGAGCCTCAAATACACTAGATCTTGGAGATTCATATTAGAATCTTATTAAAAATTCATTTAAAAAAATTGTAGAATAGATTTTGAGAAGCCATAAATTGATTGGGGTTATGCATGTTAAGCCCTTCATCCTCATATTTTTTTGGTGATCAACTTTTTAGATTTGACATGTAAATTGTGAAAAGAGGGTTGAAAGACTTCAAATCACTTTTGTAGTTTTAACACCCTCATGATCAAACACTATAATCTTCCAATCCATAAGTGATAATATTGTGTTTTCTTTTCCTAGGTGATCTCTAACATGTCTAGTTTGAATTTGTACGATTACAACTCAAAAAAATTTGATACAACTTATCAAAATGTTTTTTTTGGTTCAATTTAGAGCAAAATTCCTAGAAGCTCAAAAAAATCTTGGGCATTCAGGGGTTAAAGCCAAAGACTGACTAGCCACGCCATGGGATCACCATGGAAACAAGAAATGCCTGAAGAAAAGAAAAAGGAGCATATCATACGTAAGTTAGTAGTACGGTTGTACCAAGGCTTCACAGAATCAAAGATCCTGAAAGTAATATAAGTTGGATCTGGCTTTGCAAGCAATCCATTTGGCATCATGCCAGGTGCTACCAAAAAGTGCAAAATCAAACACCAAGCAACCACTGCTGCAAATCAAATGCTCAGGTCACATGCCTCACGTTCACTTGATGCAACCCAAAATTGACGTTGGCAAACTTTATGCTACAAAATCTGCAGGAAAATATCAAATTCACCAAAATCCATACCTTAAGTTATTGTAACTGTACCCAATTCCGACCGGGACCCAATTCCAACCAAATGAAAAGCGTAAATAGATTTCAGAATACAAATGTGTGATTGTTGTACATGCCTTAACTTTACAATCATGCAAGTTAAGGCATGTACTACAGTCACAGATTTGTTTTCTACAATCAATGAGGGCTTTTCATTTGGTTGGAATTGGGTCCCGGTTGGAATTGGGTGGAGCCACCCTAGGTTGTTTGTTTTTGTTTATTTTTGTTTTGTTTGTCAAAGTTGAGATCTCTTGGACAATGCATCCTCCGATCATGTTCTTGGTTCTGTCAGAAAGCCCTTGGCGAGGAGGGGTGCACAGGCTTTGTTTCGTGGTGTTCCAATTCATGGAAGAAAAGATATTGGATTTCAAAGTTGTCATGAATTAAAAAACTACTTTTATTATATTGTGGCACGGCATTGGGCACACCAGTTTGGATGAAGTGATAACAGGAACGAAATAGATGAAAGTCACTCAGTACTTCAGTAATGGATGGATGGACACAAATGGATGGTTACTAGTAAGTCCCATTCTACTTGTCTGCATTTCAAAGTGCATGGCGCCTGAACAACGCTCACCCCGCCACCCCGCGAAGGGCCGCTGACTCGACATCCGAGCTGACGCTGGAACCCATGACGGATGAGGTGGACGGGTCCCGCCTACGACGTTCTGCCACGTGGAATCCCGCCCTCGAAGTGCTTCCGTCCACCCACTCACGCCTATGTAAGTGAGATCCGCCGAACATTCGTAAACTGCACACCAGCAACGTCACTACTATAACTGCGTCTCCGTCGCTAACCTGGATCATCGGCTGCGGATATGCACAAGCAGATCCATCATGTCTCCCAGGACTAATATGACTTCTAAGAATGGCAGCAACTGAACAGACATTGATGCAAGCAGAGGCGCAGTCTTACAACTCCTGCGTTGTTGATTCTTCGGGGAGGTTACGGAGAGGGTAACTTCGTTACCAAAGCAACCACTCTGTTTCGAGTTCAGCATTCCGGTCAGGAGTTCCCACAATTTTTTTTTGCTCATCTTGGTATCAGGTCGCCGACATCGAGCATAATCTTGGGATTTTCCAATCCTTTCCAAACAGATTTTGGGTTATTGAAAACTTTGGGAGAGTTCCGTCTTTCTTGCTCATTTTGTTATTACCAGATCGCCGACGGATCGAGCACAAACTTGGGATTTTCCAATCCTTTCCTAACAGATTCTGGGTGTTTAGGGAAATTTGGGAGAGTTTCGCAGTTTTTTGCTCATCTTGGTACACAGGGCCGCCGACGGATCGAGCAATTTGGAAAGGATTGTAATTACAGGGCCGCCGACGGATCGACTGTAATTTTCCGATCCTTTCATCACAGATTTTGGGTTTTGGAAAAATCGGGAGAGTTCCGCAATTTTTTGCTCGTCTCATTACCAGGCTGCCGACGGATCGAGCAGACTTGGAATTTTTCAATCCTTTCCGAACAGATTCTGGGTTTTGGGAAATTCTGGGATTCGAGTGATGGGAATGATGGGGGCATCGTCGATGGGAGTGAGCAGAAGCTGTACACCGAAGACTTCACGGCCTGACCCCAGTGTTGCCCCTGAGGTCGATCCCATTCAAAAGGTGAAAGAGATCGGGAAGGAGATCGATGGCGAGTGTGGAGAATTGAAAGCTGCGGGTGACCATGTCCCCGAGTGCGTGTTTGAGAGGCGGGGCAGTCGAGCGTTGATGCAGAGAATGGACGTCGAGGAGCAGAGTGCGCCCATCCTGACCCTGCCAGACGACGTGATGACGCTCGTGTTTGCGCGCTTGCCGCGCCACAGCCTGGTGATGGCGCGCGTGGTGTGCTCTTCCTGGAAGCGGGTGGCGGAGCAGCAGGAATTGGCGTCGTTGCGTCAGAAGGTTAGTAACCCGAATTCGATCTCAATTTCCTCTGTGATAGTAACCCTTTGTATCATCTCAACTCGCACTCTGTAGTTGCGTATCCTTTGATCTCTCAGTGAGATCTTTCATGTTGTGTTCACTTCTGGTTTGACAAATGTCCACCTCTGCAAGGGAGTCATTTGTCCCCGCAGTAGTTTCATTAGCGCGGTTGAGTGTGCTCTTTATAGAATATTAAATCTTATATCCTTCTGAACGTCGAAATGTACTAATACAGGATAGGGTCAAAAAGCAGTTGGAGTTCGAATGGTGATCGAGAATCCGCTCCACACTTGTTGAAGTCCGTGTTATCTCATATGCATGCGACTTAATAATGTGATGACACAAAAGAGAGTGAGATAGTGAGAGTTGACAGTTTTGAACTGGGTATGTCTGGCCTAACGACAGAACAGAGAACGTGACATTGAAAAGGTCGGTTGTGCTTCTGTGGGTATTTCAAGTTACGAAATTTTGGTGCGTTGCCAACAAGGGTTTTAAGACGTGTACATGTGCACTTGTTCGTGTAATTGCCGAATATAGGGATATTATTTGAGTTTTGTGCTTTAATTTTGCAAGAGCTCTCAAGTTTTGAAGTGGTTTTACAGATTGGCGTTGCGGAAGGATGGATATACATACTCACAGAGACGCCCGAAGGAATTCCATTCCACGCATACGACCCAATTGCTGCCAAGTGGTTCATTCTGCCTCCTACGCCTGGTCGTTCGAAAGCCGGCCAACAATGGCAAGGGTTTGCTTGCGTTGCACTCGGACACAGGATCCTCCTCATTGGTGGCACCCGGTCGCAAATGAGTCCCACTTCAGCCCAGTATTCTCCAGGTGCTCCTCAAACCTTATACCTCATATTTTCTTCTTACACCTCACAGTCTCAAACCTCATATTTGTAGCATTCAAGTGCTGAAAATTTCCAAGTGCTTTGATGGATTTTTTGTTGCCCCCCTAAAACCTGCCACAGCCCTGAAATGTAGGATTGGTATTTATCCGATTTTAAATGATTGTCTCAAATCGCCTTAGTGGGGCTTAAGTTATTCGTCTCCAGGTTTATATAACTTTGGTGTGAATGTACCCCAGAGGAGTGTGGAGGCTACATCTCTCCTCCGTTTACCGTAGCAAATTGTTTCAGACATTGTAGAGTGCAAGGATGAATTGAATCCAAAACTGCAGATATTAGCAAATCTTTCACAATGTGGCAACCTTGAGCTTCAGATGTTATGCAAAAAGAATTTAGATTCTTTTGCAAGAGTGTTGATGCAGCTTCTCAAGAATGTTATGTATTGTTTGATGTCACCCACGATGTACTCCACTACTGCTGCAAAAGACATTAAAATTGGAAATTAAAATTGATACGATTCTTTGCATGTTGCAGCTGTGGTATGCAGTGACGTGGTAATATACGATGCGCTCACGAACAAGTGGTCCAAAGGCGCAAACATGAGCACACCGAGAAGCTGGGCGGCAGCAGCAGTGGTAGGAGGCAAAGTGTACGTAGCGGGAGGCCAAGGGAACACCAAGTTTCTGGACTCCGCGGAAGTTTATGACCCAGAGAGCGATACGTGGCAGACGATTGCCAGCATGGGAGTTGTGAGGTCGAGTTGTCAAGGAGTGGCCCTGGATGGCCAGTTCTGGGTCATTGCTGGGGAGTATGAGTGGTATTACTATGCCAACAATCAGAAGAGGTCTGCCGAGGTCTATGATGTCCAGACCGACTCGTGGCGCTGCGTCCGTGACATGTGCCTTGATGACAACAAGGTAATAACTCACGCTTCAGCTCATTTCCACCTCTCCGGATTGTTAGTCTGTGACTACATATTTAGTAATTCCCAACGCAAACTGAATTTGATTCAAAATCTAACAACATTCATTGAAACTGCCTTGAAACGTTCATGTGTAATTGTCTTTTTCAAGTTGCCAGTGCCGTTCTTATCTCAAAAGTTAAGCTTCGAGAAGAAAATCGTAGAGGAAAGTGACTCCAAAGTTGTAAAAATGGTGGACTATCATGTCAGAATTGGCTGGTATATTAATGACTGACTACAGGCAGAGTAGTTTTGAGTTTTCCCACTGAAAAGCAAAGCGCAATTGAACCTAGATTTCAGAGTTCAAGGTTTCAGTTGGCCACCTGAAACCGCACCCGAGTACTGGAAAGTCTTACTTTTCAAAGGTCTAGGCACTCGAAGGTTCTAGTTTGCAGAGTTTTGAGCACTTGCAGGAAACATTTTTGGTTCTCTGAAATCCGCCATTTTAACGAATATATGGTCTCCAGTGACAATGTTTGCGTTTTTTGATTCAAATTCCAAGTATCTGAGTGGTCCTGTTACCTGTGGATGAGTGATTTCAGGTGATGGAACCGAGTGCAGTTGTAAACGGAGAGCTCATATGCATGCACCAGAGAAGACTCATGGCATACAAGAAGGATTCCAACACATGGAACCAGCTGGGCCACAGCTGCCACAGCAACTCACGATTTGGGTTCGCCTGTGAGAGCGTGGGCAGCAACTTGTACATCATCGGGGGCGCTAATTCGAAGAACTGTCAACGGTACAACACTCCGTCGAACACGGTGGAGATTTGCAACCTCAAGGATGCCTTACCGTCGCAGTTGTGGTGGACGCTGGGAGCGAACATGAGCCCTGGCCAGGGCATTGTGTCGGCATCCACGGTGGCGTATTTGTGAAATGCGATCAAGTTCATTTGAAACTGCTTTGCTAGTGTAGTGCAGTTTCAATTTTGGCTATGTGTTCGAAGTTGCTTCATTGGTGCATTGTATGTATATATGTGCATAGGTTTTGGCATCTTTTCATCAACTCCTGTGAGCATTTTGTAGTTGAGACGTTGCGAAGCCAGGAGGTAGATTGTACAGTACAGTACATACATAGTGAGTTGGTGACTGAGTATTCTTAAAATTCCCCTTAGAAAAATATTTGCTTTTGGAGATTGAGGACTGTTCCAAGTGGAACATACCGGTCTTTCAGCTGCAAAGACCATCGAGGTAGCCTTCTTCATGTGATTTATACAAAATTATCAGAGCATTGGATTTCAAATCTGGATTGGTAGTCTGAAGTCTTTGAATGTCTCCACCTTATGCACCACCTTCGTGAGCTAGAGCTCGAGATATTTTACGCCTAGTCTCGGCAGTAATAACTCCTCAAAATTGAAGACCAGTCTCTAATCATTAATTAGGAGGGGCAACCTATGGTCGGATATCCTCACAGACCTTAAACGGAGCAGTTGAGAAATTCTATGCAGCACATAAAATATTCTTATTCAGAAAACAACTCATCCATCCATTTGCCAGAAATAAAGACTTTTGCTTACGACGAGTAGCGGCTACTGTCTCTTCCGTCCCTGAAGAGCCAATGCTTCCTGCTACAGTTCATTGGCAGTTCACTCGTAAATTTAGTATTGCTCCACTATTAAACTGTCTCTTTTCAAACACTCCTTATTTGCTACTTTCCTGGCAGTTTCATCGTCCTCAAGCAAGTCCAGAACACTATTCCTCTCAAGACCGCTTCACCAGTTGTAATTAATCAGGCACCAGAAAATAAACCATGCTAAACTTACATGTGAAGAATGTCACGAGCGCATGTGGACAGTGGGCCTCTAATTATCAGCTACGGCCTCGACTATCGACAAGCACTTGTGGGCTACAGGAAGCGAAACTCAATAAATCGTCTATTGTAATAATTTCTGCCACTTTCGCAAATCCACTCTTTCAAAACACACCTACAGGACTACCTCCATATCTCTAAGTAACTCGGCGTTGAGGGGGATCGATCACAACTAAACTACATCCGGCATAGCCAGAGTTATTACACTACACGGCACTCGCAATAATGCCAATGTACAGCACCATAAGACTGTTTCTAAAACGTGCTGAACTTCAAAGAATTTCTTACGGTTCCATTTTTAGGGCTCCATGTGTTTCTAGCAACGAGCGCCTTTGCGGCAGTTCAAGGGTCCTGAGCCGCTGCACATGTTATGCACCATGGAAGTGGGGCGAGCAGAAGTGCTGGAGGTTTTTGCATAAGCCGCCGCCGACCATGCCATGGGCACGCTGGTGAAGTAAGCGCCGGATTGGAAGGTGTCGCCCTCGGACTTCCAGCTCCAAGTCTGGGGTCCGCCGCAAGAGTCCCCTCCGTCGTTGATGCGCTTCGTCACTTGCAGCTTGGAGCCCTTGAGCGCGTTGAAGATGTTGCCCTGCGAGAGAATTGTCGGGCACTCGCTGCCGGCTATGGCGTACATCGACCATCCAGACGTGTAGTCGTTGTTCACCACGTGAACGCTTCCGTAACGCACCCGTGGCATCCTCTGAATCAGGCCGGGGCCGAAGGTGTTGTAGGCGACCGTCACCTGCATGTCCTTGTCCATCTTGTCGTTCTTGTTTGCTCCAAACAGCATCACCTGCAAGAATAACCCCAATAGTCAGAAATCACAAAAAACTCTTCGTTAAATCATATCATCGTCAAATGCATATATGAAATGGTGCGTTTGACAGCAACATACAGTTGTGCATAATGATCAAGGATTGATATAGATACAGGGTTCAAAATAATTATAAATCCAGTGAAATTTCACCATGATCACGAATGTGATCGATCACTCTAGTCATGACGTTTGGCGAAATTTCAAGAGATTAGCCATTTCTCAGACGCCAGAACCACAGATAGTGCGCTTTGAAACACGTTATTGTATTAAAGAATGTGACCATACTGAAAATTTGCAACGTTATGTCCCACGTGCAGCTGAAGGTGATTTCCTTACCTTGTCATGCTTGGTGAAATAACAGTTAGTGATGGAAACAGCGGTGGAGCCGCGAATCACGTCGATCAAACCGTCAGCAGCGTTAGACAAGTAGCAATGGTCGATCCAGATATCCTTCGAAGAGAAGATGGAGATGGCATCACCGTCACATTTGCCACGTTTCCCTGTGTGCGCAGTCGATGTCATGATTCAACCAGGTCCAGTTGGTTTGATATCTTGAATTGTAATCCCGTGTACGATAATATTATTTACACGCTGCATCGTCAAGCCCCCTCCTCCGGGAATTTTCACTGACACGCCGCGACCATCGATGGTCTTGTAGCTCGCCATCATGAGCTCGTTCTTGAGCTTGATGGTCATGCTATACGCGAAAATGATCCACAGGGGCTCCAGCCTCGTCACGGCGTAACGGAGGGTTCCCGGGGCAGGGTTTGCAGCGTCCTCGTCCTTGGCTGAAGTGACGACGTAGATCTTGCCGTTCTTGCCACCCAAAGCACCTGCGGAAAAATTTCCATGACATTGGGAACTCCAACGTTAAAACGGCAAAATGTTGACAGGTAAACACAACTCGAATCAACATCTTGTCGCATCTTTCCACTGAAACTGCGGAAAATACAAAAGGACTTGTAAGAGCTTATCATCATGGAAATGAAACGGAGTTTCCCATCTCAATTGAACCGTTACCACCTCCTAAGTGCTAAACTCCGTTTCATTACCAATATTGATATTAACGTCTTAAAACTCCCTCGTGGAACGTGGCACCAATCCATTTACTGACGTGGGTCAGATTCTTTGTTCTGTGATTTCGGAGCAGTAGAAGCCTCGTTCATTTCTCAAACCCCACAAACATTACCAAAAGAAAATGTTCATTGCAACATTGGTGATTTCATGCATACTTTGTTACCTTTTCCGAACCCGACTGCGCAGCCAGCGAGCGCTTGACGATGAGCGTCCCAGTCGGGGTCGCACCGCCAGCAGTCGTCCACGGGGTTTCCTGTTCCGCAGTTGGCGAAAGAATCGGCGGCAGTGCTAACATCTTCATCGTCCAAAGATGTGGAAGGCTCGTTATCATCCTCGTAAAGGTCGAAGCCATCGCCAGTCTCTTCAGGAGATGTTACGGCTTCGTCGTAGAGAACATCGTCTGTGTACTCAGGTACTGCGGTGTCGTCCGACCCTGCGTTTGTAACAGTGTAACTATCGAACGGAGTTGCGTCCACGGGGGATGTGTACGCCTCCTCGTCGGTGACGCTAGAGAGAGATGTATCATCGACGAAGTTGGCTTCCGAGGCGGAACTGTAGGTGTCATCGTTCAGGGGCTTGAAACCGCAGTGGACTTGCTGCCATTGCGCGCAGACGAAGAGGAACACCGTCAGAAAGCAGATGAGTCTCGCCATGGTGACGACTCTGAGGTGCCGCTAACCTGCTGTAACCAACCAACCAACATCTCAAAACGTCGCTCTTTCAAGTCAAATATAGCTAAGTGAAGGAGAATGAAACCACGTACTGCAACGAAATATAACTACAGAAATGCCTTAATATAAAATGGTCTGAATTTCATGAACACAGCACTTCTAGTTCGTCTGCAACGATGTTGCATCTCGACACCCATGAATCCATGTCTTTTGAAACGCTGCAGTTCATTCTGCCACAATATTTTATTGCACAGATAATCCCTAGATCCATCATACAGCATCGACTTCAATTCATTCAGAGTTTGAAACTCAATCGCCCACCCGAAACCTCGGCTCAGATCTATACCAGTCCTAAAGTCACATGTTTGGCGCTCTGAAATACTCAACTTTTCCAAGTACCAAAGAGTTACGATTGAGTTACGCAAGAGTTTCGATTGCTAGTATTCTTTTGGAAACAAACGGGTCCGGCCCATTGCTGAAGAGAATAAGATCGCACCCAGAGTGCAAGCCTTCATCAAGCGCCCGAAGAGACGATTGCTAGTTTCGGAATTCATCGACTCTCAACCCCCCAAACCCACGCTCATGTCGGGTTACAAGTTCCACATTAACGTCACTCACATACAAGCGAATGGGAGAATACTAACCAGTGCAGATCCCGCACTCCTGCAGTCAAGTCTTCGCGCAACAAATGACAGAACGTACAGTGCGTCCCCCACTCCCCCAGACACATATATAGATGATTCGTTCGTGGTACTTCCCCCTGTCCTTTGTTGCACGTCACGTCCTGAAGCGAGGCAATAGCCAGCAGTGCAGCTCCGTACTGTACTGATCCCGGTACTGTGGGGAGTAGTGTGGGCACTCGGAGCGCTGCAGTCGGGGACGTGATTTCAGCCCAAATGTACGCCGCCTCTTTCAGAGAAGAACTAGCTAGGACATGCATATCACGAGCGCAGGTAGTCTGGTACAGACTACAGACTACAGACGGCAAGCGATCGACTCAAGCCCAGCCATGTGATCCGTCCCGCCATTTGGTTATCCGCCGAGTGAGAGCCCCGAAAGTTTGGGAAAGGGGAGTAGGTCTTTGGCCAGTTGACCCCCGAATGTAGACACTGTCGCCATAATAGTCGTTGCTTCGCTTGAATGCTATAAAGGTTGGCCGTTTTTATCAATAGGTTGCCTTCATGTTGTTTCCCTTCTCGAAGATTCGGGAAGATTCATCGTTTCTTTCGGGAAAATACTGTATTGCTGGAAGAAATTTTTGAGGTTCACCGGACATTTCCTTCCAATTTTCAATATTCAACCAGTTTTTTCAAGTGATTAGCTACTCTGCTTGTTGCTTTATTACCTCAGATTGTTTGTTTTCCATATTCATTCAACCGGTTTTTCAAAGTGATTAGCTACTCTGCTTGTTGAGTTATTACTTCTGTTTCTTTTATGATTAGAAATTTTCTTGACATTTTGACCGGGTTTTATCATGTACTTCAAATGCAACTGGTTATTTCCCTTTTTTTGTCAGCTCACTTTGAATTAAGGTAAGCTCAAATGTAACACTTTCTGTTCTCCAATGCCTAAAACATGAACTTGAATGAACACCGTCAAGATTAAAACCATCACAAATCTTCAAAGGCAATCAATGAAAGTTGATTACCTCACTTTGTGCTTAACCCCTTAGTGACTATGGTTGATTTGGGGGTAGGCGTAGTTTTTCAAGAAAATGAATTTTGTGGTCATTCTAAAGATGTAGTCTTAGATTGAATCGTACAAGGTGTTTCCATAAGGGAGATTCTTCAACCTAACAAAAAATCAAACTCATCCAACGGTACAAATTACTATAAATAAAGTAGGAGGTCCATAAATCAACCTTTTCAAGGCTAAAATTGAATTTGGGGGGAGTGAAACATCTTTAAATATTTTTTAGTAAATTTTCTTCAAAAGACAAGCAGAATAGGCATCTAATTCAAGTCGTTTCATATTTTTTCAAGCTTTGTGAAATTAGTTACAAATTTTTGAAGTTCACAAAAAATAGTCATTTGTGGTCATCAAAACAAATACCCTTCTAAAATGTGCAGATTTGGTACATTGAAGAAAGTGAAATGTACCTCTAAATCATGTTTACTTCTAGAGCCTTATTGGAGTTTGAGTTGCTTTCCTTAAATTATTCTCAAAAATCAATGACTTGAATAACCCTTTAGAATTTGCACTACATAAATACCGATGCATAAGTTTACTTTGGGCATTCATGAGATTACAAAGCAACACTTATGCCTTATCAAGACATCAAGTTACAAAAAAAATTCACAATTTGGTTGATATTTTTTTGTATTTTTATTGAACACTTCCCATTTTAAGATCCAAGCCATTTGAGTTTGCAACCTCATAGCTAATTCATCAATGCTCCAATTTTCTTGAAATTGGTTTTGTTTGAAGTGCACAAAGACATTCTAATTGCGTTCCTCTTTGAGATTTTTGTGATCAAATGTATTTTGAACAATATTAGATCAAGAGTCCAAAAATCAACCAAAAAGTAGTCGACCAGTCACTAAAGGGTTAAAGGATACTCAATCATTCAAAGTGAATCTAATGTTATGTATAGGATACCCTATGTTCTTAGTTTTGAGAATTTGTAAAATATTATGAAACCACTCTAGTTGTATCTCTCTTGAGTTTGGTAAAAATTCTATTAAAACATTTGTCATTTGTCCAATTAATTAGGATCGCTTTTGGGTGTTCATTAGGGTGCTCAAACCTAATTGATTGTTTTTCCCAGACAATGTTCCATTGCATTATTAAGAAGACTATTCTTAAAGATTTTTTAGTAGAAGGTTTGGCATATATTGTACTAACCTAGGATTGTTGCCAGATGGCTTTTTATAATGTTTGAAAGGGAGATTCAAATTCTTTATTTGGTTGTTTCTAAACCTATCATTGACTCATGGAGATGAAGAGTTTGTTAAAAAAATGTAGGCATGGCAAGATTGTGTAGCAAAGTCTTCCAACTTGATGGTTTCCTTTTATTATTTTTTAAAACTAAAATAGAAGGTCAATAGTGTTTGTCTCTCACCTTTTTAGCTTTTTCCTTGAAACTCTCTTGAAATTTAAAGAATCTGGTAGAGCTTCAGTTTTATCAAGTCTTGTTGGATGAGCATGTATGAATGACCCACCCATTTATTCCCATGATTGTATGGGTCAAGATGTAAACTACAAGAAACTAGATGGGTTGGGCATTAATGCGTTATATGTGGTTGCTCTCTAAGAATGAATCCCTTCACTCTTCTAGAGTTGATGTTCTAAATTTTTTCACCTTAGGGACATATAAAGAGAGAGAATGAAATCCATTTAATATATAAATTAAGGTTGGCATAAATTAACCCTTAAAGGACCAAGGCCTTTTTTCTGCTAGAAAACACTCAAAACTGCCATACCTATAGCAAGGAGTAAAAGAAATTAAAACATTTCTTTTTTCATATGGAACCGTAGGATCTTACACCTAAATAGTATGAGAGTGTGGAAAAAATTTCAGACTTTTTGACCGCTTTGATTGCAAGATATTTGTGTTGAAAGTGGAAAAAACAAGTTTTTTAGCACATTGCGGGACTAGATTTTTTGACTTTGAACATTTCTAATTTAAAAAAATTTCACTACAGAGTTTTGAGCTTTAAATCTTTATAGTGGAGAATTGAGTTGAGAGTCTAGTTAAGAAAAAAAAATTCAAAAAAAAATTGATTATCATTCTTAAAAAAATTGTTAAGTAGAAGTAGGTATGAGATAAAAGGAAAATCTAAAATATTCATATATTTTAGATGGAATTAAAATTCACTAATCGCAATGGTGAGATTGTTCTAGCAAGTAAATAAGACCATGCAAAAAAAAAAATTGAAAAATTTGAAAAATTGCATTCAGAAATGAATCCTACAAGTTATTTTTTTCAAGAAGATGCTCTAACTGCCCGAAAAAAACAAGAATGTCCATAACTTTCTCATAACATATCCAAATGAAATGAATCAAAGCTTTTCAGATAGACAAAAATATAATCTATGAGAAAAAATAATATTAAAAAAAATTCAAATTTTTGTCCGTTTTTTTTTTGCCTGCCCGAACTGCCCGCCGTCCCCTCGTTTGAGCTTATTTGGTCACAAACGTTCCCGGGCACCAATTGTGAAAAAAATTATATTCCCATGAAGCTAATCAACTTTTCTACCTCAAAAAAAATTCAAAAAATTAGGAGAAAATTTCAGCCCGTAGGTACCTGCCCGAAAATGCATTTGTCCTCCAAAGGGACAATAGTCCTTTAGGGGTTAAGACATTGTTCATTTTGGGTCCAACAAAAAGCTTCTAGACGCAAATACAAGTAGGTTAGAGAAAGATTGGTTGTTTTCAAGTTTTTTTTATAACTTAACATTCATTATCGCATGAATGCAATGGAAATGCGTGATACATGTTTCCGATTCTACACATGTCCCTAGGTGGTTCGTTATCCAACCAAATTAGTCGATTGCCATTGGGCCATCGGGCGTCTAGGCACCAGCCATTGGGCTTCGGATTCTAAAAGTTAGTCTCCATTGGGGTCCAGACCTCCAATTTTAGAAGGGTCAAGGGGGTTCCATTGGAAAGAAGTCGCATGCTGGAGGTCCAACTGGAGCTCTAGATTCCAACCTGTGCATGAAGAAAGCGTAGAGCTAGAGGCACTACAAGGGAAACTGTGACCTCATTGACAAGTATTTGACAAAATTCTGTCAACTGTCTCGTCAATTAGGACACCTTGATTCGGACGCTTAGTTGACAGACTTTTGTCAATTTGGCTGTCATATAGGACACAAATATACATCAGCAAGGAACATTGAGATGATGACACGTGCCACCCAAGTAGCATACACGTGGACAACACCATGAAATTTTTTCACAAATACTAAGGCTTTCTCCAATTTCGTAGAACATATTTGGAATTGAAGGATGAATGTGAATTGAACTTCACATGTGTAAGATGATACTATGAAGAAGCCTTGTATACTTATACTAAACTAGTATGTACGTGATGACAATCGATATGGGTTATGCAAAACTTCTTGTTTTCTCTTATTCACGGGTTATTCTCTTTTGCAAAAATGTCTATAACTTTTACATTAAGACTTCAAAGTGAAAAATTCTTTTTGGAGGTGAAACTTTAGTTTACTGTGCAAGTATTCATAGTTAATCACTTTTTGAAATAAGTTAGTTCAGTGTGCCTAATTTAGCCTTGAAAGTCTGAACACAACACATTTGAGTTGACAAAATTGACAAACAATTGACAGAAACACAGAATTCTTGTCCAAATTGACAAAATTAATGTAAATCAAGCGCTGGTTGTCAGTTTGGAGAAAAACTTGTCAATTTTTTGTCATTTTGGTCACAGTTTCCTTGTAGTGAGGGGTCAGACCCTCCCTCTGGATGATCTATTTCAGGTAGGAAGCGAAGAGTCTACACAACTCCGGTGAAGTATTGTTTTCAATAAGTTATTGGAACAACAACAAAATGTTATAAATGTTGGTTATTTATTCAAGGAGTCCTATTTGAAATGGTAATTTGATAAATGATTCTATAAATAGGGCATTAGAAAATGTATTTTTGGATGCTCCTGGTCCAACCCTCTATGCGCAAATGGCAAGCGTCTTTAGCCTGCTTGCCCTCCAACCTAGAGGGTCGGAATTGTCTAGCGCTTGGACATCCAGCTCCTCAATGGAGACCGGCTCTAAGCTCCCCTCCGACTAGTTGTCTAGCCTCTAGGCCTTGCAAATCGACTTTAAAGAGCTAAAGGGCTTAGACCTTGACTTGGAGGGTGTTATTTTAAGGAGGATAACAAACTCATCCACTAAATCAAACTGCTAAACATATCAAGTTGCTAAACTTAGGTGGTACAACAATCCAATGGAAATGTCATAGGGTCTCTTGAACCATTTGAGCTACTAGATGCTAGCTTCCAATTCTTGGAGGTCCAAGAGCCCAATGGCAACCGGCTCTCATAGTCTATCTCCATTGGGTACCCAAAACTTTGACGTTTAGAGGGGCTTAGAGGGGTCTGGACAAGCAAGTGGTCTCTGTTGGCACTACCTCCCAAAACTAAAGCAATTAAAGTAATCGGAGTTCAATGAAGTAGCGACAATACGATTAGTGACAACACGGATCTACTACAGTTCTGTTACATTTCTTCTTGTCTTCTTCCCAAATTAAACCCTCTCCAAGCTAAGGTTCGGCCCTCCAGGCCTTCAATTCCTCAATACACGGACTGGAGGCCGGAGGTCCAATTAGTAGGGAGAAGGAAGCCCCCCCCCCATCCAGAATTGGATGTTCAAGCCTCCAATGGAGACTGGCCCTCATTGAGATGCCTCAATTCTAGATCATAAGATTGATTTTTGCTAAAAGACTAAATGATTTGTAAAATGGGTATTAATGTTGACTCCTGAATAATGCCTTTAGTGAAGGTCCATGCAATAGATGTTGAGCAAGGAAAATTTTGAGTAAGGTAGTATACTCTAAAAGCATCCATCTTCTTCAAACCGCCCCTATTTGTAGGTGGAAAATGGAGATGGGGTGATCATTAAATGAACCACTTTAGTAATTGCATGCATTGAGGAAAAATTATTTTTCTATTGCAAGAGCCAATCATTGTTTTTGATTTTTGCACATCTCTTTACAAGTTGCAAGTGGACAAATTTTGGAAGACCTATGGTCACAAGTAGATGCCTATGCCCTGAATCTTTGAAAATTTATAAGTAACTCAAAAATGATTGGAAAAATACAAAACCACTTGTGTTAAGTTCCACATCTATTTTTCTTTCTCTTAAAATGATTTAAAAATAATTTTGCCCACAAGAATCTCTAATTAAAGGGTGGACCAGCCCTTAAATGATCGCTTTTAGAGCATACTACGTTAAGCCTATTGATACACACTTGTCTCTGGAATAAATTCTCACGACGTTATCTGATGATGGAGGTGCATCCAAAACTGCCACCACAATGTGGCTTGGATGTTGTTTTGTTTTGTGCAGTTTTTTTTAATACAATGGTTCTTTCCATTTGTTAAAAGAAAAAAGAAACCTACCACCACAACTAACTTAATTGCATTATTGCACCAGTGATAGTTTGGTTGTACTCTGTCTTTAGAGTGGATAGTCACACTTTGTGACCTATAGACTGTGAAATTGAAATTTTAAAAATTAAAAATTTATCACCTTCCTCCCCCCTCCCCCAAAAATTAAAATTTTAAAATTTTTGGGAGGGGAGAAGGAAGGTGATGAATTTTAAATTTTAAATTTTTTTAAATTTCAATTTTCAATCTCATTGCACCCCTTCCCTCCCTCCCCTCTTGTAATTTTTTGGAGGGGAGGCGGAATGCAAACATTATGGGATAAATCAATATTTCAGTACTATATCATGTATCCGTATCCGTACACTATGTATTTGGTATTCAATATAGTATTTGTATTCGACTAGTATAGTTATAGTATTTGTATTTGTATTCGTATTAGATGGCTCAGATTTAAATCTTAGAAGATCAACAGCTTATGATTTTTTATGAAATCGATGGTGATAAGCAAGTAAAGCATTTTTTTTTAAACCAATCAACGGCCTGAAATTTATTTTGAGAGAGGGTGGGGGGCAAACAGGTTTTGTAACATGTCTTGTGTAATCACAGGAGATAGTTTGGTACTGTGTTCTTCATTTCAAAACCTAAATTAGGATAGCCTAGATAAGTCAACTACACTTTTCCCATTCAAATAGGGCGAATTTTCATGTTGTGTGGGAATGGGAATCACATTTTCATGCTTCTCATCACAGTTGGAATTGTCATAACATTGTTTACCAATGAGGCAGGAGTCCTTTTTCCATTATCCTTGAAAAGGGATTCCTACAGAGAAAAAAATTGTCTCCTATGGTTCCTTAGACAAACCCAATCCTTGAATTATACTGAAAGCATAATACCTTCCCAACATGGGAGGACCATTGCCTGGTTATACAATGTTATCAAGTTCAGTTAATGCTTTCATTCATATGTGAGTAAGAAGAAATTATATTTTAGGAGTAAATTTGTCTTGTTGCCAAACTTAAAGCATCCCCAAAAGGCAAGCCCAATTAATGTTTAAAATAGTCATCTACAAATGGGAAACTTGACTATCTTGTTTTTCATGATTTGTGGCTGAAATTTCTACTGTAACCAACATTTTTGATTCTGGTCTTGCAACAATTGTTCATTTCTATATAGAATTTTGGAATTTCATTTGTCTTATGTGCAAGGTTTTGCTTCACCAATTCCAACACCATGAAAATTTGTTTTTACTCTTTGTGGAGGAAATCCAATTACATTGCAAGTTAAAATATTAAAAAATTGATGATGTCTTCAAAACATGAACTCACGTGTGCTATAATCTTTAGGGCTCGCTTTAGGGTTATTGCAATTTTCCAACAATGCATGGCACATAGATATTTAAATTGAAAAGTGGTCTTGGGTCAATTAGCTCCAATATTGTAGTTTAGTGCTTCCAAATGACCTTTCTACCAATGATTGTACCGGTATGAAATTTATAGCACATTAATTAATAGAAGAAGAATTATAGCCATAGATTTAAATAAGCAAAGAGGGAGTTCACAAGAGCACAAAAGAGTGGGTACATTGTGGTGCAATTTAGATGGAATGGTGTCTTAGAGTGTACATACTAACCTACCGCTACATTAGCTTTGACCTTGTCAATCATTACTCAATTTAGTTTTAATTAAGCATAGTCACTATTCATATGTCTAAAATCCAAATTACTTCCTACAAAACTTTGGATGTGATTGATGGCATATGTACTACTAGTACACACTTTGATTCTTGTATGTGTGTGACTTTTTACACATGAATGATCAACTACTTTAGAATTGATTGGAAGCTTGGAACTCAAGGACCAAATTTGTTTGCAAAATACCTTCCAATGGTCAGCTCAACTACTCGTTCAATTGGTTTTATTCCTCACCATACTTGTCCAGCTCAACTACTCATTCAATTGGTTTTATTCCTCACCATATTTGTCATGAATTCATGAACTAATTGTTCATTGAGGTAACCACACATACTTGTGACCCTTTCTAAAGCCAAGCCTTATAGATTCTTAACTAAAATGTATTCCTACTATTGGTGAGAGTTTGAGATTAGTTTTTGGCACTTTTAAAATTCAGAGTTTATTCACCCAATATCTAATAAATGCATAAGAAGATAATCTATAATATATTTTTGACTTTCAACAAGATCAAACCCAAAATTAGGCAAATTTAATAATAGATACAATGCTTAATTGCTTATTCAAACACATTTAGGTGTAGTTACAATACACCTAGAGATTGCTCTAAGTGTCTTCATTTCATTTTACAAGATTCTGGTTCCTTACTTGTAATAGTTCAAATAGCAAAATCTAACCTATAATATGTAGACATCTGCTTTACAAAGTTTGAGCATATGATACTTCAACATTGAACTTTCTATAGAGTTAATGTTGAAACCTTTTGTGATTCTATCTAAAATAATATATGTTTATGAATGTTTCCAACATGCATGTGCAATTGAATTAAAAAAGTTCATCATTAATGGCTTTCAATTAATTATCAATTAATATCTTGAAATTTAATTTTTAAAATTCACATAATAGAGTTTTAATTTTTGAAATTGAAATTTGATATGGCAGAATTGCAAAGGCAACATTGGTGAAAGAATTGCAAAAGATTGAGTTTGAAAATGGGGCATTTGCATAGAGTGCGGCCATTTTTTTTTATCAAGGTGTACATTTGATGAAAAACATTCAAGAATGAAAATCAATTCGTTTTCTTTTGAATTTTTTCTAGATTTTCGATACATTTCTCTACCATTACATTTCAAATCTCAAAATTCTTGGGTACATTAATTTCAAGTTAAGAGGATTCAAAGTTTGAAATCTAATATGGTAAATCAACCCATTGTGGACACCTACCAAATGACCTCATTATGATTTTTTCAAATTTTGGTTTCAATACATGTCTTACATGACAATAATGGAGTAGTAAGTGACTTCATTAGGACTTCCAATTTTTCAGTGAGAGTTCATTGTGAGAATTGACTTTTTAGGCCTTCCTAGGCACTGTAGTTTGCTATGTATTCAGTTTTTTTAGGTTACTGTCAGTTCGAGTTGCCAAAGATTGAGCTAATCATCTGCTGCCCATTGTTCATGGACAGTGTGACATTGGCGAATTTTAGCTCGACTTTGAGTGGGAACCCACGCAGAGGAATTAGGTTTTGTCTGCTTGCTTACGTACGGTTGTAGCAGAGGAATTAGGTTTTGTCTGCTTGCTTACGTACGGTTGTAGCATTTCGATTTCCTGGATGCATTGTCGAGAAGATGTTTAGGACATTTTTTGGAAATCATAGGAATAAATTTACCTTGTTCCAATCGACAAGACGTGGGATGCCGTTTTCAAAGAATCTTCCGCCACTTCTGTCACACATTACAAGAACTATATATGTTAGGTGGTGCAATACCTTGGTTGCCAAGTAAGTTTCTCTTGCAAATCGTGTGTATCTTGCAAATCTTTCTACATTGTGTGGCTGCACCTTCAGCTCCCGGGCTTCAGCTTTTCTGAAATTTTGTTCTTGCAGGTTGAAAAACGAACAAACGTAATTCCAATTCTTTGCTTTAATTGACTTGTTTTGTTGTATAGAGGTCCCAGCGTACTATTAGGGTTTCTTCCTCTGCACCCTATGCTTTGAAAACCCTAGCAGAAGAAGAAACCTCGATCCCAGCTTCAATGTGCATCTTGAAGACCCTCCAACATCTTAAACCCTATGGAGTGGAGTGAGTAAGGTTTGTGATGAGACCGGACTAGCTGGTAGGCCATGCAAGTTGCCCTGTTCAGTTTAAGGTCTAATGAAATCTCATGGAAAAGGGGATTGATCTCATGGACCTCTCTGTTTTGTTATTTCATTAGGGTTCTCTATTCTTTGGATAGGTCTTTCTCGTCTTTACATCCCCTTTGAAATCCTGGGTTTGCATTCTTTACATTCTTTATACTGCATTCCCTACGTTCTCTGTATCACATTTTCTTTGCATTCTTTATACTCTCTTAAATGTCGTGCCTACAATCTCTACACTACTCTTATTCCCTTCAACATGGAATATACAATGCCGCCAGCACTTGTCACCCAAATAGGCAGATCAGTCACTGTTTTTTTAGATTGAAAAGAATTTTTTGTAAAAGGAGGTTACTCTGCTAATTTCAAAATTTGATACGATCTCATTGCACAGGTCTAAGTATCATCCCAATGTGGCCGCCAGAAACATGTGCACATGGCCGAGGCTTACCTCCACACGGCCTGCTTCGAATTGTCCGTCACCAAGCTGGTTCTCGATGTAAGTGGCACTGGATGATTATCATTCGTCGAATCCTTCGACGAATGATAATCATCCAATGCCACTTTTTTTGAACGACGAAGGCATAGGCGCACATCAGCGGATTCATGTTCATGAAGATGCAGCGGCGTGTTGAAGTAATTTTATTCTGTGTAAGTATTTGTCATCTTCCCTCAAGGAAATTATTTAGTCTTAGGCCTGCATTTCCCTGAGTCATGTCAATGAGTCCGTGTTCAATGTTTGCCTACCGGTGGGTTGATTGTGAGCAAACTTGGGATTTAGAAGTGATAAAATGCGAGGGCAATAAGTGACGTTCGTTCGACGATGGATTGCGGGTGGAATGCTCTTATTCGTACGATGAAGAATTCGTGCAAATCGAATTGTACTGTTTGCGGGATCAAGTGTAGAGACAATTGAGTTCATTCACCAACTCAGTTCCTGCGATTAAAAGCACCTTAAAATGCTCCTTTTCACTGAAATTCTTTACTCTAGAGGCTCAAGGGCGCCGTAAACATCTCCTACTCTTGAGGATGGACTATTAAGCTGTATGCGTAATCGACTTTAAGGTTATGTGAGGTTAGTTTCTTGAATAAGCATGTTGTGCGTGAATCTTTAATTTACCTCGAGTGTCTTTCGGGAGGATGCAAGGAGAGGAATTTTTTATGCTTTGTGTGCTGCGATTAGAGTGCTGCGATAAGAGTGGAGTAGTAAGGGAGGAACTAGTAAATGAATAATGAAGTGTGTTTGATACTTGTCGGAGGAACTATGAGGTTGATGATATCATTCGTGTCATGCAGGTCGTTACTGCTTTGCGACTTGATCGTGTAATACTTAACGAGGACTTCGTTCTTGAGATACTTATAAGACCTGAATAGACTTGTCTCTAGAGCGACTGTCGACATGGACGAATTTGCACAAGACCAATCAACAAGCAATACGGTTAACGGCAACAATACAATAAACCACCGGGTGAGCAATTGCTTCTGCCCAAGGAGAAGTCCTGCAATGTACATTTTTACTCTGCTGAAGAACGTAGCATCAATATTAGCGTGGAAACTTCAGACATTTTTGGCATCGAGGTAAATTGGAGGAAGAAGCCGCACATCGGAGGGAACGGCATTACTTTAAACTGTTCTTGCGGCACATCTTTCTCCAAATCGAGCATATCTGGAGAAATGTGCACTTTAGACAATAGTGAACATTCTGAGAGGACTTGCTTTGTGGCAGAAATTTTGGATTGTCAGTCATTGTACATATTTAAATGTGGGATTCCTATCACTCAGGACGAAGCAACATCGAATAAGAATGAAGGCGGCTACATGAAATTAGACGGTGAAGCTCATCAGAGCACATATCTACTACTCGGAAGGCATGACCCTTGCTCCCCTTTGTGTACATTTGTCGCACCCCGGGCACATTGCACAAACCTCACGTCAACAGTTAGAGGAGCTGCACAGCAGATTGAATGCGAGACGATTACTAGAGATACGGCGTGTACGGACTCGGAGAGACTCTTCCTCGCGGACGAATTGTTGTCAGCAGGTGTTTGCTACTCATCTTTATGCCTTTGCTTGCTCGTAACTAAAACGAATAAAACTAGCTACAATGCACAAACTAATTAAAATAAGGATTGCACTCAGACTCGCAGAAATATTTCTTGTTAGGAAGGATTTTAGCCGTCGTTTTTAGATTTTAAGGTTCAGACTCAAAGGACGGGTAGTACTTTTGCGCTCGACTGGACAAGGACTGAACCTACGTGACGCTTTTGAAATATGTAGAATCATTGGGTACTACTTCTGATCATTGCACTTGTACAAGTCAGTGCAGTCTTCGATATCAGAACTAATCCTTCTTAAGGCGATTTTCTTGACTAGGACAACGGAAGCGGCTCTATTTTGATTAATTTCGCTTGCTGAAGATGTCAAACTTTGCAAGTGGTAATCCTTCAGTAAAAGGTGTGTATGTAAATCAGGTCTCCAAGATTACAATCTGAACGGCATCTTTGACAGTCTCAAATCCACCTCCCCTGTTTTGACCACTCAGGTGCAGAATAAGAGCCTGGAGCTCGAAGGTAAATTTGAAGTGACGAGATAGTCCAATTCTTCCGTGGTAGAGTGAATTAAGGTCAGACATACGTGTGATAAGAAAGCTGACTGATAGCAGGCGTCCGACTTAAAGATCAATCTTGTCAGCAATGAAGCCCCTGGAACAAACGAATGATGCTTCCACCCTAAACGGATAATTGAACTACCAAACAATCTCATGAAGGTATTGATATTTTTTTATCTAGGTCGGAGCGTGCCTGGAGACCATGTCAATGCTCTACTTAAACCAGCTATTATGAACCGAACTAGCCGCTTTGGGTGGCTGGGTAGGAGAAAGGTTTCTGATGCACATGAGTTGAGTGAAAGAATGGCATTTAGAAGGAAATTTCTCTTGAAGGAGCACTCTGAAGCATACCCCCGGGTATCACCAAGCACCACTGTGCTGAATTTTGACAATGACGGAGTTGACATTTACGGCACATCTCGTGGAAATGAAATCGACGAGGACGAGTTCCGACATGGTCAAGGTACGGGACAACTTCCTGGAAGCTATCTTGAAGATGTCATTAAGTTGCATAGCCACATTATTACGATGACTAATCTTGGAATAGAAATTGCGGCAGAGTCTGGATCAGTTGTGCAGTATGAGCAACAGAAGAGCAGTGAAGATGTTGGAGGTCGCTGTGCATTTGCAGGAAATGATGGAAACCTGCATGAGCGTGGGGAAGAAGTTCTGATGAAGACTATGGGTTGGATAACATTCCCGGTGGAGTATCCCAATGAGGACAATGACACCACCCTTTCTTTACGATGGATACTTGACGAACTACCTAGTGCGTCTGATTTACCACATTTGGAAAGTTTGATGGAAATCTCACCTTCAAAGTTCTGGAGTCCGATTTCTGAATCAAGTAAACGACCACCTGTTCAGTTTGGATATCTCAATTCGTCGGCGTCTCCACAATCGTCGCACTCGATTCAATACTTTCTCAACGATTCTCCTGCCTCGTCCCCGGAAATGAAAAGAACAATCCTCGGTGGCGCCTCTGGTTTAAGGATTGCATCCAAGGAGTCGAATCGCCGATGCTCACGAGAATGTCGAAATATCCATGGTACGACGCAGAGAACCCTTACACCAAGACCCGGAAGTGGAGAATCGATGGAGACAGGCATGAAGTCGTCCTCCTCGGGTTCTGACAGGACCTCTTCCCCAAGCACATGTAGGTTTTCATCACCTCTCCATCAAGACCATACTCATCACCGAGAAACAGGGTCCGTCGCGAATCTGGCCCAATCAGATACAGCTGCTCGTAGATTGCAGCATTCACACTTTGGAAAAAATCTGGTCATGGACTTCCTGGAAGTAGGGAGAACCCAGGAAAATATTAAAGCTAAACGAATAACAAATGGCATACCGCGCAAGGATACAGCAGTGCAGTCAAGTGGAACATTATGGACTCGAAATGAGAATACATCGGACCAAATGCGACTGCAATGTTTAACAGGGCATTCTAGCAAAGAAAGAGAAAGCGCTTCACCCTCGTTAGAGCTTCAGATCGTAAGCGGGGTGGATGGAAACTGGTTGACTAAAAGGGCTAACGAGTGTCATCAAAACTGCACATGGAAAAAAGATGATCCCTTGTTGCCACTCTCAGATATTTCGAACAATCCGAATTTGGCTACAAGTCTGAGAAATTCGCTGCATGAGAAGATTGAATCTCAGCTGCTTTATCGTAAGCCGCTTTCTGAGTCTGTGAGAGATGAGCGTCTAGTAACCTTCCAGTGTCCAGAGCCGACTCCTGAGAGTTTTGCTTGCTCAAATCCGGCGGTCCCTCGTGTTTCGCGCAAGCGGAGTAGTCGAATCACAACGCCGAAGCTTATAAGGGTGGATGTGTTGAACTTGTTTGGGACAGGAAAGGTAGCTCAGTCTGTCAGAACTACTCCCGCCAAAGACTTCTACCCGTGCAAAAGAAGAAAGACTACTCGCAAAAGGACAGAGGTGTCAACGTCTCAAAGAGATGTCAAAGTGCAGTCTACTACAGCAGGTGGCTGTGAGATTGATCTGAAGGAAATGGGAATGCAAGGAGGCACAAGTACCCAAAAACTACCTACGCTAACCAGGATAATCGAACCATTGAGGCTTCTTCAATCTAGTCCCGTCAAAGGTTACACTTGTGATCCTAGAAAATTGTCGCTTAGAAGCACAGTGAGGAAGAGACTGCCATCCGATCTCCGAAACGTGAACGCAACGCGTTCTGCCAAGAGTGCCCCTATCAAGCATTCCAATGATGAAAGTGAAGTCGTTGCAATGAAGAACCCAGGATCAAGTGAGAGTGCGGTAGGCAGACATAAAGTCAAGGACGACTGTTTGCGGACATTGCTAGCCGGTTCAGAAATGTCCATTGGTATACTCCGGAGCTCGAAGTACAGGGGTGTGACAAGGTTAATCCACCTCAGAGTTCCTTATTTCATGGTTCCTTTCTTGGTTACCAGGAGTAGCCACAGCACCTTTCGTTTCTTGCTATGACTTTGGCCAACAGCTTATTGCATCGATTTCGTTAGTATTGCATTCTCAGCTTATTCGCATACATAGCATATTTGTAGAATACAGTAGCATGAAAAGTGGCTTATTAAGGAATTGTGATTTTTGCTCGATCGACTACAAGTTCTTCAGCAGATCGACATGTTTGCTGAGGGTTCATGGACCTGTATTTCTGATGATTTAATTTGTTTCAAGGATGCAGACATCGGCATACAGGGCGATATGAGGCACATTTGTGGGATAATACCAAAGTGAAACTGGGTCTAGCGAAAAGGGGGCGACAAGGTTAGTTCTATTCGCGGCGGAGTCCATGATTTGCATATATTTATTCATCATGTAAGATGCATAGGAATGTTCTATAGGGTCCATAACAGCCGTTTAATCAATACCTATGTAAAGACTACTTCTAACATGCATCTGTTTCCTTATCTCATTTGTGGCCGGGGACTTGGGATTCTACCTGATACGACACGCTGATGATACAGTTTATCTTGGTAAGTTACGACGCGAGGTAGAAAATGTTTCGAGAACTGAAGACCGATGCTAGAACTCAATAGGGCTGAGAATACAATTGTGCAGAAATTTTTAGCATCTCTTGAATAGCTGTGTTCGTGTGGGATTCGATAGAACCCTTCTAAATGAACCTTATCGTAGATGTGAACTGATGGTCTGTCGGATTGATGTCAGAAGGCTTGTATAGTGTCATGTCAAGTGAAGTCAGTCAGTAATCCTTGCGGAAAGTTAGAGTCAGGTTCAGCGTCAGGATTTCGTCCTTAAAGTTTGTTGGTACCTGTGTGATGCTCGGAATGAGCATATTGAAGGTTTCCACCCTGGATGTCCGTGTTGGAATCACGAAGGATGCCATATGCAGAATACTGCAGCCATTGAAATTGGTGCATTTGTAATCTGTAAGGTTATTACCTTTTCTTGACTACTCAGAATGCCGTGTTGATTAATTGTGACATTATAAATGATTACCTTCACTGGTTCTTGCAGGAGCTTACCCGAATGAAGACGAAGCTGCACAAGCTCACGACTTAGCGGCTCTCAAGTATTGGGGCCCTAACGTGTATACCAACTTTCCGGTATGTATAATCACTGCAGTTCTGGTTATATTGAGATTGCTGCTGGCCAGGTTTTCACTTCACCTAGGTAACCGGCTGTACTATCCCGATCGCGTTGAAAGGATCACTAGAACTAACACGCTATACTTCTCTATATCCATGGCCGGTCGGCTTAGTCATCTCCTAATTCTGTCACTCAGTAGCAAATCATGGTTTCGGTGAACTTGAAATCCGAAACGACTTCTTCGGTTTGAGTATCTTCTGGCAGTAGTGTTCTATTAATAACTGAAATTCCACTTTTTATGACCCATGAACCTCAGTTTAGTCTGTACGAGGAGGAGTTGAAGACGATGGAGAACCTAACAAAAGAAGAATGTATTGTCATTCTGCGAAGGTGAGGTCTTGGTAACGCTGAATTACGTACTTCCGATTACATTTCAGACCTCTACTTGCTTTACAATCTGAAAGAAAAGAGGGATCTTTCGGAGTCTGTAATCGCAGATACCTAAGCCTAACAGTCTCACTTTCTTACGTGTCAGGAGGAGTCCCGGATTCACGAGGGGGATATCAAAATATCGCGGAGTGACAAGGTACATCTAAAGGATGCGAATCTGTATATTGTAGATCTGCTACTGCAAGTAGTGATTCGAGGAGAAATACCTCTAATGTTTCGATTTTAGTGTGTACCCTCTTTTTATTCTTGAAAACGAAGACATGCTTCTGGTATGTGGTTATCTGATGCATGGTTTGCTTCCAATTGTTTAAACCACACTCTTGATAGAAAGGTATTTGAGGACTGTGCCTGTCTATGCAGGCATCACCAAGAGGGGCGGTGGGAAGCCCGAATCGGGCGACACTCAGGCGCCAAGTACCACTATCTGGGCACTTATGGTACTCACTTCTTACCCTCTCGGCCGGACCTCTGCGTTGGATCCGATTCGATGTTGTGTTCATTCCAGATTTCGATCGTTCCAGATTTCAGATTTCGGTCAGTCCAGATACTGGATGTGCTCTGAACAGTGATCGTTCCAGATTTCGAAACGCACATTGATTACGAAGGATCCAGAAACCAATTAGAAGACGACAACTACACAAATGGGTAGAAAGGAAGATGGCCCCTTTCATTGACCTGATCCATACTCGCTTGGCTTGTGTGCAGACACACAAGAAGAAGCAGCCGCGGCCTACGATAGAGCTGCAGTGCGTAACCGCGGCGTGAATGCTATAACAAATTTCGATATATCAAACTACATCAAAACTAAATCCAAGGCACACAGTACCGTCTCTCCTTCGTCGCCTTCTTCTGGGGAATCTTAGTAGCTTGCATATCTTGAAACATTGGCCATTTCGATTTTGAAGTCTCGCAGGCAATGTCACGTCTCTGTTTAAAAGGTAAGGGCCAGAATCGTTCAAATTTATGCCATATACAGTATGAAGCGCGTTCTTTCTGAAGAACTTCCCAAATTTCTACTCTCCGTGGTGAACTGTCAACTCTATGGCCTGTCACTCTTGAGGAAGAGTGAAGAGGAGAATCTCTCGAATGCAGTCGGTTACGCCACTGACAACAAAATTGTTCCCTCATTCTTTCTATCCCTATACACTTTTGCTGAAGTGGCAATACTCCAAAAAAAATTGATATTCGAAGCAAATAATTACTTCTCTGCGCAAATGTACTGTACTGTGGGTTGCAAAATTTTCAAATTACAAGGATTCTGTTTTCAGACATAGATATTTGCAGTAGAAACACCTGCTCATTTTCTGGCCAATGCAGTTAGGTTTGGGAGTACTTCAAGCTCTTGGTAAAACAGTCAAAATAATGTATTCACAAAAATTTAGGACTGGCCATATTTATCCCCAAATATTATGTGAAAAAAATAATTGGTGAAAACTTTCAAGAATGGATCTATGTGTGTACATACATATATATTATTTTACATTTTATATTTATTTATCAATGCTTCTGATTATACAAAATAGAAAAAAATTTAATTTGAAAAAAAAAATGGTACAAGACAAACAACTGAAAATAATTCATGTAATTCTAGTATACCAAAAGGAGCCTACTTTGTGAATTTTTACAATATGGGTTAATTATTTTTAGACTAGTTTTTCTTATAATGGTATTAATGCAGAAGAAAAACAATATTCCTAAAAATCAGCCACAAATTTCTAAACATGAGTTCAAAATAGTACTGCATTTGCCCCAAAATTGTAAAGCACATATCTTACAAAGTATTGAATAGTTTTGTATACCTTGATTGTAAATCTCCAGTTATTGGAGGTATGGCACATAAGTTCTACTTCTCTATACAAAGAGTACATTCTAATAGAAAATAGTACAAGTATTTCTTCCAACAACTCAAAACAACTTCTTTGTAATAAGTAGCACTCATAGCATCTACAATTTTGGATGTAGTTCAAAAAATTCAAAGTAGAAATGGTACATGATAAAGGTACACAGGCATTGTGATCTTCTTAAGAGAACAAAAGTAATTGTTTTTGCATGTTTAATATAGAAACATGCAATTATATTGAAATTACATTTAAATTTATTGAAGTTATATAATTGCATGTTTACATAATTGCATGTTTATAAAATTGAAATATATAAATTTCACTATCACATGCATTATATGTCAAAAACTTAAAATAAAACTACATTCAAGAAACTATCCAATTTCTTTTTTTAGGTAACAGATTTGGCACAACATTTTTCATAAGCATTACTTGCAATAATTGTATTATCCCAATGTAATTTTCTTATAAAATTGACACAAAGCTTTGGCTATCAACATAAATTGTGTGAACAAAACACAAATGGTTTAGTATCCATAATCAGTTTGAGATGAAGTAGAAAATTAATTTGAAACCATTTAATTTCTTACACAATTGCAAGTCTGGAAACAAACTAAAAATCCTTTATTGCATAGATTAAATTGTCAAAATCTACCCATTTAACTTTTTCAAAATAGAATGACATCTCCTCATTTGGCATGAATCTATATACTACTTTGTATCAGATAAATGAAATTTTCATAATATTGCAATAATGTCTATGGCTTCTTCATTCCATTCAAAATTGCAATTTTCATAACATTGATTTATTCTACTAGTGGAGACATGATATTAGTGTCAAATTGTCAATGTCAAATTAGTAATTAAATTTATTTATTTTTTGGAAATTAGTGCAATACAATAATATTTAAGCCTATACTAGTTTAAAATTAGTGTTCTATGCACAAATATAATAAATGAAAGTAATTTCAACAAATTAATCCAAAAATTCAAAATAGAATGACATTACTACATTTTGGACAACTAATTGATCTTTAATATGTGAGTATCTATGGATATCAATAGCTTCATCACTCCAATCAATATTACAAATGACATTTTACATTGATTTATTCTATTAGTGAGGGCCCCAAATTAGTGTCACTAGAACGAATGTTTTTTGAAGTCTTGTCCTTGATATTCATAGTAAGAGAGCAGGTTACAAATGAAGAGTCTAGTGAAGAGTACTTGTAAATTCAATGTTGGTATATAAGAATGAATAGTGTGTCTAGTAAGCATACTTCATAAATCTAGCACATGAATAATGTGATGACAAAATTAAACAAATATATATTTTTTTAACAACACAAAAAATAGATTTTAATAGTTCAAATTGAACAACAAATCTTTGTCACTTTCACCACTCTTGGACAAGAATATTTCTACCATCGGACTTGAACCAAGATAGCTCTTGAACATGAAGAGCATGTGTCTACGTGAGTAGAGAGCAAAACTTGTAGAAGTAAACAAGTCCATTCTATGCATAACTCCAACTTACAATATGCAAAAAAATAAATGAGTTTTGAGATAAGCATTAGATGTGTTCTGGGGGGTCGGGAGGGCCGTTTTGGGGTTGTTCCCGACGTTGTCCCGCCCCCCGCAGTTTCAGGGAACATGCGTTCCCGATAAAAAAATATTGAAAAAAAAAAAAAAATTACTCTTGAAATGAAAAAACAAACAAACAAAAAATTTCATTTTTTTCAACGTGGTCACCTCTCGACCACGTCAGCTCGCTGCGCGAACCCGATTTCGATTGTTCCCGAAGGCAGGGAACTCAGAGCCCTCCACGACACAGAAAACACATCTAATGGTTAGACATCTCTAAGAGAATTGGTCATTGAAAGATGGATGAATTAAATAGGTGATTCAAGTCATTGAGTTCCAAGAGTAAAGAAAGATTTTAAAAGAATCTTCTACCAACAATGTTTTCAAATAACCTTCTCAAATTATGAAAGGTTTTAATTAAACAACCTTCAATCAACATTCTTTTTTAAAACCCTTCCATCAAAAAAAGTTTTGAAGAACTTTCTATCTTGACTATCAATTATGCTATAAAATGAGCTTGAGGATGAGAGAGACCCTTTAGTGGGTTGTCTTTGTGGTTGGGTTCATTACTTAATCTCGATTATTTTGTTTGAGTCAAGGCAATTATTTTTTATTTGCATTAAAAGAGATTTCAAGCAAAGGAAAGGCCTAGTTCCCTTGCTGTGAAACAACGGTATTGCACTTGCACTAGTAGAATAAAAAATAATTAAAAAATAATTTAGCCATGTCAAAAATGAATAGATCTAATGCAGCTGAATTTCCTCTAATGAATAGATCTCTACTTTTCAATGTGAATTGTGCTATGGATTGTATGACGTTTGTAATAACTTTTTTCAAATGTTGAAGGTAATTTCAAAAGTCCTCAATTTATTTTTGGAATTTTATGACTTTTAGAAGACATGTGATTACATCTCCACAAGTTAAAATAGAATAATTTTCAATCCTTGGGTACATTTCCAACAAAGGAAAATATCTTATCCTTTGTGAGGAACTTGATAAATCCACTACAATCAAGACTTTAAAATTGCTTCTATACTCATCTATTGATTCATCTCACCTATGTAATTCTATCATTTCTATGGTAGTAATGTAGGAAGACACTTTATAGACAATGTTTAAACTATATGAATTCAAATTTGAATACACTGAATCACAATAATTTTCGAACAATCCACATGAGGATCATCACATGATCATCCATTATCCTTTTGGGGGTGGTACCATTCATTAACTCACCGAGGTGAAATGAAGTTCCAACTTGCTATACTCCCCACCAATCTTGACAATATCAATTTTCCATTGTCCATCCATCATTTTTTTCTCTCTCAAGGTAAAAACATATGTCCTTGGTGTGAATGTTCCTTTGCAAGCATATGAAACACACAAAGAATATTTTAAGTGAAGGATAGGGTAGTCCCATCTCCTCCAAATATTTATTTATTTTTTGAAATTAATGTTCAATAGAAGTTAAAAAATATATAAAATACAAGATTCAATTTCTCTCCATGCAAATTTCTTGTTAGAGGAAAGACCCCAAATTTTTGGAATCTATTTATTAAATTCAATATATTTTTGTGGTGCTATTATTTTCCACTGTATAGAGTTTGACTGCACGGTCGTAGGCTCCATTTCCGAGGCTCCCATCCTCGCGCCCGGGGCCAGGCTGTGCAGTCTACTTTCATTATACCGTTGTTGTGAACAGGAAAGCTTTTTTTATGCACGCGATGTGGACTGCTGGAGTTTGATTTGCGGGCCAGCCTTTCATAAATTGCACGGAATTGCCGTAACATAATTCGCGTGCCTGATTGAATTTGTCTTTTCTAGAATATCTCTTTGCCATCGAATTTTCAACTTGTGCCAAAAAGAAAAAAATTGTACGAAAGGAGAACAGAGCTCGATCGTTGGTGTGCGGCATGCCGACGGTCCATGGAAAAAGTTCGAGAAACGCCTAATAATGGAGATGCCAGTCTATCAGGCGAGAGTTGGTGGCTTGATCAGTGAGACGAACGTCTATTATGTGACTCTGGCATTCAGCAATGTTCATGAAGCAATGTTCCCGATCTAAGTGAAGCAGCTTAGACAGAGTGAGCGAGCGAGAGAGCGAGAGAGCGATTATATCAAGAAGCGGGACATTTGTTTTCAATTAGAGTACCTGTTACTCTGGTGCCGAACTAAGACTACTGTAGCTCTTCTGCTCTATAATTGCTTCAAGAAGTGATGCGATGATGTAGGGAACCGGAAGCGACTCGTTGGTGTGTACTTGATTTTTGTCTTTGTTCACCTGCTTTGTATTACCGTTAGAGTGTTTGTGATGAACTCAGCATTGTAGATTAGAGAAGGTTGAAGACGTATGCCAATGTGAGGTGTTTGTGTTTGTGTGACGATTAAGACCTGGGAATTAGAAAGAGTGCGTGCAGGTTGATTATTTGCTTTAGTTTTCAGAACAAGTGGATTCTTGACTCGAATTCTTCTTATTCGATCCTGCTTTAGTTTTGTTCGGTGTGACTTTCCTTTGTAATTGAGGACGCAGAGTATGGATGTGTAACGTTGTGCGCGACGCGAGACCTTTCAACAGAAGTCGAAATTTGTGTTTTCTGATATATCTTCTTGTGATATATTTGAATTTCAACAATGAACGTAAATTTTGTTTTCTGATGTGTGTTTTTGTTACATGTGTGAGCTAGGTGGTTGAGGCACCAGCGACCTTCTTGCACACGTTTCCTTGAGAGGAGAAACATTGTCCTACTGTGCATACAATTGCTGGCGATCAAATGGAGCGAGGTGGCGTGATGATGCAAGCGGCCGTGGTTGTGACCTTGTTTTTATCAGCCTTGTTACTCAAGGAGGTCACCGCACTTGGAGTGGTGAGTTCTCACGTTTTAGTTTCGAGAGACGCTCCTAGACTAGAATGCGACGTTTGCATTCACGACCTGACGGGCTTTGTATTCAGTTTTTGCTACTTAATATTGAGCAAGAGTTGTAATAGAACAAGAAACCGGGTAAAGAATGAAGCCTGTATAAGATCTTTCAAATTGTTGCTCTCCTGCAATATCCTGAAACGTTAGCGTTTGTTGCTCATATTTCCACTCGTCGCGTATTAACTTAGTTTGTCGCCTGGAGTTTGTCCCCCACAATTCCTGTCATTTTGCTAGGCTGTCAGGTTGTCATACTATCATTAGCCGCATTACTGCGCTGAAGCCTGAACTGTCAGGTATTTGAAATTTGAAATCGTTTACAGACTGTTTTTCTGATTGCATTAAGTGGTGTTGGGTACTCACTTAATATACTTGCCAACGTTTTGTACATGTTCATTTATTCGTGCACATGAATTTAGTGGGTTTAAGTTTGTTGGACACAAATTGAAAGAAAATTCATTGCAAATAAAAATACAATTTAGTGATATTTTGAGAATATCGTACTTTTCTTGCGTTGGAAGATGCCGCTTTGAAAGCACCTATTCTGAAAGGTACATAGAGACTGAAGAATGGCTAATAACACAATGCAAGAGTAGAAGAAATGCTCTAGGGCTGCTCATGGTTTGATTATTGTGCTAATTCTTCCTACTGCAGCTTTCTAGTTCCTGCACGACAGACGCCGAATGTGGACTGGGCCTGTACTGCTTTTCATGTGAAGGAGGTGCACCTGTATGCACTGCAAGTCAGGCTACTCCTGTGTCCTCCTTTGCGAAGGTATGCCTTTTCAATTGACGTCCTCTTATTGCCAATCGATTCAAACTCTTTTCCGATGTTGCATTTACAATTTAAATTTAACCTACGACTTTGTTCAGATGATGATCTTCAGAAAAAATATCACAAAATTCTATACGCAATTTGTTTTATGCTCACAAAAGCAATGCATTCTTTCATTGCCCTCGAGAAGTAGGACTACTGTAGTTTCAATATTTCAAACAGCCAATTTACTCACATCTTGCTAGTATTCCAGACGTACTCTCTGCCGTTCAACAAATATGCATGGATCACAACGCACAATGCTTATGCTATACAAGGTGAATCATCGGTTTTGGGGTCCATCATACTCTCTCCAACGAATCAAGAAGATACTATTACCAGCCAGCTCAATGTAAAGTTTCTCGCCTTGAAATGCATACGTGGTGGATTCTTAAAATTTATTTACCCTGTTACTAAGGTAGGAGGTCCTAAAATGGAGCGGGTTCTAAAACTGATCAGGCTCTAGAGGTACATTTTTCACTTTCCAATGTACAAGTGGTGTGCATTTGAAGAGGTGGTCGATTTTAGAGCCCACAAAAATGCACTTTTCTGCAACTTCAGAAATTCATAACTAATTCTACAAAGCTTCAAAAAATATGAAATAACTTGAGTTAGATGCCAATTTCTCTTGCCTTTCAAGGAAAATTTACTGAAAAATATTTTAAGAAGTTCTACCTCCCAAAAGTCACCTTCAGCTCTTAGATGAGCGGTTTATGGACCTCCTACCTTATCTTGCAGTCCCTCTCACGGTGTAATATCTTGTGTCATCTACTGTTGAAATCCACAAGTATGAAGAATTTGGTGGCGGCGTGACTGTAGAAATTGTGACACTTTCTGGTAGATGTTCGCGTAGTTCTGCTCGTTGTGCAGGTAGCTTTTTCATTTAGAGTTACTAGCTTCTGACATCCTCACCTTGTGTCACACGCAGAGGGGTGTAAGAGGGCTCATGCTTGATATTTACGATTTCCTAGGGGATTTATGGCTTTGTCATTCAACTGGCACATGCTTCGACTTCACTGCTTTTGTAAGTTACAAAGACTACCCTATTGACTGCAATAACTAATGAAATCTTTCCCGTACTAATTTAATATCTTGGTTTGATTTTTAATGATCTGTTTCTAATCAATTATTACTGTTGTCATTAGTTGACTGCATTTTGGATTTGTGAGGGAAGGATCTAATCATTTCTAATTGAAGCCTCCGTTTTGTGATGTTTGCTCAGCGGCCACTCAATGCCACTTTATTAGAAATCGCGTCGTTTCTTGCCACTAACCCGAACGAAGTGATTACGATCTTCATCGAGGACTATGTCACCACTCCGAATGCCCTTACGAGCCATTTCATAGCGACAGGATTGATGAAGTACATGTTTCCCGTAGCCAAAATGCCCAAGGATGGGAGTGATTGGCCAACTGTTGCTTCTATGATTGCAAGCAATCAACGCTTTGTGGTATTTACCTCAGATAAAAAGAAGGAAATCAGTGAGGGTATCGCTTATCAATGGAACTATGTAGTAGAAAATCAATGTAAGTGTCAAACAGAAACTCATCTCAGACTGATATCTGGCTGGTCTGCAGGTTTATTGGACTGAGATATCTGAATTATATTGCATAGCCAGCCTGAATTATCTTACTAATGTCTTCAATCTAATTACAGAGTATTGTTGTTGACTCTGCAGATGGAACAGTGGCAGAAACGTGCGAAAATCGAGCAGAGTCTGCTGTGTTGACGGATAAGACCAAGTCTCTTATTTTAGAAAACTACTTCCCCGATATGCCGAACAGCACACAAGCTTGTGTAATCAACTCTGCCAATCTTGCAAAAGCTACCACTGTTTGCTACGCAGCTGCTGGTAATCGATGGTCTAATTTTCTAGCTGTGGACTTCTATAAGGTATTCCCGTCATTTCTCAGTCAAGAATGTGTCCAGAAGTTTACATGCTAGTCTGAAGAGATTTATTTGTTTCTTGAATTGGATTAGTTGTTATCTATGTTACGGACTATCTTAATGGTGAGGGTCACAGTATGTTTTCTGGAAGATCAGATGTGGCTACATGATTATAATGTAGGGAATCTAATCTATCCAATGAAAATTTATGCTACTTCTCTCAGAGGAGTAATGCTGGAGGAGTATTTTCTGCCGTGAATACTTTGAATGGACAACTTCACTGTGGTTGTAACGATATCCGTCAATGCCTGGTAAGTTGCTATGTTATAACTTAGATCCTCTCATCTTTCTTCATGCCCCCCCTTCAATATTCCATCTTTATCTCGTTGTCACCCTACCTGTGATAGAAATCTGCGGTGATGTTATGTTGTCCCCAAAACAGAGAACCAGTTGCAATGGGAGAAAAATCCTGTCTTTTTCCATGGGTACTGGCATCTACGTAGACGTGCCCCATATACTTGTAAGTAGTGTTGTCGTTGAGGCTATCATATCGTTGAGATGAAGAGAATCCCCTCACGGAATTTCAGTACTTAACATTCTGGGATCTCTTAATAGTCACTCGGAATTTTGGGGGGTTTGTGACAAATGGCATTTATTGAAGTCGCTGAATAAGGAATAAGAGTGACTTCTCATTGCAGGCAACTCCGGTTCAGACAAGTTGCAGTGTGAAGACCCAGAGTCAGAGCCAGCCCACAGTTCAGAGTGCAGGACCTCAGTCTTCAGCTTTCACGCCTTCACCGGCACCAGATTCTTCATCGTATCACGTTTCAGTGAGCAAATTTATTCTATGTCTCATTTCATTAATTTCATTGGGCATCGTACATGCTTGAGAAGTACCATTGACTTTATTAGGCAAGTGTTGTAGGCAGGATTCTTCCTCCGGAACTTCTCACTTTCTCCATTGAAGGGCTCTTTTTAACGAATATCGCCCGCCCCCCGGCCCCCGAATATTCCCCCCCAAGAGGACTCTAGATTCTAGATTCATTTTTTCCTCGGCCAAGTAATAATGATTGGCCACATGATTTGTACCAACCTTTTAGGAGACTTTCATTTTAGGACATTCTTTCCGATCATGGATCAAGTTTCATGATTTAGGGCTCTGTCTGACAACCTTTAGATCAGGTGCTCATTAGCAGAACTGATCAAAACATTGTAATACCAGCAAATGATATGACTGATACTTCACTCTGGATTGAGAGCATTTGGTTACAACGGGTTTCAGGTGGAGTCGAATACGTCAGAAAGTCCATTAACCACCTTCTCCAGTCAACCGATCGTACTACCAATCTTGAACACTGAAATCTAGTTCGACCTGTTTGTTCGTTCCCCTCGTCAGACCACTCGCGGCTAGCGGCTTGTATTTTAAATTCTTTGCAATGAAATCCCGTTTCATTTGTGTCAAAAAAAGAGAAGTCTAGTTCGACCACTCTCACGCGAACAAAGCATTGATATCTTCAGCCTGATAGAAAGTCAATTACTGCTATCGCTTAAGTTTCCAATTCATCCCGATTCCCGAAAGCAATGCTCTCATGAAGCACCGTGCTCATGATAGGACGAGAGTTCGAGGATACCAAATCTGTCGCGATCAAATTCATTATCAGTACAGTGAAATTCTCTTGCAATTTCTTAGTGCCAGGCCGAAGACTATCCCATTGCCTTTCAAAGATTAGTGGCCATATACATTTGATCCAGGTCATGCTTACACCACTTGCTAACAAGGCCTTTTAAGTGTATGAATGCCGGCATATGAGTTGCTGTTCATTACACGGATGAGTATAGGAGACGAGATCAAGTCCTTCATGGTTTTAGTATCCTCTACCTTCACAGAACAATGTCACCACAACGTCTAGGTTCACTTACAATGCAGATGTTTCAAAGACTAGTTGCAAACAACGCAATTGGATATGGGAAAAACTATTCTTGGCAACCTCTAGTTGCCAAATATGAAGTAGACACGCAAAACGTCAACCTGTGATGTTCAACAATTCTTGAATTCCTCCCACTACAAGCTTGATCTGTGCCTTAATTTTGGCAACCTCAGCTGTGTGCTGCTCCACCTGCTTGCGAAGCATGGCCTCCTTAGCAGAGATAAACCCTAGAGCTTCATCCCATGTAAACTCAGCGTGAAAACCTAACCCTATGTCTACAAAAATTCTTGTGGCATCCGGCACTTCGGCTTGACCGTAGACCTCGGATCCCAAGTTAATCATCGTCCTCAATTTCGTCAGCTTCTGTTCCTGCAGCAACTTAATATTCTTGGCAAGGTCGGAGTAGACCTTCTGCTGCTCCATCACTTTGTCTCGAAGGCCGATCGCAGCAACTAAGTCTGGTTTCAGACGCTTGTCCACGAACGCCTCGTATTGTTCGATTTTGGCCCGCGTGTCGTCCTCTGACCTGTTGCTCCTGCTCGTCGCCATTGAGTCCGCTCGACAGATTCAACGCAGATTTACTGTTCAGTGTCTGATGCTCACACAAAGTTCGTAAAAATTCGTAGAGACGTCAGCTGTCGTTTCACAAAAGTCTCTCCTCCCACTCGATTGCTCCGGAACCTATCATGAACCTCTCGCCATCTTGAATACTTCGTGAAACGCTCCCTCGACCTTCTAAAGGCGACTGCGAATCCAAACCCACACGACACAACGAAACCCTAAGCATGAGTAATCAACACGAATCGCTAGGTCAGAGCTAGAAGCCAGCGAGCTCCGCAAAATGCACAACAAGAGAGTAGAATTTGCAACGAAGGCTTTTTGCTGCAACAGAGGGAAATCAAGAGTCTTCAGAGAACGCAAAAGCATCAAAGAAATCACAGGGACTCAAAACAAGAAAACTCTTATCCAATCCTCCTGCAAATTCAACCCCAAAGTAAAGACACAACCACATAAAAACAAGAATTGAAGGCCACAAACATCCACAACCATACTGTGCCTACGGAATCAATTCTAAAACCCTAAACATCGTCTCATTCGACAGAAAGAGAGCGAATAATCATACCAAGAATACAGAAACTCCCTCTGTAGCTTCAGCTCCCATGCCACAAATACAAGACAAAATCTCCACCACGCCGATCACCTCGTGCTAATTCGATTAAATGATCAAACAGACGCCAAAAATTCAGCATCCATTGTCTGTGCACCTGCGCGCGCTTCACAATTACCTGGTGCGATCGCAAATCTAAAGTTGAGAATTATGATCATTCTTAAGGCTTCAGAAGTCTCACGCACATGAGCCGAGGCTGCGGAGCCTGCTCCTCACAGGGATCCCCAAAACACAAGAGCCACGCATATGGTGAGGGCTGGGTCCGACACTCCGACCCACGGCAGTAAGGTAGAACTATCTACCGTATCACCCCCCTGATTTGTAATCTGAATGTTTCACGAATCAAACCCAAGTGGAATTATAATTTTTTGATTAAAACTGTAATTTCTGTGAATTTTTGAAGTAATCAGCCTAAAATTACAAAACCACCAGTAGACTAGAGTAATAAACGTACCCATAACCGCCCAAATCAAGTACAAAATATTCTCCATTAATGAAGTGACACATTTATCCCTTGTCGTCATAAAAAATCAGATTTTATCATAGAATGCTTTAATTTCTGTCATAAGAAGAATGGATTTGGATGTTTTTTGGACAGATTTGGATGTTTATTGGACAAAGTTAGGTGACAGAACTGAACTGGTCTAGTAACTAAATTGGAAAACTAACGGTAATGGGCTGGTTTACCTTATATCCCAAGCACTGATCCCAAAACTAGCTAATTTGCAACAGATTTCTACCTACGAGAGACATCTGCAAAATCTACATTGTGGAAATCATATTAGAAATTAGATTTTGAGTCACATGTTCACAAATGCGCCAGAGAATGTCATAGTTCGAACTGTTCATCTAACTTGCGAGTTGCATCCAGTTTCCAATTTTTTTTTCATCGGGGGTGATGAGGCTCCCTGGCCGTCAATGATGTTGCGTGGCAGTTGCATCCAAGGGAGGGAATTAGCAAGATTAGGGTTTGGGGTTTCTCTCCCAAAGTGTTGCAATTAGCTTGTGCTTCTACACTTTGATCCACTCTTTTCACATTAACGCTCTTGAATGATGTCCTCATTAGCATTAAGTGTGATTGGCTTTGTGGCTTCCATTGGTGCCCTTCGTGCTTGTAGACGTTCTTGAGATGGGTGCCATGCATTGACGTTCAAAATTTGTTTTCTCAAAATTTGTTTCCCTCCTTGGAATCCTTGTTGGCTTTGAATGCTGGAGTTCAATTTGTTGCGCCACTTCCTTGTTGCTTTTGAATTTTTGAGAGATTTGAAGGTTCTCCTACATTGACTACAATGGGGATGGAGGTGATGTGGCGGCTACGAAACGATTACTCTCAGGTAGTCACGAAAATTTAATTGGTCCCTTCGCTCCTGAACTCATGCATTTCTGATCTGCATTGCTCCGCTCTTGCTTTGTCTTGCACCTTAGATGTTTGTCAATTCTTTTTTGCCTTCTTGGGGTTCTTGGTTGCTGCCGTCGATCAATTTGAGCGTCTTAGGTTCTACTGTCACTGATCTTCCTTGCATTACATTCTTTGTTGTTTTGTTTTCATGTCCAATTGATTGCTTGCGGTGCTGCTAGAGTGGACTGTTGGGGTGCAGGTTTGCAAACGCGTACAATGTTCACTTCTCAGATGGCGCCCAAATTGAAGCTTCCGGACAACTTTCGGGTGAAGACATTCGGGTCTAGCCGCAACACAAGCGGTGTGGGCAAATATGTCATGCCGAGTCTCATCCATGTTTTGGAGACGCACCTAGAGGATTCGCTCACAAGTCCCGCGCTTCCCGCTTGCCCACCTTCTGAGGTGACTGTGGTGTCTCTGATTACACTGATCACGAGCGAGTGCAAGGGTCAACTAGGGAGGAAGAGAACCAAATCGATAGCAACGTCGGGCCGGAAGAAGACTAAAACTGCCTCGAGTACATTACTAGAAACCTGTGACCAAAACAACAGAAATTCGACAGTTTTGTGTTGTTTTGGATAGTAGCAGACATGTTTTAACAAGTTGAACAGAATTCTATGAAGACACTGACAAATTTTTGTTGATTGGGGCACTCCAAAAAATTTTGGGGCCAAATCAACTAAAATTTAAAAGATTTTATAAACAAACATCAAAGATTCAACATTTTATTGTAAGTACTCATTTAAAAAATTGCAATTGGTATGCCACTTACCTTTGAGATGGTGAAGAGGAGAAGCCAAACACTTTATATAAGTCGGGTGGTAGGAGTTGGGCAACACATATGGGATATGCGAAGTAAGAACTCAACCACTCATAATTGTAGTTAAATTCAGATTTTAGACCTGATTTAAGCATAGTAAACTAACTTTTTTTTTTAAACTTTGAACTAAGTTAATGTAGACAATCAATATATCTTTCATTTTCAAAAATACGTTTGGGATTTCAAGCTTCCTATCAAAAGTTATCAACAATTTTAGAGAGGGTGGGTTTCAAAATTATCAAAGAAATTGTACCTCCCAACCCCTCTCTACATTTGTTGATAACTTTTGATAGGAAGTTTGAAATCCCAAACATATTTTTGCAAATGAAAGATATATTGATTGTCTACATTAACTTAGCTCAAAGTTTTAAAAAAAAATTAGTTTACTATACCTAAATTAGGTTTAAAATCTGAATTTAACTACAATTCCTACTTTTGATGAACCTACTACTATGAGCGGTTGAGTTCTTACTGTACATATCCCATATGTGTTGCCCAACATCCTGCCACCCTACCTGTATACAGGTAAGTGTCCTTCAAACTACATAGGTCGATGACATTGAGTTCTTTAGAAATAATGAATGAAAAAGAATTTGGCCTTTTTTTTATTTTTTACTAAAATGTTTTTGTTGAGTTGGCAGTCCCAATTTTTGTTGAGTTGGCAGTTCAGTTTTTGCAGACGTGGCAATTTTCTTTTTCTTTTGAAAGAATTCAATGTCCAAATCAACAAGTTGGAACAACAGATTTTAGTTAAATTTTGACCGAGACAACACGACCGAAACAACTGAAATGAACAACAGATTTGAGTTGGATTTCTGTTATTTTGGTCATGCATTTTCTACTAGTATAATGTCCACAATTACCGTAAACTGTACCTTAACCCCTAAAGGACCAAGACCATTTTCTGTCAAAAGCCACTGAAAACTGCCCCTATTGCTGCGTTCATCAAATTTTTCAACAAAATGTTATTTTTACAAATCTAATCGTAGGATCTTTTACTAAACTTGTAGAAGAAGAAGTGGTAAAAATTTCGTCACATTTGACCGTACGGATTGAAAGATATAGGCATTTGAAGTGAAAGTTTTTGTTTTTTTTCACTGTGCCCGACAACTTCAGCTGCCTTTGACCATTGATTGTGGTAACTTTTTCCACTATGGGTGCTGAATTTAAAAATTTATCATATTCTGAATCATGTTAGGCATGTCTCCAAAAAAATTCAAGGAAAAAAAAGACATGGAACACATCCAAATAAATCTTGCAATGCAACAATGTCGGAAAGTTCACAATGCCTCACATAAATTTTCGAGTAAGTTCTCCACCACATAATTTTGAAACTCAAAAATCCAAATGGTGGATTGAAAGATATAGTGTGCCTTTACAATCTCCAAAAAGAAAACTTGGAAAAAAACAAAAACTCTATTTCTTATGGAATTTAGAAACAAAATGTGAAGAAATTATGGATTATGGCTTCGGGCATGGCATGAGAAAAGGGTTGGGGTGTGTCCCGATATGTTCCCACTATGTTCCCGGTATGTTCCAATCATTAGGAACTGTAAGTTAACTCTAACTACGTGGACCCGGGGTCGTGGGGGAGGGGTCACCTTCAATGACACCCAACCCTGCCATCACATGCTGGCCACATCTTCAGTACGCCTGCCAATATTTTCTAACACCCTACCCTCTAATCACAAATGAAACAAATAAATAATTATTATATAGGTAAATAAACAATTAAATAATTCAAGTGAAAAAGTAATTTTGGTTTATAAAAAAGGTAAAAATTATTATTATCTTATTGAACACATTTACATAATGCATCTTTGCACCTAAACAATGGGAACCACAATTGTCTTCAAAATAAATTTTCTTGCAATTATTAGTAGTTAGGATCTTCAATTTTTTACACTTGGATTTTTAGAGAACACGTGTAGAATAATAGAATCTACTTGTTCTAGATATGAATTGTAAACTAATTTTAGGCTCTACATCCAAAAATAACAAAGTAAAAGTTTTATCACTTAGTTTATTTATATACACACACATGAATTATATATATATATGTTCATTTTATATTTACATAGTTTCATTTTATATTCACATGAAGTCTTCATCTTTATATTTACAGGAAGTCTTTGTCTTTATATATTTGTTTATACTAAGTTTGCTTTAGGAATTTTGGCATGCTTCCCAAGTATGTGGTGTGTGCATTGTGTGAAGGATGACTTCCAAAGCGTCCCCACATACTTGGAAGGCATACATTAGAGTAAGCATTATGATGCCATTTTTATTTTTATTTTCATCCTTCTTTGTTTAGGAATTTTGGCATGCTTCCGAAGTATGTGGTGCGTGCATTGTGTGAAGAATGACTTCCAAAGCGTCCCCACATACTTGGAAGGCATATTATGATGTCATTTTACATTTTCATTTTCATTCTTCTTTGTTCTTGAATTTTGGCAAACTTCCAAAAAATCTACTTCATCGGCATAGCCATCCATTGTAGCTGTACTCCCTAGCATGCTTCACCTCTCTATTCCTCCCACCCCGTAGTTCTCCTCCATGTTCCCCTCTCCCCCACGTTCCCACTCCCTCCCTCTCTTTCCTGCATGTTTCTCTCTCCCCTTTCCCCGTTCCTTTCCCCTTTCCCTGTTTCCCTCCCCTTTCCTTGTTCCCCTCCCCTTTCCCTGTTCCCCTCCCCTTTTCCTATTCCCCTTGGCCTGCCTCCCGCTGCCCCTCACCCGTGCACCTCCTTGCCCCTCACAGTGTGCCCTTCATCAAATTTTAGAAAGTCAATTGTGCCCGTGCTGCCCCCGATGTGTAAATTACACAAGATTTGCAATAACTTTTGAACGACAAAACCAATTTCCATGAAAAAAAATTTCCCGCATTGTCCTTACAAAACTCTATCTTTAAAAAAAAATTCAATTAATTTGAATAAAAATTATAATAGTGATAGCCTACCCGATTTCCATTTTGTCCCCCGAGGGGACTTTGGTCCTTTAGGGGTTAAACCCTAAACACAATAAGTTGCATGTTATATAGCCCACCAAGACAAACAAGCAGAAGGAGAGAGACGAAGGTGATTTCTCCGAGGTGGCATGTCTTTTTCACTTACCCGCACGTAAAAGGAAGTTAAAACTATCTGTCAAGGCTCAGAGTTTGCAGTCTGTGTACTCTGCTTGATGAGAACCGGTGAGGACAAACCCGTCAAAATCGGTCATGATATCCAACCTCAAACGGCTTCAATGAGGCTCATGTGCACGGTTCTATAGAATTGCTTCTAATTGATTGAGGTGAATTGACCATCAAGAAAGTACCCCCCATCGCATCAATACTACATCTATGTTGCTGCAATTTTACTACTACGCAATATTGATGTAGTACAAAATATATAGCTATACAGTACTAAAAAATTAGGTATTGTTGCAATATTGCAATAATTAAAGTAGTTGCAGCATTAATGAGACAAAGAATTTTGCAATAATATTAATAAGTAAGATTTGTCTTAAAATATATTGCAATTTTTTACTATAAAGTAACAAATTTTTATTGAAATAGTATTGCAAAAATAGATGATTACAAATTCCATCCCTTTAAGGTCCTTCCAACTAGTACTTGGCATTCACCTTTGTTGAAGTCAATTGTTTTATGTTTTTGCATACATTAATGTGTTTCAAGTAACTTCAACCATAGAAATGAAACAATCAATGACCATCAATTGTTCTTTTTAATGTGTTTCACAGATTATAAAGATAAAAAATGTTGAATTTTGTACGTTGTTGGAGATTTACATTTCGCATTTTAACCCTTGAAGTTTTTTTGGTGTTTCTAGTCTTAGAACTACTTTGAAGTACTTTAAATCCAAAGCAAGGCTACAATCTTCATCTATATTTATTCATCATTGAATCCAACAAATGATGCTTTAATTAATTTATCATGCTTTAGTTGACAATGCTTTAATTAACCTAAACTTGTTAGAGTATACTCTTCTAAAATTTAAAAAATAAGAAACCTTACCAATTGTGAAATCAAATCACTTTAACTTCTAAAAGAAGCATTTTCAACTCTTCCTAAATGGTTGGATTTCATCTTTCAAACTATGTACACAAAATTGTGTACATTCTAAAACTTGTTACTCTCCATAATATGTTCAAGAAATAAGTTGGTAAAACATATAAAAAATTTCAAACAAAAAATATTTCATATTCATGCTTGAAAAAAATAGTAAGTAAAAAGGAAGTAGATTGTGATTTAAAATAATAAATTGTTAAGAATTTAGTTATGGAATTGAAAAACACCAATCTCAATAGTGGTTGTGTTTTAATAAACAATCTATACCCAATATTTTTATTTTTTTCCAAAAATATTAAAAATTGAGTTAAATAACCCCTAAAAGTTTGTGATGATATTTTCATCAAAAATGCACCAAAACTACCGTTTCTAGTACATGTATCAATTTTTCTTTCAAAACTATTTTTGGACACTCATAATCATAGGATCTTGTAGTACACTAGTTTGAGAAGATGTGGAAATTTTTTCAGAACTTTCCATTGTATAGATTGCAAGATACTAATATTTGAAGTGACAAAAATCCTTTTTTGGGCCCTCTGAAAAACTGGGTAGTTGCACTTTACAAGGTCACATTTGTATGAAAAAATGTCCATGTTGTTGGTGCTTCTTTGCATTCTTTTTCAAAGGCTAGTTGGCTACATGCTTGAAAATTTTCAAATCATTCGTAACTGTACAATATATTGGAAAAAATAGTAAGTAGTCAAAAGTAGAGAATGATTCAAAATACTAAATTATTGAGAATTTATTTACGGAATTGAAACTACCAATTCCAATGGTTGTAATATTGTAATAAACAATCTACATCATATAATTTTCTTTATTGCAAAAAATATTGAAAATTGAATTAAATGAAGGATTTCAAAGTTCATTTGAGAGTAGAGGTTCCATAACTACCCACAAACTAAAATCATTCATAACTTTCATCTCATTAATCAAAATGGAATGATTTAAAGCTTTCCACATAAATATAAATCTTGAGAACCAATTTATAATTTTCATTTCTTTAAAAAGTGATTTCTTAAGAATTTTTTTGACATATTCATGTTGTTTGTAGTTCAAAGAAAATTACATACCATATAATAACATTTCAACAGTGTAGTCAAAACTTATGAAAATTATTGGGCCTTTAAAGCTACACCTCAATCACATGGTGGGTGAAAATTTCAAAGAAAAAAAATTTCATTCATAGTGAGTTGCCTAAAATTGCTATCTTGCCAAAAATTGCAATTGGTCCTTTAGAGGATTAAAAACTTCAAAATTGATTGTACAATAGAGATTCTATAATTACCCACAAACAAAAACTCCTCATAACTTTCATTTTAATAATCAACCTGGAATGATTTGAACTATTCTATGTATCTATAAAAATAGAAAATCAATTTCAAATTTAAGTTTCTAAAAAAACTTATGTTAAAAAAAATTGTCTAAGTTGCTCAAACTGCCCATTGAATAATGAAAATTACATATCATATGATAATTTTTTTACCATGTAGTCAAAATTATGGTAATCGTTGCGCCTTAAAGCTACTCCTCAAGCACATGTTGTGTTGAAATTTCAAAAAAAAAAAATTATGTTTGTAGTGAGCTAACCAAAATTGTTATGTTGTCAAAAAACACCATCTAGTCCTTCAAAAGTTGAACTCTTGATTTAAAATATGACAAGGGTTTTCACCAAATTTCTAATTCCAAAATATTTTTCACTTTTTTATTTTGAATAATTATCTTTAATTCCTATTTATGCTAACAAATTTTCCTTTTTTTTCATAATTATGTTGTAAATGATATATTTTGCACTTTGTTTTTTTCATTAGAAGATCACACTAGTTTTGTTTCTCAACCTATAAAAATTAATAAAGTACTCATCATAAGAAGACCTTTTCCCATATATTGCAAATATTGAAGTTTTGTTCTCTAATTTTATAAAAATTATATTCATCATAACATGGTCAACTTCATTTTGAGATCAAACCTCTAGTTGCATTGTGTATAGTTTGGGCACTCAAGGTGTATAGTGACACTTATCTAACACCCAACCCAATCCAATTTATTTTTATTATTTATCCCCCTCAACACCCACCCCAAAAATCTTTAAATTAAAAAAAATTAAATTAATTTTTTTTTGAACCACCACCCCTCCCCTCTCCCTCTTTATAATTTTCAGGAAGCAGTAACTGCTCCAAACCATATGGGATATGTTTTCTAGTATTTGTATTTGTATTCATATTCGTACATGTATTCGTGTTTGTATTTGTATCGTATTTGTATCTGAGATCGTATCCAAGATCAACGGTTGTGGCAGGGGGTTTGTAATTTTTTTTAAATAAAAAATCAACGGCTCTGGTTATTTAGGAGGGAGGGGGGGAAACTAATACCAAAATGAAATGGCAGCATCTTTTCAGGCGGCTACATCAACGGCCTACTCATTTCCTTGTTCAACGGCCCAGATCACCAAGAGGGGGCCGGAATATTTTCTTTTAAAAAGCATCCACGGTTGAGAATTTTTCTTCTCGAGAGGGGGGGGGGGGAATTGTCACCAAGGGGGGGCAGGCGAGTTTCAACGTATAGTATTGTAGAAGAAAAGTCTTTTGAAATTAGTACTTGCATTTGCATCCAATTTAGTTCTTGGAATTTGATTGTTCATTAAAATTATTACATTTTATAGTATAGATTTATAACAATTTGATTTCTTCCAAGATAATTTGAATATATTCCTTCACATAGACAAGGTTAAGTTTCATCCACTGTTTTATGGTTAAATTTTAATGAAATACTATGTCTTCTTCATTTTCCTTCATGCTATAGGAGACGTCAACTATTTTAACTTTGGGAGTTGGGACATGGTCCTAGACTTCTAACCTAGGAAGAACCAATGGATTCAAAAACATTTTGAATTTGTTGAGAGCTAAAATTCTTGTTTTAGTTCTTTCAAAGTATATTTTCATAAAAAAATAACCACAAAATTTTGTATACTACTAAGACATATGTGTAATCCCCAATTTCCAAATAAATTTCCAATACAGATTTAGTGATATTTCCATCATGCGTAAAGTTTTTGAAAAAACATCAATTCTTTTTCCCAAACATAATGACCGTAGAGGCTTCAATAGTCCAATATCTACATTCAACAAAAGGTAATTTTTCCTTCTCTAATCGAAAGTATTTTTGTGAAGTGCAAATATTCTAATAGATTGGAGCAACGAATATAGTGTTGAATTTTATGCTAAATTTTGAAATGTAGAATCTACTTTGGAAACTTTAATTAATTATTGGGCATCAAAAATTGATAAGTGCCCTATAGGTAGGGCTTGTTAATGTGGCAACCTTGCTTGTGTGATAGGTTTTGACTATGTGGCAAATTTTGAATAATAATAGTCTTTTTTGTTATTATTATTAATAATTTTACATTTTGATGATGTGGTAGTTCATCTTAATTGACGTGGCACATTCATGAGGATATTCATCCTTTGTGGCATATTAAGTGTGTAGTATAAGTGTGAGAAAAAGTGAGAATAATTGGAATTATGTTTTTTTGACAAAGTATGAATTTGCTATGAATTTTTGTGCATCATGGTCCAAAAGAGTTTGTAGACTACCTTAGAACGAACAAAATCTGAATCCATCATGCTCATGTTGTTCACCTAAAGCAGTCATAGTATTTTCTAACATAGAAGGTCTAAAAAGTCAATTCTTACAATGAATATACATTGAAAAATTGGAAGTTCCTAATGAAGTTAGTAATCACTCTATTATTGTCATTTAAGACATGAATTGAAGCTAAAATCTTACAAACTAAACCACCATAGTGGGGATATTTTCTAGGTGTCTACAATGGGTCATCTGCCCACAATGGGTCATTTGACCACAATGGATTGATATAGTGGTCAAGTTGTCTTGTACCCGGGGAGGACACTCCCTATGTTTTAGCAACCTACGTGCGGCGGAAAAAGTAAAACAAGTAATACACCTTAAAATTTAATTTCTTTTTCAAAAAAAAAATTATGGATAGATTTTACTACTTTAGAAGTTTATGTTTTGAATTATTGGTATTTTTTTGTGCTAATAGTAATTAGTTATAAATTTTTGAAGAAAAAAGATACACTGTAAAGCTGAAAATAACTTTCACACCTCTATATTATATAAGAAAAAAAATTTGAAAAATGAAAAAAAAATTATATAGAATAGCTTTCTATTGAAAGTTTATTTTGGTTGAATATTGATGCAATAGTCATCTTCATGTGAGCTCTATAAATATTTTAGTTGGAGAACATGCCATTTTAGTTCATTTTTCAACCCTTTCTAGACAATATATCTTATGTTATTTGGAATTGAATTTTTTGTCAATAGAAACCTTTAGTCATTGTTAAACAAAGCTCAAAATTTTAGAATGAAATTATAGTTTATTCAAGGTGAATTACATGTTTTACTTTTTCCACCGCCACACGTGGGTACCCCAAATGTAGTGAGAGTGTCCTCCCCTAGGTCTTGTATCTTCATATAGACCATTTGATTAGTATTCACACTCAAAACAATTACATTCACAATTTCAACTTTAATTTATAAAGAGAATTAATTTGAGAACTTGCTCCATACACTCTAATACACAATTCTCATGCAACTTGAAAACCAAATAGTCATTCAATTGCTAAGACAATTGATCTATTTAGAAAGTTAATTCGACATAATTCATATAAACTCCTCCTTCTATTTACATTCTATATGTTAATTTGCCATATATGTTCTATCAATGTTCACAACCAATTTACAACTAATTTATAATGCAAGTAGAGTATGAACTTCTTGCTAAAATTCAAATAGATTTGCAATTGGTTAATCCCTAGCTAATCAATTGTTCTCCATTCTAAAGACATAGTCAATCTAACAAATCCTTTATTAGAAATCTCCAATCCTTGGCTCGCAATTAAACTTGCTCATGACAATTAGACATTGCCATATAGTCAATCCATGACTAACAAACATCACAAAGAAGAATGACAATCACTAGCAAATTGTCACACTTTTAAATAAACCAATCATTGGCTATTTAGCTATTGCAATCTCAAATAATAAAATGGTACACAACTCTTAATACAACAGCTTGTCAATTAATTGCAATCAAGTCAATCCTTGGCTAATAGTGTATTACCGACAATACAATAAAACATTTCAACACAATCGTAAATTGTTAAACAATCACTAATGAACCAATCCTTGGTTATATAAGATAAACTATTCCAGAAAAATAGACAATACTATCACTTTACTTATTTACAACCATTCATTGGCCTCACAATTTTTAGGCTAACATGGTAATTCTCACCATTTTTATTAAAGAATAGTTGTATTCTATAACTATTAACAAAGGTCAATAAGAACAACTTGTCACTTAGTTGATCACTCAACACAACCCATCCCATCCCATGCTACTAATACATCATAGATCATTCAAAAAAATTCTACAAAGCTTTTTGTAATGATAAGTAGACTTAGTGAGCCCAAGAACCTCCAATCTTTGACATACCAATTGTCTAAAGAAATTCAGAAATTGCTAATCACTAGTTCTCATATTATTTATTCTCTATAATAGAGAAACAATCAACTTGACCAATTTCTTTCCACTACTAGAAAAATCAACGTCCTTTCCAATATAGATTTAGCATAATTTTTTTAATTAATAGGGTTAGTTAGTGTCTTAATTCAAATACTTTGTAGCATAATCTTATTGAAAAATTTCAACAACCACATGTAGTCAAACTCCTAATTCTGACCACAATGGACTATTTTACCTTACTGGTTGTGAGAGTATAAAGTGATTGTGGTCACTGGATAAATTGAATATAGTGAAAGGATCATAGTGGGTGATAGAATGTTGTATGTGTCGTGGACAAATAAACCTCACTGAATACAAACAAGTAGTATATATGTAGATGCAAGTAAATTGCTAGGAATTGACTATATCTTACGTTGCCAATTGACTATTTGACTTTGTATGAATAGTAGAGGCTAAATTGTCTTGGTATAGACGTGTTTTCACAACCATATTGTATGGATTCATTGCTTTGCGGAAGTCAAATAAATTGAGTACTGTGACAAATTGACAAAGATTGAATTCAATTAAAATGAAAAGTCTTTATCCATTGTAGCGTTGGCCAATTTGACTTGCTGATTCAAATCTAGTTATTGAAGAAAGAAAGAACCTATGTCGTCTATCTGTCTAGAGTGAATTTCTACAAGAATGACAATTTTAAACTTCATGTTTTGCATCACTAAGACAAATTGACACAAATTACCCCCCTTTTTTTTGGCATCAATAGCTATTGACTAGGAATGAAGAAAATTTTACTATAAATAAAGGAACAAAGTAAAACAAAGTATTTGTATATACACACACATATAGGAAATTTTGATTAATTAGATAGTTTCATACATAAGCATTGACAATTTGACTTTAGGCCCCTAGATCTCAAAGATTAGAACTGCATTCATACTTCTGCATTTATTGGGATTAGACTAAATAACTTCTAAATTAAGATAAATAATTAATCACAATTTTCCTACAATTTGACAAAAATAAACTTTAATTGTTCTCTTAAATATTAGAATGAGCATCTTTACTACCTTAAAAGTGACCTTAGACACAAAACTATAGATAATTTGATCTTTCTCATTTACAAAACTCCACTAAAGGAATTCCTTGGATTTTGTTTCCCAAGCTTTTCCACACTACAAAAGCATATAAAGAGCATCAATAATCTTTGATGTGGAGACAATCCTATAAACCTAAATGCATCCCTCTATAGTACAAAATAAGAATCATGAGTATAAACTTTGTTTATGATAGACACAAACAAGGAATATGCATTTTATAGGGTTGTCTAAAGAAAGAAGCTATGTATACAAGGGATTCACTAAAATAATCCTTGAACATCCTATCATGCATCTCATGATGATTTCTATCAACATTTGGGGCTTTCCATATACAAAATCCACCTTCAATGGCAGGCTTAGTGAACCCACAGTTGTTAACGCTAAATCCTAAAACCAAAGTCAAGTTTAAAGAGAACTATTCCTCCTCATCACTATCTTTGAATACATTTCAACTAGCAAGCAAGTGAGCCTTCCAAGCATCCATGGCAAGGCACTCTCTAGAAAATTAAAACAAGAAAAACAAGAAAGCTTTTCAAAAATTCAACAATAGAGCTTGCTTGCAAAAAGACAAAAAAAATCCATAGCTCCAACTTCATGGCTTTTGAAAAGGTATCTTGGGTGCTTCATTCAGTTGGAAGTTGTCATTGTAATGAAAATTTGAATTTGAACTATTTGTCTTTTATAAAAATATAGCCATGGGTTGTTGCAAGACACAACTATCATTTTGGGCTCAAAACAGCCAATTTCAATAAGTATTGTGACTTTTGAAATAATTTATTTTAATTAAATTAAATATGGATAATTTAAAAAGAATTGAAAATAGCATATCTCTAAAAATTCAAATGTAAAAAAGTTTTTTTCTATAAGCTATGCACAAAAGAAAATCAAAAAATCAAAAAAATGAACACTTTGATGTTTGATTTTTAGAAAATAGTAAAATAATTAAATTAAATTAAAGAATACATTTTTCCTTAACTTAAAGATGCTCCCTCTTAACCATTTTTATCTTGAGGAAAAAAAATTGTATTGTCTACACTTGCACAAAGGCAGTGCACTTTAAGTACATGTGGAAAGTGGACAATTTATTATTTTTAGAAAATCTCTTCATGGGCTTGTATAAATTTAGTAGAAGTCCTTGTATCCCAATTTTGAGCTTCAAATTTGTATTTTTGGGTCAAAAATAGTAATACATCCCACCCCACCCTTCAAAAATGGCCAAGATAGACATCTAATTAAGGGCTATTTAAAAATAGTAAAATAATTATTTTTAAATGAAAAATAATAATCAATGTCTACAACTACAATATGTACCTTCTTTTCAAATTTCATGTAAAATTTACATACAACACAAAAGTTATGAGCAAAAAAACACATGTTCAAGGCCAAGGGGACAAAATATAGGACAAATGTTTCTTGCAAACACCCCCATAATGATTGCAATCCAAAATTGAATAGTAATGTACTTAGTAGAGCCTAAGATTGCTAACCCACGTTGTAGGGGCTTTGTTTCACTAGATGTGCCACCTTAGTTGAGTTTGGGATTTTGGATTTGCCATGGGGATTTGGCCGCCACGCTGTGGTGATGCTCTAAGGTAGCTAAAAGACAAAACGTTATTATCATCAATCCTACCTAAATATCAACACCTAAATATGAGTATGAATGGTGAAGGAAGGTATGGTAAATTGTAAGCAAAGGAAGCCATTGGGATAAGTCATTGAATATGATTTGTATCATTCTTGTGGATCCTTTGTCCTATGTGCTCATTGTATTCTTTCCAATATGTGTTATGCTTGATTTGAGGGTGCTAAAAATGATTAAATTGATGGATATGTGTACTTTTTGTGCTACAAGAACCTAGAAAGTCATGCATTAAATACTTTTTATTCTTTGCAATGTTATATGGTCAAATCCTAAAGGTCTACGAAGTCCAATTGTAGTCACAAAACAATTTTTTTTATGTATATAATATACTTAGAAGGTGCATTAATTGGGGATAAATTAGTGACAAAAGTTTGTCTTCATATTGATTTAGATCCAATGATATAAAGCACTTCCAATTTGGATCATTATTACACCTTCTAGTAGATGTTTGAGAAGCTACAAAATGGCCATGTATTCTACCTCCATGGTACCTTATTTGAACTAAATAAGGTTTAGATATCTAAATGACATCTTAATGAAAGATGCTAATTGTTGAATTATCAACCCAATGGTATATGTCTTGCCATGTTTTAGTACATAATTCACATTATATAATTTGTATTCTAGGAATCAAATAAGGTATAATATATATAGAATTTATGATTACCTTTCAATCTTTTAAAGAGCACTAGATAGTCCAAATTTCCAAAATTGTAAAGATGTATTATAAAATGCAACTTTGAATGATAATTTGATGATGACTCTCAAGAAAAGTTATAAAATTTATCCAAATTGCTTATCTCACTAACTAATATTTTCCTATAAAATTTGAAACCAAAAATTGAAAATTCCTTCTTCAATTGCTCATAGACTAAATATTTATAATTTTTCACAAGATTTTTTTTCTTGAAGTTCAAAATGCTAAATTCTAACTTAATCGTAGTGATTTTCATGATTTCTATTATACTTATTTCTTCAAGTCATGTTTGAAGGGTCTTTCTTTGAACTATAAAAGTTTCATTATGAGGTCAAAAACACTTGTACCTATTCAATTGAGATGGAGTATAATTAGGCCACAAGTTCTAAAAATTTATCCTATACAATTGTAAATGAACTAACCCAAGAATTTACAAACATCTAGATGGATGAAAAAATCAAGGTTGTAGTATTGTATGTGAATGACACATGTTTGCATTCATCCGTTGTTCAAAATTTGAACGTCTGAAACTTTAGGGGTTAAAACTTATCGGTAAAACCCTAAACCCTACAAACACCGGCTTCGTAATGTGAAACTGTCTAAAGTAAAGCCAGAAGGATGTTGTTCAGTAGCTTCTGTGAGGCTTCGTAATGCTCCATCTCTTGTCTCCCTGTGTCTGTCTGTCTGTGTTACCCGATTTTACTCTGTGAGCTTTGTGGAATGGACGTGCTGGCCAGTCCCCCTGGGCCTGATCCTAGCTCGCTCATCGCCTCCAAGCTCTTGCAAGGCTGGACTCTGCTGGCCGACTCCTGCCCCGTCTGCCTCACTCCGCTCGTCCGCAATCGACAGAAACAAGTCTTCTGCGTCTCCTGCGCACAATGGCTCTTGACCGAGGACCAGCTCGCCCTCAAACTGCAAGCACAGCATGTTCACGACTCGCCCCCCGCCAGCCCGGCCAAGCCCCAAGCCTCTGCCACTGCCAATCATATGCGCGTGGCCAGCCAACGCGACGATGCCCCGAGCTCCGACGAGCGCAGCCCTAAGCGCCAGGCTAATTCCAACGAATTGCTTACTGGAGGTCTTCTCGTTACGCTAAACCTCCTTGTAAATTGTGACTGTTATGAGTCGCCGGGTGATTAGTGTTCTTGAGCAATCAGCTCCTAAACCCTAAACCCTAAAACCTTAAAACCTTAAGTCGTCTTGTAAATTCTGAAAATTCTGACTGCCAGAGTCGCTGGTCAATGTGTACTCTTGATCAATCAGCTCCTAATCCCTGAATCCTCTTGTAAATTGTGACTGTTAAATAGTCGCTGGGGGATGCGTGGTCTTTGATCAATCACTTTCTAAACCGTAATCATCTTGTGAATTGTGTCTGCCAGAGTCGGTGGGCAATGTGTACTCTTGATCAGTCAGTTCCTAAACGCTTAACACTAAATCGTCTTGTAAATTGTGACTGATAGAGTCGCCGGTCAATGTGTGCTCTTGATAAGCAGTTCCTGAACCCTAAATCATTTCATAAATTGTGCCTTTTCGAGTCGCTGGTCGATGTGTGCCCATGAACAATCAGGTTTTAAACCTTAAACCCTAAGTCCTAACTCTACATTGTCTTGTAAATTGTGACTGATAGAGTCGCCGGTTTATGTGTGCTCTTGATCAATCATTTTGGAGCACCGATTTTATTACTTGGGATCTGGCTAACTCGTTGCTTCCCCCATGTTCGTGAATGTTCATGTGCAGGAGTCTCTTTCAACATTTCTGAAGACACCAATATGACTGCGCCTCCTGCAGGGTCATCAGACCAATACCCTTCCGATCTGCCTAAGGTGCGATTCTGTCGCTGATTGTACCTTCATAAAAATTGGAAAGAATATGAGGCATGTTTCTCTGTGGATTTTGCTCCTCACCATTATTGATTGAAGCAAGTTCACAGTAGTGATGTCAAGGATTTGAGGTGCAGGTGCAATCAACTGTCAATCCATCTGATGTACTATCAAAAACTCTTTCTACACTATATCAGAAACTTGAGGTAAGACTGTTAGTACCTGATTTTGGCAGTATATTATTTGAATCTGAACTTTCCTGTATCTCTTTGGGCTATAACTTGCGTATTTGCATATCAATCTCTTGGCAATTGGCTTCTAATATATTGAGCTATGAAGGAAATTCGCCAAGTTATCGCTGCGTGTCACGATATTCGAGACCTTCACCAGGTTACTCCCTATTCCTTCAGTTGGTTCTGGCCTTCCCCTTTCCATTAATGCTGCAGTCTTGTTAATTAGACTTATTGTTGTGAAGCTATATATTGACATACAATTTTGAGAGAGGTTCCAGTCTAAATGGAGTGTTTAACCCGATCCTACTGTTTGAACGAAACAATGTGACATCAAGAAGCACGGTGCTCTGTGAAATATTGAACTTATTGTTTAAGCTGATTAAATACTCAAATGCAGTGCGACTTTCTTGCTTCTCGGATATCATTTAGTTAATCTTTTTTTTGAAATGCAGCTGCTCAGCACATTGGGAGAGTGCATGCAAGCTATTCAAAGAGCTCATAGTCTTGTAGCCTTGAGCTATTCAAAGGCATAACCAGGGATGATTCTTTTATAGGAGAAGATTATCATTTGGGCTTGAAAGCAATATTAGTTATGCCAGCATGAGCTAGGGCATTACAAATTCATAGAAGGATTTTTCCTTCACGATGTACATTTCTCTGAATGCCAAATATTTTAACGCCTTACTGCCTGGTGCTCTCTGATTTTTTATCCCCCTAGAAACTTCTAGGATTTTAGTGATGGACCCTGTTGAAGGAAATTACCTAGTCTAAAATATTGATGGATGTTTTGCAGATGTATCGCAAACAAATATTACTATGTTTTATAAAAAAACAAACCCAAAAGTAACAAGTTTTAAGTTCTTTTGTTAAAAAATTTACAATGGGGTGTATGGTACATAGAGATTTTTTTAGTACTTTGAACACATGTACCCTACATGTAAGGTAAATCAACCCATTGTGTGGTCAGATGACCCATAGTGAACACCTAGGAAGTACACCTATTATGGCTTTTTTCAGTTTGTAAGATTTTGGCTTCAATGCATGTTTTCATTGATAGTAATGGAGTGATTATTGATTGCATTAGGAACTTCCAATTTTTCAGTGTATATTCATTGTAAGAATTGACTTTTTAGACCCTCCATGTTAGAAAATACTATGATTGCTTTAAGTGCACAACATGAGCATGATGGATTCAGATTTTGTTTGTTTTAAGGTAGTCTACAGATTTTTTTGGGTCATGATGCATTGAACACTTCAAAAATTCATAGGAAATTCTTACTTTGTCAAAAAAACATAATTTCAATTGTTTTCACTTTTTCTTACACTTGTACTATTGTGGGAAAAAAATTGAAAAATTTCAGCAACCACATGGTCAAACTCCTAATTCTAACCACAATGGGTTGTTTTACTTTAGATCACTTTGTACATAAGGTAATTCATAATGAGGAATTTTCATATAGAGCTTCTGGAGTGTCTACATTTGCAGAAACTATATATTAGGGCATCTTCAATGTGCATGGTAATTAGTCCCATATATCAAGTGAATTTGATTGATTGATATGAAATTAGAGCTTGAGATTATTATTATTGGAAGCACTTAAAAATCAATTATAGTAGCCTCAAAATATCTAAAATCGGACTATGGACATGCAAAATAGATTTCACTAGAAGCAAGTTAAACAACAAATTTAGAGGCAACAATAAATCATGCCTAGAAAAAATAAAAATAAAAATGGTATGGCAAAAATAGATGTGGACTTCATGAGAGGGCTTGAAATAAAGAGAATTCTACTAAAACAAAGAAAGTTGCAAGGTCTATGAAGAAGAAAGTCAAACTCATCATGAAAAGTTGCTGAACCAATTAAAAAGAGTGTCAAATAATTTGAAATCACTCTTAAACTATGGAATATTTAATCCCAAATGTCTCTTTAAAACAATTCTAGCGACTTTTTAGTAGTGAACATGACTAGCATGTACAATAACATGAAATTTTACTATATTCATCACTTTCTAACTTTAACATGGTATACCAAAATATAATTACTATATATAAAAATTATATTTTTGGCAAATTTTCAAAATCATTCACTCCAAAATTGATTTGACAAAGGCCTAAAAATATATTTTCATGCTTGAACTTCTCCCAAATAATTTTTAAACATTTTTTTTCTAAATGCAAAATTCAAAAAAATTGAAGAACTAATATAATATAAAATAGAAGCATTTATTTCCAATAGAATAAGAAAGAGAATACATCTCCCAATACTACAAACTAAGATTGATTTTTTTTGGCAAAAAAGAAAATACAATTAGAAATAGTTTCAAAAGAAAAAGTGTTTTTTCTCAAGTTACCAAGAGAAAAATATAAATGATCAAAGTGAGATTCTAATGAGCACTTCAAACCATTTTCTTCGTTTATATACATGATTCATACATTTTGAAAATTCTAGATGTACATATTCTTAAGATTGGTATAAGGTGCAATGTTGGGAATGGATTCCTCCACCTTAACAAATCTAGGTTTTATCCAAAACCCTCATGCATTAAGAGGTTAAATTTGGATTAGTTCATTCAATATTCACATCAATACACTTAGACTATTGCAAATTTTGGTGAATTTGCTACAAGACATGTTAACCCTTAAACATTTGGAGGACATTAATTTTTTTAAGCAAATGATTCCATCCTTTAAGGGTTAAATCTTATGTGGTACTTCAAATTATTTTCCAACCACTACTAATCTAATAAAATCAAATGCTAAACTAATCCAAAACCAATAAAACCTAACCCGGTCCCTTGCTCACCTGTGTTTAAATGTTCAATGCATTTGGCCATCTCAAGGCATTATGATTTTCATGGAAACTAGGGTCACCAAGAGTTGGATCGTGATGTCAAGGGCACACAATCAGGATACCACTGCGCACACCTGGGCAAGTTTTTGGTTACAAGATTTTAGGCTCAGAATTGCTCTACCAAAATGGAAAGAAACAGGTGAAATCTTGCAGCATAAATGGAGTGTGTAGCTCCACCACCCAAAAATTTAATACTTCAGAGAAACTCCACATGGTTTTAGGCAACTTTCACTCCATAAAATCCATCATGCTTCTGATGCAGCTGGAATCTTACAGTTGCTTTGGAATCAACGGAATTCTCTAGGTGCTCAACATATCTGCCGTCTGTTTCCGTAATCGAGCACCATAAAAAACCCGAGGCAAATGGCTCGAAGGATCTCATGACCAGTTCCAAGATTCCAATGTACAGACATTCAATATGTTGGAGAAATTTGTTCAATATGAATTCTATACAGTGAAGATCTAACCACGAAAATTACCAAGAGAGAATGCATAGAGTCATCGCAAGAAATATAATTATGTTCCAATAACATCTATAGCAGGATCTGGTCAGCATTCTTCGATCATGAACTGCTAATTAACATTTCAAGAAAAATAAGCTTATGGTGCAGTAGTAAGTGTTCTGATAGCTCTACGATCTGATCTCTACAAAGCACATGCTGCGGAACCATCTTGATTGATGACTCCGAAGAGGCTTAAGAGAAAAGAAACATGAATGAATAATTATGTCGAATGTGATATCTATTTGATGATGAGCTTGTGCTTGGGATCCGGGGAGAACCTCACATACTTGTGGAAGAGTTGCCTTACACTTTCAATATACCGTTCATGAAAGTCCTCAATACTTTCCCCTTCTTTCGAAAATAAAGCGTCGCCGAAGACGAGTAGAAGCTCCCTGTGAATGCCAAGCAACATCACCATACATATCTCAGAGAGGACTCCAGATTTGCTTTAAATTTGTATTCCACGAAAAAATATTTCTCTAACTAGACCAACCGGAGAGAATAGGCACATTTGTGATTGCAGAATACACTTTCTGGAGAGTGGCAGAAAAGAACGTCTGGTGTAAAGTGGACAAGATAGCGAAGTGCTTACTTGCGATATGGCAAGGGCAAGTCGAACATTCCCCGCATGAAAGGGACCCCAATCTTGACATATTTGTTAAGCCATTGCCAGAAATCCAGTACCGCTCGAGGATCATGCTTGAATAACTGCAGAAATCACGCCCAGTAAGAGATAATGCTCTCCAAGGATTCTATGCCTCCATTGACACTAAAAAACAACCTTAAACAATTAAGCATATAAGGAAAGTGACCAAGGCATCGCTCATGAGAGACATAACCACTCCACACAATTTGTACCTGATTTTCGTTAAAGGCGTAAACAGGAACTACACCAGCTCCCTCGTCCATAGCTATTTGAAGAAATCCTCTCCTGCATGCCCAAACAGCTGATGTTAGAATGTGTCAATCATCCAATTCTTGAACACGAAGCACACCATTAGCAATCGGACAGAGTCGTCTTGTATTTCAACAGGAACTGATAAATGAGAATCCAGCCTCCCAAGCATTTATGGCTCATGATTTATGCTATCACCAATCACGGAAATAGATACTAACTTGCAAATACAGATAGGGTCGACAGGATAGAATGATTATGATTAAAGTACCTATTCTTGAGATATAACAAGTCCGCATCGTCTTGCGTGCCTAAACACACTTCTCTTACACCCCCAACTGCGATTGTTACCTGAACGTACAAAATCAAATAGAGTTTTAAGTTTCGCCAACATTAATTGTGGCTTCTCCTCTACCTCCTAGCAATTGAAGACACAAGTGGAATGGATGAAAAGCATCAGGGCGAGCTTGCAATTAAACAAGTTAACTCTAGATTTCGATCTCGACTAAAAAGTTGATAATTAACAAGAACCTTCGCACTTTCGCAGAACTGCGATAGAACAAACTAAGCTGATGTAGGGGATGCTTACATGGTCCTTGTTCCGTAGCTTGTCAACGATATTCTTCTTGGTGGCTGGCATGACTCCAATCATGTAAAACCAGTTTCTTCCAATTGGCACATGGAAGAATCCTCCTGCAGCAGTTTGGAACAAATCCCCTGCATTCGATGCTAAAAACTTAGTAAACTTTTAACGAACGTGCCCTTGTCACGAAATTACCATCAGCAAAGAATCAACCAGACGTCCAAACCTGCTATTGAACATCGACGGCGTATTGTCGATGGGATAGTCTCAGCTCGAGAAGTTTTCAAAGAAAACATACTGCGACAAAAAATCGAAACAATTTCAAGTCACGAGTTGTACCGTGGGTGAGCTTCAGAGGCGCTCTCCAAATCTCATGCAACTGTGAGAACAAGGCGTTGGAATAGAACATACGGCCGTGCGGATGGATAGCAAAGATATATCCCTTGTCTTCGGGTAGAGGCTCCGTGGGAACAATAATGAACTTCGCACTTGGTAGATAAGCAGCCAACTCTTCATACAAGACCCGAATCTTCCGCCGCACGTTCTTGGAGTAGTAAGGTGGAGCGAGGAGAAGCAAAAGCAAGAATCCTAAGTAGATCGTCAATTTTACATATGCGGATTGCTTGTACAGGTAAAAAGGATAATACGCCAGGGCAAGGTTAGGAAGAGCAGTGAACGGCAACATGTGGTAGAATACTACAATAAGAACAGTCCAAAGCGTCGTAGAATTCGGTTTCACAAAATAGTGAATCTGCGGGGATAATTCTTTTCGTTCTCCCAGCCTTATGTCGCCATTCCTAACGTTGTTCTGCTCTTCCTCCGACTCTCGTTTCAAAATTAGCGCATCACCGTCTAAGCTTCCCATGGCGAACTTCAAGAAACCTCCCCTGGCGCCGTCCCTCTGTCCTTCAAGAAATTGCCCTAACTCTGTGTTTATCAATCCAATCTCTATCTCCCTCAACTGCCTGAAGCTTTCAAGCGTGCGCTTCAATTCAAGAAACAGAAAGAAGCTCTTATCAATTCAATCGACAGCTTCGTTATGCGAAATGCGACTGAGACAATTGACGACGGCGCAATTCGTTTTCAATCACGACTGGAAGAACTTGCTCGGTTGGCGTCCATCTCCGCGCTTAGTAATTCCCGCCGAAGTTGACGCAACCAAGGACTGTCCACACGGTCTTTTCCACACGTTTCGAATCTTTTCAATTCTAAGTAATTTGTATGAATTCCGAATTCTGAAGTTCCAGCAGCAATCTAATGACGCAGATTGCAGTCAAAACCAACTGGAACTAAATTAAAAGCGAACGACTGACGACTGGTGTCAACGAAACCTTCACTTCGAGAATGACAACTGTCGTGGACATCCCTGGAAAGAGCGGCTGTCGAAACTTCGACGAGGACTGGTCCGAAACAAGTTTCTCATTTATGCGAAATATAAAATACTCCGTATATGCGAAACATGATAACAAGTGTTGGGAGCTTTCCCACGTGACTGATGGTACGTTTCACAAGGCGCACGTTGTGGTACACCGGCACTCTCGGACGGTGTGTCAATTGAATGGTTGATTGCATTTGCTCAGGGCAGGACCACACTAGACATAGAAGGACGAAGTAAAATGTAATTCTGTAGGATTGGGGACAAGAAACTATGCTTAAAAAAAGGCTTGAGGATGTTAACAATCTTTGAATGATTTCTCTTTAAACTCTTTAACAATGATGATGCCCCAAAGAGATCAATACAATAGTAAAGAACCAACTTTTCAAACTCCTTTACAGATGTTCTCCAATTCCAAGTAGCCAAGTTGTTTCATCTCAAGAACTATCTTCCTTGATAAGAGTGACTCTTCAAAAGACTTCATGATTTCAAATAATGAAGTAATATAAAAATCTTTCACGATCACAATGGCTGGAATTGTATATTTTAAACTCATAGCAAAATGAACCTTGTGTGAAAATTTCTAATATTCAATTCTCCATCAATTGTAGAAAAAAGTTTAAATTTTGATTCCATATTTGATTGATAAATATTGTTTACTGCAATGAACCAATGGTAGTCATAGGCTCCATCCTTACAAGGTTACCACAACCCACAACAAGACCAAACCACGCTCATTTACATTGGAGATTGCAGCAGATACGATCACCTAATCTATTTTTTTACTGTAATCTCCATCCCTGCCAATAGCACATCCGATAATGTCAACCTTGAATGACGAGAAATTCTAGATGTCTTCAACTCTGTCAGAGAGACCAAGAAAAGAGGAAAAACTTCTCCGGGAGGTTGAGGCCTTGCAGACAGCATTAAAACGCATTTAAAGTCCCGGCCAATTATCTGAGGTGGAGATGAAAAGCAACGATGCAACCTATCCAGAGTCCCTTGAAGAATTCTTTCAAGAAACTTCTGCTGGCTATAGCACCTTCTTCTGCGTTAATGTACATTTTCGGAAGAGGACACCAGTTTCGCAAGCAACTTCTCAGCAGCTCCTCTGTCAACCACGGGATCGCCATTGTGGTTGGAATATTGCACCCATAATGCATCCTTTGGAGTAGCCAAGGGAGGGAAAATTTGCACAAAAGTGGGAAATTCATCTCCTGGCGAAGGTAGACCTTGACTGTGACCATCTGCGAGATAAATACTCCTCAGTCTAGAGAAGAAATAACACAAAATGTACTGGCATAACCTTCATGAATACCTTAAACCCTTAAACGTCAAATCCAAACTTGGAACTGCAATACGAGGGGTCGTTATTTTACTTGAAGCTTCCTAACTGATTTCATTCAACTCGTATAGATAAATGGAAGCAACTTTTGGCCATTTGGGCACTTGGGGATTTTATATAAACATGATATGCACCCATTCAACAAAGAGATCTCAGTGACATAAAGACAGCGATCATGAAGGACATTGCATTAAGCTTCATGAATTTCAAAAAATGGAGAGACGTACCGTAAACAACATCTGCCACGACAAGCCAGACCAGATCCGAGTCTAGGTTTGAAAGAGCAACGAGTGTTTCCGCTGCTGCCGCTTGCAAGGCCTGCACTTTACACGCCAGAGCCACAACCCAAGCCACAATTGGCTTGTATGTAGTTTCAAGTGCAGGAGAGCTTTTCTGATGTCCTGCAATTATCTCTATGCACTTCAGCACTGCTTTCTGGACTTTCAATTTAGCTGCCAGTGGTATCGCCGTCTCCCGCAACTCATTCCCTTGATTTCTCAGCAGCAACAATTCTTTACTCGACTTGGGTCTTAACGCATCAGAAGGGCGGCTCATGATTAAGGAAGGCCCATCACGAAGAAGTTTAAGTAGAAGTGGTAGAGCATCCTTTGCTATACGGCGAGTGAAGAATTGACCACCACAAATGGCAATAAGACTTGCGATAACAGCCAGAACCCGCACAAGGACCTGAAAGAACAAGCAGTAGTTGAGGATCCTTGTGACTTCCAACATACCTTCAAAACATAACATCTTTTATATTCAGTTAGAGACAAACAAGTTCTCCACATTCAGTATATTGTATCTGCGATGGAGAAATAAATAAAGGAGCTTTACCGCAGGTTGGGTATGACGAAGGCAAGGCACTAGTTGTGGCCACACTTGATTCATACTTGGCAAAAGTATGTTGCTTCGATTACTTTCATCATGATAGGCGCCAAAAGGCTCTGCAGCACCTGGATCACCATTTGCAGAGGCCTTAAGAAATTCTTCAATTGCAATGCGTTGAGCTTGCAGGTGAGGAAATGTAGCATCCATATCTGCCAATCCCACGATTCCATCCTGGAAATAACCTAAAATCAGGATTTGTGGAACAAATGTCGACTCTTTGGACACATCCAAAGAACATGTTGATTATAATCGTAGCGATTGATCTAAGCAAGCACTGGCAAAATTCCCTTTCTTCAGGCCACCATAATGAAAATGCATCGTCATACTTTGACTCACCTCTATTGCATCCAGCACAAGAAGGCACGCCTGAGTATCTTGTGAAGCCAGTAGAGGTGCACATGCATAGAGACAGGCTGTTCCGACTGACGCCACTGATTTGTGCCGCCTGTCTCTTTCCTGAATTTCAGTGATCAATTGCTCGATGACCATTTGCCCCGCCTCAGAGTGCACATCCAGATTCCCCGCCAGAGTAACCCTACCTTGAGCTGCCATTCTCATGGCATCATTTACCATATTACCACCTTCGATTCGCGCTGCTTTGGCTATCTCACGAAGTGCCTGAAGATATCAGAATATTAAGTACATTACTCCATAGCGTTACTTAATGTTAGTTTGTGCCCAACAGGAACAATCACTTAGGGATCTACCCCTATGCGCTCCTTGAGATCTTACACCATAATTCAACAAATGACGTACTAAGTAATGAGTCCTTGCTCATTAGTGAAACCAGAAATCCTCGAGTATTACATGCACAAGCAAATATTTAAAAGATAACTCTAGCAAGAACCTGTAGAGAAAGATGTCATTGTTGACAACTACCGAAGGAAAGCTCTTCACGGACTTCACAGACACATCAAAGGCTTCAATCCTTACTTCTAAGGTTCTGTACAAAAAATAGGGCTTCAAGCATCTGAACAAGCGACGCCCAATTTTAAAATCAACACTAAAACTGAAGAAGTTACCCGTAGCAGGGGCACAGTAAACTGCGGGTGTCTGCTTCTTGCATGAACCTCGAGTTCCAAAACAATGCATTGCATCTGCAATCATTGAATTAAAAACACTATAGATTAATACATGTCAAGCAAACTGATATTGAAACACCAGAATGTAAAACTCAACTTACACACTTCAGACTGAGTGATCTAATGTCCACATCCTTCTACACTTTTAAATAGCTCAGACGACCTTTATTTTTCATCTTTCCTCAGAGGGTCTTACAGGTTCTTCAAGAAGGGGCAGCAGGTGTGAGGCAGCGCCAGTATGTCTAAGAATAGCTGCTAACAGAGATGGAGCCTGTGGATGCAATTCGAGATGCCGGAGCTGTCTACATAAAGAGTCCACCACATAGTCCGCATTCTGAACCACCAATTCTTTGACCTGCATTCGGATACTCTCCATATCAGAAATTCCGCGTAAGTCCATTCTGTAAGTAAAACAATGACACTAAATAAATGAATTACGTCTCACTTACCGATAGGTAGCCACTATGGTAACAAGTAGCCCTCAGGGCAAGATCTGCTGAAAAACTGACGTTGCCATTAGTTGAGGCAAGTTTTTCCAGTAATGGGTAGAGCACAAGTGCCAAGAAACCTTTATCCTCAAACGCTTTCCCGAGAGCTAAACCAAAGACGCCAATGCCTTCCACAAGAACCTGAAGTCAAAATATTTCATAAATAAGGCGAATCTCATCCGCAGCATTTGCTATTAATTTAATTCAGAAAAAAATACATTAAAGAAGCACAAAAGGAAAGAACAAGAACGGTAGTTACACACAACCTGCTGGAGCATAGCATTGTCTTGAAGAACATGCAAAAGTGGCATGTCAACCACGGCATAACCACGATCAGAAAATGACCCGGCATCAACTGGAAGGTCCCATAATTCAGGCATGAGATAATCATGCAGAATGCTGCCCATGCACTCACAGATGCGAGCCTCAACTTCAGTATCATTTTTATACTGCCACTTATCAAAACCACATGATTCTTTGGATGATCGAACTCCAAAAAGACTAGCCAATTCGTGAGTCCAGACCCCTGAGGCACCGTACACAAGTTCACTGAGGACGCAAGCTGATGCGGCAGATGCACGTTGTTGTTGACCAGAACCAAAGTCAAGGCTATTAGTAGATTGCTCCTGCTGCTGACTGAGTTCATCTGCAGTTTGTTGTAGAATTTCCAAGAGGATCTCGACCACTCGTATTAAGGCAGGATCCCCAGGTCTACCTACGAATACAACACATTCAACTTTTTAGGATACCTACGTATGGCACATGCACAAGGTGCAGGTATTTAGCACTGCAAATGTGGTCAATACCAATGAGATTTACCAGAGGTAGCCGCTCGACCCACAAGCCTGATAATGCTTGCAATCGCTTTGTAGACCCTTTGAGCAACTTGTGAGAGCCATGGCGGCATGCGAGGCAGCTGCTCTGCTGCAACCACCTCTTCTAGCTTTTGCTGTTTCTGCTTCTTGGAAGCTTCTGACTGGTCATTCTCTGTGCCTGTTCTGGGATCGGATACAACCAGGACGGCTTGAGATTTTGATGTAGTGCTCAAAGCACTTAGGTCGATGGGCCCAGCGAATGTAGAGGAAAAGCTCAAACATTGCAACATCACGTTGACAAACCTCTGACAAGCCTCCTGTAAACCTCACACATCGAATTATGCACCAGTTAAAACTTCAACAAAAGAATATGAGGCTTTGACAATATAGAGTTGACAGTGAAGAGCTAATACACTCGCTAGTGCCAGAACTATTGACATCAAGACGTGTACAGAATGAGATCATGTTGACCCATGGTTTGGGTATCTCACCAAAGATACAAGAAAGGTTGAGCACACAGCCTCCGGACCAACAAAATAAAGAGCAGCAGCTAAACGTCGTGCGTGAAGAACTGCTAGAGTTTCATTTCCTGTGAACACTGCTTGGGGAAGTCTCTCCAGCAATCTTGAATGACAAAATAAGATAACAAATCATGCTCATGAATACAACCAATTCACATTTTATAGAGGTTGAACTAAGTCCAGAAAACCAAATGATGGGATGATGGGGTGATCATTGCAAACCTTAAATATTCCTTCAGTTCATAGACAGTTGAAAAGGACAAACTTCAAAGTATGACTGAATAGCACCCAAGAATAGATGTAGCGCAAAGACAGTAGAAGACAATTGCAAGAAAGTATCCATTGAGCTAATGACAATGACTTCAGCAACCACCACCGAGCACATAAAAAGTTGGATAAACCATTACCACTGCGTTCCCAACAACTATATGCTACTCAAATTAGACACTATTCAACCTACAAAGTTCCACCCATGCAGAGAAAGCATACCTCTGCAGAAGGTTCAGGACAGCTTGTTTCTGCAGCTTTGACCTATGTATGCACCGAGACTGATGCACTTTTTCACCTCCATTACTACCATTGCTCTTCTTCAGAAACTCGTCAATAGACAGAAGAACCACAAGACTTGAGCTGGCTGCTGATGCAACGTATTGCCATTCATCACAAGCTAATGCCAACAAGCACTCCTGCAGCAGGCAGCGGTGTTCTTTCAGCAAAATCACGAAATTATCTTAATCCACTAATACCAGCAACACAAACGTACAGCTCTAAGTAGGCTGGCTGAAAAAATCCCAGTTTGAGATATCTAGTTGGGCGATCATGTTGTCATGATATGATTTCTGTCTTACTGCCGTCAAGTAACATAATGTTTCAAGAACTTGGAACCATATCCAATCTTCTTAAGAGAAAGATTCTATTTCTGCAGAAAATTTGGTTTTCTTACCAGGAACAGAGAAGTGCACCTCTCCAGTGTGCCACCACAGGAAAAGAGAAGCACAGCAGCAGATTCCACGACTGCCAACCTCACCGTCGCAGAAGGATGGGCACATAACTACAAGTTCAACACCCGACAAGCATCACCATTACCATTGGCTAAAGGTGTCTGTGAACATGTACATATACAAGCATCTCTTGACTGCAAGTTTTTAAATTAGACAACCAATAAGTAACAATGTTAGTTCCATTTACATGGAAGTCGTTAAGAAGGTAATTAAGGGCAGGCTAAGGGCAGCATACCAAGGGCAGGCTCTCAGATAGAATAGTCTCCAAACGCGCTACGATTGATTCTAACCATTTTCGATCACGCTCCAATCGAAGTGGAGCTCCCAGTGTTGGCGCCTTCTCCTTGGGTACTTCTTTGTGATGAGGGGCAGCACCAGCAACTGATAAGTCGCTTAAGTTGGAATCCCCAGGCACTTCTTCCTTCAAAGACTCCCCAGATTTTCTTGTATCCTCTTTGAGTAGCACAACTTGAAGATTCTCAAGTGCTGCCTCTACCTGATCAATAATATGGCCTGTTTCACTGGGTGCGGGGTCAATCTCCGATAAGCAGGAACGATTCCGAGAATCTGCTAATACCAATACAAGCAATTCTGCTAAACCTCTTAGACTTTCTTCTAAAGCTCCAGTGCTTCCTGCTGCCCCTACCGATTTGTAAGTCGCTGTTGTCACAGACCGCTTGCTTGTGACCATGGAGCTGCGTATTGCTTTTGTGAGGCCACTAACCACCCCAGGAAGGAAAAATGCCAAAGATTCTGCATTAGCAACCTGCAACAAAGACAATTCAGACTAAGAAATATTCCTTAACAGGACCCCACAGCAACTTTCAGGCGAGAAGAGCAACAACAAGGCACCTAAACGGTGTTATGATCACGAAGTCAAAAATTATCATGAGAGAATTGAGTTTAGGTGTTTGGACCCGTAGGTCTCTTAACTATACTAGAGATATCGTGTCCATCAGCATTAGTACCAACAATCGTTAAGTAACCCAGGATAGAAAAAATATATATAAATCGAAATAGTATCCTACCTAGCTAAAGGAATCTACGTTGTGGCAAGAACATTATTGCAAGCACCGAAATAGATTTGCAAGCACAGGCAATTGAGCAGAACATAAAAACGAGCACCTTCAAATTGTAATATGAAGGCATGCAGTAAACTTCGTAACACCGCGATTTAAGAATATGAGACGGGAGAATCAATATGAACCTGAGAAGTAGAGCATGAAGCACCTTTAAAAGAATAACACGGAGCGCTGATATAGCATCTTCTCGTAGCTTACCACTTCCAACACCTCCTAATGCCGCCTCTCTATCTGAGATCTAGAAAACAGTAGACCATTGAGACAACTATAATTGAATGTGGAGAAAAACATCAAAAACTTGCCAGTATACAAGAATATAACACACATTCACCAGGTCAATTGATGTGCAAGACAAACTTAATTTCGTAAATAAATCAAGAACAATTGAACTGAAACAAACCTGCAGAAGTAAAGATAACAGATGGCCTATTGCAGGGGCCATGTCCACCGATTGTAAATAACCTAACGCGCATACTTCTGGAGCTGCATAATCAACCGTATCCTCTTCGCCGGTCTCGTCTTCTACATCTCCGATGTAACCGTAACCTTCGTACAAGTCTCCAGGATCTTGCTTCAAGATGCTAAAGGGTGACGGAAGAATATATTTACAGCTGCAAGACAGGGATTTGCAACCTTGTAAAGCCTGGAAGACGGATCTTAAGCACATAACAATGCCATGTCGAAACTCCTCCGAGGCCTCTGCTGGAGACAGCATGGCAGCTCCCGTCAACTTGCGAATTAAAGTGATCATCTGGAGCAAGGAACAGACAGACTCATAAGAACTATGACAGACGATATACAAAGATGAGTGACTTTGTATCTAATTGAGGCCTTACTGTCCAATTCTGCCGATGGATAACAACAATACACTAGTCCAGAATGGCACAATCAACAAGAAGTAAGATTTGCACCTGAGGTACTGATTGGCAAGGACACTTTTCCAGGACTGCCGTCAAGCAAGCCACCGCCCTCTCAGCCACCTTGTCGCCCACATTCAACCGCTTGTGCCCTTCTTGTGCTCCATTATTCGCTCGGCATGCAACAGACGCATCCAAAAGTAGGACGATAGGAAACAAGAGATAGCTGGCACATACCAATAAAAATAACATCATCAATTAGACCGCCTTCATGGATTTCCTAAACCAGTAGAAACTCAAAATGACAAGGCAATCTCTCCGAAGAAGCAAGAAGATAATCTTTCCATTTGTTGATCCCATCCCCTTCTCAATTGTATGACTCAGCAATTATTAAATGCCGCCAATTCACCATTTAGAGAATTGAACACTCGCATTATATGAAACCCAACAAACGTTTTTATTTCTAAAAGCCAACAAGAAACCAAATAAGAAAAATACCAGAAGCAATATCCAAAATCAATATCCAAAGGGCCATTACTCACTCCAAACACGCTTGAAGACCAACAACGGGCTCCTTACTCACAAGCTCCTGCAAGGAGATCAAAAGTTGCGCACACTCATCCGGGCGCGTGGTGACGGTTTCCAGGAGCTTGGTGCAAAGCGGACGGAGCACAGCAAAGGTGCGCTTTGCAACCTGCTTGGCCATCTCCTCGAGGTCTTCCTCCGATGGTTCCTCCATGATGCCAGGCACTCAAAAACCCTAACAACCTAAACCCAACCTATCATGACAGCAATCGTCTCTTGCACCGCAACCAATCATGACTCTCTCGCAAATTTCGTGGAACGCTCTCTCGATCTTCTAACGGCGACTGCAAAGCCAACCCACGCAACACAACGAAACCCTAAGCATGAGTGATCAACAGGAATCACTGGGTCAGAGCTAGAAGCCAGCGAGCTCCACAAAACACAAAAAGAGAATAGAATTTGCAACGAAGGATCCTTGCTGCAATAGAGGGAAATGAAAAGTCTTCAGAGAACGACAAGATGGGCATTGCCAATCAATTCTTAAACCCTAATCATCACTTTCTTCGACATATTGAGAGCGAAAAATAGTACCTAAAACAGAGAAACTCCCTCTGTAGCTTCACAGCGAAGTTACAAATCCAATGCCACAAATACAAGACAAGATTTCCACCACGCCAGTCGCTTCGTGCCAGTTCGAAAATTCGATAAAACCTTCGCTAAAAATTCAACTATTTAGCATCCGTTGTCTGCTCGCCTGCGTGCGTTTCACAATCATCGGTGCGATCGCAACTCTAAAAGTTTCGGATCCACTTCCGAATTATCATACTGCCTGGGGCTTCAGAAAAGCAAACAGACAAACAAAACAGAAGGCATCAAGTTGCAATCTGAGAATGCCGCTGCAATACTTAAGCTGACTCTAAAAATTTCATCTGAAGTAGAAAAATTGAGTTGCTGTAACCCTTGGCCTAATTCTTGAATTTGATCCCAATGGATTGTAAATTGGATACATCAAGATAGGAAGTCCATTAAACACCCATTTAAGGGCTCCTCAAATGGATGCTTAAACTACTTGTGTTTTAGAAAAATGTGTTTTAGAAAAAATTTACATGAAAGCAAGGTGAAGTTAGATGAAAAGTGGATGATTTTTAATTTAATTAACAATTACATTATTTGGGATGGTATGAAAATTGGAATGATCACATTGTATTGATTTTATGTAGAATATTGTGAACTTTTGTATTAATCCCTATAGGACTAGTAGATGTACGCAAACATGTCTTATGAATAAAAAATCTTTGTTTTCTCATCCATCTAAATATTTATAGATTTTATGTTCATTCCTTTACATTTCTACAATATAGGTTTTTGCAACTTTCTTTTACAAATCTTTTATAGTTCAAGGTACATAGGTATGTTTGATTTCAAAAACTAACATTTTCAATTCAAAAAATAACCCTTCATAAACAACGTCAATAAATAAATAAATAAACTAAAAATCTTTAGAAATCACCATAATTAGAATTTAATATTTTCAACTCAAATGGAAAAAAAAACTCGTCAAAATCACTAATAAGGTAACCGACCTCTTTCCAACCACAACCTATTTTTGCTAGTTAGACTCTTTTGTTTCCAATTAGTTGTGATAACTCATGTGGTTAGGTGACAACTCATGCAACACAAATGTTGGAGAGGTGTACATCGAATGCATACAATGGACACAAGATGTACATTTGAAGCCACAATTATCACCCACTTTGAAGCATGGTTGATTTTGTAATCAGCCTATGGTTGGAAATGCGATGCCCTATATAACAAGAATGGGTTGAATGAAATCTTTATGAAAAAAAATTCATAATTATTTCATGTTGGAGGGGTAAATGGGAACAATTTTTGGAACCCTCTTCAAATCTATTTCCACCTATGGAGGGATTTCTCTCCTCACCAAATGCATACTGGAAATATGGTAAATTGTTTAAGTGGTTGAAATGAGGTTGGCTACGTTATTCAATCTATAGTCAATTTTAGAAAAAAATTCAAATTTTATATTTCAAAATTTATTGAAAAATCATTGGTTAGTATAGCAATTCATCTAACTATACACATATGATTTATAGATTATGTTTTACAACTTTTGTTTGAAGTCATTATTAAATTATTATTCTAAATTGAATTTTATGATACATCTCTACAATTTTGGATATCTTGAATAGCCTTTGTATCTTAAGAGGTTAATGTGCCTCACAAATTTGCAAAATTCTATAATCAATACAAGGTCTGTAGTAGTATTATAGTAAGATGCACTAATTGAATTTTCATAGCATGTTTTGCCATAGAAATTTCAACTATCATTTGCTACAGAAATTTATATAGCAAAAGATACTATGAAAAAAGATGCTATGAAAATAATTTAGTTGAGATAATAAAAAAATCTACTAAAATTAAAAATTCTTCTAAAAGTATAATTAGCAATGAAAATATTATTAAAGTAATCCATAAAACAACTTTATTTTCAAATCCTCAATATCAATAGCTTCAAGTAAAATTACCATCATCAAGATAAATTTAGCCATTCTAGAATTGACTAATAATAATCTATTGGTTGTGTCTATGGAAAATTTCCACTACAAAAAAATTGGTGGAAAAATAGAAGTGATGTGATTATTTTATATTAAAGAATAGAAGATTTTTTTCAAATTTTATTCATACACATTATAAATTTTATATTAACAACATTTAGTTAAGTTTTAGTCATTTAAATTATTCTTTGATTTGATCAGAGGTATTGAAATTAAAAAAATAATGGTATGTAATTGTATAGTGTATTCAAGGTTTTTGAATTTAGATGTTATTATCAAAATTTTCCTTTCTTTAGCATGCTTTGTCAAGGCCTCAATGATTTTTGATGTTTAGCTTGCTACTAATGGATTTTATTTTGGTCATCAAATTTTCAAATCCAAATTTCTTGTATCTATTTTATGTGAATTTTAATGCACTTTAAAATGAATTTTGTTTAACATGGGATTTGAAGTCCTTTCTTCTTTAAAGATTTTGAGGCTGAAAGGAAAAAATCAGACTACAAGGTATTTTGCATATATTTTGCAAATTTTAGGATAAATAATCAATAAAATCCATAGTTTTGGAAGGTTCAATTCTAATTCATTTGTAAGTTTTAAATTCCCAATCTCTCTAATTTGTACATTTTTGAATTCCAAATCTATTGTCATTTGGAAGATTGCAAGAGTCATAATCCTTGTAATTTATAGATTCTTAAAAATAAAAATCTTTCCAATTTCATAGATTTTAAAATTTCAAGAATTTCAAGAACAAATAGATTCTAGAAATCTTGAAACTTTATGATTATAACTCAACAAATACCCCAATGTTATACAATTTAACCCCTCGAAGGCCGAAAGTTCAAATTTTAAACAACGGATGCATACCAACATGTCTCGTAAGCACAAAAAATATTTTTTATCCATCTAAATGTTTATAGATTCTTGTGTCAAATTCTCTTACATTTGTATAGTAAAGATTTTTGGAACTTTCCTTAGCAAATGTTCTATACTTTAACGGGTGCAAGTACATTTGACTTGAAAAAAATATTTTTCAATTAAAAAATGACCCTTCAAAGACAACTTGAACTAATAAGTAAAATAAAAATCGTGAAAAATCTCCACTATTAATTAATACCCAGAAGATGTGTTTGCAACTTCTGGGTACATAGTTAGAACTTCACATTTTGAGCTTAAATTTTTTTTTGTAAAAATTACAAATATTCAATCCATAATTGATTTTAGAAGAACTTTTTCAATTTGAGGTTTCAAATTTTATTGAAAAATATTGGTTCATATAATAGTTGATCCAACCTTAAAGATATAATCTATAGGATTACAATTTCCAATTTTTGTTTAATCCCTCAATGCCCAAATTTTTTTTGACAATGGAGGTTTTCAATGAATTGTCCGACTTTGATATTTTTTTGCACATGAATATTCTTGAAATTTTTAGTGTTAACCATACAAAAGTAAAGACTAATTTGTCTAATATGCATAGAATTGATTGTGGAAAATTTTGCCCATTGAATTTTTAAATTATAACAATTTTGGATGATCAACTTTATAGGCAAAAAATGCAGCTTTTGCAATATGAAAACTATAAGAAGATGAATAATGCTTTCTTATACCCGTACTCACCCCCTAAAAAATTGTATTAAAATCTAAGGCAAATGTAGTATTTTTTAATTTAAAAATTTGAGAATTAAAAAACCCTCTCAAATTTGTACACATTTTCAAACAAAAGGAGTACATAGCCAAAATTTACAAAATTGGATCCTACAAAATTTTACAAAATTTGTATATGCATCAATTTTTGAAATTTAACAATTGATATTATTAGCATATTGTTTGAACCATCTTCAAAAAATTGGAATCATTCTAATAATTTTGTGTTCTTAATCACACCAAATTGAACCTTTCATTTTCTAAATTGCTAAAAATACAAATTTGAAAAAAGAATTCTTTAGAACCAATTTGTTTGTGCAAAATAAAGGCTAAAAATGCCTAATTTTTTTTTTCTATCCCTACTATTCTTTTAATTGAAAAAACATTATGTTAACTTTGCTCCCTTGTTCTATTAGACTACATTTCCTAAATAAATTTTTAAATACTTCTCACATTCAAATTGTAAAAATTGTAAAATGTAACAAGTATAAAAATTTATTACCCTATAAGATCCTAGTTTACAAAATATTGAGATTTTTTTCACCCTATTGAGGATTTGCCATTGAAAATTTCAAGAGGATACATTGTGTGTTATTGGTCCTTGAGGGTTTAAAAGTCATCATTCAACTATTATTTTAAGTTTTATTTTGTAATACATCTTCACAATTTTAGAACTTTGTACTACCCTCTAGTCTACTTAAGAGCTTAAATCTCATATGTATCTAACCTTGTAGTAAACATGACAATATACATCGGTCAATTGCATCTTTGAAAATCTACCAAAAGTTTAAGGTAGAAACATCATTGAAATGTAAGATGCGTCAATGTGTTGTGAAATCTGCCAATTGGGAATTTTCCATGGGAAATTTGAGGAGAATTCACGGAAGAGAAAATCAAACAAGATATTCTAAACCTTTTTGTGAATCACAATGGAAAAAAGCACATGTTTGCCCTATTTCAAGGGAAGCCAAAATAACTTTCTTGTATTTCTTATGACAATATTATTAAGTTTCACTCAAAACTCAAAAGTTCCCCCTCAAACCGAGCGTCAAACACCTAGCATATAACCACAACATATAAAGTTGAGCTTGAAATTCCTTATTCCCAAGAAATTTGTTCACTTTGTATGCTCTCATTTTGCAACTATGTATGAATGAAGTTTTTTAATTTTAATTTTTAGAGATGAACCAACATGTCTACTATTAGATGAGAAATGCACTTTCATCTTGGCCACCTATTCTTTTGAGGTTATCTGAATGCTAGTTTTTGACACCATAAACAGTTCACGGTTAATAATAAGGTATACCAAGCAAATCACCCATAATAGACACCAAAAGAATGACCCATTACAATCTTGCATCAAAACATCATAAATTTTTTCAAGAAATGAAATTTGGGCTACATTAGGTTGAGTTAGTAGCCACAATGAATGTCTCGAATGATGGTAATGGAATGATTAGTGACTTGCAATAGGAACTTCTATCTTTTGAGCATAAATTCATTAGATGAAGTAACTTTTTAAGTCTTCATGTTGTGGCTATGTTAGGAAATATTGTGACTACTTAAACCCTTTAACACTAAAGGAGGCTAAAAATGGCCTACAAAAAATTCTATATACAATATGCCTTGGGGTTTAATGCTATGTACGAGGCCCATCCCATTAAAAGCCGCCCATCCCAAGGAAAGAATGTCATTTTAATCCCTAATTGCCTAAGCAACTATATATAGTTGATTTGAAATTTAGGACTCATTTTGCAGTGGATAATTAAATTTTTTTGACCATTTACCAAAATTTACAAGCAGCTTTGAGAGTTAACTATTGGAAGCTTTCATTTTTCACTGAAAAAGGTAAATATTTTATTTTTGAGAGGACCTCAAAAGCATATATGTACCATTAGTGAAGTGTAAAGCTTGCCAATTTTACTTCATTTCCCAACTTTGAGCAAAGTTCATCAATTTCACTTGATTTGAGATCTAAGAGATTGTACTTACCTATTTGCTTTGAAAATTGTCACAATGGAAAGTGTAAGTGTTTTCATAATTTACACTATTGAAAATGGTCCCAGTGGAAAGTGTAAGTGTTTTCATAATTTTCACTATTGAAAATTTAAACTTGCATGTGTTGATTTGGAATTATTTGCAATTTCTACTAATAAAAAAAATTGCATTTCAACAATTGCAAGGTGGATTTGAAGCACCACTATAACATTAGAGTATGCCCTAAACAACATTTGTTTTTTCATATGCCCTTTGTTAACCCCTAAGTGCCTAAGCCTAAACCACATTCGGTTTTTCACATGCAAATTTAAGAATTTTGGAGCATCGAATATACAACTGGAAATGGAAGAATTTTCAATACCTTTCCAATGGTATATTCATACACCCTACAATTATTAAATTTTGAGACAAGAAAAGAAAATAATTCAACTACAATCATTTAGAGTATGTATATAACAATGGTAAAAAGAACCACAACTAGTTTCCATTGAGTCTTCTTTTACCAACTTTTATTATAATGCAAGTAAGGTAAAAGGTCCAATAAGCAACAATTTACCAAGTGAATCAAAATTAGGAATGATTTGTGCAATGGATGAACTTTCAATAAAAAGATAATGAAATCTACAATAAATATAAGAAGTTGCACAATTTTTGGAACACTTGACATTTAGTTGTAATTTTTGAAAGTGAAAGCTAGTAGGCCACTATGTTAGTTCATAGGTGGTACAATAATCATATGCCATAGTTTTTTTAATAGGCCATGATGTATCCCATAAGCAATCCCAATGTATTTAAGTGGCATGCAACATGGGCTCAAAAAGTCTCCTTCATTAATTGAAAATGGAACATTAAACAAAACATTCATCACTATAGTTCTACTAATTGAAAATGGAACATTTATGGCTTCTAATTTGTTTATAATGTTTCTTGTGTGCTACATTGCCCTTTCTCTTTTCATCCATCTCAACGTTGAATTTTGTCCTCCATAGTTTCCATTATGTTTGGACACCACATGGAGATAAGTATAGAACTTTTGTATATTAATTCTTCACTTTTGTATTAACCGTACTAGACTCTTTACATTTAGTTATGCCATATTACATTTGTGAATTTCCTAATTTCAAGGATGAACTTATACGGTGATATCCATATAATAACCTCTTGATTACATTTTTGGGAATTGTTTGATAGTGTTGTCAATATATTTCCTATTAAAGGAAGGGTGACAACATTGACCTCGTGTGTTGTTCCATAACACATAAAGTTGTTAATGTTGTCAATCAATTCCATTAAATTGACAACATTCCATGACCATTTTGACATTACGTTAAGCTGACAGATATGCAAATTAATATGCAATTTGCTTATCATTCACAACATTGTGCACAGCTAAGTTACAATTTCCACACCCATTTCCCATTCCGCTCTCTAAATCATATCATGTCCTTTTCTTGTTGGAATCCTGCGTCATTTTCACGAAATTGACGTTCGTTTTCACAAACCGAAATGCAGAGGAAAGCTCATGCAGAGGAAAGCTCATATATGTTCTACCCTAGAATGGGTTTTCTCAGAGGAAAGCTCATGTCAATATACTCATACTGACTGCAACGTCTGCAAGAAGCTATAAGCTTAACTATGCATCAAATAACAGCTGCAGGCACCAGCTGAGGAAGGAATGATGCTTAAAAGAGACCTAAACCAAACACTTGAGTCACACCAATTGCTGCAGCTTACTCTCATCTCACCCATTGTCTGTATCGATCGATTTGTTCCGTTGGAGATCTCCGAAGGGAGGGAGTATCTTCAGCACAAACGATACATTGTCGACAATTCGTGAAGAAAGCGATGCTCACAGATCCTGATCACATCCACATGCTGAATAGACAATACTTGATGTTTGTCACTGAAAATCTGCAGCAATACCTTCCAAAGTAACGTACCCACCGACTCTAGAATCATAAGCATGGAACCGGGCACGAACAACCATTCATATCCAAAATTGACAATTCCCCAAATGGGTAAATTTTTGGAGAATCCAATCTTAAAGATGGACGATCGCATATGCAAGCTGCCAACTGCGGTTACAAAGCCTTCTTCGACTAGTAAGTAGCCTTCGAATTCGTCCATTATAACAGAAAGTTCAAACTATGATCTCATTGCCTTTCATCCCCCCGGGTTCTGAAATACGCTGCACCCGATTCTGAGCAAGTTTAGGCCTCAGGATTCCAGAAGCCACTCAAGCTTCTGACCCTAAACACATATTTCCGAAACGAAGACTGAGCCTGGCACGAATCGGACCCGTAAACCCTATGGTGTGAGAATTCTATAATTTTTTCAAAAAGCAACACGCAAAAAGTGCACTTCCTCATTGAAGCATATAAGAATATATGTTCTCCGTCTTCTGCAAGTGTAACCCTAGAATGAAGTCCCCGTTCTCTGCTTCAAACGGCTTGTCTGGCGAGAGCAACATATACCTTATGTTAAACCATAACGTTTGCAGGCATGACTTCTTCAAACGGGTATAATAGCCCAGCGACTTGTTCAAGTTAGCATCAAGCCGGGTGCTCAGCACAGAGCGAACTATTCTTTCGCCTTTTACTAAAGAATACCGTGCGCTGGGTACACGTATCGGCATACCCTTTTTTTTGGACTGCCCCTCACGGGGCCCAACAAACAAACCAAATCCAAACCTACTAAATCCAGGTAAGTACCCCGGACCCCTCCCTCGGCCTTACCAGGGGTGCATGTAAAAAAAAATGCCCCGTATTTTGGGTATACTCTTGACCTCTGAACTAATTTGCAAAAATTAGTTTAATTCTCTGATTGCAAGAATGAATTAAAAAATTTGCAAAAAAAATTCATGTGCACTAATTTGCAAAAATTAGTTTAATTCTCTGATTGCAAGAATGAATTAAAAAATTTGCAAAAAAAATTCATGTGCAGAAAATAAATAATTCCAGGGTTTGCCCGCAGGGCCGAGCGAGGGGGTCAGTTCACCCTGGCCCCAGAAAGCTACTTCTCATACAGTTTACTTCCTTCATTTTACTAACTGTACAGGAGGAGGCCACGGTGAATTGACCCCCTCATTGCCCCTCTAGGGCAAACCCCTGGAATTTTTTATTTGCAAGGCTTATTTGTTTTTTGAAATTCTGAATTCATATTTGCAATCAGAGGCCCCAAATTACTCTCAAGGAATGCAAGAATTACCAAAAAATTGGCACAGCATAGGCTTTTTTTTCAAACCAAAGTTGACTGGGGCAATGAGGGGGCCAATTCTCCCTGCGCATTTCAGGAGGGATCGGCTTACTTTCTTCAATTCACTAATAGTGTATATTTCAGGAAGGGGTCGGTTTGCTTTCTTGAATCTAGTAATTGGGGTGGATTGACCAGGGATGCATGTAAAAAAATGCCCCCTATTTTGGGCCGTTGTAGGTTTTTTTGACATCTTTCAACTAATTTGGCGTCTTTTATTGCAAAAATGAATTAAAAATTTGCAAAAAAATTCATGTGCGGAAAATAAATAATTCCAAGGTTTGTCCTCAGGGCCGAGCAAGGGGGTCAATCCACCCCGCCCATTTCAGGAGGGGGTTGCTTTACTTTCTTCAATTTACTATTTGTGTACATTTGAGGAAGGGGTGGGCTTACTTTCTTCAATTTACTAACTGTGTACATTTTAGGAGGGGGTCGGTTCACTTTCTTCAATTTACTAATTGTGTATATTTCAGGAAGGGGTCAGTTTACTTTCTTCAATTTGCTAATTGTGTACATTTCAAGATGGGGGCGCTTTTAGAAACTACTGCGTTTCAACTTCAAATATTTGTAAATAATTCCACGAATGTCCAAAACATTAAGCAAAACAAAAGAAACGGCTTGGACTAAATGCCAATTTCAATTTTTTTCCTACCATAATTTACTATAAATTGTTTAAAGGAGTTTGGCTTTCTCCAAACTGTAATGAGCTTCTAAAGGATCGCTTTAACAACCTCCTACCTTACCAAGCATAACTTTGAACTTTTAGGAGGGGTTGTAGGATTGAAAAATAATAGTTTTTAGTCCCAAATAGTTCTTCCTACTAGAAATGAAATAACCTTAAAATTTTAGGAGAGGTAGCAGAATGGAAAAGTAACAGTTTAAAGTCCCAAACAGTTCTTACTACCAGAAATGAAATAACCTTAAAATTTTAGGAGGGGATGCAAGATGGGAAAATAAAAAAAATTAGGTCTTTTTTGGGGAGGGAGGTGTTTGAGTGCATTTTAACCTCTGAAGATGAAGGCCTTTTTCTATTAAAAAAAACCCATCCAAAACTGCCATTTCTACTGCAATAAATTTTTATTTTTATTTTCTTACATATCTAACCATAGGATCTTTACACTAGACAAGTATAAGAATGTGTAGCATAAATTTTGGAAATATTGGCCTTGTAAATTGCAAGATATATGCATTTGAAGTGAAAAAAATAAGTTTTTTTTGCACCTTTCATTTCTAAATATTTTGACTTTGAATCTTTTTCAACTTTAAATTTTTGCATTAGGAAAAATTTTGTGTCAAAAAATTGAGTCCAAAATAGAGGGAAAAAAAATTCCCAAAAAAACCAATTAGTTTTCATTATCTAAAAATTGTTTTGTAGAAGTAGGTTTGAAATAGAAGGCAAAACTAAATCTTTGGTAGTTCTATTAGATGGAAATTGAAACACACTATTCACATCAGTGAGATTGTTTTAGCAAACAAACTTAACCATGTCAAAAAAAATTTGTGAAAATTTGTGAAAATTCAATTTAAAAATGAATCATGTTAGTTATTTTTTTTGAAGATGCTCGAATTGCCCCCAAAGCAAGACTCTTCATACCTTTTTCATTAATAGTTAAAATGGAATGAATCAAGTCTTTCCATTTAGACAAAATTATTTTCTATAAGAAACAAAAATTTAAAATTTTCATTATGAGTTTTAGTGATTTTTTTTGTGTTTCCCAACAAACCCATTTTAGGCTTAAGGTGGCATAACTTTTGCACTTTGGCATCAATAGGAATAAAAATTATATTACCATAAAGCTAATGTGTTTTCCTATTTTTTTTTTAAATTCAAAAAATCAAGTCAAAAATTGAGATCGCAGGAATCTACCCAAATCTTATATGAACCTTGCATCGTCTTGCAAAGGGACACTTGGCAGATTTTTAGGGGTTCACTTATTAGTATTAAATATTCCCTCATTATTGTATTCACTTTTCATAAGAAGAAGGCCCTCAATCCATAGATCACTGTTTTAGTGTATTTTGATCACTTCTCACTCTTACACTCTTAATGTGAATTTTAGCCATAAATATGATGTTTTTGAATGTAAGTCAAACTAATGAAATCATTAGATGGGATTTTGGTAAAGTAGAAGGCTGCGAGTTCCCATGTGTTCCCAAATGATGGGAACTCTGTCACACATGATGCTGATGTGGTCGAGAGACGACAACATCAACAATTATCACTAGTAGAAAATCTGAAATTTCTGTCATTTTGGACGCGTTATTTTGGAAAAAATCTAACAGAAATCTGTTGTTTTGGACAGATTTTTGTTAGATTTTGTCCAAAACAACGCATCCAAAATGACAGAAATTTCAGATTTTCTACTAGTGTATTAAAATAAAATAAAACAAATATTTTTGTTTTTTATTTTAATATTTTTTATTTTTTTAATATTTTTTATTCTGGCAGCACAGGCTAGTTCCCAGCAATGAGAACCAGCTTGAAACGGCCCTCCCCAAGGTTGAATCCCATGTAATGGAAGTTTGTCAATTGTAGGGGATTTCTAGCATTATAGTGCCAAATTGGACCCTAAAAAATAATTTGGCTAAAAAATGGCAACAAACCATGCAATTTTTCACCATAAAATTTCAAATTCAAAGAACGCTCTTGAATGAAAACATAATTATGCACATGTCATTGGTGCTAATTTGATATAATTAATAGGAAAAACACACTTGAAAAGGCTTAGGCACTTAGGGGTTAACAAAAGAGTAGTTTAGAGACTTTTTAGGGCCAATTGGGTAGCACACTCCAAAAATTCATAATAAATTCATACTTTGTTAGAAAATAAGATTTCAACTACTCTCTCTACTTCTCACATTATTTTGTGTTTACATGGGAAAAACTTTTTAAAAATGCAACAATGTCAAGAAGGCAAACCAGTCATTCTCCCCATCAACAATTGATTTACCATGTAAAGTATATCACCTAATTTCAACAATGTTAGGCATTTTAGCATATGTCCTATTGAATAAGGGGGTCTCTGGTCAAAGAATAAAAAGAATTAATATTGCACTATTTTTTGCTAATTTTTCATTAAGTTTAGAATTAGTAAAAATTAAAGAAGTATAGATCATAATTTGGTTTGTTTTCGATGTACGTATTTCCAAGAAGTCCACAACTAAAAGGTGTTATTAAAAGGTGTCAATGTGTTATTTGTCATACAACAATGAAGTTGCTAAACTACCTCATATTTCCATCATTCACAAAAATAAGTTGACCTATAAGGTAGACAAGCCTATTACCACCTTAACCCCTAAATGATTTGGACTATGTTTTCACCAAAATTGATCTAAAACTGCCATTTCTAGGACAAGTATCAAATTGTAGAAAAAAAACATTTCTAGCCATATAATCTTGTAGTATGTCAATTTGAGAAGATGAGGAAAAAATTTCAGAAATTTTTGCCATGTAGATTACAAGATAATAGCGTTTGATGTGACAACGTTCCATTTGTAGCGAGTTGCCCTAAATCGCTATGTTGCAAAAAAATGCAATTTGGGCATTTAAGGGTTAATTTGCAATCTGAATATCTTGGGGCCAATTCCAAAAGAGGCACCTAAGTTATTTTTCAAAGGTATGCACTTGTTTCACAAATCAAATCCAAGTGAAATTATAATTTTAAGATGAAAATTGTAATTTCTATGAATTTATGAAATGGTTTGTCTTGAAATTACCAAACTACCCATAGTATGTAGTAATAAACATCCCATAAACAACTCATGATGGCCTTTTTATGTACCTAATGGCACTTAAGTACTCACCAATATATGATTGACAAGATTATACTCCTTGTAGACATTAATGCACTAATTTTGTTGTAAAATTGAATGGATTTGAATGTTTTTTTAGGTAAAATTAGGTCAATCTACCACATTGTGCATTCTACAAATACAACCATTGTTAGAAATAGATGTTGTATATATATATTTCTTTTTCTTTTTCTTTTTCTTTTTTTTTCTTTTTAGTTTCACTTGCTCTGCCATGTGCACTAAGGATGCTTGTATAGGATAATTCAACTAAGGTCAATGGACTTGAAAAGCGGACATGTCAACCCACACTTTAAGAGCATCGCCACCAGTTGCATGCCAAATGAGCACTGTACCCAAAAGTGGCGAGGGCTTTGGAGTCCCATGAGATGTGGTTGTGCCGTGATGACATAGTGATCCCCACCAACAACCCTCTAAAATTGGATTGAGTATAAGTTTTCAAGTGCCACCAAAGCACCGGACACTGTGGCTTATTTTTGGAGCTAAAAATTTTAAGATTGAGTTTTTTGTTGAACATTGCAATGGATCTATGGATTAAAAATAAAAACTTTATCTTGTACCCCACATGCACACATAGTAATGGATTAAAAATAAAACTTTTTATCTTGTACCCCATATGAACATATACTAATGGATTAAAAATAGAAGGTTTATCTTTTACATTAAAGGTATGTATAACACATACATGTACTTGTTAATATTTGTAGAACTTATAATTTTAAGTTTGAACACATACTAATGGATTAAAAATAAAACTTTTTATCTTGTACTCCATATGAACATATACTAATGGATTAAAAATAGAAGGTTTTATCTCTTACATTACCTAACATATACATATACTTGTTAATATTTATAGAACTTCTAATTTTAAGTTTGAATGAAATCTTATATAATGTTATGTTTTTATATAAAAAGTCTTTTATTATTTTTCCTGTCTCTCAAGAGTGTGATGTGTGCATTGGAAAGTTTTGGTTTCAAAGCGTCCGCACATTCTTGAGAGTACACATGGGAAAAAGTCTTGTTTGCATTGTAGTGCTCTTTGATGTGTCTCCAAAAATTCCCACTCTTCTATCCATTCCCTTACTTCGGATCCTGTGAAATGTGTAAAAAAGAGAAACAAAGTTGCTTCTCCTCTGCCTCACAAAAGTTCTTCCCTTCTTTTGCACGCCCCCCGCCCCCCTCCCCCCTCCATTGCTTCCACGTTGACATCCATTGAGGGAATAGTCTACGTTGACTAAGAATCTAAAATACCGTGAGTTGTAATACTACCCTCTACAAAGGCCCTCCCTTGCCGTGGAAATGTGAATGTGACGTGATGGATGCCAAAATTTATACCGTAACGTGTTGTTGGTGTGGAGACGTTTACCGTTAAAAAGGCACGCCAAAGATGGAGTACCGTTGCCGAGAACGTTAAATAGTACTGGTGGCGATGCTCTAACCCCTAAAGGACCATTGTCCCTTCGGGGGACAAATGCGTTTTTGGGCAGGTACCTACGGGCTGAAATTTTCTCCTAATTTTTTGAATTTTTTTTTCGAGGTAGAAAAGTTGATTGGCTTCGTAAGAATATAATTTTTTTCAAAATCGGTGCCCAGGAACAATAGTTATGACCAAATAAGCTCAAACGAGGGGACGGCGGGCAGCTCCGGCAGCCCAAAAAAAATGGACAAAAATTTGAATTTTATTTTTAATATTATTTTTTCTCATAGATTACATTTTTTTCTATCTGGAAAGATTTGATTCATTTCATTTGGATATGTTATGAGAAAGTTATGGACATTCTTGTTTTTTGGGCAGTTAGAGCATTTTCTAGAAAAAAATAACTTGTAGGATTCATTTCTGAATGCAATTTTTCAAATTTTTCAATTTTTTTTTTTTTGCATGGTCTGATTTACTTGCTAGAACAATCTCACCATTGGAATTAGTGCATTTTAATTCCATCTAAAATATATGAATATTTTAGATTTTCCTACTATCTCATACCTACTTCTACTTAACAATTTTTTTAAGAATGATAATTAAATTCTTGTTGAATTCTTTTTTTTAACCTAGACTCTCAACTCAATTCTTCACTACAAAGATTTAAAGCTCAAAGCTCTGTAGTGCAAAAAATTTAAGTTAAAAATGTTCAAAGTCAAAAAATCTAGTCCCGCAATGTGCTGAAAAACTTGTTTTTTCCACTTTAAACGCAGATATCTTGCAACCTAAGCGGTCAAAAATTCTGAAATTTTTTCCACACACTCTCTACTAGTTAGGTGTAAGATCTTACGGTTAGATATGAAAAAAAACAATGTTTCAATTTTTTTTACTCCTTGCTATAGGTATGGCAGTTTTGAGTGTTTTCTGGCAGAAAAAAGGCCTTGGTCCTTTAGGGGTTAACTAGGGTCTACTCATGCTTTAACATTTTGCCTTTGAAAAATCACTGAAAATTCAATTCTTGTAAGGATGTCTTCATTCTTTTTCCAAATGACTTCTCTCAAACTTTTCAATCTTTGAAAAATGTGGAAGCTCAAAAATAACTTCTCCAAAATACCTAGATAGAAAATTTGTATGGTAATGGGTAGTTCTACCTTAATGTGCATATAACCCTTAAACGTCGACATAGACATTTGGCGTCCAATGGATGACTTCTAGTAGGACAAAAATGCAACTATTCATCCTTAGAATTTTGTTGTAAAAGGGGGAGGTCCATAGTAGTTTGATTTCCAATGAGTACTTTTTCAATCTTTTAAGCCAATGATTCACACGGTAATGGAAAGGGATGATTTCCAAGGTCACCCATTTGTCCTTTAGTCAAGGATAAACAAAGTTACCCCCTCTCCCCTTCCAAGTCATCCACACCGCATTTCATTTCTTCAGTGGAAAGGTCCTTTTCTTTTTCTTTTTCTTTTTTTCCTTATTGTCCTGACAGAATGTTGCAGAACGGAGGTAACTGTGCACACCGTCACTGCATGCGCTACAAGTTACACATGGCCAATTCTTCCGTGCATACACAGGAACCAGGCATATCTACTCCAGGAGTACATTCAAGAAAATCGCATGTACCTCACGGAGACACTCCAGGGAAGGCGATCCTCAAACCCGTCCGCCATCCTCAGTACCCTATTTCCTTGAATGATAGCTAGGCCGGATGAGTACGTAGACTAGAGCCCGCCGAAAAAATAAAAGGCAGGAGTAGTTCGATCTTCGCCAGTGTTGCTTGTTTTGAACCAACAAGATTTATTGTTTAGTAGCAGCTTCTGGTGGCACCCATCATCGTGAGATCATGAGACACACCGTACGCGTCTCATTTGTTTATCGTAGTGCAGTGGATGTCTTTGAATGATTGTCGAGTACACGATGTTGGAACCGACTCACGGTGTTGACGATCGGTCTTCCGGAGGACGTTGTGTTGACGTTCTGAGTCGCCCTGCTGTAAGGATGCAAGGTGAGATTGGGGATGGACATCACCTTAGTTCTTTGTGAACTAGTATGTACGTTCTTCCTAGTCAAGAGTCCTGGCTTAGTTAGACCTCTCGTTTCAGTTTTGCTTTCTGTCTTTGCCAAATTAGTGCTCCGCTTTGTGATCTTCTGGTTGCATTCGGTCCTCTATGTTAGAATGGCAGGTTTAATTCAAAGCACCAGAGGTATGACGTACGTTCAAGTGCGCGGAGCTCTTGAAGCTAGGGCTGTTATCGATCTTGAAATGATTTCGTCATTTTAGCGAGTGTGACGATGTGTGTTGGTCTCAGCTCTTTCGATCATCATTCACTGAACAGTCAATTTTTTGCTTGAGTGACAGAACTCGACCGGTATAGATTGGTCGGAGGCGGTTGTGGTAAACCTATTTGGAAGTCATCAATATTGAGGCAGGGTGAGTGCCTTCCCTTTTTTTTTATGTAGACGGGGGTTATTACTTTAGTTTATGAAATTAACATCTTAGTCACTGCATGTCCCTGCTAAGCGCCGAGGAGCTGCAAATCTCGTCGAAATTTCTGGTCACTTGTGTCCTGAAATTTGGTTTATTTTGACGGATGCCACTCTTTCTTCTCTTTTTGTAGCAAGATCTTCTAGTTAGCTTTCACGAACTCACTATTATAGACGTATATCGTCAAGAGAAGACACTGTAAACCATTACAAGTTAGATCATTGGAATTGCCGTATCAACTTGAAAGATTCTTGATCTTGATTTAGGAAGTGCTGTCACTGTCAGTCGTGGCGCGCCATTACTGATAATGCCTGATATATTGATAGTCTGCCACTGCATCGGTAATCAAATATCGACTTTAATTTCTGTCATTGATAGCAAGTTTGCAGGTGAGTCGAGATATGGCATGTCTGGAGTTTAACTCAAACAGGATCGAAGGTTGTCTTGCACCGGATGATACAGGAGCAAATCGAGGAGTGCCGCCACGGTACGCAAGGTGCAAAGTCTCGAAATCAAATCTTTTTATCATCCTGCATCCGGCCGTAGGGAACTTGAGAAAGCATTCCGGCATTGACTTGCACCCGTCTGTAGGCAGCTTTAAGAGGGGACGTAGGGAGTGAAAATCTTTCGATATTGGAGGTGCTAGGAAAGTCGAAAACGTGATGGCAGGTCCTACACCCAGCAACAACACTGCAGGGGGCCATGCTCAACAGAAAACCCTAAGTACATAGATAAATCTGTAGATATAGCTTAATGGTTTTGCTCCCACCTATACATTTCCAATACTGTGACTTTCCAGTAAGTTACATTGTGGTATATTAGCTTATTATTACGGGATTACTATTGTATATTGTGGTGTAAATTATTGTCCACAGCTTGGGATGCAATGAATTCTTATCATTTGATGCAATGTAAAATTTAGTCTATATTCAAGCTAACATAAATTGCATTGAAACGAGCACAAAATCATGACAAAACCATTATAGTTCATGGTGGAATTTGCACTAGTATTACTTGGGGTTGGATTCAAAACATTATAGTTCATGGTGGAATTTGCACTAGTGTTACTTGGAGTTGGATTCAAAACATTATAATTTATGGTGGAATTTGCACTAGTGTTACTTGGGGTTGGATTCAAAACAAGTGAATGAAAATGCTTAGTAGATGTTTAAGTATGGGTCATGTCATCAAAGTAAGATCTTGAAAATACCAAGATGGAAAGAAAGAAAAATCTAGTATAACCTCTATTACTTTTAATTTTCTATTTGTAATTTCTTCATCTATCTGTAATTTAACCAAAAAGGAAAATAGACTCTTTCTATTATGCTCATAGTTGTATGTGAAAAAAAATTTACAATTTTAAAAGTTTCCGGAGTTAACAAGAGGCAATTCACTTAGTAGAATTAGTGTACTAAAATCTTACCAAAATCTTACTATTAGTTTACTATTACTTTAGACTTTGTAACTCTCCAAAGAGGCAATTCACTTAGTAGAATTAGTGTACTAAAATCTTACCAAAATCTTACTATTAGTTTACTATTACTTTAGACTTTGTAACTCTCCAAAGAGGCAATTCACTTAGTAGAATTAGTGTACTAAAATCTTACCAAAATCTTACTATTAGTTTACTATTACTTTAGACTTTGTAACTCTCCAAAGAGGCAATTCACTTAGTAGAATTAGTGTACTAAAATCTTACCAAAATCTTACTATTAGTTTACTATTACTTTAGACTTTGTAACTCTCCAAAGAGGCAATTCACTTAGTAGAATTAGTGTACTAAAATCTTACCAAAATCTTACTATTAGTTTACTATTACTTTAGACTTTGTAACTCTCCAATGAGAAATTGATCATTTATAAATTCTTCTAGCTCATTATTAGAGGTAGTGTTTCGGAAACTTTTTGAGTTTTACCAACTAATTTCCTTCAATATTCATATTGAATCAATTTTTGAAGAGTGTGGTTATTTTTTCTATTTTTTACTCTTTTTATGGATTTTTTCACTGGATTTTTGCTGATGTTTTCAAATTGTAATTGAATTTCTTCCCAATTCCACTGGCTAACTTTGAATTTGCCGATGTTTTCAAATTGTAATTGAATTTCTTCCCAATTCTACTAGCTAACTTTGAATTTGCCGATGTTTTCAAATTGTAATTGAATTTCTTCTCAATTCCACTAACTAACTTTGAATTTGCCGATGTTTTCAAATTGTAATTGAATTTCTTCCCAATTCCACAGGCTAACTTTGAATTTACTGATGTTTTCAAATTGTAATTGAATTTCTTTCCAATTCCACTGGCTAACTTTGAACTAGTTGCTAGTTTTTTTTTATCATTGATTGGAGGTAGAAATGAAGTTGGAGAGATTTGAGAATTCAATTTTTAAAGATATTATTATTATTGAATATGTGACGAATGTATTGTCCACTACTAAAATATTGACAAGATTTTGTCCAATATTTAAAGTCTACTTGTGATTTAACTCATTGCAAGTAGAGAAAGTTTGCAAAGCTTTTAATTGACATGTAGCATAGGTTCTAAATTAATGAAACTACTTATTATAGTTATTGTTATAATAATACATATAAATGAAACTTCCACCTCCAATTAAATATCTCTAATATTATATTTTCCATTGTTTATTGGAAAATGACAAGAGAATTTATTTGATGTTTAGAACTTTATTATTTTCTCCAAAGAATAAGTTTTTAACATTGGTTTTATATTTGATACTAACTCTATGCTTGTTTGCTCTTTAAAAAAAAATTGACTCTAAAATAGAAAGTTGGGGAAGAAAATGCTTTCTTCTACAGAGAATTGTTGTCTAAAGTTGACTAGTGATCAAGTAGTCAATAGTTACTAGTCACTACCACCAAATTTGACTAGTGATCAAGTAGTTACTATCATAAGTGTTCAAAGCACAAGATTGCCACATCACCACCAAGCCTATAATAATTTGTTGAAATTGAGATCTGACAGGTGTTGAAGGTAAAGAATCTCTCCAAGATTTAAAAAAAAATCTACCGTATGTGAAGGTTTGATTTTGCACCTAAGTGCCCAAATTGAATTTTCACGTTAGATTTACAGGGGGCCACGTCACTTTAGACCATTCACAAGATGACACACGTCCCATTTCAAAAAATGACTAAATTTCTACCGATTTTGACCTTTGTGTAGGGTAGTTTTCAAGGATCTACATTTATGGTCAATTTCGTTAAAATGGCGATATTCCGCATGCCATTTTAATGGAATATCTTCTACAAACACTAGTAGAAAGCCTTGTTTAATTGAATGTTCCTGCGTCAAAGTTGACTGATTTTTTTAAGCATCCAATGTAACATCTTCATGTGTTTATGTCAACAATGACATCCAATGTAGCATAAAGATGTTACATTGAATGTCATTGTTGACATAAACACATGAAGATGTTACATTGGATGCTTAAAAAAATCCATCAACTTTGACGCAAGAACATCCAATTAAACAAGGCTTTCTTCTAGTGAAATGGAGAATAAGTGTGCCATGATAGGGTCATACATGTGACAATTTTATGCCTAGCACATTCAAATCACTCCTAGGTCACGCATTTCCACTCCCCTTCAGTTGGACAATCTTTCCATTGTTTTCAATCTTTCAATGGTTTCATTTTGTGCCATTTTAATGGAATACTGCCATTTTAATGAAATTGACCATATATAGAATTTTTTTCCATTGATTTTTTTCCCATTAATTTATTTTTCTAAAAAAACCCAGTTTTTTGGAGTCCATGTTTAGAATTATTTTCCATCGCACTTGCCCTATAGTATATGACTTTGGGGTAAAATTGGCCTTGACTCATCATGAAACTTTCATGGAGTTTTGTATAATTCAACATGGGTCCAAAGTAAGGTAGGTGACTCTAAAATTGACTTGGCTCTAAAAGCGATTTCTAACACAGAGGTACATTTTACTTTCTTCAACGTACCAGCAATGTACATTTAAGGAGGGGGGCGCTTTTAGAAACCACTGAGTTTCAACTTCAAAATTTTGTAACTAATTCCATGAAGATCCAAAAAATATGAAACGACTTGTATTAGATGCCAATTCCATTTTTCTTCCTAAGAAAATTTATCGAAAATTGTTTCAAGAAGTTTAGCTTTCCTGGAAATGCAATCAGCTCTTAAAGGGTCGCTTAAGAACCTCCTACATACCTTAGAGACAGGTGGCGTATGATGGAAAGTAGCTACTTTTGTGTCTTCTTTCGAACGCCATTATAAATTTATTCACATGCATGAAGCGATTACACTACCCAGCTGGCAGTTTGCAATTGCGTGCATGCTCTCCTTGAAGTATGGAGGTCACATGGGTGGGGATTCCATTGAAACGATAACATGCTAAAGAAAAAGTAAAAGTAAAATTTCACAATCCAAGAATACTATAATATGATTTGCTGGAAAATTCTTAATTATAATTATATTTATTTTAAGACTGGGGTAGCATGAAACGTATTCACGAAAAAAATTAAATTATCAAACTCAACTAACGGTACTATATTTTCAAATTTAAATTGCAATGCTAAGAATTTTCTTTAAAAAAATATTAAATCAGCGGTTGGCATGCCAAATTTCAAAAGAAACTAGTAATTATGCCATGGTTGGTGTTACAGCCATTCGGATGTTATTTGTGATAGCCACAAAAGTGATTTCTAAGTAAAATAAAGTAAAAGTAATTTTTTAATTTTTTTAATTCATAAAAACTTAAAACTTCAATATCTTTTCTATTGTGATTTGGAACACCACAAAACAAAGTTTGTGCACCTTTCTACGTTGAGGGCTTTCCGATGGTACCAAGAACATGACTAGGGGATGTACAGTTCTGTAGATCTCACCATAACAAATTAAACAAATAAACAAAACAAACAACCTCACTTAAGGTATAGATTTAATTTCTTTCTAGCAAAAAGTCTCTTTGCACTAATGTATCAGGAAAATTGTCAACTATTGTAGGATGAAATAATTAAAATTTTCAAATTTCTACTTCAAAATCAAACTTTATATAAACTGACGATATATATATATATATATATATATATATATATATATATATATATATATATATATATATATATATATATATATATATATATGTAAATTTTGGAAGAAAAGAAAAGAAACTATACAAAGAGAGTAAACAAAAAAATCATAAGTTATAAATATTGGTTGTTTGGGCTCAAATTCCTCAGAGGACGATCATTCCTTGCAATAAATCAATGGCATGCTTTTGATGACAACACAAAGGACAAAGGTCAATGTTGTGCTCTATGGAATTTGGAAGCCAAAGCTAAAACTCCATCATTTGGTGCCGTGACCTTTTTACTTTGGAAGAAAATGCAAGAACCTATTATTTACCACCAAATGATAAAATTTGAATTCGTATTTAGAATTGAAGATCTCAAATTAGTGAGGAGAGGTCATAAAATGTAAAATTAACCTGTATTGTAAAAGACCTAATGACCATTCAACATACACAATAAATCTAGGGTAGTTGTGTACAAAGTCAATTTTAGTTGGATGTTTACAAAAACTTAACAAAAGGTGTGGACATATCCCCCCTTAGTGGGAATTCATATATTTTTTGCAATCAAGTAAACATATCAAAAGTTATGTTATTCTAAACTTTTGGAGCAACCTAGATAACTTTAAAAAACATTTACAAAACTCCTCTACTTCTAAAACTTGGAAAGTATGTAACGAACATGATATAATAGGATGCAACTCTTACAAATAATAACCATGTATAGTACAAAAATTTCACAATAGGAGATGTTAAAGTCTATTGATTTAGTCAAGCAAGGTTGGGATTTTTTTTAACTTCAAACATTTAAATCTTTCAATCTATGCAAACAAAAGTTTCTGAAAATTTTCCACACATTCTCAAGTTAGTTTAGTATAATATTATACTAAAATATTTTTTTAATCATTTTTTACTCACTACCCTAAAATGTGAAAGTTTTTGACAATGTTTCCTAAAAAGTACCTTAGCCCTTAACAAATTAATGACCCCAAATAGGAAGCAAGTTCTTACAATTATCCCCCATTCATCTCGATGTGGTGAAAGTGACCAGAAGAACTTATGAACTCTAGCCATGACCAAATCTGTGGGCTCTAATTTTGAAACTTTATCTTGAACATTGAGAACACACAAAATAAAATGGCACACTTTCTTAGCACTTTAAAGTGTAATAAATGTTACAGTTTTGGAAAAATATTTATGCTCGATATTGTTCCGATATTGTAAGTCTAGGATCATTACTGAATCTTTACAGTATCGAATAACAACAGTTCAAGCAATGCATGCAACACACGTGTATACAGACAAAAGCTCTAACCTCTGTCTTATTGCTGCCAACCTAAATAAAAATCTTCATGTACTTGCCAACACAATTGTTACACGTGTGTTCTATGGAGAGATACATTTAATAGAATATCGGTATGTGAAAAGGTTGACAATTCAACAAATCTCCTATTCAATTAAATGTAGCTCTCGAATCCTACAACAATTCTACAATTAAGGTAACTGAACCTAATTACAACTTGTTTTTATTACTAAATCTTGCATATTATTGTCAAAAATGTCCAACATTTATTAACCCCTTCAAGACATAGGCCTTTTTTCTATGAAAAAACACTCAAAATTGCCATTTTTACAATAGAAAGTAAAAAAAATTGGATTTTTTTTGCACATCTAACCATAGGATCTTATACTTAACTAGTATGAGAATGTGTGGAAAAAAAATTCAGAAATTTTGACCTCATAAATTGCAAGATATCTTCGTTTAAAGTGGAAAAAAAAATTTAAACACATTGCGGGATTAGAGTATTTGACTTTGAACCTTCTTAACCCTTAAATGTCGAAGAAGACATTTGGCGTCCGATGGATGACAGGGAATCCTTGTAGCAGGACAAAACTGCAACTATTCATCCTCTGAATTTAGTTGTGGAAAGGGGAGGTCTTCTACAATAGTTTGACTTCCAATGAGTGCTTTTGTTATTTCTTAAGCCAATGATTCACACGGTAATGAAAAGGGATGATTTCCAAGGTCACCTCTCTGTCCTTTAAGAGTTAAATTAATTTTTTTGCACTACAGAGTTTTGAGCTTTAAAACTTTATTGTGGGGAGTTGAGTTCAGAGTCTAGGAAAAAATAAAAATAAAAAAAAACTTAATTTTTATTCTTTAAAAAATTATTACATAGAAGTAGGTACGAGATGAAAGAAATATCTAAATTATTAAGATCTCTAAAATGGAATTAAAACTCACTAATCCCAATGGTGAGATTTTTTTAGGAAGTGAACTAAATCATGTGGAACTTTTCTTTTTTAAATTGTAAAAATTGCATTCAGAAATGAATCCTACAAGTTATTTTTTCAAAAAGATGCTTTAATTGCCCCCAAAACAAGGTTGTCCATAACTTTCTTATAACAAATCCAAATGGAATGAATCAAAGCTTTCCATCTAGACAAAAATATAATCTATAAAAAAATTTCAAAATTCAAATTCAAATTTCAGAAATTTGTTTTGTTGCCCCTTCTCCCTTGTTTTGAACTTATTGGAGCATAACTTTTGTTCCTAGCACTGATTGAAAAAAAATTATATTCCCATAAAGTTAATCGATTTTCCTATCTTCAAAAAAAGTTTCAAAATATCATGACAAAAATTTAGCGCGTAGGTATTTGCCTAAAATCCCATTTGTCCCCCAATTGGACAATGGTCCTTTAGAAGTTAAGTTGAATACAAACACATCCATTTTCAACAGTCAATGAAAATTCATAATTTATTCATACAGTATTCAAAAAATCATGCTAAGAGAATTTGAAATCTCCTTTTAACTTACAACAAGATCCAACAAAAACTTCAAACAAAAATCAAATACCTCAACTACACTAGATAAATTTAAGTGCAATTTCTTTACCAATACATGCACTTACTTCATATCGAAAGTAGTTGGTCAAATTGAAAACAAAAGCATTCATAAGGATTGCAAGACATACCTTTTGGTTTAAAAAATAATAATGAGTCAACTTCCAATTCAAGAGCAATATCAGCTAAATCCACAACTTAGAGATTCAATCCTCTCGAACGATTATCATGCACAATCAACACATTTGTCAAGACACTAGTCATTTTCAAAATCTCCAAGTACAAAATACACATACGAGTTAATATGACTAGTTCAGTTCTTCTAGTCTAAACCAATCAACAAAGAAGAAAGATCTTAGCATCTAAATCAATTGCAGACAAAGACAATTATTTGTGTCCAAGTGTCCAAATGTCCAAATAATCCTCTTAAAAACATCTTTATCTAAATTGGTAAATTTAGTGCATATAAATATGAACTCATATTGAAAAAAGACATACTTGAGTACTTACAAGCATCATTTGCATACACTCTTGACAATTCTAAGAAGCCAAATTGAAGATTTTTGCTAATTAAGTTTCTTATAAAAGGCAACTCTAGTGATTAATAGATAATGTTTCCAATTTTGTTTCCAAATCAATTTCCCAAAATGCCAATTCAAAATTGAAATGTCAACCAAATTTGTCAAGCAATATTTTAGAGAAAATCTACTTCAAGTAAGAATACCCAATTCAAACAACCCATCCGAACACATCAATGAAATATTGATTAGCACAAGGGAATTGATAGAGCAATTGTGGATAAGCAACATCTTTGGGCAAGAATTTTTCTTTTTTCAAATTAAAAAAATATTGGATTGTCTTTCAATATTTTTATTCAAAATTAAGATTGCCACAATCAAATAAAAATTATAAGAAAAATAGCACAAAAGTTTAGAATTGACCTAGTGTTGAAAAACTTACTATTTGGAGAAAGTATAGATGTTCTCATTACTAGATCTTATACACTTATTCACAAATCAATAGAAACCACAATTTTGACCAATAATTTTTTTGAAATGCTATAGATAGAAATTGTATTTTTGATGAATTTTTGAAGCTATATCTTCAAAATTCATTTGAAGAGAATCTAAAAATATTTTTATATTTTTATAATTTTGACCATACGGATACTTTCTAATTTTCATGCTTCACATTATCTTCTTTGATACAAACTTCAAAAAAGTTTCAAAACTTATATTTTATAACACATTTGTGTTTTGTCTAAACCCCTTGGGCTTTTAGGGGTTAAGAAATCTGAATTTTTCATATGTATCAAATACAAGCTACACATTAAAAAAGTCTGAAAATTTCACCACAGGGGCATATTACAGTGGAGAACATGATCATGGAAAAGACAATTCCTATGTCATCTTATCATTAGAAAATTAGTACACCAGGGTTACATGGTTACAGTCCCAAAGCTCAATTTGCAATCCAATATTCTATTATAGGAAATTTTCATTAGGGGTACAAACCAGACTGAGTAACCTTCATTTCATTAGTTGCTCACATTATAAGAAGATCAATTTTAGGGCTAAAATTCAGTTAAGTGTCAGGAGCTGGGCTTACCAGAAAAGCCTGTTTAGTGATTCAGCGAAAGTATCTTCTTTACGACAAAAATTCAATAACAAGGGAATTTCCACCACCATCAGCTGCAAACACACTCAAGAAACTCTAAAAACTCCATGCAGAATCGTTTGAAATCATCCAAATCTGGGGTTTAAGGGTTATGCTTACCGCAAGAACAAAACGGCAGAATTGATAGAAGATGCTTGTCCATCTATACTCTCGTTGCTATAGCCAGAGGATTATGCTTGTTAGACAGAACATGCCAAAGCCCCAACCAAACCCTAAACCCTAAACCTGCAGGTACCAACACATTCAATCGATCGGTGAAAGAGACTCCCACAAACGATCCGCTACATACGCAAAAAATAATACAAAATAAACCAGATTTATATTTCACAACAACAGGCTCTGGAATTTGTTCACATTGGTGAGCACAAGGAGAAACATCCTTCCCCACCAAGCTTCGATCAAGAATTTGAGTACTTGCTCAGCAAGGTTCAGGGTTTTGCCTAGTGCACTAGCTGGACAAAAGGCAATAGATCATACAACACAAGTTCAGAACTAAATTATCAAGTATCAATATTTTCTACAGAATCAAGAGCACGGTCAATTGCGGGTCTGAGGGTACCTCATCTGAACAATCGAAGGGTCTCAGGGTCTAAGGGTCTTCCTGCCGTAACAGCAATCTTCGAATTGCAAGAAACCCAATGCTGAAATTGTGCGTAACTATGTGAAAGTTGGAAAGCAAATTTAAAGCTCAGAAAAACTCAGAAAAGCTCCTTCATCAGTAGGGTTGGATGCAGCTGCCATTAATTTCAGCCCAAACCTCTCTCGTCATGGGAATCACGCAGCAACAAATCTTGACAAGATTTGAAGTAGGGTAATGCAAAACCAGACGCTGGAAGAAGACGGAAATGAGACTGGACCAGGTGCTCCTGGACAATAGCGAGCCTGATCTCAATTGGTTTTGGGGACCCAGTTCCAAAATTTTGCCTACGGGAAAAAAATGAATTTATCATTCACTGTGGATGTATGATAAAATTTGTGAGGTTGACAATACAAAATAAATCAATTACAAAAGAAGGTGTGAATTTTATATGCATTTGCCAAGGTGAAAATTTTGAAGTTTTCACTCTGGGTTCACCAAGACTAGGTAAATTCTAAGCCCTAGCTTTGTTTCACGATGAGCTAATCATAAGGTCGCTATTACTTGGTACTTGAGAGTTGGGCCAATGGAGAGGTGTGTCCAAATCCAACACTTTTTCTTGTCTTGCAAATCTCCTACTATCAAGTTTCTTATTTTATTTAATGAGGCCATCAGCAACTTAAGCAAAATTCAACCCAATTTGTTTTTGTAATTTTTTGACATTTGGGTAATATTTTGTGAACTTTCAAAATTGAAAGTCTACATATCATGCTACTCAATCCTCCATAAACTTTAGTGGGTGCCTCAAAGAACTCTTCCACTCCCATTATTTGCACTTGAAAGGTTTTGGGTGATTGAAGAGGGCATTTAAGGTGCCATGTCAAATTTTGATATTTAAAAATAAATAAAAAATTATTTAGCCTCGTTTGACTATGCACCCAAAAGAGGCACTCATTCATCTGCTTTGCCATTAGTTGCCCCCCCCTCTGTCAAAAATGAATAGGTCGTTGATTTAAAAAAAAAATGCTTCCCCCTCAAAAATGAATAGGCCGTTGATTTCTCAAAATTTCCTAAGCCATTGATCTTTGAGATTGAATCTAAGCCATCCATCCAAATATGAATACGGATACAAAATCAGAATATGGATATGGATACAGTACCAAAATATGGATACAGATATTTGATATTGGAATATTGTACAATATGGATACGGGATACAATATATGGATACGGGATACGGGATTTTCATTGTCCCATATTGTTTGTCATGTTAACCTCATTCAAAAATTTACAAGTAGGGGGAGGGGGGGATGAAAAATTAAGAAATTAATTTTAATTAAATTTCTTTTTTAAATCTAGAGGGGATTTTAAAATTAATTAATTAAATATTTGAGTGCATAGTGACAGAAGTGTCACTATGCACCCAAAAGTGGCTGTAATAGCCACAATACATAGTTCTAGTCTAGAGTCAAACAACCTTATAGAAGTCCCAAATGTTCTCTAATGCCATAATGGCAAAATTAACCTCTCCAAATTCAACCTAAAAATTTAGACCTTTTGAAAATGAGATGGTAGAGTTTGATTTGGGTATCAAATATAGAGTATTTAGATAGGCTTTGGTTGGAAATATTTCTAAAAAAGATGCTTACTCTTGGAAGAATTATTTTTTCTAAAAAAATCTCTTAAAAAAAACCTTGTTAGTAGAATGTTTATATGTTTAGCATTTGCAGAAACTTATTTAATGGAAAAATTAAATTTGGCAAGGAAGTGCTAAAGATTCTATTTGAGTATAGAATGTCTAATGGCCCTATTTGCATATACTTGAATTGGAATTATGGTGGAGTTCCAAAAACTCAACTCATGCATATATGTCGATATAAAGTAAATTGAGTTTTTCACAAGCCATTGTTGGATTTGAAACCTCAATTCAAAAAAAGAATGAATGATAAATTGAGCATTACACTCTATGATCGCACTCATTGCATGCAATATGAAAAGTGTCATTCAAATCAACTTGTAGTAAGATCAATTAATGCATGCATGCTATCTATAATGAACTCAACTTGATTAGAATAGACTTTGGTTGAGTTTGGATTTCAACTCCAATAGAACTTCTCTAAAGTAATAGCCCTGGAATTGGGCTCAAGTCCCATGTTCAAGAATCTCAAAGAACTTCTCTAATGTGTATATTGGGGATTGAACTAGTGTAGGACCATGCGATCAATACTCCATCACTTTAGAAAGGTCATTACTTTAGGGAAGTTCACTTTAGAGAAGTTCTATTGTACAAGGATTGTCAAAATCCATATCAATGAGTGGGTTGTATAGGCCCATTTAAAAACTCAATTATCTACACAAGGAGGGTCAATATTACTATGAAAACTAGTAGTTTATTCATACATTGTTCAAAATATACATGCATATAGATAATTCAATTGCCAACAAGATTCAACAAATATGACAATAGTTTATTAATAGGAGGTATATTCAAATGCTTATTGGACGATTATAGCTATGGTTGTTTTATATCCTTTGATTTGGCTTAATCACAAGAATAATTAAATACAATAACAATTCATGAAATTGATGCATAGTTTTGAAGCCAGTGGTTGAAAAGGTGATCAGAATCCTTAATGGTTAGCCAAGGTTTGAGGCAATAGTGTCACTAAAGTAGGTGACTCAAAAAGCGACACTTTAAAGGCTGTTGGGCCTTTTTGATGGGTTTCAAATGCCCAAAAATATTTTCCCTTATTTTTCACTTGAAGAAGAATTGATGCGAAATCTAAAACAAGTGGTTTCATATTTTCTGGAGCATTTATGAATTACTTATGAGTTTCCAAAGAACTTTGCAATGGGCACCTATTTTTTATCCTAGGCCTTGCAAAACCCACGCATGCACAGTCTGAAAAAAGATATGACTTGACTCAAAATAAGCACTGCTGCATTCAAAAAGTATTACTCAAGGATCTTAAATGCAACCTTTACTAAATTTAAATGGACCCTGCATTCTTATAACATTTGTAAGAAGGCAATTCGGCAATTGGGCATTTGTAAGAAAAATTAAGTGGACATCCTCTGGCTTTGAAATGGACCCTCGTTGATTCTTATTCCAACCATTGGTGAAGTATGAAGCAATATATGACAAGTCTCAATTATGCTCACATTATTGGCAATCCATTTTAGAACCATTGAGTGTCCATTTCACAACTCCCTACAAAGTTGTTTGAAGAAGAAGGTCGCTTTTTGAGCCACCTACCTTACCTCAATAGATAGTCCAAAGAAAGCTACAATCCATAGTTGTTATCTTCTTTCTTACCCTTTATTAAATATCCTAATTTTTTTTATACTAGATCTTTTACTAGACCAACATTGCAATCTTGGATGATTTTTGAATTTAAACATGTTAAATATTTGCAAAAAAGTTGTTTTCTTCTTTCATTCAATCAATTTCATAAAGGTAATTTTTGTCAAATATTCTATTGCTAAAAGAATAAAAGAAATAAAAATAATAAAAGTATTCAATTTAAATAGTAGTACTTCAAAAAATACTCCCAATAACATTTTTAAGTCAATAAATGGCTTCTCAAAATGTCATCCATAAGTGAGGAAGATTAGAATTTTTAAAATCATCATGCATAGAAGTCTAAATTTCAAACAAATAAATTATTGCAAAAATTACTCCATCTATAATTGAGTTTATTTAGAAGGAAAATTTTCCAAGCATAAAAATGCATGCAAAACAAAGCTTCTTTTGTGAATTTATATACCATATGAAATTAACAAAATTTTAGAGTTATTTTTCAAAATAGTAACAAATTTATTAAATATTCATCTCCACCTTTCTATTGTAACTTCAAATTCTTTAGATTAGGTGCTTAATAGTATCCTTGATGCAAACGTGATAAAATAGTCAATACTTCCTACCAAATTATTATTTTTAAATAATATTTAATTGACAAGCATTTAAAATCAAGCATGAATCATATGATCTATGAATTTTAGCTATATTAGATCATTACTCCTAAAGTTTTTTTTATAGAAATATGATTTAACAAGAAAATGTAATAGGAAAAAGTGCAAGTATTTCTTGCAACACATGACTATGCTAAGGAGACTAGTTCGTGGCCATGTCTAGGATCATGTTGAATTTATTTGCTCAGTAATGCATCTTGTTACATAGGTATAAACCTTCTGGAAGAATAAAATTGCAAATTTTCAAAAATTCATAATTTTGGGTGATCATTTTAGAAGTCAAAACCAAAATTTTCACATCATTCTTGATTTTAAATGTTAATCCCTAAGCGCTCAAGCGACCATTTTGGGATTGATACCTGACTTTGGGCAAAATTTTCGAGTAGAAAAAAACTTCTTTTCAAATTTTTTTCAAATATTGGATTGTTTTTCCATTAGGAAAAGTTTCAGGCCTGCAAAAGGCTGCCAGTTTTTTATTTTCGGCAGTCCCACAGTGCAAGTACAAAAAATTAAAGAAATATATATATTTTTTTATTTTTTATTTTTTATTTTTTAATATTAAAAAAATATTAAAAAATATTGAAAAATTGTAGCTAGTCTAACATGGCACTGACATGGCACCAGTAGTGCCCTGTCAGATCCAGTAGTTGCACCGGGGGGGGGAACTCACAGCCTTTTATAGGCCTGAAATTTTTTGTAATGCAATATTCTTATTCAAAACTAAAATTGCTACGGTGAAACAAAAATTATAAGAGAAATAGCACAAAGACTTTATAGTGTTGAAGAATTTATTATTTTAGAAAAGTATTGATGTTCTCATTACTAGATCTTACGCATTTTTTTACAAATTAATCAATAAAAATCACAATTTTGACCAATAAAAAAAATTCAAATGCTAAAAATAGAAATTTTGTTTTCAGTGAATTTTTCAAGTTATATCTTCAAAATTCATTTGAAGAGAATCTAAAAATATTTTTGTAATTTTGACCATATGGATACTTTCTAGTTTTCATGTTTCAAATTATTTATCTTCTTCATTAGAAGAAAATTCGGGTCTCTGGATGGCCGGTACTTTGGGCTTGAAAAATAATTTTTTGCTTTTTAGAAAATGGTCAATTCCAACATCATGGGTACTTGGCGCTTGTTGCCATCAAACCTGCACGCCAATGAGCTGTGGACGGTACAGGTCGAGTTGTCACTGAAGCACTCAAGTGGCGCCTTGTTGTCAACAGCCGTGCACCAGGACTCTGTACAAACATTTGCCATGTTGGCAACTCAACACTTGGGGCAATGAGTTTGGCACATAGATTAATATAGTTCGGTGACTATTTTAATGTTGACTGCGAGTACCAAATTGTGGATTATAATCTTTTAATCCACGATTTGGAATTCTGATTTGGAAGCCACTATTTCCAATTAGTGTACTCAACATGTACAATCCAGTTGACGAGCGTGTGAATTGGGGGATGTGGGGAATGTCAACGTGGAGATGCTCGCAAGTTCTCAATTGTTGGAATTGCTTCCCGCCAAATGAGCTGGCCTCATTGCCGTTGCCAACAGGCTCATTGGCATCCCTCAACTGGTTTTGGGGTGGCTTTGGCACACGATTTGAGAGATTTCGGTTTAGGATGGCACTTCAGGACATTACCAATGTTGGAAAGGGTAGTTCGTATACAGCAGCTGTTATATTGGATAGTAAATTCGCCCCTATTGTGAGGAAAGGGGTTCGAATTGATCAGCAAGCCTCAAAAGCAGAGTTTCCAGCGTTGAGAGATTCTGGAGCCACCAACATTGATTTATGGTTGGATGGCAATTTGTACCCAACAGATCCTGTCACAGGGAAGCCACCACCGTTTCAAACAATCAAGAGTTGCTTAGAATTTGTGTGTCACGGTGACTCTGGACTCCTAGGATATTCTAGAAACCTTGTTAGCACCTGTGACTCAATAAAAGGCTTGGAAAGGCAATTACAGGAGACACAAGCTGATGCAATTCGGAAGAGGGAAGCCTTGCAAAATTCCATTGCGTTACTAACGCAGGATCTGGACGTTGCCAACAGTAGCTGGGCACAACGTTCAGAGGAACTTGTTGCAAAAAGTAAAGAGGAGATTGACACTTTGAAGAGCGGTTTAGACTTCTTTAGGGCTCGATGTGTAGCAGTCGAAGAAGAGTTGCACAGGAATGAGGACCAACACAACAACAACTTGCAGTTGGCGAACGAACAAGGACGACAAGGTGCGCATCAGAAGGTCTTGCAGTTGGAGCATGAACTCATGGAAGCAAGAAAGTCCATAGTGAAATTCCAAAGGAAAATGGAAAGAATGGTCAGGACTCCAGCAGGACCACAACTAAGACCATCGAAGGGCCTCGTTGAATTAGCGAAGAGTGGTGGCGCGTCGAGGGCTCGTATAGCCAAAATTCGAAGTTTGTTGCAACCGCAGGTAGTTCAAGCTATACACGCTGGCAACAGGACGTCTAACAGAAGGAAACGTCTGTGTGGCGACAAGGATACCCAAGATGAGACCGGGCAGGCGATTGGACTATTGATGTCAAAGGGAGAGACGCTGGCGTTGATATCAAGTTCGCAACATAGTCATGCTGCAACCAGCATGACGAACCACTACCTTGAGAAAATTGGGACGGAGTTGGGAACAGAAGCAATACTAGTAGCGTGCGATATGACTAGAGTGTCACAGAAAGGATATGGTGAGATCTACAAGACGATCAAAGGGCGAGTGCAGCTCGTTGACAAACGCTTGAAGCCAACATTCTTGCCAAACCCGCACAAGGTTTGAAGTTATTATTCCCATTCCATGAATTTTGGCTATGCATTGTTAGAAACGAGTTGGGCTTACATTCAAAGTAGAGCGTATTGCTATGCCTTGTTGGAAACGATGGAAAATTTCAATATAGGACATACTGGAGGGTTCTTGCATTAGCCTAGTCGATCGGAGCATTGGAAAACAGAATTATAGCAGGGGCCCCATAAACGCTGCTAGAGGGAGGGTGGTAACGTGTTTGCAGTCGCAAAACCTGGTTTAGGGTTCAGGGTTCTGGGCGATTTACATAACTTCAATAAGGAAAATCTTGTTTCCAACGGCATGTTAGTGGTGGGTTTAGGCTTACGTGGTGTTCTCACAATATGGACTATGTTGAACAGGTCAGTTTGTTGCGAACAGAACTCAATTCAAAGTTGACGGATCTTGTTGGCAACTATTACCATATTGACAGTACGCTGGAGTTGGTGGTGCAACCTTCAGTTACCACTGGAAAAGGAAGAAAGAAGAAATCAGACATATCAAGGGTGGTTCTAACGCCCAAGAATTCTTTGTTTGTTGACATCGAAGTGGTGCAGAGGACTATGGTGAAGCTATACCAATTCACGACCGAAGGTGAATATCCTTCTTTTCAAAACATTCCTGTTCAAACGGTACTTGTTTCCAACGTGATTTCTTATTGACTTCTGTACATCAAGCGGTGTAGGGTGCTCTGACGTTGGAAACTGAACCTGCATGTCCAGAAGTTGGAAACAAGCCTTTAATTTTCGTCTTGAAGATGGACGAAGCAGAGATTGTACATGGGAGAAAATTCGAAAGGGTGAGTTTGACGCTCATGAATCGTGCATTAGACACCAGCATACAAAAAACAGATGATAGATATTTTTCAGTCCAATCGGAAACCGAAATCTGGCCTATCGCATGCTTTGAGGTGGCCAAGGAGTCGTATGAAGTTCTCCACTGGGTGTTCCAACAAACTCAGTTCCCTACACTCATCAAAGCGCAAGATGAGGGTCAACTGTTAAGAGTTGAGGGTGTTGGAGACTTCAAAGTAGAGTGGCATTTGTCAGCTGACATGAAGACAATTAAGTGTTTGTATGGGCTGAAGCATGGAGCCAACGCGATACACTCATGCATTTACTGTAACCAACAGCGGACAAAACCAGTGCTGGGAACAGCCGCGTCTGCTGCTACAGAGGCTAGGTGGAGAAAACATACATGGCATGGAGGTTTATTTGCTGGCAACGTGCAATGTAAACCGCTCGCCACTGACAGAGAATCACGGTGGAAGCCTATTCTACCCATTCCACTTGAGAGGGTACATATTTGTACCTTACATGCGTTAACTCGAATGATGGAGAAAATTCTTCACCTCCATTTCATGTTCATTTGGAACATGAAGAATGAGGAGCGTCAGCAACAAGCCATAGAGAATATGGAGAAGACTCTGTCAGCAGCTGGTCTTCACGGTGGAAACGTCCGCATCATGAAGGACCCAGTACTCAGTGGCGCTTCCAACAGTGTCCCCATCAAACCCTCCCTCAGTGGTGTGACTGCAACTAGGATGTTCCAACCATCGACTTGGTCAGGGCAAGATCGAGTATGGAAGGATGTCTTGCGCTCAGAAAATAACACTCTTCAACAAGGGAGGCAATATCTAGACAGGGTGGAAATGTGGCAGGCGTTGGAAACAGTGTTCCCTTATTTGGTTGGCCTTTCCTTGGATCAAGAGCAAAGGGAGACTTTCAAAGGTAAAATTGAGAGATGGGGGAGCCTCTACTTGAAATGCTTCGGGGAAGACCATGTGACTCATTATATGGTGAGTACCGTCTATTGCCAACGTACATCTGCAGTTCAAAGTCAATGTTTGCCGTCATGTGGGAAGTTCATTTGACAAGCTTAGGGGGTCCAGGGTGTGATGGTATGTGAACTTGACACATTTCATGGCATCTCGTTTCACGCAGTGCAACATTTTTACACGTACTTCTACTAATTCCTTGAATGCTGTGATTTGCTAGCATAATCTGGTGCGCCATGGTCCTTGGTATGTGGAAACGTATGGAAGTCTCGCTGTTTGGAACAACCAGGGCATGGAAAAATCTCATCACGCAGCTAAGGCTGCTAATCAGCATCACACTCAACATGGAGGCACTAAAGAGAGAACAAGCTCCATTGTTCAGCAATACCAACATTGGTACAGAAACATACAACACAGGTTTGCCAAGCAGGAACGACTGAAGGACGTTGCCAACGCGACATCGATGGAAGATGATGCCCAAAGAACGGCAGCGACAACAAGAAAGAGGACGGCCTACAACACGTCAAATGCAATGGATGCAGCTAGAATCTGGAGGGAAGGTAGATCACGAGTAGGCCGTGCTTGGGTGGCGACGTCTTGAAATGGAGGGTGTAGCAAACAGCGGCACCATTTCCATAGCAACAGAGTTTAGGCCGTTGGCAACGACGGTGGCTGAGGTTTATTTAACGAGGCCACATACCAATGTACTTAGTGGCGCTTCCATGTGTAGAAGTTAGAAACAAGCCTTTGAATTTACACCATAGTGTTTTTTTACTACAATATCCACTCATGGAAGGATTCTGCAAGTTTTTTTAGGTATCATTCACTTTTTCGGATAAAATCACTATAAACCACCAATTTTCACAGCAAGCGGAAAAATTTCCACATCAGAAATGTAAAGTTTGTACTGCCCAAATCTTGTTGCCAACAAATTGTCAAATGTACCCATTTTGATCCCACAGACCTAGGCAATTTTAATGCTTAAGAGGGACCCTAAACCGAAAACCCTAAACCAAGATTCTAACCCCTAAACCCACGACCCTAGAAATTTGTGATCTCCTGTTGGCACCGTGCTTATAAAATAAAATGACTGGGTTCCTAGAGAAGTACCAGCTTCTCTTGCTGGGGTCCATGATGTGCCAACAGGAGACACTATGAGGTGATGTGCCCACTCCACAAAATTAGGCCATGATGGAAACAAGTTGCCATCAGTGGATGAGGGAATCATAAGATACTGACCATAATGTAACGTCCCAAACACTCAATTAGGGCCTAAAGCGACATCTAATCATTAAGCTCATTGGCTCGTTGGCAACAGGAGGCGGCTGTGCCATCATGGAGCACGTTGGGAGTTACTGGCGTCATAAGCAAGGCACTTGCCCCATAAACCCCCAGCCTCAGGCACAAGTGAAACTTCAAAGTACTTCTACGTTGCCATTGCTCTCTCTCTCTCTCTCTTGTGCGAGTTTCGCGCTGTTGGTTACACATTCCAATTGCACTTCTTCTCTCCTGTTGTCTTTGCAGCAGGTCAATTGTAGGTCTCACCATGAGCGCGTCAAGCAGGAAAGCTCGTTCGAAAAGCCTTGTCAAAGGCAAAGCTCTCATGGCGGCAGTGTTGGCAGAGTCTGCTCCTCCCCAGAAGCACCAAGTGCTTCTCCCCACCGATCCGGGATGGGGAACGTGGGAGGTTCCAGCGGATTTAAGCGGGCTTCCACCAGCGTTGCAGAAGAGGCTGGTGACGTTGGCACCGTGCTTGTTGGGGAGGCACAAGGCGGTGTATGACGCAGAGTTCTTCCACAGGGTTTACGGATTGTGCAAAGAAGGGATCATGCCCAAGGAGGTGACGGAGGCTATGGTTCCCTCCTACATGTACGAGTCCATCTGGGTTCCTGGCGAGGGGTTGAACAGGACACGGTACTGCTTGGACAAGTGCAGAGACCTCAATTCGCGGGATCTATACCTTCGGATGTACATGAGGGTTTATGGCGATGCACCTGACAACAAAGCCTTCAGCCAAACATTCTTGCGCGCGTGTGTGTACTTCTACAAGGAGGGGCGCAGGAACAAGGTGAATTGGGCAGCGGCTGCGGCCCAATTGACTGAAGAACGACTCGCTCATCCGGGCCTGAATCCCCTGAAATTGGGCCCTCCAGCATTGAGGGAGCAGATGTGGTCCATTCTGAAGGAGTTCCGGCTGTATTTCCAGAAGGAAGTTGGACTTCGGCCCGCTGGAAGCGAAGTTGGGTGCGAGGAGCAGGAGCAGCGAGAAGTTGAGGCCGTTGGCAACACTGACGGCGTTGACAATGTTGGGAACAAGGTGGCCGCGCTGGAGAAGCAGGTGAAAGAGAAGTCGGAAGACGTCAAGGGCAAATCCAAGTGCATTTCCCGATTGCGAGGTACCTTAAAGGGACTGGAAGGCACAATCTTCACGTTGGAAGCAGAAGACGAACGCCTCAACTCTGTGAAGGATTGCTTGCGGAGGCGGAGTAGAGAGCTTGCGGCAGCAGGGAACTTGTATGACAAGGCAACGGTGGACAAGGAGCAGCGGGAGGTGTGCAAGGACATCACTGCCAACAACGACAAGTTGGAGGAAGTTCAAGATTCGGTCCTTGAGAAGTCCAAATGCCTTAAGGAACTGGAGGAAGCCTTCAGGTTGAGCGAGGAAGGACTGGGGGATCTCCAGAAGCAGTTGGCAACAGAGAGAGCAAGCCAGTATTCCATCAAGCCGAAGAAGTTGGCTGACGACAAGGCGTTGGAAACGGGTGTCAAGCCAGTTCTTGAAGTGGATTCACCCTGCGGCTTGTGCTCTCAACTGTTTGTTTCCAACGGTGCTGTGCCCTTCTCATGTGGTTGCCTGTTTCACCCATGGTGTTTGTGGTCTGAACTTCTTTCGGGGAGTCGGGTGTGTCCAAGGTGCAAGAAAGGAGGTGACCGTCAGTGGCTGGAAGCATGGGGCTTTGACGCGTTGGAAACACAGATCCCGACTTGTGTTGGCGAGAATGAGGTTCCGCGTGAGGGGGCTTCTTATGGTGTCAGCATTCGGAAGAGGGAAGCCTCTGTGATCCCTGAAGGTGAAATAGCTCCGAAGTTGTTAAAGACACCGCTAGGTGCATCACCCTTGGCTGGTAAGGCCCAGCATTCAGTGCTCTCTCCTGTTGCTCCTAGAGAATACGTTTGGGCACTTCCTTGTTTTGCATTCAGGCGAAAAGGATCTCCTTATACAGAAGCGGTTGACGCAGCCGTGCGAGACTTAGCCTTTCACAGTACGTTTCTGGTAGCGTAATGTACTATATGCACTTAGTTGGTAATTGTCACTCAAATTTATAACACAACATCTGTAGTTCAAACCTTTGCTCTTCTCTTTTGTATTGTTGGAATTCTGTCTTTTCTTTACAATGTTGTGGTAATATTCATGTGGGATGTGCTCTGTTTCCAACAGCAAATGAAGCAGTAGCTGCAAGCAGAGGGGAGACGAAGCCCGAAAGAAGACCACCTTTGCCGCTCGAGGACAACAACAAAAGCAAAGCTCCCATGCCTTCAGATTCGGGGGCTGCTGCCAACGCGACCCCGTTGGCACCGACAGATGGGGCGGAGGCGGAGTTGGCAACGTCGCGTGAACCTCCCGCAGTGGGCCCGCCTGCCGCACCAGTGCACGTCGATCTTTCATCTGAGGGTGGATCTGCTGGCAGGCCTCAGGCAGCGGGTTCGTCATCCATAGATTCGGCGGATGCAGAAGTTTTGGATGCGCTTGTAGACCAAATTTGATTTTTTGTCGTGTTTAGAAGCGCCTTCTGTACATCAAGCTAGTGTAGGCAGTAGTAGACGTTGGAAACAATGGATGTTTAGCAGGCCTACACTTGAAATGGCACTGATGGGTTTTTGAGGACAGTCATAGGAAGCAGAAACTTCTTTCCATCATTTTTGTTCACCTGCCTTTCACGAATATGAAAATTCTGCATTTCCGCATATTTTCATTGTGATTTTGCATTCATTAGTTCTTCAACTCTCTCGCAAGTTTTCGGTACCCATCTCTGTTGTCAACATGTTTTGTATGAATGCAGTTCCCTTCTGTGATTTGCCCTTGTTTACACACGCCATATGACTTAGATGGACGTGTACAAAAGAAAGCATTGTTGGAACAGGAAGTCACGAGTCATGATAGAGTTAGAGGAAATGAGAGTCATCTTGTTTCCAACGCAGTCATTGTGAAGTTGTTGCCTCATTTTGTCAAATGTACAATCACCGTGATGTAATGGAACTCCTCTTGTTTCCAACACAGTCACAAACACCATAAACCGAGTGGCAACCAAGTCTGAAACACGTCCCAAACACGAAGGTAACTATCAACGTCCAATTTTTTTTTTGATTATCAAAATTCAGCCTTACAGTGTTTCCTATGACGGTTGTTGCTTACACATAAGTCCTTATCTAACTCTATATCATCCTAAACCGACTTGTTTCCAACGTGACGTTGAAAGAGGCACCTGTAGGAATGTAAGTGCTAAAATGTCTCAAAACTGACATTGATAGTTCTCTAAACTAACCATGCTCTACCACTTAGTTGGTAATTGCCACTATCTCCAACGTCCACGGAGGAAGGACATCTGCTACCCTGTTGGCACCCTCCTGCCTCCGGTTTACAAGGATGTCTGCAAACCCTTGCTGACGGACAGAGAAGCGGAAGTCTTCTGGAACCACACCTCCCAAGGTGATATCCACCTCTCTGCGAATGTGTGCCAACGGCCATGTTCGACCCACCTGGAACCTTGCCACCGTCACACCTTCAAACAAACATGGGAGGACCACCATGTCCTCCTCCTGCACTTCGTCTATCTGTTGCCAACTAACACCATCTGGCGCCAGACGCTCTCGGCCGTACTTGAAATTTGTGTACAACGTTGCTCGCCCAACATGGTATCTACAGCACACCCGACACGTCTAAGAAAGGTTGTTTTCAACGTTCGCAACAATTCACAAGCACCCTACACCCTAAAACACTCTCAATGGCACATGCAACAGTCTGTTGGCAACAAAAGTCTCCTTACCTGAAGGCTACAGTGTCCATTGAGATTGTGCACCTGACAATGTCCTTGCCGAAGACTACTTTCTGATGCCAACCTGCGTCCATGAGGCTCGTGAACAACTCGTCGGAGGGGCTGTTGACAACGTACAGGACGGCAGTGCGTCTCATCCTCTCCTCCTCACACGCAAAAAGATCTACAAATACATGCAAGGGCATAAACCACTGGAGGTGGCCCATGCGGCTTCCAGTGGTGGCCTTGGTGACAGCTTGGAAATCGGCCTGAAGCTTGAACCGAAACGCTTCACTGGTGTGCATGTCGGGGAGAGGCCATTCGGGATCAGTGAAAGGTGGCAACGACAGTGGCTCAACTGATCCATATAGAAGCCCTGGTGTAGGTCGCACATAGACAAGGTTAGAAAAAAATATCCCATTCTCCAGAAGCTCATTGTAGGACCTCCCATTCCGAGTGGCTTCACCAATTTCGCTGTGCACAACAACGATGACTCCAAGGATAGAAAGTGGGTCCACCCAGTCTTCAAAAAAGGATTGGTACAGAACTGTTTCCAACAGACAATACCACAAACCAAATTAGCAAAGCAGTGTAAAGCCCCAGCCACGTTTACTTTGATGGCCATCAAACTTTCAAGAACAACATGGCATCAAAGGTGGAAACAAAGCGCCATCTATTCTCACAATTGCATGGAACCCGATCGTGGCGAATCTCTGGATCTAAGAGCACTTGATGCCGGTGGTAAGCATGTCTAACCAACACGGACTCCAATTCCGGCTTGTTGGAAACGGTCTTGCGCCCATCAAACTTGAACCGGAAGTCCATGATTTGAGCCTTGTAAGATCCCCTCATGCTCTCACCTCCATGCCGACGAGCCTCTCGAGCCCAAGTTCCATTTCTACCAGGGTTCAACCTCACCCACGACAACCTCTCGTATCTCGTTGGAATCCACTCTCCCTGGTCATTGTGTGTGTTGTGGAGCGTCACTGCTGCCACCTCCGAACGCGGTCTGCGATTCTCCATTCCTGATGACGTTGCCAACGCACAATTGATCACCTAACACTTGTTGGAAACGAGTTGCCAGTGATCACACAATTTGGGCAGCACTCGACAACACTGGCATCCACACAATTCATGGAACTACAATGCATGGAACTGTGACATTGAACGAGTGACGCGTTTGGACCCATTCTGAAATTGGAGCTCAGCCAATTCCGTGCCAAGTTTGAAATTCCCTCCAAGTTGTCAAACACATCGCATCATTGACAACGATGCGCGGCTCCACTACCGGTCCGCATGCGGGACTAGTCCCTGCGTTTGGTACGCCCAATTGGAAATTCGTTTTATAACCCTACACACAGGACAGGGGACAACGGTACGCCAATAAAATATTGTTTCCAACGCGTCACTCCCATTGGTAGCAACGGGTGCTAAATCCCTCGTCATCACCTTATACTCCACGTTGGCAACGTGCAAGGTGGCATTTTCAGCAATTTCCAAGCATGAAAATTGCGTTGCCAACTTAGGCATCTGGAGACCCGAATTTTCTTCTAATGTTGATGCAAACTTCAAAAAAGTTATAGAACTTATATTTTATAACACATTTGTGTTTTGTTCAAATCCCTTGGGCTTTCAGGAGTTAAAGATTAACTAAGAACATGTAGTTCCAATAATCTACTTTTCACTCCATTTGAATTTTTTTCAAAATTGTTAAAACTGTAGTTTTGGTAATACTTTGAAGAAAGCATCTTAAAAGCTCAAAATACACCACTTTTGAACTTTTTCTATTGAATTTCTCTTGATGTGATCTCAAAGAATACATCAATTATACCATGATGTTGGACACTGTTATTTCCATTTTTCTTAAAAATTTCATACTATTTGAAGCAATTTTGTAATCACTATGATTTTTATAAAGAATTTTATTTAAGAAATCATATAAAACTCAATTTGATGTTTTTCATTATGAAAAAATGAAATGAAATTCTAGACATATATTAGTACATAGAAAAAATATCAAAATTTTGAAATGGATGTTTTAATGCAGAAATCTAATGAAATTTGACCAAGTTTGAAAATGAAATGTCCTTTAAGGGTTAATTATTTTAGATCAATAATACAAAAATTATCCTTAAAACATGTTGAATGACCAATGTATAATATCAAAGTAGTGCAAAAATAAATTCTTCCTTGCAAAATTCTTCCTTGCTTTGAAGTGTAAATTTTGTTAAAATGAAGGTATTCCAATACTTTTGAATTTTTCTAGCACGGGTGTTTTGGAACATAAATCCATACTTGCCATAGATCTTTGTGATCCTAGATTGGAATACTGTAGATTAGATATCAAAAATCAATGTTGAAAAGATTAGGGTTTTGAATTTGAATAAAAATTGCAATTCGTATTAGCATCATGTTAAGATGATCAATTTTGTTACATTGACACTACTCTAGTGTCAAAACTTGTGACATGTTTGTACATAAAGGTCTAAAATGTAGGATATGCATCGATTTGTATTTCAAAATGTGTGTTTTGAAAGTGCCAAAGAATTTTAACACTACCATTTTAATGGAATTGACATTCATGTGATTACAATCAAGGACAAAGTTATCAGCAATACTTTGCAAATTAGTACCTAGCTATATAGTAATAATATTACCATCAGGGTTTTTTGCAAACCTAACATTATATGAATATGAAGAGCATGATTGATTAAATCTCATAGCCTTGGTCTTCTTTAGTCTTTTAGTGTTCTCTTTACCCTCCTAATTGATTAGAATGGCACAAAATCACACCATTGAGTTGCTCTCTTATAACATACAATCGGGGGGGGGTCACTTAGAGTGTCCATTAAAAATCATGTGCGAACAAAACTTTGGACCCTTATATACTTTTTGAATTTTGAATTAAATTAAATATAAAAAAATATGAATAGATTTTTCTACTTTGAAAGTTTATGTTTTGAATTATTGATATTTTTATTTGTTAATAATAATTAGTTATAAATTTTTGAAATAAAAATATACACTGTAGAACTGAAAAATAACTTTCACACCCCTATATTACATAGGAAAAAACTGTCTAAAAAATGAAATTAAAAAACAAAACAAAAACTCTCTATTGAAAGCTCATTTTGAGTTGAATATTGACTCAATGGTCATCTAAATGTATTCTCTATAATTATTTGAGTTGAAAAACATGCCATTTTAGTTCATTTTCAACCTCTTCTAGAAATCATTTCATATTTTATTTGAGTTGGAAATTTCAGCAATAGAAACCTATAGTCATTATTAAACAATACTCAAAATTTTAGGTTGAAATTATAGTTTATTAGAAACCACTTGTTCGCACGTGGTTTGTTGTAGTAGAATTAAGTGCACCCTCCGAGCATACAATTTAACATGAAAATACAAGCTCAATTGATATATAGTAAATAACATCTTTAACCGCTTCCATGGCTCGGCATGTTACATCTCACAACAAGACTCTACATTCACGTTTCACTATATTTCACCACCATCAATCAATCAATAGAATTTATGGCATTATGTTAGGTAACTGAAACCTACATTAAAGTTTTGGAAGCCAATTATCCAAACTTGACCACCACTTGAATTGTACCAATACTTGTTTCATAAAACATCAATTTCATTAAATTGGTCATATTCCATTTCTTTGGTGCAGTGCAAAATGCACGACTTGAAACCAAAATCTATACCTATCCTAGTTTGTGACTTGAAATTAGACCAGGTTTATGAACATAAATGTCACATTTGGTTTGAGGAATATCACCAATTTAAAGAAAATTGATGTTCTAACCAAGCTCCCTTCCCTAGTTCATTATGAAGCCAGGACAGAGCCAGAGCATCACTATACCTGCACAAAAATGAACCTACGCCCCCAACTTAACCTCAAGAATGCCTGATGAATGCAGAGATCGATGAGATCAAAATCACCTCACCAAACAATCATTTGCAAACAAAAACCTAACTTATTCAATCTCGATCAGTTTGCAGTTCTATAACACGTGCACCTTAATTTTCCATACATCTACTTTTATTTAACTATGTCATGTAAAGTTAGCTAGACGCTCTTTTTCCTCTTCAAGTAGAGAACCTCGAAGATGAAGAAGCTGAAGAGCAACACCACGGACGTGATGGACATGAAGGCCACAGCGACATTGAGGCTGCCAGTGCGTCCCGAGATCGCGGTGACAGAGAAAGTGTTGGCGATTCTGTCCGGGCTGGATTGGCCATAGGCAACTTGATTGCCGTTCACGTCAAGAGCGTAAGCGCGCACACAGTACTTGGCACCTGGGATGTTCTTCGGGAGGATCCAGTGGACGGAAGCGCCTGCTGGGGTGTAGCTGGCGATGTCGATGTCGTGCTGGCATGTCTTGTCTTTGGACAAATTGTCTTTGGTCGCTCGCCATGCTCTGTGGATCTGACTCTCTTTGGCGTAGCACAACTTGGTGCGAACTTTGGTTGCTGTTATGGGCACACCGGATGTGGTGTTCGCACTCCAGGTTACCACGATTTTATCCAACCCGACAGTGATTTCTGCAAACATTGAAGAATGAATCGTGTGAGCAATCGCAAGGGATGTCACTAAAGTGACATTGATCGACATATGTATACTCTAGTCCAATGTTGTGTAGTGACAGTTACGTTGCCCATCTAATTAAATAAGGTATTAAAAATGATCTAAAACTGTCCTTGCAATTGCAGAGCAGCAACTTGGTCCAAAAGCAAAATGTAGTAGAGAGCGACGCACTTTGAATATAAAAAAATTGGATAGATCTTGAGCAATTAGTTACGATTTATCAAAAGTTGGCGTTCCCACTCTGGAAATGTGCAACCTCTGTATACTGAAACTTTCAATACACTATATCTATCGATCCCTGTGTTTGATTGGTTTAGGGGATACTTTTAGAATCAAATGGGGAGCTAGAGTTGCAGAGCGATCACCCTACGTTACAGATATATATCCTAGAGGTCAGATTGTGACTTTGGTTGGGGCTCAACAGCTTTGTCCAGATCGGTTAACTTGAATCAAATGCTGGCAGGATCGGAAACAGTAAGAAGGTATACCATACCTGTGATAGGTTCGCCACCGGGGAGGGTAGCCGTCACAACTAACGCCTTGGGCAGTTTGCTGAAAAGAACCTGCCCTTCGGCATAGCCAGCAGCACCCAAGATAATAGCAACGACCACACTGAGAACAACTGACACTTGCCGGGAGATAGCCATCCGTAATCGATCGAGGAGACTGTACAAGAGCGAGTATGCGGGATGTTGTTTAGCCCATTTCTGTTAACTCGTACAAATCTCACCCATTTCTCCATAGGTTAGTACTGTCCACGACTGTTACGGGTGTCCGGCAAACATTTTCAGTCGATCGTATGCTACTCGAAGGTAAGCACAATAAACTGAGTAACTAACCAGCACATATATATACAGAGAATCATCATGTAAAGAGGCACCGATCTACACGGGGCAAACTGGAGAACGTAAGACAAATGCCGCCATGGAATATATCGATCATACTGTGCTAATCGATACACAGCGACGTACCATGCCCGATTCTTGGAGCACAAGTCATGGATCAGAAGCTAGCAACCAACATGCAGATCGATCGATCGACTGGACCCTACGACAGTATTACCTGAAATCAGTCGCTGATCGAGGTCGGTGCAGCTAGATCGTCAAAGCTCCAAGAGTGCCCACTTCACAGTCAGAATCTGCTTACGAAGGAATGGCTAGTATAGCTTAGCTCTGCGGCATGTGAATGTGGAATCATGGTATTAAGAGCTAGCTAGAAGGGGAGTTGGGAAGCTAGCTAGCATGAGTAGGGCACTGCAGATTCAGCGAGGCGGAGGAAAGAGGCGGCGAGTCGATGGCGAGAACAAGCTTTGACGTCGTACTGTCGACGCGCTGCATCCCCTGGTTCTAGGGCACTCACCGGTAGACTGAGTGGTGCCACTGGTGCATGTGTCTTTGCTATAAATATTCCATGGTGAAGACGACACTCTAACTGGAGACTATTCTCGGAGTGGAGTGGAGTGGAGTGGACTACACTAATGATGATAAATAGTGTTACCTACACTAATTGATTTAAAAGAGCTATAAGTTTTTACTGTTGATGAATATTTTTACCAACTATAGGTGTAAAGTTCTCCCACTTAAAATGATATTAGGATCTATACACTCTGTAATAATATTCATCAAAAGTAAAAACTTATAACATTTCTAAAATAGTTAGTATGGCTAACACTATTTATCATCATTAGTGTAGTGGAGGGTGGGTTGAATCTCAGCCAGCGTCTTCTGTCACCCTAAGTATGGTTGGCATCCAGATCCTCTTCGGGGTTTTGGAGGATTTCAGTGGCGCTTCCCGACGTCATCACTGCTTTCACTTCTGCTTCCGTCTTAGTTTTACTGTTTCTACGAGGGTCTGAAACTCTGAATATTCTTTGATATTCACTTCCCTCGCAATTGCTACTTCCTCTGTCGCTTCTTCTACCACTCCCACTTCACTTGCCCTACTACAGCAGATATTTTGTTAAAATGGCAATATTTTACAAACTTGACACTTTTAAGTTTACACCATATGGTCTGAAATGCAAACCAGTCCTAGACTTTAGACCATGTGGTCTAAAATCTATATGAGACCTAAGAAATGAATGGGAAAATGGCAGAATAATATTACCACCATTTTAATGAAATATCTGTTCTACACTTCTACTTGCCCTACTACTTGTCTAAGTAACTTCCTCTATTTTTTACATCCCTTTCCAGATTTCCTAGTGCATATCCTACAATAATTTCGTTAACGGACATTTCGTTAAAATGGCGATATTTTTTTGCCATTCTTCCATTCATTTTCTAAGATTGGTGTAGAGTTTAGACCACATAGTTTTGTGGTCATTGTGACAAACTGTCACAATGGGCCCAAAAAAAATTTATTTCAAAAGTTTTTATTCACCGCCCCCCCTCCCCCTTCTCAAAAAATTTTAAATTTTAAATTTTTTGGGAGGGGGTGGTGAATAAAAGCTTTTAAAATATATATTTTTTTAAATTTCCATTCCCCCCTTCTCCCCCTCCTCCCTCCCCTCATGTAATTTTCAAGGGGTGTAAGAATGCCAAACAATATGGGATATATTGGCCGTATACCAGACCATATATCAAACCGTATATATATTACCGTATTTGTACTAGTATGTATCCTATATTTGTATTCATGTTCAATATTCAGTATTTGTATTCAAATCCAACAACTACAAATTTTTCTTTGAGGGGGGGTGGAAATATTTTTTTTCCCCATCCAATGACTCTTGATCTTTGGAGAGGGGGGGACTGAATCACAAATAGGCTGTGATTGCTTCTTTTTGGTAAATTGTTTAAAGTCTGGAACTGGTTTACATTTTAGATCACACGGTCTAAACCTCAAAGTGTGAAGTTTGTGGAATATTTCCATTTTAACAAAATATCCGTCAATTTTCCTAACCAGACATTAGATGAAATTGGAGGGGAGGGGGGCTGGAAGGCCGTTTCAAGCCTGTTCTCGGCTCCATTCCCTACGGGCTTATCGAACGTTGATGTCAGATTATTTTTAAAATTTTTAAAATAAAATAAATTTAATTTAATTCTTAAAATGAAAAACAAAGTTTTATTTTATTTTATTTTATTTGGAAACTGACGTGGCAGTCCAATTGCCATGCGAGTGCAATTGTTAAACTATAGTTCCAGCTACTTTTGGCGTGGTTCCTAGATTGGAAACTCGGAGCCCTCTAGAGGAGGAGAAAATCATCTAATGTTATATAACTTAACAACATTCAACGAGGTTAAGGTTTTTCTTCACAAGGTAAGTTATATACATTGTGGCATATATTTAGACTGATTGGGTTCACAATTTTTTTGTTTCTAACTTGCAAAAGAACAACAAATTAGAAGTTTTTCACATGTATTTCAGTTAACTCATTTTTCAATTAAAAAAAGACATACTATAGGTGGTCAAAATAAAAACATATAGCTTCCCATTGTTGTTCCTATTCTTGTCCATTTGGATTCTAATGTGGTTCTTTGGACTCCCTATGTGGTTGCAATGGTGATCCAAAAGTGTCCCTTCAACTTGTGGAATAATGAATGAATCTTTTGCCATGTGCCTAAACTGCAAGGTGGTGTTCCTTAAAGTTCAGTATAAAACTATGATTTTTCAACCAAATTCCACTATGAACTAGTTATCTAATGTCAATCCCTAACAATTTTTACAACATCAGAATGGAAGAAGCTAAGCACAATAGGGCTAGCAACTCGATTTGGGGGCTATTTTGGGTTTTGCCTTTAGCAAGTTTTTATAGTGCTTTTATTAAGAGTAGCTTTGCCTTGTTATCAATCTAAAGTCAACCAAATAGTTCAAGTTCAATGTTTAAAATATTTTTTTAAAAGTTGTTTGGGCCCACTTTTCATGAGCCTTTTACTAAAACATTTTTAGGCATTTTAGCCAACAATTATAATTCTCATCTTGGAAATATTATACACTTTGGTATATAAATCTAGAATTTTTTTGTCTTCTTTGTAAAATTTGATCAATTTTTATAGATAAAAGATTGCTCTTACTTCCTCTAATACTTGTTAGAACTATTATTTCTACAATAACTTCCCTTATCACTTCCCCGGTTTCCCTTTTACTTCTACAAAATTAACTTTGTGCCTATCATATTTCATAGTACATTTCTTATAATTTCATCAACAAGATTACTAATAACATCATTTGGCAAAGTGAGAATATTTCTTCATAACTATAGAGAGTTTGAATATTTTATAGTTGTTCTAGGTAAAAATTCAACAAAACAAATAAATTGGATAAAACGTTATATTCATTATTTTGAGAAGGTGGAAACCTCTCAAAACAATATTGTCCATTCACATGTCTACAAATTGATGTAAATTGCAAGCAATTTAGGTTGAGAATCACTACATTTATTTGTTGTGAATTGTAATTTCCATTAAAATGAGAGTTTTGTCACCAAATGCATTTAGTTTAGGGTTATTCTAGTGTTCAAGGTTGTATAAATGAATTTTGAATCCCTTATAGAACACCAAGTCATGAGCTGAACGATTGGTTGTAAGAAGCTATTCATCTCCTTCAGCCGGTCCGAGTTCAATTCCCATTGAATTCATATGAGCGATTGGAAGAAATACATGACTTGGTATTGTTAAATGAGCTTTGCTGGTAGGAAAGTTGTAACAATCAACTGGCCCCCTATCCAATATTGTGACAAGTGCTTCATTTGTTAACAAAATAAAAAGTGGTTATACCCACTACCCATTTTTTCCAATCGCATTACATTTTAAAATGCAAGTTATACAGATTATAAGTAAGAAATATATAAATACGTATAAAATACAACACAAATATTTAATAGTAAATATATTATAAATAAATAAATAATATATATATAATGATACTTTTGTTGTAGAAAAGAAACCACATACACTCAATTTTTTTTATTAACAACAATCTATAAAATGAAACCAAAACTTTTGAATCTATCTCACGTATTGTAATGTAGAAATTTATGCGTTATGCAAAACATTAGCATAGAAGACATGAAATATTAAATATCCAAATATATGAAGTTCACGTACTGTAAATAATATGAGGACATAATTCCAAAATATCAAGTATATCAGTATATGAAGCCAAACTTTGGTTGATGACTTCAATTTGAGTTGTAGGAATCTTGATCATGCATTGGCAGGTACCTTTTCTATTTTGGGATTTCCATGATGTCATCAAAGCGTTTGTTTCCTCCCAAATCAGCGGTTCGGTTTCATCTACCTTCCAACGCAGACCTCCTTCGTTGTCCCATCTAGTGTAGAAGTCTCAGACATCTTGATTCCGTGATGTTGGACAAAAATATTGAATGAGAACACAATTCGGCTTCTTAGGATTACAGTTTGGACCAGACAATGCCTTGGCAATCCAAACTGGCCGATGTCACCATTTGTAGGTCAAATTGCAACAAAGTATCGTTTGTAGAGATCTCGTGCCACTCTAAAAGATGGTTGTGGGTGATATTTTAAAGACCCGACATAGGTGTCATCTTCTCCATATTCTTCAAGGTCCTCACCATCTTCGATGTAGACCTAACTAATTAGCTTCAATTGCTTGGACACGAGTAGTTGGCCAAAATCCATCTTCCAAAACATTTGACAAAGGTAGTGACTCTTGCAAAGCTTCCTTCACACCACACCAATAGCGCACAACATGCTCATAGCCTCTCTGACATTCTCTAGTGATGTTTGCATTGCACAAGTCTTCCCATTACGTACTTCACAAATCTAGATATACCTTTCACAATGTCTTCCACACCTTTCATTGCTTTAAGTGGAATTGCCATCGGTACACCACGCAGCCACTTACTTTGTCCTTTAATGTCTTATTTCCACAACTTAATGCCTCTGCCATCCTTACCCAACCAATCTTCATCCGTGCACTTTAGTTTGTACTTCATGACTGGACAACCAAACGAATCTAGATAAAACTTCACTTGTTGTGGTCTTGTATGCCCAATGAGGATTTCATCGCTGTCCATCCATTTACTAGCAATGAAACCCTTGAAATCAAGAACCTCTTCTATAAGATGAGGGATAGTAGAAATGGATTCTACATCCATGAAGCACTTCATTAGGATTGGGATTGTTGGAAAGTTCTCCTTCTTCAAGAGTATGCTCCATCTTCCAAACAATGCATCAATGTCATCATGCGTATGATCCATGATTATGAAGTTCACGTACACCTCTCGGAAGATCTTGTTTGCAACAAGTAGAGACCAAAAATAGAAAACATATATGTTCTTGTTGTCACTAGTGGCATTGTCCATTTGCACATTGAGAATAGGAGGCAAAGGCGTTGCAACTAAGTTAATTGGTTGTGGGGGAAGTGAATTTTTGCACATCTTAGCTCCTTTCAACACCGCGCGGAACAAAAGTGGTTGACTTCGAGCCCACAAACAACTGCCAAGAAGAAGAATTAAGAGAGAATTCCAAATCTTGCAACAACTTTGCCATCGAGCCAATGGTATAGTTTGAATCTTTTTGAAAGAAATCCAAGCCATAATGTGCGTAACACACATCTCCATGACCATGCACAATCATGCCCGTCACAGACACATGCAACTTTACTAGACCATCAACATCTTTACTCTTGTGGGAAAAGACAAGACAAGTAGTTTTTGTATGGTCATTTTTGTCATGCATGATCATGAGGCACTCATGCAGTGAAGTATGTGATCGATAGCAGTTTGCATAATACAACTTCCGGTGAGCATAAGCAATTGTTAGATGTTTGTCCAACCTTCGCGACCACTTCAAATAATGAATGTATGAGAAACTTTAGATTATCAAAAAAATAATGAAGTCCATGCAAGATTTATGAAAAACCTTAAGTTTGTAGAAGCCATGCTTAATTTGTTAATTGACTAATTTGAGGCATTCCAATTTCTAATCATAAAACTCATATGTAATCAAATTGAATTTTTTTTTTCATCCGTGAAATTTGTACAACTTGTACATTATGTTCCCTCGTACATCCACATCTCAAATATATGACTTAGAAAATTAGGGATCTTAAAAATACAGGAAATATTTTTTCTATTGTAAGCATATTTACAAAAATGTGCCACAAATAGAATGTGGGCTTTAATGTTGGATGTGTGAAAAAATTGGAACTTCTATATTATTTATTCTTCTATTTTTTTTTAAGTCATTTAATTCATGGAAGTGTAGAGGAAGTTAATAAGAACTTAGTTTTCAAAATTAAATGATGAAGTCATAGTAATTTAGTTTGGAAAATGATAAAACCATGATTTTTGGGTCTTTTACTTTTGAAATAATGGAAAGAGTATTTGTACAGAATTTATTGGCATGCATTTATGACCAAATTAAATTATTGAATGCAAGCGTACATCAAAGTATTTAATGGACATTTTATTTTTGAAAGCCTTTGCATTGGTATCATAAGCATTGTAGAGTATCAAGCGACTTGAACTACTTCAAACTAAATTATTAGGAATCACTATGGTAAGTTGTACTTCTTTAATTAGAACAATCATGACAACTTATAGCACTCATGAATGAAGGTAACATATTCCATGAATAATTGGGGTACATGTCTTTATTTGGTAGTTTATCATCAATTTCTACCAAAGTAATGAGTATTATAGGACGCCCTTATAACTTCATAGAACCCAAGTGGAAGAATAGATAATTGCCAGAAAACTATAATTTTTTTTTGATGAATTGGTAAAATTACTACAATGTAGATGAGAACAATATTATGTATTTACTTTGTAATTAAATCTTTCTGTAGACATTGTTGGAAGAGTAATTGTTTGTTCATTTTTTCAATCCTAATTCTAAGTGTCTATATTCTGATGTTTTGATGCCAATTTTCTCAAAATTAGAACTTTGTTTGAACCATTCGAAAACCTGTACACTACACAAATGATATATGTAATAGTAGTAGTCTTGTTGTACTTTAAATGGTCATCAAATTAAATTAATGGAAATGATGTATTATTCTACCCCCCTCCAAAATAATTACTAAATTAGGAAAAAAATATAAATCTTAGGTCTTCTAATGAGTTGCTTGGAGAAAAATGAAAATAAAACTTCATAAACAAATAACAGAATCTAAAGTATTCTATCCTTGTAATTTTGCTCATTTAATATAAATCTATGATTTAAAGCCACTCTTTAAAATACAACGATGAATTTCTGTTTTTTGGGGTCTCTCCTTAGAGTGCATTTGAAACAATAGCACAAATTGAATGAGGACATATGTTAAAAATGGACATGCAAAACATTTTGAACCTTTTCATGATTTTCCCTCTTACACCCACATCGAAAGGCCATGGCTTACAAGATTTTGGATTTCTAAAATATAGTGAGCATTTCCTACTTTCTTTCCAATTGTACGAATTTTTAAGGAAAAAATGGCACAGATAGAATATAGGCCTCAATCTTAGATGTGTTAAATATTTGGAACTTGTGCAATAGTTTCCTTCCTACATCTGTATCCAAAATGCATAACTCACGAGCCAATGCATTATGACAGTACAAAGACCATAACCATAAAATATAGCAACATACTATTATAAAACCAAATTGGAACTTACCTGCGAGTGAATCTAAGCATTCCCCTTTGAATAAATACAAGATGAGCCATGAAAAACTCTACAAACATACAAGATCACTTAGATTAGTGAGCTACATATAATGGAAATGAACAATTCATTCCTAATCATTTTGAAAACTGTAGATTAAAAGCTATAAGACATTTGCAAATTCAAGTGCAGACACTATGAAGGAGTTGCTACAAAAATGCATAAAAAACAGAATGAAGTAGCCCCAATCATCTACATGAAAAATTGAAAACAAAAACTTCGCAATATTTAATCAACACAAAGCTAAGCATGAATTGGCACTAAGCATCTACATTAAGCTAGCTATCTTCATGAAAACAAAAATCCTACACAAAAGCTCAATCCCAAAACATAGAGGCAGCATTAACAATAACAATTTACACAACCTAAACCGCATAGTTTATGAATTTGGCAATACTAAAACTTGAACACATTGAAACATTGCACCTTCAATCCCTAAAGCCTAAATCCTAAACTAAGTGCAACAAACCTGAGGCCCTTAAACCCTAAACCCTAAGTCCTTCAACCTTGAACCCTAAACCAAAAACAACAAACTAGAAGCTAAAAAATAACAAATCCTAAGCCCTTATACCCTGAAGCCTAAGCCAAGAATGCCAAAGCCAAAGCCAAAGAACAACAAACACAAAGCCAAGAAACAACAAATTTGAAGCTAAGAAACCACAAATGAAAGCCAAACTCTAATCTTAAATTCTTCTACAACTTCACAAAGTCTATGATGGCTCAACAAGCACTCCTCAATATCTAAATGCAACAAAGGAGAGAAAAAACAAAGTGATGCAACGAAGGAGAGAAAGAGAGGTGTGCGACGCAACGGAGGAGAAGAACGACAAGCAAAACTCTAACATGTAGATCGACAACGAGGCAAATGCGTGGGGAACCAACACGTCAACGTGATCCTCATACCCAGATCCAACAGCGCGGTCAAGATACCTGCCATCCCGCCCATCGAAATCCGTCAGGAGGCCATGCTAGTACCCACCATTTTGGCATTCCCGATACCTGCCATTCCAATATCCTTCATCCTAACACTCCAAAACCCGCCATCCTGGTAAATCCATCAACAATACCCTAATTTTTGCTTTCCAATTTCTATAAATTTCAAAATATATCTACATTATTTCTACCCCCCCTTACAATACCTCCATTAATAGTTGTATTTGTATCCTACACAATAGATTGATTGGATGAAGAATGCCCGCCTTAACATTTAAAGATAAAAGGGTTGCTAAAGTTTAATTTGAATGTGAAAACTTTTCACTAAGCTATAATTAATATTCTTTTTGTAGTCATGTGCATGTTTGATGTCACCATTTATTCCTAGAAGGCAAGACTACATTCAAGTGAGTTGGTCCTACATTGATATACCAAATTTGGAATAATACAAGTAAACCCACATATTGTAGTGAACTTTGTCTTTGTAAATGCATAAGCATTCTATATAAATAGATAATTGATTGTCATGCCGATTGAAAACCAGCATTCCTTTTGCAAAGCCACAATTCAACGCTAAAACATGCTCAATTCAATGCAATTTTTAGATCGAGAACAGTTTAAATCAACAACAGTTCAGGTCATGTCCTCAAAGACTTTTAGAAGTAACCAAATGAAGAAAATCAATTTACTCAACACATCAGGTCGACTCGAGACTTGAATTTCAACGAACGACACATGAAAATGACCAAAATTGAAGAATTAGAACTTAATCAACGTATATAGTAGACTACACTTTAGATCAGCTCAACCTGAACTGCATTCATGAATAAACCAAAACAATAATTAGTCGAGAAATTCAAAAATCTAGAAGCAATTCAAATTTCACTACAAAGGTAGTTTCAAACTTCAAAGTAATAAAATGGTATTTCCGTTGCAAAGGTCTCAATATCTTGTAGATACTAAGAGATTGTCCTCTATAGATAACTCTATAGCTTTGACCAAATATGGAAGAGGAGGAAGAGGAGGCACATCCTCTGGAGCAGTTAAACGAGAAGCTTGAACAATGGTGCTCACAGACACATCTAATGTGTTAACAAAATCCCACCGAGCACAAGCTTCTTTATGCAATACTACTTTCCAACGTTCTTTCTTCACATCATCAGAAAAAAATACTTGGGTAGCTTGGCTTGAAAATATAAAAGGATTAAGCTCCCTACGCAATTTGTGGCGGAAATTTACTACAAGGAAACTGACCTCATCTCTAATGTATGTAGGATTTCTTCGATTGTTTGTTTTCTTTAGCCATTCACACCACATCAATATCACAAGGGTGCTAAGAGACCCATAATCTAGTTTCAATATATCTTTCAACACTCTAACATAGTGCATTGATACCTCTCGTAGATCAGGGTTTGGAATATGGAATATAGATGCAACATCACAATCATACGTCTGTAGTTGCTTAGAGGCATCGTCATCCACTCTGAAATGGTTTCCATCTTTAAAATACTACTTTGAACCCTTCATTGCCTAAGGCCTATTTGAATTGAAAAGAGTACAATTTTATAGTTTATATGTTGTAGATGACATGAATCAAATTTAGTGTCATTTGGCCTTATTGATTGCAACATTATAATGTTTGTCTTGAAAAAAGATGCTGAAATTTTCCTAGCAAGACATTTGAAGGTGAATTTCAGTTTTTAACTATAGAGTGATTCATCAACATTATATAAAGATATTGGTGAAAGAAAAAATCTTTGGATTGACATGAAAATTCTACCACAATAATAGAATTGAAGGGAAATATAACACAAGAAATTTTATAGAAAACAAACTTTACATGAAGGAGATACAAGCCCCCAAAGTTGCAATTATAAAGTATAGTTTGGTAAACTCAAATTGAAGCTGTGAACTTTGATTGGCTTCCAAGAAATCAATTTATCTTGGATTGATTTAAAACTTTTACCACATAAACTAGAAGAAAGAGCGCAAATTTTCCAACAAGTCTTATTGAATTTGGACCTTGGGTGCAAAAGTTAAAGTACCTTGAATTGGATTTGAAACAATGTGGGGTTAACACAAACTATACATTTGACATATCCCACATCGTTTGCCATGCCGCCTACCACCCCACTCCTATAAAACCGTGGCTTTTCATCCCATCTTCAAAGGCTTTTTGAGCCATAATTAATAAATATCAAATATGGTATATGTTGTATTGCATTTTGTGTAGTAGAATGTTGGGAGTAGGTTATTTTTTTTAAGCAATTTAATGCCTAATTTCCTCAAAAAAAAAGGTTAGCTTCCAGACTTTGTAAAAAAATGGGATAAATGACCCCCATAAGGCCGAAGTGGAATTATCTTTTCATATTGATAGCCAAAGGGGTTCACAAACCTCACTTCAATGAAAAAAATAATGCTAGCAATTAAATGTGAAAGCACCACTAAAAATGAAGATTATGCCACTATAATCAAGATTCTAAAATTTAATGCAAATTTGAAGCCTAATTATGAACAATTTGTGTTGCTGTTGTTGCCTACTCACTCTTGTCCACACATCTTCATGAAGCCTCATCCATCTACATTTATCTTTAAATGATGCTAGAATTCCATCAATTAGAGTAGGTGAGCTGCCATATTGCCAACATTGGCACTCTTGGCAATGCCGCCTATACTATGTGAAATTATGATTTTTAAATTTTTTTGAATGCTGGTAGATTGGCAATGTCACTGGTTGTCTGGAGTTCAGACTGCATGTTGTCTGAGGTAACTGTTGGTTTGAAGTGGAAGGCAGGACTCCAGAAATGGGAACTTCATCGTCGAGGGTGGAGGGTGGACTACTGGGTTGGCGTCGGGTGTCGAGCTGGAGGCGACGAGCAGTGGAGCGAGGCGGGGAGCATGGTGGGGCGGAGTCTGGAGGGCGGGGCGGGGAGGAGATAGCAGGGTGGGGTTGCGGGGAAAAGACATCGGGCTGGAACCATCAAGGCGGGGTCTGAAGGGCCGAGGGCAAGGTGGAGACAAGCTCCGGGAAGGGAGGGCTGGGTGTACAGGGCAGGAGGGCGGGATCTGCAAGGCAGAGCGGGAGGGGAGGGTGGGGTGTACAGTGCGGGGCAGAGCAGGAGGGAAGGGCGAAGTGTACAGTGCGGGCAGAGCGGGAGGGAAGGACGGAGTGTATAGTGCAGGCGGAGCGGGAGGGGAGGGCAGGGTCTACAAGGTGGAGCGGAGCAGGAAGGAAGGGGAGGGCAGGGTCTTGGGGCTGCAGCCATTTTAGACTTTTAGGTGTATACTATGAATGTGAATGTGTGAGCAGGTTTTTTTTGTGTGCAGTATGAGTGTGTGTACTATATATGAATGTGTGCACTGTGCAGTGGGTCTATGGCAAAAAAAATTATAGATTACAGAATATAGACTTTAGATTATAGAGTTAGAGTCTTATAGGAGTTCAGTTTTATTGAGCAATCTTCCTTAATCCTTATCGCCAACATTTATAATTTGTGGTTGAGGAAAAAATAGAAGATGGCAAGATTTGTAGTGCATTCACAAAATTTCTTTGCTTTAAATTTTAAATTTTGCACACATTGTGGGCTTGAGGTGGTTGTAGACTTGCAACAGGTTGGAGTTGTACTATTATAAGTCTATAGTGTGATTGCCCTTGTGAATTTGTCCTTTTTGTTCTTGATAGTTGTTTAAAGATGGAAGCTTCTTCTCCTATAGACATAGGATTGGCTACTGCAGCAAATGCTTCAACATTGAAAAAAGCTACAGCACTTAGTGAAAAGAGGACACTTAGAATTCAAAAAGAAAAAGAAGCAACTCTTCGAAAAACACTACAAAACAATCGTCTGATTGAAGAGAGTGGGCATGAGAAAGCACGGCATAAGAGAACAATGCAGTCATATTTTTTAGCCTCTCGTAATCCAGATAATGGAGATGCTATTCTAGAGCAACAGTTGTCTATTCCAGTAGTAAACCAAACACCTTCTTTAGATTCAAATTCTATTCCTTTCATGCCAGAAACACTTGTGTCTTTGGACACAACCCATGACTTTGCTGAGGCATAGTCTACTTCAGCATCCGTTGTTGTGTTGGGATGTACTTCAGAGGCAATGCTCTTGTCCAGTGATGAATTAGCCTTTAGTGTCTCTGAAGATAACCTTGATTTTGCTACATTGCACAATTTTCATGTGCCATCTGAGAGTGACGAATCTTTTGTTGATGATGACATTGAAATTCCTCCCCCTTGAAGCGTTCAAAAAAAAATTATGACTTGGCATGGAAATTTCAAATGGAGTAGTCTGCCAAGTGTCCTTGAGCTGGGATGGTTTTAGCAACTGATGGAGTATTGCACATGGTCCATTGTCGTGTGTGCACTGAAATGGGGAAAAAGCCCTATTTGATGGGTCCAAAATTGTACACACTTCAAACACATGAGAAGAGAAAAAAACATAAAGCCAATATATTGTTGTATGCTGCCAAACGATCTACTATAGTCTTAGAGCAAGTCAACAACAACAATACCATTGAGTCTAGAAAGAAACGAGTGCAGTTGGCCACTTTGTTTTAGATTCTAAGTGATGGTAGGCCAATGGCAGAGTTTTCTTCTAGGCTTGCCTTGTATGAGTTGCTTGCAGTCCCTGATTTACCAAAGATGCATTGGATTGATGGAGTAGGTTGGATAATGGCATCTCACATGTGGTCTATAGTTCAAGACAAAATGAAGTCCATTATTGGAGCTGCTCAATACATTGCTATCATTGCTGATGAGACAACTGCTGTGGATAACCACAGCTACATTGATGTACACTGTTATATCATGCAAAATTGGACCCGTGTGTCCATATTGATCTTATTGCCAAAGCTTGAGGCTAATGGAGCTTCAACAAATAATCTGACTGCTGTCATTATTTCAGCTTTGAATGTAAAAGTTGATTTATCTGCAGAAGCCATTGCAGCCAAGCTGATGTGTTTTGGTGCTGATGGGGTAGCTGCCTTTCAAGGCCAAAGAAGTGGAGTGACAAAGCAAATTCAAACAAACCATACCTCTTTTGCTCAAGGGATTCATTGCATGGCTCACAGATGCAACTTGGCCTTTAAAACATTCTCTTCTTTAGACATTATGTTTGCCATTGAAGATTTATTGCAAGTATGTCATAACTACTTTGCATGTAGCCCTAAAAAGTATGTTGAATTCCACAACCTTGCACTTTTGATGGAAACAAAAGGCTTGAAGTTGCTCAAGAATGTGTCTACTCGTTGGGTGTCCTTAATTGACCCTCTTAGGAGGCTATTAAGTGAATATCGCTCAATTGTAGCCAAGATGAATGTTGATTCTATAAACAACAAAGAAACTGTAAGATTCTCTTTTATATGCTTATCTATTTGCTTGTTGCTGTAATTTTCTGACTAGGTTGTGAAATTTGTCTATTGCTGTAATTTTTGGATTAAGTTGTGAAATTTGTCTACTGCTGTATTTTTTTGACTAGGTTGTGAAATTTGTCTACTGCTATAATTTTTGGACTAAGTTGTGAAATTTGTTTACTGTTGTATTTTTCTGACTAAGTTGTGAAATTTGTCTACTGCTGTATTTTTCTGACTAAGTTGTGAAATTTGTCTACTACTGTAATTTTTGGGCTAAGTTGTGAAATTTGTCTACTGCTGTATTTTTCTGACTAAGTTGTGAAATTTGTTTACTGCTGTAATTTTTCTAATTAAGTTGTGAAATTTGTCTACTGCTGTAATTTTTGGACTAAGTTGTGAAATTTGTCTATTGCTGTAATTTTTGGACTAGATTGTGAAATTTGTCTATTGCTATAATTTTTGGACTAAGTTGTGAAATTTATCTACTGTATTTTTCTGAAGTAGTTGTGGAGTTTTGTATTGTTGAATTTTTCATACAATTGGAAGTTTTTTTCTACATTTAAAAAAATGGTGCTAAGTATATCTTATATTTGGGGATGCAGAAACGTGGGAGAACAAAGGCCAAAGGTGTGTTGGCTAAGCTCATTGACCCTTATGTTGTGTTGGGCATGACATGCCTCTTGCCACTTTTGGAGAGCATTGACAATCTTGTCCTCTTTGCCCAAAAGAGGGATGTGTACATTATTTTCAGATTTTGTAGCTGCCCAACAAGTTTGTCAAGGACACTTGTTCAAGCTGTATTTAGACATTGAGCATGCTTTTGCTACTGAGGAGTTTTGGTCCTTCAAGCAACTTCTAGATTGCTCTCATGAGCAAATCCACATGAAGTGGGTGCCCATGCCCATGGATTTGAATACTAATGGGCAGACCTCACAATTAACTTTTGTCTTAGGTATTTATATTGTATTTGCTGTACATGAAGGTCAATTTGTGACCCGGGAATCTTTTGCACACATTGTGAGCATGGTGAAAGAGGAGTACAAAGGTATGTCACTATGTCCTATTGCTAAATTTTTTGGTTCTAAGTTGTAGAATTTGTCTATTGTTGTATTTTTTGGCTAAGTTGTACAATTTGGTTACTGTTGTGTTTTGAAGGGCTAAGTTGTGGGTTTTTTGTATTGCTGAATTTCTGGAGCTAAGTTGTGGATTTTCTGTATTACTGAATTTCTGGAGTTAAGTTGTGGATTTTTTGTATTGCTAAATTTTTTTACTAAGTTCTGAAATTGTCTATTGCTGTAACTATGGACCTTGTAGGTGCAGCTCAATAGCTCATTGATGAATTCAAATCTAGATTTCTAGCCCATGGTCTCATGGATGCACTTAGCTTGGTTTATCCACAACATTGGTTGCAAGGTGATTGCGAAATTAGCTTCCGCAAGCACCTTGATGTGATCAAGAAGAACTTGGGTGAGCCTAGATGGATTTTGGATGAAAAAGGCAACAAACTTGTGCCACCTATCTTGGACATTTCTCAGCTGCAGCTGCAACAACCAATGTTTAAGTTGGTTATATTTTCAAATTCCATGGCAGCTATGGAACCACCATTTTTGGTGAATCCACTCACAAAGCTTTAGAGGTGTTCGGATGCAAATTCAGCCCTTGCCAAAAGCTTTAGTGAATATGTGAAACTTGCAGAGATTGCCATGATCCATGTGCTTGGTTTTGTTGAAGATGAACATTGTTTTTCTTCCTTATCATTCTTGAAGGAACGACTTCGGAATAGGTTGGATGCCAACTTGGAAGTAGTGGTTGGCATGAAGGCACAACAAGTGTACACAATCAAGAGCGATATCGTTATGGTGTTACAATCTAGCATTATTTGGATGTAGTTCTCCTTACTCATGCAGTGATCATCCTTGCATGGTAATTGAATTACTATTCACTTGTTTAGTTTCAAAACTGACTTTTTTATTTCCATCATCTATGCATGGTTTTGGAATTTGCCTAAAAAATATTTTTTGTCAATGAAGCCCAATTGCACTTTTTTCTCTTATTGTTGTAGCCTCCTAACTACTTTGAAAAATATTATCATTGCCAATGTTACAACAAAATTTTGGAAATCGTTGCCTATTTTCATTCACTACAATAACATATTAAAGCCAATTGTTTCTTCATAATTAGAAAAAATACAGCCACCAAGCCTCAAAATTGCTTACAAAATAGCCACCTTCATTTTCCATCCAAAGTAATGAAGGAGCTAGAGAACTCAAAACCTTATTTGTAGAAGGCCATATAGCCATTTGTCCCAAAACCAAAAAAAAATCCCTGGTTTGGAGTATTGTACATGTTGTATAATTTGTAGTGTGTTGCTTGGATGTACAATCCATGGTGTATTAATGAAGTTACAAATAAGTTGCACATTTCAATCATCACAAATCATAAATAAATTGCAAATAAGTTGCACACATGATCCACACAAGTCACAAAGAAGTTGCAAACAACTCATAAAATAATCACAAAAGTCACGTAGAAGTCATTATCTAGTCGTAGACCAATTGGTAAGAAGTGAACCACATATTGTCAATGAGTCACGAATTAGTGATGACTAAGTTGGCCTGAAGTTGCACATACACCAAATCTTGTTGCAAAGTAGTAAAAGTCAAGTTGAAATGAAGTTGCACACCAATTGCATCCGAATTGCAATGAAGTAACAAAAAAGTTGCAAGTTATTCACAAGTCACAAATGAGTTAGAAGCAAGTTATGCACTAGTCACCATAAAATTGCAAATAAGTGAATTGCACCACCAACCTCTTGCCATAGTGAAAACCATGTAAGCAACCACATCATAAAGCGCATCAATGAAGTTCAAAGTAAACAACTAAATGAGAAACTAAATTGTTTTGCTTTGCAACTACGATGCAACTAGAAAAATCGGCCACAATGACTAGAGCCCTCCAGATTCTCAGTAGTTGCAAATGGCTACTCCAACTAAAACCAGTTGCTCTTTGTAGTCACAAAAACCCTCATTTTCTTCTAGTGGGAGGACTCTACTACCACCGTAGACCAACAGAGTGCTCCTTTGGCCAGTCCAAATGCTCTTGCAAGTTAATTCAAAAAATCACTCAATGTCATTTGTATAGTTTTAGCTCGACTTGAGCTGATTTGTGGCATAGCTTGTACATAGGTTTAGGCTGTTCGGATGAAAGACAATCTTCTTGTGATAGAATACTTCTAGTGGATATGACCATGAACTTCTACGTTTTGGACATTAATTTTATACTATATTCAATAGTGAAAATGGTTAAATATATGAAAATCTTACGGATGTGTTTCTTGTCAATTCTTGAATTGCAGAGCCATCCTTCCAGATTACTCCAACATCAGAAATTAATCATCCGTTGTCTCCAAAACATATCCTTCTTGTGGAAATTCCACCTCATAATGTTGTCGTTGGGGAAATATCTGGATAGAATGTGCCATTGTTAAGGGCCAAATCATATACATGATAAGACTGTTATTCCTAACGCGGACCTTTTGGAGATTACAATTCTTGAACCCCCTCAGATAGCTACTTCTTCACAAGAGCAGATATACTGCATCCTTTTGGTTTCAAAACATGACAATTGCTTTAGCCTAGCTGTTGATTTTGTTTTTATATTAATGGTGGTCCTCTTCAGATTTGGTTTATTTTTTTGTTACATCCAAAATGTGTTAATGTAGCGTAGTAACTGGATGCACATTTGTACGTTTGATAGCAGAGATCGGATCTCCCACATCTTCGCGGAACGTCGGAGAAGGAAAAGGTTCCATTGAAGTCCAGGGGGGCAGAGAAGTGGCTCAATATTATTTTGGACCTGAATGAAATTTGATGTGTTTGTAAAGATGCAAAGTCCAAGGGTCCATTCTTTCATGTCCATGATGCGACACAACTGCATTCAACAACCATTCCTGAGCTTGTTGGACCAAGGCAGTCTGGGTTCGACCAAACTATGTTAAATTTCTTCGTGAGTTAGGTCACATAGCATTTGTCTCCATTTCACTATAAGAAACCCGTGTTTTTAGTGGCGTTTCTGAAAAACGGGGATTGTTTTTCTTGACATCACTTAGTCAAAGGTTTTCAAGGTTTAGGAGGCCCATATCTGGTGCACGTTTCGGAAGACGCATCGATGTCTGGGCACAAACATGGTTATGTTTTTCCCGACAAAGATGTTTTTGCTGACATTGAATTGAATGTCTGCATATTTTCAAAAACGCAGCTGTAGACAAGCCCTTGCCACGTCAGCTACGAGGTTCCTTTTGACTGTAGTAAAGTATTTGGAAGTAACCACAGTTTCACAGTAAAAGCTGACCAGTGGTAAAAAAACAGTGGTCAGGTAGTGGACCTGTATGCTTTCATTTTTTTTTCTTCAGGCATTTATTTCTGCTGGATCCACTGAAATTTTAAGCATCTAAGAAGACCCAAGCGCATACATTCATGCGGCTAAGGCAACAGTTAGAGTCATTGCCAAATAAATAATTTTAAACACATAATTTGTAATCACTTAAGAAGTTTGTGGACCACCTTTTTAGCAACAATAATTAGTTAAATTCTACATAAAAATCTTGGGTTCACTTCTGGTGAAAAAAAATTCCTACACCAATGACTTCTGCCTATTCAGAAGTAGCATCTTCTTTTGTGTGTGCCAACTCATGAGCCCTTCCATAGTTCCATTCTCTCTCTTGTACCCAAAAAAAGAAACTTAAATGTTTTTGTTCATTTCAGCGAAGAAGGTCCACATTTCAGTGAATTAGACCTTTATTTTAACATTATTTAATTTTAGAATTATATGTCGCATTTGTTCAATTGACGCTCCGTGTCTTCATCAAGAGTCTTTCACACATGTGTGACAGTTGCAGTGATTGAAGTTGAAGCCGTGGAACATGAAGAAGAAAAAACATGTCCGTTGTCTTTTTAGAATTGAGAGATACAAATTCTATGAACCATTAAACAAATGTCAATATTTAGGAAAGGAATTTTAAGTGTACAAAGAAGATGTAAATACTAATTTCCTACATGATGGTGGTGGAAAAAAATGGGGATACATTGTACTCACTAATTAAGTAAATGTACTTCATCCCCTGAAGGACTGCATTGTGTTTCTTGATAACAAATCAATTTCCAATCATTTTTTTAGCATGTCATTTTTTAAATGTCATTTTTGCAATGTCCACATTATATTACATGTGATGAAATAGTAACTTCAAGGCCCCACATGTTCCAAATGTTGTGGAGTACATGGTTCAAAAATTAGAGCATGACATTCGACTGTCGGTGTTCTACTGATAGATTGAGTACAAACAATAGCTAATTTCAAAATCCCTAATACAACATAATAGAGAAAAACATTCTGTGTATACCTTTATATGTCTGTGGGAAATTGTCAATGACGAAATTTATATTTTGGAGCTGACAGTCACGAGGACTTGTGGTCCGCGTTTGTTTGTGCGTTGTTTTTGAATCAGTATGTACTACAACTAGAACTTCGATGGATTTGAAGTAAACGTAATTTTCCAAAATCATGGAATAACATAAAAGCATTTGTTGTGTACGTACTGTTCATGAATTGCAATATTCGAAGCTCTGGGATTGTCATTTCTTTGTTTATAACCACATGCGTTAGGAATGCAGTATTTGTAATCGTTGGATATTTCTGTGCACTTACAATTTCCTCTCTACATGCTGTACAATTTAGAATTATCTTAAAATTTTTAAGCACATAACCAACTTGCACAAAAAAAAGAATGTAATTAAAGAGTACAAACCATTTAGTACATTTGTCCATGCCACGCTCACCTCGTGAAGTGTACATGCCATTATTTTTGACAGACCCAATACATGATTTCTATGACTTTGAAAGTCAGTATCTTGCAACGTAGCTGTTGAAAATATTATAAATGCTTTTCGAATCTTCTGCACTTTTTGTTTTAAAGTATCCTATGGTTCCGTGTTTCTGATAAATGTTTTTTTCTTCAACTTTGGTACTTTTCCTACAATTGACAGTTCAAAAGGACTTGGCCTAAGAATATATACATATTGTATTCCATGTTCAAGGGTTCTGAAAATATACATTCGTTATTCAATGGACATTTATATAATCCACATAAACATGATAAATAAGTTGCACGCTTGTGATCTTTGCTATATCCATACACATTGCCCATGTACAAAAGTATTTTCATTTCATATTTCTAGCAATTTCGATTTGAATAGACTCGAACTTGAAATGTATGCATGTGGTCGATCATTAAACTAGTAGAACACACTGACTTGAGTGTCTTCTTTACAAGTGGATGCACTGTATGCTATGAATATGAATAGTGTAATCCTATAGTTTATGTTTAGGTGCATAAACATAGCACTACCTATAAGAGAAAATGATGACGTATATGTTAGTTGCACCTACATACTACCGTTTTTGTTGTGCTCTTTAGTTGAAGATGATAGTTATCTTCATACCTTGCAATATATAAACTCTTCTATTGAACATAGCATTTGTGAAAAACATGGGGACTAGTATGATTCCTGACCTTTGTATATCGTGTTTTGTTTTCTGTAATGCGCTACAAAATTCGGTGCATATGTGCGAAAAGTATTGTACTATTGTATTCATTACTATAAGATGCCCATATTTACCCTTTTTACATGCACAATAGTACTATAGTAGTACACTTGTTGTTCAACATATTTATTTATACGCGTACGTTTATTATAATTGTTAGTCAAAGACATCATAGTTTGTCTTTTATAACAATCTCTTTATACAGGAACAGAGGCCATGATTGTCATCGTGCTGAACAAACATTCAACAAACACAGTTCATTTACAAGTATGCGTCTACAAACGCATGAGTTCAATAATCATTGTTTCGTACATTTTACCACTGTTACATGACTATTACATTTCCTCTAGTGTTGCACGTCTGCAGTTTCTTCTGTACCTGTTCCTGAAGATACTGTGATGTAGGTGCCTCCCACTGTTGCAGGTTGTCGTCGAGGCTCAGTTGCTAGCACCAACGGTTGCAAGCCTACAAAGTTTGCGTCATTTCCAACGTCGATGATGCCGTTCGATGACTCCGGAAGCTGTAACTGTCCACGTCTACCACGAACATCGGTTCTACAAACCACCTTCCATCCACGTTTGTTGGGGCCATCTGAAAAGAACACTTGTTGGCAATGTAGTGGGAATGCGAACGAATCTGCGTGTATCTTTCCATCCATGCGGTTGAAGTTCGCTAAAGTGAATCCATATTTGTCCCTCTGTACATTTGGATACCGTGCATCTGCAGAGTTTCGAACCCAATCGCACACTAATATTGTTGTGCAGTGATTGCGATAATCCAACTCCAGAATTTCTTCTATGTATCCAACGTAATCATCAGTCCTCTCAATGGGTCGTCCATTCAGAACTCCCCATCGGAGTTGACTTGTGAATGACGCCACCACACATGAATCACGGGTTACAAGTCCCACTTCGGCACTACGGACGCATAGATGCATTCCACAAGCGTACATATGACGATGCGAAGTTGCATACCGTTCTGGCGGACGAGCATACTGCAGAATGTCGTTTGGTAGGTTCTCACCTGCTAGTTCTGTGGCATCTACTTTCTCTGTCAACCACTCTGCAAAACTTGGGAATTCATTTAATTCAGGTGGATGCCTCGGTTGCTGTGGAGGACGGCAACGACGACATTCCAACCGAAAGGCCTCTCGTTCTTCCCAACGTCTCCCCTTCTGTACGATATACTCTCTGCACGTTGCCCGTCATTTTCAAATGTCAGTATCAGCGTACTGCAGTGACTGTTATTCCACAAATAATACTACAATCACAGAAATCTACACTACAAACATGGGTGGAATACATCGAAAATTAATTGTCATTGAGCACTACCAAAGTGTGCAGCACTGTTAGTAATCAAAGAAACTATTGTGCATGTGCGCACATGCATTGACTGAAAATTATATTGTACGGTGGAAGTACTTACTGGCGCCAAACTTCCAAACTCGCTGCATTGTCGAGAACGAAAGCATGTGCAAAGTTCCGCACCTCGTTCGACATTTTACGTTTTGAACGTTCAGTAGAGCGTAGGACTTCATCATTCATAGTTGCGTCTTCTTCAGCATCCCAAACACGATGGGTTGTTCCTCTGTATTGTTTCATGTATTCAGTACAGAAGCCAAGAGTATCGTCCAGGCGATACCCTTCAGCAATACTACCCTCCGGATGTGCGTATGTTCGGACATAATCCTTCAATGTCTTCATGTACCTCTCAATAGGATACATCCACCGACAGTGTACTGGTCCGCATACAAAGAGTTGTTGCACCAAGTGTACTGGAAGATGTGACATTATGTTCAGAAATGTAGGTGGAAACTCCTTTTCCAACTCGCATGTCGCCATAATGACATTGTGCAGTACTTCATCTTTTTCTGAATGACGCACTTCTTTGGCGCACAACTTCTGGAAAACTCGAGAAGTTCGAATTATTGCACGCTGTACATTTTCAGGGAGTACATTGCGTATTGCCACTGGAAGAATCTACAATATATGTACAATGTCAAACGTTTCTGTTAAGTACTGTAGCATCTTCTGAAACCATGTACGAATGCAGTGCTCTGTGTGTGCTACAACTTCATTTCATATGTACATATTCAATTACTACTATTATTGACAATGACAATTCCTTCAGAAACGTAGCAATGAGTTCTTCATAACATATGCATACGTCATCCTCAATCAGTTTGTTGAACATGTTGTTACTACGAAGAACTCAGTGTTTTTAGTAGAAGGTATAGAAAATCATCTAATTCTGTAGATAACAAATTACTTATGCAAATTCGTGGATTTCTCTCTAGTGCCCTAGTAGTACAGTCCTATGCATACAATTGTGGTTCAGTATTGTACCTGTTGCATGAGAACATGGTAGTCATGTGTTTTCATGTACTGCAGTTTGCCATCCATGAATCTCTTGTGAATTGAGCCAACGTAGTTGGACGGCGTGCGAATGTTCGTGATGATGTCCACAAATGCTTTTCTTTCTTCTGCTGTCATTACGTACGGTGCGTGTGGCATGTAGTATTCTTGATGCCCTCGTGTGGGAGCTTGCAACCAAATCTCTTCACGGATTTCTAGATCTTGAACATCTTGACGACTGCCTGCGTTGTCTTGAAGACCCATAATGGTCTTCACTATATTCTCACACAAATTCTTTTCGCAGTGCATTGGATCCAGAAGATGGCGCTCCAACAAATGCTGCAAACAATGACGGCATTTGTCTTGTATGCATCAGTACATTTTATCTTGCTTCATCTAATATCATATGGCACATGCGCTTCGGATGTCACACGTAGTCAATGCATGCACATATAACATAATGTCTCATGCTTCAAAACATTCGGGAACAAACAGCTTCTGCAGAACATGATCACTGTGAGCAAGACATCTGTACAATATATACTCATTCCCACATTCAAGAGCTTCTACTAGTGAGAAGCGCAATGTCAGAGTTGTAATCGAACTACACTGTACGTTGCGGATATGAGAAACAACATGACGTTCACGAACTTCCTTCTACATACCATATAGTCTAGTGAATTCAAATGTGAAGTACATACAAACCTGCCAGTATGGAAGTTCGTAGAAAACGCTCAATCGTTTCACACCCGTGGAATATTGGAATGCACCGGATCCGCCTTCGCATTTTCCTTTCCGCCTAGATCAAGGTATGACTGTCGCCATGCTGCGTACCTTATGACGTCCACACCGGACATTATTGCTGGGGTGGAACGTTGCTCCACTTGGCCATTGAATCTTCTGTTGCGCCTATACGGATGTTGTCGATTGAGATACCTCCTCATTCCTCCGTATACAATCTTCGAACCACGAATGCGTCCGTTTGCTAATATATCCCCTGTTTTGGCCATTCTTGACTCCGTTTGAGGCCCACAACTAGGACACCCCTTGTAACCCTTACAACAAAGGCCAGATATTAGGCCATACGCTGGATAATCCGAAATGGTCCACATGAGCAGACCACGAACTGTGAATCCACGAGACCCTTCTGGTTGAGAAAAATCTACTGCTTGGACACCTGCCCAAAGTTCCTGCAACTCTGTTAATAGCGGCCGTACGTACACGTCGATGTTCTTCGATGTCGGTGATAGCTTCCCTGATATGAGAATACACAAAGAAATAAAGAACTTCTTTGTAACAAACCATGGCTCAAAATTATAAATCAATATGACCACTGGCCACGTTGACCAATTCGTATTATTTAGTTTGAATGGGTTCACACCATCCAACGCCAATGCCAAACGCATGTTCCTCTTCTCCAATCCAAAGTTGTTGAAAGCAGCATCCGTGTCAACATGCTTCCATGCTGGACTGTCTACCACTGAGCGCATGATGCCGTCTTCGCTAACATGTTTTGTATACCCAGTCAACATACGCGCAATTTTCGTTGACCTCCACATACGCTTCAATCTAGGAATGAGCGGAAAATGTCGTACTATCTTCATGGGAATCGTGTCAGTGCCTTCTACCCAACGCGATTTCAAACACTTCGGACAACGATTCATATCTGCATAGTCGTTCTCAAAAAGAACACATCCATCTATGCACGCATGGATGTTTCTGTAATGTAAGCCCAACCTCCGAATGTTTTTCCGAGCTAAGTAGTGAGTACCTGGCAATTTATTGTCTGATGGCAACAAATCCTCCGATAAGTAACGTAGCAGCTCATCTATGAACCTGTTGCTCACGCGAAACACTGCACACATGTTCATGATGATGATGGTCGCTGAAACTACACTTGTTTTTGAGCCTGCATATACAGGTGTCGTGGCTTGGTCATACAAGTCCTCCAATCCATCCAATGTATCTCCATCATTCTCCTCATTGTCTTCAATGTCTACCACTTCCACTGCATCATGATGTAATGCGTCGCTTCTGTCCAACGCCTCCATCACTTGCCTTTGCACCTCGTGCAATTCATCAAGTGGGTTGTTCTCAGTATGCTGCGCCTGTTCTTGTGGTATGTTCGGTACATCCACGTTCGGTATATCGTGGTCGTCATTGAACATGTCTTCCGTTTGGATATCATGTTGTACAATGTCATCGTCAAAAATGTCATCTTCTATCCAAAGTCCTCGATGAGGGTATCCATTAGGAGGATCGCCTCCTATCATGGACTTCACTAGAAAGGGATCTCGCCCTACCGCTGTATGGTGCTTTCTGATTATGTCTATACTTTTTCGGCGTCCGCCATGACAGTCCCTACATGGGCAACGGTATGCTCTTATGTTTTGCTCCGTCGCTACTCGCAACTCTGTTTCCAAGATCAAGTCCCCTACTGGGATGTGGCGCAGTGTACGTCCGTCACTACAAATGCGGACTGTAGCGGGTTGCCGTGAAGACTGTATCGGCATGGTTCCAGTATATTATAGACGTCTTCAGCTGTTGCGAACTGCAGGATTTCACATGCTCTGCCTCGTTTGATAACTGCAAAAAGAAACAATGAGGAGGAGGTCGGTCATCATGGACTTAGTCACAGTCACAACAGCACTACACACATTCAAAAAGACGGAAGTGTTGCTCACTTGCAAAGCAGTTCTTACATTGAAGGAGTTTGTCTATATATATATTTTTTAAATGTTTGTATTATACAACTAACGTGCGTGTGCAAAATTAATAGAAACTTTAGCAAGACTATGCGAATCTTGTTGTACAGTAATGTCTACACGAACGCACAACATCCATTCGCATGTAAGCAACATATACCGCTCTAACGCTCTTTAGTATACTACTCTCAGAGGTTATTGTTTTCATTGTATGTAGGTTGTATTGTCCTTTTTACTACTACTAAAAGTCATGTGCACACTTTTGCATTCTTACAAATGAAAGAAGGCCAATTTACAAACTATATTTCCTATAGACGTTCACATGTTCACTTCTGTAGTTCTCCAATTGTAATGAACCCTTGTAAAATGTAAAGAATAAAAATACAGTACAATTCATTAAAAGAAATAGTACACACAATCAATCAATCATATCATTCATTTTATTAGCCAGTTTTCTGCGAAGGCTCAATATGATTATGTTTATGATGAAGTTCCGCTAGTATTCCAGCATTCTAAAGGACTTAACTAATCTAACTTTTCCCACAGATTTGTGACATGCGTTCATCTTCTATGAATTTTTATGAAGGGTGACTTCCGACATTTGATTTCATTGGCCTACACTTCTAATGTATGAAGGATAAGAAGGTCATGACTAGTACATATTTCACGTACTTCTGAAATGCTGTTGTTCATTAAGAAGTTATTGAAGTTTTCTGTATTTTGGATTAACAAAATCAAACAATACAGAAGTCGATCTACTGCATGATAATTTCCTTCTATAATAATCCTGTCATTCCATACGGGTTTTTCATGTATAAATCAGCATATCAGGAATATGATGGGAAAACTGTGCAGTATGATGCGCTGACATTTGAAAACTGAAGACTTCATACCAGACGATAATATACAGTGAACAATATTGCGACCGCTTTAACAAATTTTGAAGAAATTTACATCTTCATCTATTTTTCATGCAGTACATTTCAGTGCATTGTGTAGTTTGAGGACTTCATTTCACTTCACTACTTCAAGAACATTCTTCGGTTCTTCAGAAATGGGACCTGGTATGTACTATGTAGGTGTAGGAAGCTATACCCTGTGAAGAACCAGACCCTCTCATATGATAGGGCGACTAGCACGAGTCCTGTGGCTACGCATTTCCAAAGTACGAACATGTGCAACTACTGGTTTCACCCACTAATCACCGACATTATGATCGTGTTCTCTTTGCAATTGCAAATGTGGGAGTTCCAGGCTATGACGGCCAAATGCTACACATTTCTAGCACTGGCAGTGTGCATTTTATTCTTATGAAGCGAACAGTACTGTCAAATTCGTTACATATGTACATACGTTTCGTATTCTGTCTTGTAGTAGATCATTGACTAAAAATCCTTGTTCACAGTTCTATGACAACGGCTCCAAGAATGCAGAACGGAAATGCACTGCTACTTCCGCGAATGTAACCGACTTGGACATGACGTACCTGCGCTTGTGCTTCCACCCGTCGTCAGCTGTGAAGCAACGTCCAGTCACGTTGTAAGAGCACGCTGGTGTTTGACAGGGTCAAACTGCAAAGCACTTTTCCAAGTTCGATGATGAAGACTGCAATGGGGCATTCCTGAAGTCATAGAGGAAACAACATCTGCAGCGTAGTGTGCACACAGTGCACTCAGCAGTCATTAAGACTTGAGTAACAACATGTACTCGTGCTCATTGTCCGGAGACAGGATACTCATTGACATTGGGAAGGCAAAAAGCAACGTCTGCATTTCGCACTGAAGGTCATAAAATTGTTATTTCATTGTGTTCATTACAAACCTTTGCCCATGCATATAGTCATTGCTGTACATGCAATACAAAATGAAGGGAAGAATGGACCGAATAGGACTACGACGTTAAAAGCAACGCAGACATGCTGCATTGTTGCTGCACAACAATTAAACCTTCATATGCTTACATATGAATCATTACGTTCTATCGCCTGTGGCCTGCACTATGAACTTGAAAACGACGTCCCGTACTGTAGTTACAGAATACAAGATTACGGACTTCTGAATTGTTGGATAGGAAAGTCTGCATGTCTGGACAGAAACGAATGGAGTGTGCATTTCTCATACTAACAACAACTCCTAATGACTGCTACTATTCACACTTAACTAAATATCGCTCATTGCTAATCGGACTTGTTCACCTAGCCAGGACTCGTACTCTTCCTCTAGACTTTCAAAGGGATAGACTCCATTATAGAACCAGGACATACAATAAGTGTTGCTATGGTAGACATCATCAAGATTATCAGGCATGAAGTTCTCTGTGGCAACCAATCCGAAATCATGTCGCTGCATGTGCTCTGCATGTAAGAAAACCATGCACTTGAGGTGTGCTTCGAAATCTCTTTCATATTGTCGAAACGGATGACAGTCATCTGCATCGGCACATTGTCCTGTACAGTGTACATCACTGGGATTCCCGCATTCTCCAATGGATTCATTAGGCGACACATCACACATTACCAGGTCGGATTCATCACTTGACATTTCCTTCAAACTACTTGGCAAATGTGTAGTGCTCAGTCTACATCCCAAACAATAGAACAGGCTACAAGCAATGGTACTTCGTTCTGTATCGACTTTTTGCCTCCTCAGATGCCCAAGCTGCAATTAACATTGCTCGTCTTCAATTATACATTAACAGTGGGGCTCACGCTGAAAAAAGGCCGCCCCTACACTGAGATTACTTTATAGATGTATGGGAACTCACGTCAGTGATGGCTGGTTGCACACTCCGCTTCATACGCTACTTCAAAACGTGGATGCGTGGCATAGAATCAGCGTCTTCCTGGACGAAATCGCAGAAAAACAAGTCAATGTTGTATGCATACAGAGTTCGCCATTGTCATCAGGAAATTGCTTGTAGTAGCATTCATGCATCATATCACTCATAATTGCTTGTATTGAAATTGATGTATAGCATAGAATAGTATTCATACTTTTGGTGTGTTCGGTGGCACTTCCAATGTGCAGTACTCTCCCAAGGACTTTCTCCAAATGTTTGATGCCCTTCCTACATGAACACAGAGCTTCCAGTACGCAGATGAGCTTAACCATGCACTGCATGCCTCACAGACTTGCATGTCTGTATACCACAGACGACACTAAAAAATGAAGGAATTCAAAGAACACACACATTAGGCAATCCAAATCACCCCATCAATGGCATGTCCACTATAGACTGTACTTTTCAATGAGCGACAGGGATTCCAAAGCGCTGATTATTGGAAACATACTCAGTCGAACCAATGCGTTCTTCTTCCAATGCCCAAGACTTGTGCACATATGAAAACCACTGAAAGCTACTTCCAAAACAAAGGCTCGCACAATGCATAGCCACAACTGTGTCATACATCGAAAGCATTGTAAGGCCGTGGCACCTGCACTTCCGCATGGTTTTCAGTGAAGGAGCCCCTGGAAAGTGTATAGTCACGTCGGCGACTACTGCTCACTCGAGATTGCAAGTAGGACAGTCATGTTCACAGAAGTGTGCAGGGGAGCCTTTTCGGTTGTGAGTATTGACCTTGTCATGTTGAATCCAACGTCCGAGAAAACAGGCCTCTGCTTACATAAACGTCGAAGCCTACAGCACATGACGGTACAGACGGACCAGTCAGTACTAGCCGTACTCTCACGAAGCCAGTCTTACGTGTCTTCCACCTGAAGACAAAAAAATGGTTAAACACCCAGAAAGCAAGGACTTCGTGCCCTTGAAGCATAGTGGACATTGCTGGAACATCTTGCTATTGAGGATCTCGCAAATGGACGACCCGAACGGCTTGCTAAGGGAGGAAGGGTTGGAGAGAGCGACGACAGCTTTACCTAATTCTGCCCATGCTGATGTCGGTGTGACGGAATCTGCCCTCGTCGTGTTCACGGAGTTCTTGAAGGTAGTCGGTGGCAATCGTGGACAGAGGTCGCTCAATGGGAACACAGTTACTCATACGACGATGGATGCATGCAGGCGTAGTACACGACTGAAAACATTGGAAATAGGTAGACGCGACTCTTGCACGCCTGCGTTGCTTCCTGTCGCAAAGAACTCAGCCGCCAATCAGGTGAATCCCTAATTCCTTGCAATTCACTGGGTTTTGTAATTCCCGAGGACGGTGTCGCCCGCTGGACTGTCCATTACAGCGCAAGCACGCAACCATTACAGCAGCAAGTGCACAGCCGCCTGCCGCCGCCAGAGTCTGTCCTTCGACACTTGCTGTGGAAACGGTAACACGGTCGCTTCTTGGCGGTCGTAGGGACTCTTTTTGGGGGTAGGTAGGCTACGTGTACAACTATGTTAAATTTCCCTTGGAAGTAGGTCATTTCGTCTTCATTTGTATTGCCCTGTCTTTCGTTTTCCTTGACAGAGAGCACTGATAAAAGCAAGTCGGAGACACACTGTAGAACACATCGCCTACATTTTAAGTTTTCCGTTTTCCATTGATTAAGCTTGCACTTCGATCATTTCTACTGCAGAGTCGTCGTACCTGTCATCCTTGTTTTGTTTACACTATGCTTGAGAAGACCTTTATTGCAGACTTGCAGGTCAGAATCCCTTGCTACATCTATGCCAGTGCGACTTCACACACGTATTGTAGGCATAACGGTATCCTGTGCATATTGTATGTTGTCAATTGAATTCAAATGTGTTATATTGTTTTCTTCTCTTGTAACGCTTTTTTGGGACTTCGAATGGCCACATGTCTGTCATGAACTGTTCGGAGAAGCAGTGCCGACACAATGAAGACGTGACAGTAGTGGAAGCGAGTAGACGTTGTCCTTCGTGGACAGACTGTGTGTGTTCCGTATGCAGATGTCCAGAAATGTAGTACAAATGATGTGCTTGTATACGTGTGTGTTGTTTTCACTCAGTTTTTGTAATTGATGCAGTGACTCAATACTTCATTTCGCATTGACATTTGTATGTGCAGTTGTCTGGGGAGTGTTTCGTTAGTTGGCGAAGCGGACAGAGACGGATGGCAGGAGGTCGAGAAAAAATGGTGCGGTCAAAGCCCTCTCCATTACGATTCAATCGCGGCAAAGACAGAGCAATTGCAAAGACCACAGAGTTTCGGATGCGCGGTGCGGACGAGTGTCGGTCGAAGATGAAGGAAGATATGTGGAACGTGAAAGGAAAAGCATCAGCGATTGCGCTTGCTGGCCCATCCAAGAAGAGGAAGTCCATGACGGTGCAAGAGGATTCCTCCTCTGAGGACGACCGCGGTGTACCAGACATGGAAGACTCACAGAAAGACGTCGAAGTAGACAGGTTTGTTTGTTTTTCCATGTGTTCTTGATGACGTCCGTGTTGGACCATTGCAGCACTAGGACGTTGTAAAAGAACCTGTCCGAGGACGGAGACATGTGTCTTAGTCCATGTTCGATGGAACGTGAACGCAGATGGAGTTCAAAGCGTGGGTATGTTCCTCTGTGACCACTGCAAAGTTTTCATGAACGTCCGCGTTGCACAATGGAATGCCTGTGCTGTATGCACGTTTTGTAGAACATGGCGTTGTTTTCCAAAACATGGATGTGTTATCCACAACATGTTTATGTTTTTCAAAACGTGGCTGTTTTTTCATGAACGTGACTTTCTTTTCCACAGCATGGCTGTGATTTCCACAGCATAGCGGTGTTTCTCAAACATGGCCGAGTTTTCCAAAACATCGCTGCGTGTTACAGAACATAGTCGTGCTTTATGAAGCAGTCAATTTTTTTGGTCGACTCATTCTGTCGTTCCACTTCTGTCACTATTCTTGTACTGTGCAGTCGTAGGGTCTGAGTTCCGTAATTGCTCCTTCCTTGACTAGTGCAAACACATACTGCAACGTTGCAAGATACGGTACTTTGAGTTCAGCAATGACAGTGCATGCACAACAAATGTCTACGTAGGCGAGAAGCGTAATTCCTATACCTATCTTCACTACATGTAATCCTGTGTGCAACACTGCACTTCCATTATTGATGACTGTGGACCACAACGTTTGCTGTCTCCTTTGCTATTAGCGAAGTCATCGTGGTAGTAGTATGGCAGCTGTGACATATTGCTCGATGGCTGCTTCCGTCACATGTTCAGTTTCCAAATGTGGAATCATAATCACTGCAATTGCTTTATTGGAAGCAGTGATCCTTCTGGCACAGAAGTTGACAATGAAGATAGTACCGAAGACAGCGACGACGAAGATGGCAGCGCCCCTACAGTTCGCAAAGGCAAGGCCACGGAAGACGAGAAAAACCCGATTAAGCTTGATGTACTGGGCTTCCCGAACGGGCAAATGATGCCGGTCCTAGCAGAGGATGTGAAGCGCTATGCGAAGGACTTGGACCCGACATGCAGCTGGGAAGCGCAACCATCCGAACAAAAAAAACGTTTCTTCAAGCGTTTGTATAATGGTGTGCACTCTTTCACTATTAGCGTTCTACACAGAATGCTTAGTCATACAACTGAAAACAAGTGTTCATTGCTAAATTATGTCTGCTTTTAGATTGGGAGATGAAGGGGGGCAGCTCCAAAGTGAGTGACAAGTGGATCTCGCCTATCATCACGAAGATACTCATCAACACTCGATGGAGATTGAATGGCATGATCGATGCAGGGAAAGCAAAACCGGCTGAAGTCAATGTAGAGCAGTGGGATACCCTGGTTCAAAATCGGCAGTCTCCCGCGTCAAGGAAAATGTCTGAGCATATGCGCGCCATTTCTATCGACAAAGGGTCGAAATTGGCACAACTTCGAGTAATAGAAAGCGATGCCATCAGCAGTTTGGTGAGTGCGATTGCATGTCTCATGCGAATGCCATAGTCGTAGTTCTGCTAGACAGCCTCTACAGTGCATTATCTTTGCAATTTTATAAAGCAATGTCAAAGTGACAGTCATGCTTTAATGGAAGTGCAGTGCATGTCTGATGTCCAATTCCTCCCAATCTGAAAGCAAGTATTGAAAAATACAAAATACAAGACGCCTAGCAACACATTGGACTGACGGGAGAATGTACTGTATGAAGTACCGAGCACTTCATTTTCCGGAGTTCCTGAATGACACTGACATGTCGTCTCTCATTTTGGCAGAGCATAAGGTTCGGGCGCAAACCGAAGCCTGAGGAGGTGAGCGCGGAGGTAGCCAGAGAGTACACTCGGCAGGAAGAAGCCAAGAGAGCATCACTTGCAGACCGTACCAAGGACATAGAGGAAATGAACACGCGAGTTGCTCATATTGAGGGGGCTTTGACGGGACTCCAACGGAAAATTGATTCATCACAGGGCCGATTCGAGGACATGCTACGCGAGATTCTGGGCAGTCGTGCTGGGACTGGAGACAGTCTTTCCGAAGATGTCCCACCATTGCCATTGCATCCGACGGAGCCTGTAGTGGGGCCGTCTACAATGAGTCCGGCACTTCCCCTCCCCATGTCTGTGGACGCCCTTTGTGTGCCGCATTCTTCGGACCATGAAGTTCTTGAAAACGGAGGCCTACTTCTTGACGCTGATGGAAAAGCCCCGAATGAAGTGGAATTGGAAGGAAGCGATCGGGAGGACGTGGTGCAACTGTACATGCAAGATGCTTCCGAGAATGTCGCCGAAGGCAACATAGAAGAACAGAGCATGGCACTGAAAAACGTAGTGCCAGCAGATGTAGGAGACGAGACGACAAATAACAGCAGTGACGACGTGGTCACTGAAAATTCTGCTGGCAACCATTTGTTGCCCAACGCTTTGCCTAACGAAGATGGCAACCGTATACAGAAGGTACTTTAGTCCACTGTCCTCTCCATTGCCGTCAGTTTGTAAGAAGTTTGGATTTTTGCATGCAGCACTATTAGGAAGTGTGTACTGTACAATGTAGCGCTACTTCTTGTTTATCTAAGGTACCTCTGATTGTGTCTATGTCCACTGACTGGGAAGACGCTTGTAGAATGCGTACCAAGTTGGCAATGGAGAGGATATGTTGTCATCGTCAGAATCACCGTACTCATTCGAATATGTGTAAATGAAAACTGCAGTTCATATGAATGCAATGGAGGTTACGCATGGTTCCTATTTCTCGTATTGAAGAGGTTCTGCGAGAAGGCTGAATGTTTGAATAGTACGTGGTCTCCGAATGTTTGCCTACAAAATAAGCTTTTCTGAAACCTTATTTGATAATGAAATGTCATTGCCTTCTTCATGCAGGGTGACCAGCAGCCCACTACAGATGCCGTTAGACGTCCTCCCCGTGCGCCCAGAACCATGCAGACAAATGCAACGCCCAAGAAAACAGTGGCGTCGAAGATGACCAAAGGAAGCAGTGACAAATCGTTGGGTGTGGTCAAGGCTGCCTTACCCACTGCGAAGGTACAGTATGAATCAAATTGCATAGTCGTGGCATTTGAGCGACTATGTAAGGCATAAGTGCACAGTAGATGTGGACTAGTGCAAGAATGGTGGGTCACATACTCTTGCGTGTGCCTCACTATAGGAATAAAATGACGCCATAACCAATTTCTCATTTCACGAAAAACAGTAAGGCAAGCTAACAAGTGCTTATGATTGTAGGTCATGAATGCAAAACGCGCAGAGCCAAATCGGAAGAAGTGAGTCATTGTCAGTTCTCATGAGGGGTGAGTAAGTGTCCGTGGTCCTTCTATGCAAGTGCTTATGTTTAGCAATGTACACGTAGCAGTGCATACGGACGACCATGCATTATTGTTTGTATGCAACATTTTTCGAATCTGGAATTCGAACAGGAGGACGGAGGACAAGGGACATTGGAGTGCTGGAAGGTATGCATGCATCAAGTGGCTGTGAAAATTACAAAGTGCACAAAAGCATGGACCTGAATGCGATTTTCAGTTGTTGTGCTCCTGTCGCTGTGGAGTTGTGCAGGTCAGACGCTATTCCGGGATGAAGGCGTTTGACAGCGCTTGGGCTGTAGAACCTGTTGTGGGCGCAGAGATATACGCTGCAGGTGGACAAACGCGAGCATGCACGAGGAAGGCGACATGAATAACGTGTTTTGTATATAGTATTTTGTTTGCAAGTACAGACGTCCAGTTGTTAATGACTAATCGGAAGTGGAACCTCGTTATGAACTTTTGTAGTGAACTTGCTAAAGTCGGAATTACAAATGACAGCAGACTACTGTGAAGGTTGTGCATAAATATAGGCCTCCATAGAGGCACCTTCACTTATTTTGAAGTGCTACCAATGCGTGAAAGGGCTCTGTGTAAGCAGTAGCACTATTGCACATTAGATTCCTCATTTCTTGTCCATTTGCGTCATATGCATGTATGGCACATTCTATTTTAGAATAGGTGAATCGATGTTGGAGCTGCTGTCGCTAAAGGAGATGGCCTCGCCGTCGGAACTGCAGTAATTCCATTGAAATTTCATGTGCTAATAAGTTCCTTCGTGGTCGAAAAGTTCGATTACTACAAGATGAAAGCCAGAGCATGCGAGCCTTAAATGCAGGTGCGCGGAATGGATTGTATAGTGTACCCTGGCATTCAGTTTGTGTTTTTCTTTTCCTCTCCATAACGTAGTATTCAGTGGTTGGAAGCAAGAAGCTGTGTTATGGCATGAAAAAATAACAAGGCATGCACTTTTGTAACGGTATTTAATGTACAACAGAACAGTGCATAGAAGTGTCAAATGACCAAACGAGGTAGGGCAGTATGCGTGACTTGCACAGTGTTTCGTTTTCTGTAGATTTCGACTTCACTACTACAAGCGAACAGCACGCACCACAGGAAGTGTTACGTTTGGTTCAAGCTTCATGACGAAGTGGCACATGGAGTTGTGGTAGACGTGCAGTTACCAAGGCCAGCACTTTCTGCAGAGGTCAGTGCTGTTGAATTTGCCATTGTTGTTCGTTCATCAGGATTGTGTCTACCGTCTTCAGGATCCATGCATGATTTGTAGGCAAAAGGCTTTGTCAGAGTCCGAACTTCCTTATTTCTGTACGAAACTAAAGTGTAAGACAACACATGCTTGTATGGGTCATTGAAGAAGAGGTATGGCATGAACCACAACAACGTCGCAGAATTTCATTCTCTGACTTGCCGTCTTCTACAGGACCTTAGTAGTTAGTACATGTCTCTGCACTGCTTAATTTTGTTGGAGTTGTCAGATAGATAGTCATGTCTATCTCTACATGTCCAACAATTGTCGACAAAGATGATAGACATGTCTAATTGCGATTGTTGTCCTTAGTAGTTTATGTACTTTCTTCTGATATCTGCTAACATTTAGCGTTTTACATGGGATCGCAGTGTGTTGCTTGTGGTAGTAGTCATGCACTTCCGGTTGTGCACATTCCTTGTAGTCTGTGTCGGAAGTTAATGTTTCACTCTCATTTTCTCATCATGTGCCAAGGGAGCAACTAATATGTTGCAGTATTAGAAGATGACTGTGATTGCTATGTAATATGTAGCGTTGTTGAAGTGTTGACCTTCAGCAATGTGCACTTCAGGAATTGGGTGCGTCAAAAAGGTGCGTCGTTACGAAGACCTCATGAGCTTATGTGACCGTTTGATCAAACAACGTTGGCACCTATGTGACGTCGCCGATGATGCCTTGCAAACAACGACAGTCATTAATCATGTACCGTCCACGTTTTGCACAAATGTTTGGCGGCCAAGTAATGTGAAGATGATCGACTGTCTGTCGCCATGGTCGTCAGTCATTGCAATGTTGAAATGACGGGAAGTATGTTTCACTTCGCACTCGCACAGGGAAGTCGTGGACGTCTGGACTGTAGCTGTCGCTAAGTTCGAGGACTTCAATACGGTAGGAATGAACTGGCCATGTCATTCTACTGGCCTGGACAAAGCTCACTGTCAATGAATTCTGAAGGAAACATGCATATGCACGGTATGTGCGTACATACATTAAGTTAAAGCTGCAGTCAGAATTACTGTGTATATCATTTGTAAATTTTAGTATAGTGACAGTGGCGTCTAATATGGTCTGCTTCTGTGGAAGTTCGTTATTTTGTATTACTTTCCCGTGTATGCAATGTTTGGACTTCCCTGAAGGTGGTCGAGGCTTTGCAGAGGGCGAGGTAAAATCAGACATGCATGAGCAGTGCAGGTGAGCGCCTCTAATACAGGAGCGGTGATAAGCTTACTCGTGATGCGGCTTATGTTTTCCAATGCCCATCCTCCGCTTCAGCATACAAAAGTAACTGGCCAACGTGCCATTCAGGTACGCATTGACATGCTTCTTCTTGCAGTGCACGCCTGTGTGGTATGACACTAAACATGAATTAAGGCTGGCACAGGAAACTCCGCTCACGCTATGTGACACATGTCCAACAGTGATCATCTTTGGGCGATTGCAATGTATACAGCACGTACTACGCTCTTGCCCTTACTTTTTGTGGCGCACATGCGACTGTACAGAAAAACATGTACAGTAGTACATGTGATGACGCATTACAACTGAAGTGCTTAGCACATGTACATCGTTTCTCTTGTACTCAGCACAGAAAAGCAAATGCCTAACGCCCTGTGAGCTTGACTACAATGTACAAATGGAATTGAACGTCATTATGAGTTTCACACATACAACCGTCCAGCTGAATGAAGGCAAAAGTTCATGTGCTATACAGGACGGGGATGGTCTTGCTATGAAGAATTTCCACAGGTCTTCACATGGCGTGATTGATGGTGTGCGGACTGTCATTTAAACTTCCGTAGGCGATGCACAGAGGTTGCATGTACGAAAGCATGTCTTTCAGTGAACGGAGGTGTCGCGTATCGAAAAAGAATGGGGATGCAGAGTTTGCAAGCGTAGAGGTTGTTCTCGAATCCCTGTGCACAGCTGAAAGCAACGGCAGACGTGCACGGATTGATGCAAGGAATGCGGCAGGTTTTTGGCCCTTCCAGGCTTTCACGAAGGCTGTCTGTACGTGTATGAAGTAAGATCACAAGGCACTCCCCAAAACTGTTTTCATTCTTCTTTGTAAATTCTGAAACATAGGACTAAGCCCCCATGAAAAATAATTTCTCTTGCAAATTCAGTAGGTAAACAAAGGGTCGTCAGTCCCAAGTGCATTGAAATTAGCATCTTCTCATGCGTCTGGCACGAAATACTGCAGAAAAACTGAAGCATGTGTCCATTTCAGCAGCGCAAGCTATTTCTTTCAGTACTAAGTATTTAAATGTTCAGAAAAAAACTTTCTGAAGGCAATAATAAAGGTAACTTGGGAAGGAACGTGCACTGAAATGCTGTAGCTGCAGAACTGAGAATGTCGTCTACAATGATGGAGAATGAAGCTCTGAGCTGCCCGACATGTCTATGTGTCAAACATGGCGCATCCTGTTCAATGCTTAGTACCTTTTGTTTGTAATGCTTGCTATATGGACATTGTGCACTGCGTACCCTTCTTCGGTTGAGTGCACTCATGCCTTTGTGACATGGCTAATAGCTTTTTATTGTTGCACTTAATGTGTGTTCAGTTTCACGCATCGCATAGAGACGGCATGTACATGTGTGTCATCAACATTGACAAGAAGCAGCGACCGTCTTGTGTTGGAGCACTTCATTTGCGAGGAAGACGTGAAGTTCACCATTCTTTTCGGATACCGATATGGCCACTTCCTAGCTATGAGAAGGTCAATCCTGAACATATTCAGGTATGATGAACAAGTTGATCGTTACTGAAGTTTGTGACATGAAGAACGTGCTAGTCGTGCTGAAGAAGAATGCCTAACACCAAGACTATGTATGGCATCCAACACTGCGTACGGTAGGAGGAATGGATTCTTGTAGAGCATGACGGTGAAGGCAAATCAAGAAGGCTCTCAGCCGAGCACACATGCATGAGTTCATATTACTCATAATGAACATAGGCATGGACGTGTGAGCTGTATATTCACTAGGAAGGTACTCAGTGTAATGCAGCTTCCTTCTGCTCAGCATTAGTTTCTACAAGCTTCAATTTCAAACTTTTGTTTCATGTATGTACCCAAAAATCAGCAATGCACCTTTTCAAATGTTGAATGTCTATCAACCGTGTTTGCATACATGCATTATAAGACAGTCGTGTTTGTATTAGTTGATGTCGTTATGCTGTCCATGCGTACCTTCGTTTTCATATTTCTGTCTTCTAAAACATGTGGAAGGCCAGTTCATGCTTTTAGAAATAAAAGAATCCGTATACGAAAACATGCACTGGACACTGACTTGTACAAACGGACATTTTCTGGAACGTGTGTACTCCTTTGTATACGTTGCTTAGCTTAACAGTACTGTCCAAAGTGCTGTTGCATATGACATTGCACTGCGTCGGTGTCCGTTCTTCTGAAAGAGCAGTGCACAGTAAAATTATGTATAAGGCATTGCGAATGCTTAGGAAAACGCCAACTCAGTGAATGCGTCACAATGTCAAATGCAGTCACTGAGTTGTACGTACAAGCATCGAGACAACCTTATCATTCAAATGTCCACTTAGACGCTGCAGCAGAACATGGATGTTGTACTTCCCAACAAAACTTTCTTCAAAATGAACATCACGTTTGCAAGTTCAATGTCCACCGTGACATTGCTCATTCCGATCTTCTTCTTCACTCAGCAACTGTATATGTTGGACAGAACTTGGAATCGAACAGGCGAACAGAGAGATCAACGTTTGCTGAAGCACTGCAGACTTTCTAGAAATGTTTCGATAAACATGTGAGCATGTCGATTGACATTCCACAGAACGAAATGCACAGACGATAGAATTACAGATCTCTGTTTCCACAAGCTGCCACGTCAAAGCATCTGAAATCGACGGTAGAAAATCAGCGCTGCATGTAACAGTGTAGAGCTGCCACGTCACATGCCATGTCATCTAAGTTTTTTTATGTAAGAAAATTATGTATCCCTGCCCGATCAGAAGTTGCTGACGTGCAATCCCGGTGGCATCCACGTGGCACATTTCCATACATTTCGAAGAGAAGGTGTCACCGCTTGTTGACACGGAACACGTTGACATCAACAGACGTTTTACCAAATTCCATGCGTCTGAGGAAACGCACACACCGACGAATTTTAGGTGACATTGCAGTTGACACCTTTTTTCTCCCAACAAACATGTGGTGACGTCTTCTGGAACATCCCCTAAAACACAAGTTTCTTCTAGTGTTTGGAGCTCCATGAAAAAAACCACTACAGAAGAAATTTGTCTTTATCTATATAAGAGTGAGGAATTGGGCGAGAATCCTGCATGAAAGTTAAGTGTAGGGATGGTTCTTGGTTCATTGTAATATTTAGAGAGCCCGGTGTCGTGTTGTATATACGTACATAGTATAAAAATTTATATTATATGTTATACGAGTAGCTTCAAAGTTACGCCTTCTTGTAGAATTGTAAGTCATCTGTATAAGAAGGAGGATCTACATGAGAGCTACATCGAGTTGAAATATTGTTGTTTGTTTTTCACTTTAGATTTAGAATGTTGAATTGGAGGGGGGGTTTCTGAGTCTCAAGATGAAGAGCTTCAACCACGAGCTGAATTTGAGCTTTTATTGTCGCAACTACCGGATGAGTCACTTCTAACACGGGATTTAGCATCGCCTTATGGCATCTACAAGATGAAGTTGGGCCTTCTCGACCACCAAAGTGGCCTTGTATAGAGCAATAGTAGTACAAAACCGAATGTTTGGAGGACCATTGTGAAGTGTGAATGAAGAATTTTAAAATGAAAATTTGAGGAATTGTGTATTATGGTGTTTAGTTTCTAAATTGATGTCACTTGCTTGTTTTGGAGTTGTAAATCAAAAGTTGTACTAGTTTGAGTGGAGGGAGGTCTGTTGCCTCTTATGAAGAGGGGTTGAGACTTCGATCGACCATAAAGAACGGACAGATCTTTTTTTTGCAATGAAAATTTTAAGGAGTGTAATAAATGTTGTTAGCTTTTTAGGAAGATATCATTCATTTAATTTGAAGTTTATATGAATGAATTGTGAGTATAGAAGTGAAGGAGGGTCTGCTACCCTCACTTTTAGAGGCCAAAACTTCAAACGGCCATAGATATTGGACAGAGTGTTTTATTGAGTTGAGATTTGGAGAAAGTGTAGAAAATTGTAATAGCTTTTCAAAGAGATGTCACTCGTTCCATTTGAAGTTTTGAAGCAAAGGGGGCACTCAATCAAAGTTCAACTTTGAAATTGGAGTGAAGTTGGAGGATGGAAGAAGATTTGTGTGTTGTGACTTGTAGCTTGTCTTTTCATGTGAGTCTGTTCTAAATGGGTGTTGTTCTCAGACTTTGCGTTCCAACTCATCTCCAATCCATCATGCCAGCCTTACGTGCACAGCGTTAGTAGACTCCATCCTAGACTACGGACAAAACACAATTTTCATTACATTGAACTTCCTTTGCTCAACAACAATAGCTCATTCCACAATGGATTTTTCTACGAAGCCCTTAGACGATGGTGTAGTGGATAGTCCTCCAAATGAAACTCCTCGTCTACCAAAATCTTGCTCCCCTTCTCCTCTAAAGTCCACAAGTGTTTTTGCTTCACAAATGGTGTCATCTGCCTCAAAAAGAGTACCACAAAGAAAATTCTACAAGGATGGCGTGAAACCAGTGTTAGTACTAGGAGTCGACACGGCAGTACCACATGAATTGTTGAAAGAGGTGGTTGTTGTCTGATCTCAAGTGCCCTCAATTCCTCGTCCACATACTCGTTTCCTAGGAATACGGAAGACCAAACGCACAACGGAGTACCACCAAGAAAATGCACTTATCCATATTTGGATCCATGGGATCATAAGTTTCTAGAACTACAAAGGCGATAGAGGCTTAGGGAGTACAAGTAGGCTAATAATGAATACAATCGCGGACTAGAGATCATAAAGGCAATGGAGATGCTTAAGAGTAAATTGCACATATAGAAGTTGTTAATATTGTAGAGTCATAGTCTATAGGTATACAAGCTTTGTGCACATATTACATACAACTCATTGTTGCAGTGAATCACACTTGCAACAATTATTTACTCTTTCAGAAGCCTTTATGAGACGTATGCTTTGAAGTACATCACACAGTTGTATGAAACAATGAAGTATAATTGTAAAGTCTTAATTTTTTGAATATATATTGTGTCCCCTTCTTCATGGTATGAGCGGTGGTATTTTACTTGTTAGTTCAATTAAGTATGATTTTTATATGAATGCCTATTGAATTTCGATACAATGGAAGCCAAATAGTTGGTCTCAACACCTCTCAATTCATTGGAAAACTCTCATTTTAATGAATATAACGTTAAAAGATAACTTGTAATATGTAGTCAAGGAACATGACAAATTAGTATCTATTAATAGTAAAAAACATCTTAGAGTTATTGCATACTATGGTATATAGAGTCCCATTAAGCAATGACAATGTTTGAAATGGTCAATTTGCACTAGTTTTGCATCCAAATTTCAATAGTTGCATCCAAATTTAGACTACTAAAATTAAGTCATTTTTAGCAACAACTAATTTAATACTACCCTCATTCTTAATTTCAAACAAAATAAACAAGTATTTTACTCTTATATTTTCTATAAATTGTACATTTGAAAAATCTAAAAGTGAAAAATATGATTGTTGAACCGTGAAGGACTACGAGGTAGTTTAGATTTCCAAAATTGTGAATATAAAAGCCCAAAAATTTCTAAAATTTAGTATAAATAGAAAAGAAACAATCCCTGCAATTGTACAAAATTAGCATATAAATGAAGAATGGTAATTTTTCATAATTATTTGTTAATTCTTTAGCGTTGATATGTAATATTTGATAATAATCCTTAAAGACTAGAATTTCAAATTTTTATAAATAGATGAGATAAAATAAAATTTGTTTTTTTAAATCCATCTAATTTTTCGTAGATTCTTAAATTAGTTTTGTATCATTTGTCATTGTATAGAAAAGGTTTAAGGAAAATCTTTGAAAATACTCCAAACTTGAAATTAACTAATTAAGGATACAAATTGAAAATTCAAATTCAAGGCTTGATAATACTATGAATAAACATATAGCATACATATAGCAATTTTTCATCTTGCTTTCATGATTTTTCTTAGGCATGATTTGCCGAGGCCTTAATCTATAATTTTTGTCTTTTAGCTTACTTTCAATGAGGCCTAGTTTGGTTATCCAAATTCCAAATCAAAGTTTCTCTATGTCTAATTTAAATGGTTTTTGACGGGCTTTCAATGATAGTACTCTCAAGTTATAATTATATATGAATCAAAAGTTAGTAATGCTCTTGCCATGCTATAATGCCAAGTGCTAGAGTGTGCTCTAACTTTGTTGTGATAATTGTATGGTGATAATTGCATGTTGATAATTGCATGTTTGATACTATCCCCAACAAATTCTTTGTTCAAGTTGGCTGTACAAGCATAGTTACTCTTCTTTCTTTTATTTGATACAACTTCTTCTTTTTTTAATTCTAAAAAATTAGTGTTTAAATTAATGTTTAAAAATTTCACCTTTAGAGAAAAATTTCAATTCCTTTAAAAGAAGTTCAAAAACCAAGATTTGGAAACCCATTCTACACACAAGGAATGCAAGGGGGAATGGCAAAACAATGGGCATAAAACACTATTGACAATCCACAAGCTGAAATAACTTTGTCGAAACAAAATGCCAAGGAATTTAATCCCTAATGTCACAAATTCCCAGGGAGAATCTAAAGAAAATAACTTGTAGGATTCATTTTCTAATTCAATTTTCACAATTAAAAAGAGTAAAAAATTCAAGAGGGATTAATGTATTTCAATTCCATCCTAGAACTACTAACAATTTAAATTTTCATTCTACCTACTTCTACTTAACAATTTTTTTTACAAACCCATAACTCAATTTTCTTACAAACCCATGATGGTAAGAATCAGTCAAAATTTTAAATAAAGAAAATCCAAAGTCTTACTATCAGATAGTCACACAAAGAACAAATTTTTTTTCCCTTCACTTCCAACACAAATAGCTTACAATCTACACAATCAAAGTTTCCTAAGTTTCTTCCATACATTCTTTTGTTTGTTCAATGTAACATCCCACAGATAAATATGCAAAAATGAGAAATTTCAAAGTTTTTGCTCTTTGCAGTAGAAGAGGCAGTTTTCAGGGGATTTTGATGATAAAAAGGCCTTGGACGCTGGGGGTTAAATAGATGACCACATAGAGAAAAAAGGATCGTTATAGAGTTCAAAATGTGCAGTCTTATCCACGATAATACAGGAACTCGTGCCAAGCAGATTGCAATACAAGTTTAGTCGGAATGAGGTGAAATGACTTGAAACCGGGTGCTCAAGCTCCCTAATGTACATACTCTACGATTGGCACACAATTGCTGTAATGCTGCAGACATTTCACACTCACACATTCTCAATCCCACCCTAGGAAGTAAATCTCTTGCTTTGGCAAGTGTACAGAGACAAAACATGTACCCTACCGCACCCCCTGCAAGGACACCACCCCAGTTTTCAAATTAACTACTCTGCTACTTGGTTTGTTGAGTGCATTGCAAGCATACATATTTGCGTATGTATCTCAAGGATCATGCTCCACTTTCTGGTGGCCACAAACTCCAGCTCCACAGCTAACTGTGTAGGTACCCCGCTTGATAAGTCCGTTCCAAAGAGCAAGTCCACACTCAGACGCTGCCAGCCCTCGAAACAGCCTCACGAGGTAAGGACTTCGGCTTCAAAGGTGCTTACTTTGTTTCTCAAGCTCATAACCGGCACCTGGCATTATCCCTGTCCCGTCACCATATATACAAGTCTCAGCCTCAGTAAAAGTTGTTGCATGCACAATCAAGTCTCAGTCACTGTAAAAGTTGTTGCATCCATACCGAAATACAAACACGCCAGTAATAATTGACCCCGTACTGTAAGAGAAAAAGCAGTCAGGGAGCCTACCAATAGACGTTTTATGCCCGTATATCCATATCATAATCGACGCTTCTGTGTCGAATAATTTATTAATAATCATATATAATATTCTCCAAAATTATCAAAATCTGAGTAATATTTTAATGATTAAATTAAACAATAATTCACGTTTCAGGATTTTAGGCCCAAATAAGCAATCAAAATTTTGCCGAATCTGACATGGCAGTATGGTGCATCAAAATCTGACCTTGAATGCACGAGGAGGTGTTCCAGGTCGAGAAGGATGGTTGCCATATGAGACGAACTTTTGTTTCTTCTCTGCTGGTTTTAGAATCTGAAACGAGCACATGAGAGTATCATCAACACTCATCATTGCACCCGCGTTATCAAATTCACCACAATAATTTGGTGCAGAGAAAATAGTAACTAGCTGGCGCTTAGCGAAAAACTCGTAGCCATCCTCCACTACCTGCAAGTGACATTAACCACTTCAGAGCTAGATACACAGAATCTGAGTCTGGTATGAGTTCTCCATTCTCAAACATATCAGTGAGATACAATTTCAAGAAATCCACGAATAAATCGTGCATCAATCAATAACTCTTCAATGCAACGTGCACAGTTTCAGCAACAAAATAGAATTGTACAATACATTCTTAATAATGTGCAAATCGAAATGTAAAGGCTACCGGATATAAAGATTGCATCACAGTACTTGATGGGCTCGACAGATGAGATCCAAGTCGTGCTTCTGCAAGAACTCAGAGACAGTGTCCGCACCAAATGTGAAGGAGACTCCTCGATCATTATTTCCCCAGCAGGCCACATTATTGTCAGGGTCCGCCCACAGAAGGTCACACAATAAACCTGCATCAGGGACATCCGTTGGCCGTGCAATCTTCTTTATCTGGTCCAAGTTCTTGAGGTCTGGGGAAAGGCCTCCATGCATGCAAAGAATTTTCTCGTCAATCAAGGCAGCCACGGGCAAGCAGTTGAAACAATCTGTAAACGTCTTCCACAACCGTATGTTGAACCGCCGTTTGCATTCATCGTAGAAGCCGTATATTCGATTGATTGATGCACATTCATGGTTACCTCTTAGCAAAAAGAAGTTCTCTGGATACTTGATTTTATATGCCAAGAGAAGGCAAATGGTTTCTAGACTCTGCTTTCCCCTGTCCACATAGTCCCCTAAAAACAAGTAATTTGCCTCAGGTGGAAAGCCACCATACTCGAACAACCTCAAAAGGTCAGAATATTGCCCATGAATATCACCTGGAGCAGCAAGAAGCGCTTCAGTTATCACTACAAGCAGAGCATCATGAAGCACACAAGTACCAGGTATATCATCGGTCCTTTAAGAAGCTACGACCCATTAGAATTTTCAACATTCAATTTTCCAGCTACTAAAATATGAGATCGGTCACAAATCCTCAGACCTAAAAAACTAAAGAAGGAACCACTGAATTCCACTGAAATCTAGCATCCTCGATTTGACAAGCCAATATTTCAAGATGATCACGGGCCAGATTAAGCTTGACCTCTTTTTGCAAATCGATAGTAACATCATGCATAGTTTAAACGTAGTATGAGAGATTTACTGAGGGCATACCACAGATCTTGATTGGAGCCTCAAGCTCAAGCAAATTCGGCTGGGACAAAAAAATGTCTTTGGATGCAACACAGAGCTGACGAATTTCGGCCTCCGATAGCTGTACTTGCTTGCCCGGCCGCCCAGTCCGCACCTCGAGCAGCCGTGCTATGATATCATCTAACACCGCGTCGTCCATTCCCCTCCGTCACACTTCTCCCCACAATCAGGGACCTCGCGTTCTCCACCTTCCAGACCCGTTGTCTTCTTTAAGACAGCACTCTGCCAGATTCTGCAAGCGATTCAAAAACATGTTTGGACACACCAGGGTCAAGGACTTGAGAAAACCACGTCCTCTCGCTTCTCAAAATCGTGAATACTAGGGAATGGCTCGCAAGATAACTCCCCTCATATGGAAAATTTTCGACTACCTTCACTCATACAAATACAGTCACAGACTAACGTTGAAACTCTATCGAAATCACAAGTAGCTTCCCACATCGAATCCAGCAACACTCAACACTCTTTATAACAACCCTCTCTATACTGAGATTCAAGTATATACTGCACGCTTGCCACACTACCATCGACTGTAGCAAACATTCAAACTACGTCATAGAGAGTTTATTCAATACCCCAGGTTTTAATATTAAACAGATTTGAGTGTACGGACAATTCAGCCCCTTTCACTCACACACACAGACAAAAGTTGCGACCACATCTAAGCCGCAAGAAACTTCCAGGATTCGACCAACACTAACATTTCGCATCCAGGAGTAAACCCTCCTGACATGAGATTGGAAACGAGTCATCAATCGAATGGTTGAAAAAAACTCACATCCAGGAAGGCCTTAGGGTTATCCCCGGTTGTCACAGAGAGGGCGAGAACCCTAGAAATTCAACGCCGCCAACTGTAAGAACATCTCCCAGACGGGCTGCAACGGAGAGAACGAGCAGTTAGGGTGCCGAACATCGTAAAAATTCGAACACACTGAAGAGACGAGAATAATATCAGAGTTACGAGGGGAAGTAGAGAAGTTACGACGAGACAAAAACAACAAACAACTATAGAAATGCATTGGAGTTAAGGGCAAAGCGAAGACAGGTGCAAGGTTAGGAAAAGGACAGGGGCAGTTAGGGTTTCCAAACAAAAGGACTGAAATGGGCCGCGAGGATTAAACCTAAGAATGAGAAATGGGGCTCGTCCATAACGGCTTCGATCTGCTTATGCCACTGCAGAAGAAAGCATCGGCGATGGCGATGGCGATGGAGATCGCCGAGTCGTCGTCCGCCTCTGCAAAATGATCGGCGCTCGACTCCCAAAACCTCGAAGAAGCTTTACAAAACGATACTAACGTTGCGCGCTTGCTCTTCTACAGATCAATTAGGCGCATTCCCGCTTCCCTAAGATCTACCAGTTCTTGGAAAATCTTGGGCTTGTAAATCTTCATAAAGGGTACAGTTTAGGTCACCCTCTTCGCTTTTGTATCTTCCTTTATGTCATGATTATTTAATTTCGTCGCTTGAATCCGGGCTAATTCAAAACCACGGAAAATTAATCCCTTTGTTCACCCGGACCTTGTAACTCCTCTCACCAAAGGATATTTTAAGGGTACTTCTCATTAAAGGGGAATATTTTATGTATTGAAAAGGACAAAATAATAATCCCACTAAGATCAAAGAGTCAAAATAATTCCTCTATATTTCTTTCCAATCACAATCTTTCATTGTAGTGGTGGATCTTTTATCCAACTTAGGATTAAGATAAGGCCTTTTGATGTGAATGTATAGTAGAACCTTACTAAACAACACTCTCTAATGTGTTAGACTAATCCTAAATCAATCCACATACAAATGTCATGAATGCAAATGACCCTCCATAATGTAATCTGTCACACTAACTTCATTAGAAGAAAAGTATGTTAGAACCCCTGAAATATGTCACTTTGTTTTTGTTGAGTTCCCAATTCAAAACGCAGTCCAAACGTCATCCAAACGCAAAAAAATGCAAAAAAAACATTTTTCTGTGTTTGGACTGCGTTTTGAATCGGGAACTCAACAAAAACAAAGTGACGTATTTTCAGGGATTCTAATACACTTTTCTTCTAGTGCTTGGTCCTATGTTTATTAGAAGTTCTATTGTATCCAAAAGGTATATTCTTCTATAATCTCAATTTTCTATCTTTGTGGGGTTATTTTTTCCTTTTCAAAATTAAAAACATTTTCTTTTGGTATCAAATGTAATCTAAGAGTACATTTACATGAAGGGGGAAGTATCTTACTCTAGAAGAGAGAGAAAATAACCCCAGTATTGAAATCAATGGATTAAAATATTCCCAATACAATATATTCCCATTTAATCTCAACCCTCTATTGTAGTGAGAGTTATTTATCCAATTGAATAAGGTTTAAGTGTATTTCTATTATGTGAATGTCTTTAACTCCTAAAAGAGCTTGGTAGGAAGGCAAACGTAGGTTGTGTAGTTGTAAGCAATAATAGTAGAAACTTTGGTCCCATGAGGAGGCCAACATAAATAAAGTGTCTATTCATCTAGACAATGAGCCAATGCCCACCAAACAAAGGGCCATTGGTGCAAGACTACTCCCCCCTTTCGAGGGTACATACTATAGTGACTAGTAATCAACAAAAACAATTGGCAAATGTGGTTTTAATGAATGGTGGTATAAAATGGCTAGAATGAAGTCGAAGATTGTTAAGATGTGAGTTGTACAGTTGGTTGGAGAGGAGCTTTATATCATAACTATGTGGTCCAAGTTTGAATCCTATTAAGTCTATTCGAGTAGTAGTGTGATAATTATGGCTTGGTGTTGCTAGTGAGTTATCATAGGTAAGGAGGTTTTATCAACCAATTGACCATGTACAAACAATCTAAGACAAGTGTTTACTCTGAGCTAACAAGCAAAAAATAGGTAATGGTTGGTAGCCAATACCCCATCTTTTTGTTTGTTTTAATCTAGTGGGACTAGTTGATTGTTTTCTATTCTTCTATTGTGTAGAATTATTGATCTGGCATATTAGGTAGCAATGGTGTTAATTTTTTTTAAAGTATGTTTTATTGAAGTTTCGGAAGGGTCAAAGTGCTCTTCTAGTAATTTCATTGAAGGAGCGTGGGTAGTACCTCTAGCCCCGGCTATGATGACTATGAGTTATGAATGGTTCAACTTTCTATCCTTGATTAATGATGTTGTTAATTAGAGGTTGGTATTTTTGGATTTTATTATTGATGGTTTCTTATGAAAATTTGTCCTTAGTGTTAGTGTAGGTAAATTCAATAAATTCAATTGGAAGATCATTAATTTGAGTAGTTGGTGGATTGCTCTATTATGACAATCCTTTGACGCATAGTATACCGGTATCAGGTTTGAGTCTAGGGATGTAGTAGCATCGTTGTTGTCCTTAGCTACATAGAAGGAGCCAAGGAGGCATAGTGTTATCTTGTAGGTTATTGTTGAATGTACTTGCATTCATAAGTATATAACGTCTAGATTTTTGTGTTGATAGTATGACTTTTCTTATTTTCCATACTACTTTGTTGTGTCTTTTTACTCTGATAGCATGTATGTAGTGGTGGTTGCACTTTAAGAGAACATGCAACCATATATCTGCATCTAGGAGTTACAAATTGAACAAGAAATTAATGGGAACGTATTTATGCCAAAGAAAATCTATTTCTAGCATTTCCCATATACTAGCCAATACAAAATTTTAGAATGTTTATTTTGGGGGAGTTTGTTATATGTAAGTTGGACCAAAAATTGTTGAAGAGATCATTGTCTATACTTGGGTTCACTGTCCATTTATTGATATTAAAAAATTATTCTACTATTATTTCTAAATCATTATCATGATTATATTTGATAATGTATGTTTGGAGGCATTTAACAGGGTTTTTATCAAGACATTTATTTGGTCCCGGCCATGAATCTTTTTGGAAATAGTATGGTGTTGTGTATACAAATTCATGGGTTTTGGATGCAAATTTGTATTCTTTTATAGTGTCGGCTTTTGCAAGGTTATTCACTTGCTCATTTCTTTCTATGGTGGCATGTGCTTTGACTTTGTAAATTGTAGTTGGTAGTGTTCTATTTTGTAGAATTTTTACTATGGTTGTTAGAATAGTTTTGTGTGCATGATTATTGTGTGTAGTAGGATGTTTTATATGTGCATTTATTACATGAAAATAGTTGAGAGAGTTCGTGAAAATATATACAGGTTCATTTGAAATATTTGGTGTTAAGTATTTTGAGTGTTTTGTATAGGGCTATGAGTGTTTCTAACTCCACCCTTAAGTCAGAAAGTTGCACACAGGTTCTAACGGCATAAGTTAGCAAATTGTAAGGGTGAAATGTAAACGTAGTGTGCTTTGGCCTTCCAAGTAATGGACACTTTGTTATGTTGATTTTTGTCTAATTTAAGTACTTCAAAACACTCTAATAGTTAAGAAATAAAGGTTGTTGAGGGTTAGTTAATTGTGATTTAAACTTCTGGCTAAACTAAAATTCTACCTAAACTAAATCAAAGAATACAATTTGCCCTTTCCAAAATGGTAAAGCAAGTTGGATTCTGATATTCCTAATGAAAGTTATGTGTGGATGAAATTCATACCTAATTCTATCCTAAAAACTTCATCCGTCAACTAAAAATAGCAAAGTAATGTAAAATGATTCTAAATTTCAGGGTTGAAAGGTTAATTAAGTTATTTAATGGAATTTTTAGAGAAAACCTAATTTTGACCTATCTTAGGATTTTTCATCCAAAATTAGGTCAAATCTTCATCCACCCTTTTATCCTTCCAAATTAAAGTAATTTAAAAAGTAAAAGGTGGATTTAGAATCTTCAAGAGATTCTCTAAAAGATTATGGTTTCAAAAGATTCCCTAGTCGTGCCTTGAAAATATTCCTAATTGTTCTTTATTTAATCCTAATTCTAAATTATTATTCTAATTTTAGTGATTCTTTAGGATTTTTTATGGTTTTTACAGGTAAAATGATAAATTATCTTCCTATTAAGGTTAAAAGTAAGAATTTAGGACTTTTAGGTGAAAACTTTTAAATGGATGAAAAATTCCCCTTAATTGGATGGAATTTGTTCCTTTAATAATTTTCAAGGGAATAAAGAGATAAATTAGGTTTTGACTTTCCCTAATTCTTCTCTTATTTCCTAAGTTCCTAAATTAAGTTAGATTCCTTTTGAGATTCTTTTGGATGAGATTACTATTTCGTTTTCCAAATTAATTCAAAGTTAATCTAATTATTACCTTCATGATTTCAGTTAAATTTTCAAGGGTTTTTTAACAATTTAAATTCTATTAGCTATTGGATTCTTAATTGTTAATTTTGTTAGTTTAAGTTTTCTAATCTAATTTAAAGAATGAAAGCAAAAGAAAAGACAAAAGACAAGTTTTGAAATTCATACCTCAGTATCGAGAATGTCGATCGTCCCATCATCGCAAAACACCATCATAATCGTCTCCTCAAAATTCTCCATTGTCTTTCATGAATTTGGAAGAAATCTTAGTATTATTGTTTCTAAAACCTATCTAAAAAGTCCAAGTTTGTTAGTTTTGGAAATTTAAAACTAATCCTTTGATTTTAGGAAATTAAATTAAATGATAAATTTAATTCATTTTCCCCAAGTTTTCAATGAATAGTAGTTTTATTCGATTGCCAAATTTTTAATAGTTATTTTGTTAAATATTCCAAGATATTAGTTGTTGTTTGTTTTTATTGTTTTGGCTTATTAGGCCTAATAAAACAAATTCCCCAAACTACAAACAAACAACTAATTTGGCTTTGGAATCCTAATTAATAACTAAAACCAAATGAATGAATAGTATTCTAATAAAATAATAAAAAACAATCAAAAACAAATCTATCAATGAATAGTAGAAAGAATAAATTGAATAAACAAACCAAAACAATTAGCCAAATGAATAGTTAGATTCTCACCTTAATGGTTATTTAATCGTTGAATTCCTTCACGTGTCGAATTCTTCCTTCTTATTCTTCTTCCTCAACCCTTTCACTTCATTCTCATATTTTGGAATTCAAGTGTAAGGTGGGTGAAGAGGATGGAATTTGAAGATTTGTTGATTGGATGTCAAGTCCGTGTGTATGTTTCCTTCAAATAGGCCTTGTTGATTAGATTATTTAAATCATCAACTCATCAATACTAACCCCTGTTCACAGAGATTGAATTGATATTTTTTCCAAACCCTTCCCACCGATCAGTTCTAAACACACTGGTTCTGTTTTCAAAGCATTAGTTCTGTTTTTGTTTCCCAAGCTCTGGTTCTGTTTCGTTTTCCAAGCACTGGTTCTATTTTCGTTTCCAAAGCACTAGTTCTGTTTCCGTTTCCAAAGCACTCTGGTTCTATTTAAGCTCACCTGCTGTGCTGCCACGTGTCGCTGCCGGGTTGGTGGAGCCCCTCGTTCAAGACCCCTGCTCTCGTTATTTTCTCGCCACGTGTCTCCTTCCGATTGCTGCTGCCGGCTCCGTCCCCTTCAGTCCGTCTCCATTCCCCTTCTCGTCGGTACTGGCCCCGACCCCGTCAGTCTTGGCCCCTTCTCGTTGGTCCTGACCCCAACCCCGTCAGTCTTGACCTCGACCTCGTCAGTCTTGGTCCGACCCCGTCAGTCTTGAATCCGACCCCGTACTGGTTCTTCTGAACTGATTTCTTTGGGCTGGTTCAGTTCCCTTCAGCAAATCTGAATCCTACTTACGAGCTAATTTTAATCATTCTAAAAGTCCCACATAATTCAAAATTAATAATTAGCAAAGAAAAGAAAACAACAGCATGGGAAATAAGTTTTTATGGCATCGATGGAAATAAAAGACACAACCAACAACTATATTGATTCAATTGATTGTAAAATTCCAAATTGAAAATAAAACTAGCAATCTAATAAAGGAACAACAAAAAGCTTGGGAGGTCAAATACCTCCACAACTTGCACAATCGAAAGAGAAATAATTCAAGGCTCTTAGACTTTAAATAAGTTTCAAAGGAATATTACTTCCTTGATTCTTATTATTAAGGTCAAAGCTTCGCCTTGGAGAACAATTCCAGGTAATAGTATTTTTCACAAAGGCAAATTTTAATTCTAAAAGTTTAGAGCTCCGCCGTACAAACCACAAATTAGTTTTTTCCACAATGGTGAATTTTAACCTCAAAGGTCAAAGCTTCGCTATGCGGGAGCAACCCCAGGTATAAATGAACAATTTAAAGTTTCCAGTACCCGTTTCCAGGTTTCAAAGTCAAAGCTCCGCCATGCGGGAGGAACCCCAAGATTTAACAGACAAATCAAAGTTTCAAATACCCGTTTCCAGGTTTTAAAGTTGAAGCTCCGCCGTGCGGGAGCAACCCCAGGAATAACCAGTATCCAAGGACCCAAACTAGTATTTTGAAAACTTAATTCTTAAAGGAGGTACACATGACAATGTTTAACCGAACATTAAAAAACTAATTTTCCAAAATTCCAAACAAAGTTCTAGTTTAATCACTAAAGGAGGTACACATGACAGTGTTTAACCGAACATTAGCAATTATTCAAACCAAACACCCATTATACAACGAGTTTTGGCACGTGGTGATGCTCAAAACCTTTTGGCAAGGTCTAGCCTTGCCGCTTTAAAGTTTTAAGTTCACAAACTATTCTCAATTCGCACAAATGGTTGGTTAGTATCCAAAAGAACAATAAAGTCAAAGTAGAGTTTGGGAAATACTCCCACAACTCCCAAAATATCAAAGTTTTGGGGCTTGAAGCCTCCAAATTCAAGAAATAAGTTAGTTAGCACGAACAACACAAGAGTTAGGGGATTTCCTCCACCTAGACTCTTGAGAAGTAAAGTTTTGGAGCTTGAAGCCTCCAAATTCAAACAAGAAAAGAAAAGAAAGCTTTGAAGGGGCCCTCCGGACCTTCAAAGTACAAGAGAATAGAAGAAAATAGAAGAAAATAGCCAAAACTTGGCTTAAAAAGTGCTCCAACAAGTGTCGGTAGCACGACAAGAGCAACAACAAGAATGAAACAAAGAAATGAGGGCCACGAACAACCTCGAGGAAGGGCCTTATATACTCGCTCCCGACCCCCCTCCGGTAAGTTGTTCGTAAAATTATCTTTACTTTCAATCTAGATATTTTGCTAAACTACCTAAACGTGTTTTCTAAATAATCTTTGTTTAATGGGAAGGAAGGTTCTCAAGCGAGTTCCTTCTAGGCCCTAAATGGCCTTAGAATTTTTTCCCAAATCAAATATTTGATTTTCTCAAAGATATTTTGAAAACTTACCTAATTAACCGAGATATTTTGCATTTTAATCTAGAGTTAGTTCTAAATTGGCTTTCTTTAGTCCAAAAGATGGCTTCTTACGCAAGACAAGTATCTTGGGCAAATCCAATCTTCGATTTTACAAGAGATATTTGCAAAATCCACTCAGATTAATCCAAAATTACCTTTTAAAAGTCAAACTAAGGGTTGACCCTCTCTATCTTTTGAAGGACAACTTGAAACTAAAAACAAACTGCGCCATCACGTTCAGAAGACCCCAATTAGCCTAAAGGACCTCTTACCCCTACCTCTCCAGCCGCTTTAAAGCGCAAATTTGAGTCACGATAACTCAGAACAAAAATTTAAAAACTAACTTTTGGAGTTTGCGTTTTTTAATGAAACTGTCAGTCCTGGATGGTTTAGAATATTCGTGGGAGTAATAATTGACCCTTGAAACGCTCCATTCGGACACCGCTAGCTCCTGGTTCGCCGGTCAACCCACCGCCAAGTTGTAAATTCTTGTAAAATTCGCTGTCGGTCCTAATTCTGGTACTTGGGAATGTCGGAATGTCTTCAAACTTGATAGGGCTCTTTATTGGCACACAAAACACTATCCTAATTTTTAGTGAGATTTTACCGCAACATTGGTAATTTCTAGGAATTTACGAATGCAGTTTTAAGCGGTTGACTTCCCATGGAGTCATCGTGGAGTTTTGTAAAATCCCGAAACTTTTGGGCAATCTTCTACAAGATGTACATCAACTAAGGGCAAAACCAAATCTCCAATAAGAATGCTATTTTTAGCAATTCTTTAATAATTTCCACCCGAGGGGGAAATTATTCTTGATACCGGGGGAATCTTGGATGATCGGGCTTCTATTTGACCTCCTGGCATGCTTTGACCTAGAAAAGCACCTCTTTGTATGTTCCAATCATCATTTCCTCCATCTTGGTCTGTGAATGACTATATTTCTCAAAATTACCTACAAACAATAAATCTAACTCTTTCGAGTTGGATTTGGACTGACTCTGACTAGACTCTAACTTTTAACCAGTTTGTTACATGTATACTTATAGCTGTTGTATTACATGAACAAGACACTAGGACTGGTTAACTCTCAAATTTTCACATCGCTCAGAATTACTGACTTAACTACTTATTTATACTAATAAGACTTAAAATTAGTGAAAATGCAACGTTTTTCATGTTTCACGCATTTAAAGCCATGACACACCTCTTTGGTAGGGACTTCTACCAAAACCCACAATAATTGTATTTTTATATGTTTTTTCCTATTTTTCACTCAAAAATTAACTAAAAATCGCGAAAAATAAGTTCAGAGTTCCAAGTGCGAACTTGAGGGCTCACAAGGGCCATTAATTCATCTCTAAAGCTAGTTTGCAAAGTTGAAAATCTTTTTGATATCTAGATATCTAGCTTTATTGGGTTGTATATTCTATATCCAATTTTTTCTTTTTCTAGTGTCCGTCTTTTACTTCTTTGGGAGGTGTAAAGGACCTATTTGTATAGTAACTATATTTTGGTGGAAATTTAGGAGTGGTGTTTATTCATAATTTGGTATTTGTAGAGTGTTTGTATAAATTGGGTTATAACAATGTGGATAGATGAGTATTTTTCATTTATTATTATTTTTTCTTATTGTTGTATTGGGAGGTGTAAAAAAAACAATTTGTATATAGCTTTGTGGTATTTGTAGTTGATTTATTAATGTTTAGAGTGCTTCCATTTGATTAGATGTGCAAAGATGGTGATTGCAGTGGTGAATGCATAAAATGTGTATTGCATTACAAAAAATCTTAGCCCAAAACAAGGTTGTTTAACTTTCAGCCCCTGATGCAAATACAAAAAAAATAAAAATAAACTTTTTATTTTCTTAATAAATTTTTTTCCAATTTTTTTTTTGAAATCTCCAAATTGACGTGGCAGTCCTCGATTTTAAAAATTAATTAATTAATTAAAAATTTTAAGTAATTTTTAAAGTGTAATTGCACCTACTATACGTTGTCTTGCGGCCTTGTTCAAGCCTAAGATTTTTTGTAATGTTAGTGGTTTTGTGTTTAATTTTCTTGGTTCTAAGAGGATTGTTGGGTCTTTGTAGGTGAAGGTATCAACTGCAAAGTGTGTAATAATATGAGTGTCTGGGAATGGACCTATATATAGGAAGAGGATTTTGTACCAATTGATGTCAGATATGACTAGAATGGTGGAGGTGTTAGGGTCATTTTTAGATCCTAATCTTACCCAATGTATTGCTTGTTGAGTCATCTCTTCATTAGGTGGGTGAGTATATCCATTACCTATCCATTTGTATTAGAATGCAGAAGCAATAGTTGTAAGCATTTGAGGCTAAAGCCCAATTTATTTTTTACAACCTTCAAACATAAGACCTTTGTTTTTGTAAATCCTCTCATTTTCTTTCCACCTCTACGTGCATGGATATGGAACCTTGTACATAAATCATGAAGCATAGACTTACTAAGCTAGTTACATTGTTGAAAGATAGATAAAAAAATAAAATTTTCAACATACAGTAGCAAAGGTCCTTGTTTATTAGAATTAATTATAGAATAAAAAGTTTGAAAGCATGTATGATCTTAGGGTCTTTAAGATGAATTTTTAGAATTCAAAATTTTAAAATTAGAATAATAAACTTCATAAAGATATTTCCAACATTTTTACATAAAGTTATTTTTTTAAATGCATTTTTCAACTATTGATGAATAGATTGTATTTAAAAAGTATATATATATATCATCTTTTTATAAAACTAAATACATTTCTACTACAACAAAGAAGATTTTGACACCATCAATGCTTAATTTTCCAATTGTAATTACACAATATAATATTGGAAAATATTTGTATAACTATGCAAGAGAATCAATTCAAATGCAAGGGAAACAATGTATATGAATTGTATGTTTGATTGTGTAATTGAATGAAAAATACACTGAGAATAAATTTGTCTATTGTAGGTGAAAAATTTTAAAGTAGCACAACTTTTCTTATATTAGGTGATTTGAATGAAGAACTTTGATATGGAAAAACAATATATGTTGAACTAACCAAAAGCAACAAAAGACATATATGTAAAAAAAATAGATTTTTCATCCAAATTACCTAATGAAATGTTAACAACAATCCTTATGGCATGCATTTTTTGAAGTTATAGCACTTCCATTTATAGAGTAATTTTGAATTGAATGTTGTATGCATTTATACTTGTATAATTTAATATTACACAAGACAAAAGTAGTAGCATGGTGCTAGCCACACTTTAAAGCCCTTACACAATCAAATGACAATGGAATCATATAGAGATATCAATTTCTTCTTGGGAGATACCATTGATGTACTCATTATCACCACACTTAATTAAAATGCATGCTATAGTTGCAATCAATGATGGTAGTACTATTCAGTAGACAATCAACTTTAAGAAGACAATTTCTTGTACTATTTAAAAAAAACTCAATCACAAATGCATTATATCTTGAAAATTAATTGAGATATCTTTTCAATACACTTTGTGATTATTGATTTGATGAAATTTAACCATGCAACACTAATTTGAAGTTTCCAGTTACTTCATAGATTTGAAATGCAAATTGTTTCTACTTGTTGACCATTCTTCGAAAGTATACATGATTTTTCATTTTCACCCACAAATACACTACAAAAATGATATTAGTTCCTCTCTTGGCACAATCTACTTCAAATCATTTGATACAAACTACAAGAAGCTATTTGTTAGCTATTAGGTTTCTATTGACATAAATTTTGAAGTTAGGGAATAGCTCACATAGAAATTTCTCCCAACAAGTTGATCATTTTTCTATATCAATAACTACCTTCTATTGCTCTTGCATAGAAGCCACAAGAGAGTTTAGCTTTTTAGTAGCAAGAGCCTCCCACTCCTTATATAGGGTGACCTTCATTCATCCACAAACTTTAGTTGGTATGGATTCTTGACGCAATCTTTAAGAATCATCTATAGATTTTTGTAAGATTTAAACCTAGACAATACATTGGCCATTGGTATCAAGATGAGCACATCCAAATATGGCCCAAAAATTGACTCATAGATGATCATGACAAAGTCCGCAAAAATTCAACTTGTGTTTTTATACAAAATTCTTTGAATGGCACAATAGGATGTCAATAACATGATTACCATGTACTGTATACAATAGTTTGTGAAAGTTAAGTTGCAACTATTCAATAGTATGTCACAACCAAGTAGAAATCCATTTGATCTATTTAGCAATGTTGCCCTTTTGAAAGTCAGTGTAGAATTCTTCATTTTTTACAATTGTTGTACAATTTAGTCATAATATTGTGGTTGTTCACACCCAAATGCTGAAAATAGTCACAAATGATTTTTTTATCTAGAGTATGATCACTACATGAAATTGTAGAGAAGTTGGGGCTAGAATTCACTATGTTGATAGTATGTAGTAGGGCAATTGTAATAATTACTTGTACTATTTTTTATCACCTATTGTAGGGTGATATAATTTTTGGCCTTAATTTTTGCTTTATATTTCCAAAAGACCTAAGGTATACAAAACTATTATACACATTAAAGAGTTTTCCATATTTATCAAAAAATATTATTTACTATTTTTAAAGCTTCTTTTATTACATGACAACCTAACCATTTAAATTGCATATCCAAAAAAACAAATTTGATGCTAAAACATGGGATTTGAGGTCATCTGTGAGGATAAAATATTCAATTGATAGATTGATTTTCTAAAAATAGTATTTTTTATCTTGCTCATGTGTTCAAATTGTGCTATCTTTGTATCAACACATGAATTATAGAATTGTTTTTCATCAACTAAAGATGTAATTAGTTGATTAGAAATTCCTTGAAGTTGAAAAGTATGGCTTTTTTATTTAATTTTTTTGAAAGTTTTTTTCTATTTTCAAAAAATACAAACATGAAAATATCCTTAGGTAGACATTCTTAGTTGATAGAAAACTATTTGAGGACTAATATAGGGTGCCATTAAATGTTTTGTAATGGAAATTATATGGTTTTAGAAATAGTATAGGAAATATTTTAATTAAACTTTTTTGAATAATTAATATAAAATGCCTTATAATCACAAATATTATAGAAAAATTAGAAGTAATTAGTACGGTGCAATTTAGCATAGTAAATTTTTTGTTAATATAATCTTAGGGATCCAATGCTGCGAGACTTATATAAAATACCTAGATTGTTGCTTCTATCAAGAAGACCAAATTTGCACTCTACATCTCCCACATGTAGAAGGTGGCAGGGTGGGAGTACCAAACTCCGATGATTTTTTTTATCAATTTTGTTATTCCCAAATTTTTCCGGTCTTAGTTATTGTGTACATTTCAATTATAGCTCTTTGGCTTAGAATTTGGGTGTTGGGCTCTGTTGAGTAAAGAGTTGTGTGGACAAAAACACTACAATAGAACTTCTAATAACCAACATTCTCTAAGGTGATAAACTTTTCTAAAGTAATGTGTCAAATTGGTTATATACTAGGCCGCATACAAAACATCACAAATGCAAATGACCCTCCACAATGTAATAGCTTCAATAATGTAATGTGCTAGACCGGTCCCAACCTTTTGCTTCATTAGAGGTTCTAGTGTACTTCAATTTTTTGAAATCATGGTTTTGTGTGTCAATGCAAGTTCAAGCTCTAGGGCAATCTTTACACCTCTAATAGAGGCCTATTTTATTCCAATAACTTGTACCTTCCCTCAGTCATAAGATCGCAATTTTTCATAGTTTTAATAGGAATACAGTGAATGGAGGCTAGATCGAAGATGTTGTGGTTATATAGCATGTTGAAAGGTAAATGTTCTATTAGTTATTATTGTACAATCATGTCCAATAATCTTAGGAATTTTCTCCACGATTAAATTTTAATAGAAAGTCCATAAACTTCAAAAAACTCTAGCATGCTCCAAAATGAACAGATTCCAAAACCACAAATTGCATTGGAATTGTAGTGAAGAGTACTTGAACACCACAACAAATATATATATATATATATATATATATATATACATGTAAAATTCAGAATCATACAACATTTTGGATCTTTCCTATACACCATCTAACATCTAGCGTTGCCACCTTTCGCCAAAAGTATAGCTTGCATTTGATTGAGCAAGTTCGAAATGAACTTTTGCACTTGTTGTAAAGATACTTGATCCTATACTACTTTAATGTTTGTATCATTTCTTATTGTACAATAACATCAAGTTAACTTACAAATTTTTCTTCCCAAGCATGCAAATTAAGCCAAAAAAATCCATAGACTTTCACATGCTACAAAATGCTACAAAATGAGTGGATTTTGAAATCACAAACTACCTTGGAATCACAATGAAGTGCATTTCAACTTCATAACAAGTGCAAAATGAATAATTCAAAATCATACAATAATTTGAATTTCTTCTACATATAATATCCCATTTTCTAAAGAACCTTTAGAAAATAGTCAAAGATTTGTTGCAACTAAAGGTCAAGAACTAGCAAGAAATGATACAAGCAATTCCAATGGTATGGGATCAAGTATCTGTAAAGCAATTGTGAAGACTCATTTCCATAAAATACAAGTTGTAATTTTAGCAAGTGGTGCCAACACTAGATGGTATACAAAACATCAAACTCTTTGTATGATTTTCAATTACATATTCGTACATTTGTAATGATGAAGTAGACTTCAATGTCATTCCAACACAATTTACAATTCAAAATTCCGTTCATTTTTGAACAGACGCGGCCTCACAAAGTTCAACTAATCTCACCTAAAACTACTCGGATCCAAAAATTCGTAAGATTCTTACATTCCAAAGTCACAGGCTCCTCACAGCAAGACAGTGAATTAGTATTCTGAAAGCCAGAAGCTGAAAGTGTTGTGGAAGTCTTTATTATTGTCAATCTGTAGATCAGTTGGACCGACCGACAGACCACTGCTGCCAATGTAATAAATAAACTAGGTCAACAGAGGCAGCCACCTCCATAGCCTCCTCCAAACCATTAAGGTATTGGCACCTAAAACAGACACTTTTTTTCAAATGAGCAATTCTGAAAACAATTTGGGAAAAATAACATATCATATCATATCATATCACAGTGTTAGCAAATGAAAGTAAAAGCAAATGCAATTGGGTTTTAGAATTTTTAGAGTTTGTGTGAATATACTTCAAATTTCCAAAGTTGGGGTCATAGGAACACCTACTATTGACAATAGACTACCCTTAATTGGACATCCTTGAAGTACAAGATGCTTGTACTTCAACTCTCATTGAATGCTCCACAAAACTTCCATTGCTTCCTTTTGAAAACTAGTGCTGAATTTGAGCAAAACTTCCGTTGCTTCCTTTTGAAAACTAGTGCTGAATTTGAGCAAAACGGTTTCCTCAAATTCATATTTGGGTCAATGAGAGGCTGTGAAGAACTCTACTCTAGGTGGAAAATGGCTGATGTTGCAAAAGCGTGAGGATACCTTAAGTGGGAAAAGTGATTGGACTATTCACACATCTCGGCTGTGTTGTGGCTTGCAGAAGGTCCATCGCACTACTTGCCTCACTTCCACGTCCAGCCGACCGACCAAACGTTCTCGTCTTCAAAAGTGAAATACTGGGTGAGGTTCTGCTAAAGCCCATCAGTTTGTCTGTGGTGCCTGCTGCTGCTGCCTGCACTGCTGCTGCTGAGGCCGCTTTCCTGGCTGCCAATAGCACAGCGTTCTCCACTGGCGTCTCTTCCTTACATGTCTCTGTGAGCACAATCTCTTCCCTATTTCTCTCACCTGTTTGATTTAGTGAAACGGGTGATCGCGGTTCTACAGAAAGAATCTCCCTGAAAAGCACAACATAAACAGGTAGTGTCAGCAGAGACTTCCTGAAACTTTACAAAAGGAGGACCTCAAAACACGAAGTCCTGCACTGACCCCTCTCTTTCACCACATATACCGCGGAGGTACATTCTTGTCCTAAAACTGGATTCACTGTCTGTTTACAAGTGCAACTAGATTAGGTGAAGAGAAATTCTACTGCAGCATGTAAAAAGAAGTGAACGTTCAACAGTCAAACAACTTTAGTACTCACCTGCAAGCTTGTGTGCTGTGAAAGGCTAGGCTCCTTGATGCATAATTTGGCGTGTCTTGGTTCATTAATTGACTTGGATTCAAAGCTTCGGCGCGAGAGCTGTCCATAGTCGGCATGTACTCAGAATCAGAATTCTCTGGCTTGTTGAAGTCGGTGAGAATATCTGGCACATTCTGCTGCTCCTTGGCATCGTGTTCAATACGCTTGGCGAGGTTCTGGCGTTGGTCGTCTGTCAAAGGCTGCACCGAGACGTAGACATGAATACTCAGAAGCCCAAAACGAGATATAAGACGAGGTAATAAAAAATAGGATAATGATATCAACAACAGCTTGCATAATCAGTGGCCGTGCTCACTATTAGAGTTGGAATTGGGGTGCAAAGCTATGTAGACCCTACCCACTTGAATTACGCTTACACATTGCACTGATTAGAACACTGAATGACGCTCAATACGAAAGGAATTAGAGTTAGAAATGAAGTTACTTACCCCATGCGAGAAGCGGCAATTATTGCCGTCCAGGCAGTGCCCTCGTGTATGCCAGAATTTGCACGGAAAAGTATCCAAACTGTGTGAGAATGGGCAATCATCTCCTTTCAAACATCGATTGACCATGAAGAATTTACAAGGCTGCATCAGATCCAGATACAAACGTCAGGATTTAGAAGGCGGGGCCTGATAATGCTAATTGCAAATATCACAAAAACGACGAGAATTAAATACTAGTCCTCGAACAGCTAAAGCTACCATATACCAGTCACACACTGGTTCTTTCATAATTTATATAGGTTTCCCTATAATGATCATAAGCATCAGAGTTGAGTTACACTTACATCTGACTTGGTCACGGGAACTACATCATGCGAAAATGTACATTTTGCACCCTGCAAAGAACATAACCACGCAGTTAGCTATCTAGCTGACATTTAAATATCGAAGGCTCCTAATATGCGTTTAAAGATAGAATTAAAACTACGAATCAACAAACCAAGGTTTCAAGCTGACTACACAGAGGGATGTAAATAAAGAGGGTGATGTGAAATACCAGTGTGCACCGCCCTTTTATATAAAACTTGCAAAGGGGAATTTTGGGTTTAAAGGTGGTCACTGGAATCCGTGGACGTCTAATACCCAGCTCCTTCTCTTTCTCAGCACGCTTTCTCCGGAAGGCCACCTTTTTTTTCAATTTCCTCTCAGCCGAAATAGGAGCACGGGTTTTCTTCTTTCCATCCTCGTCGCTGTCGACCTGTATCAGATTCACAATGACTATTAGTTAGTACCATTAAATTAAAACTGAAAAAACTCAGAGAACAAAGGGAAGAAATAAACAAAATGAGCATCCGTAAGGCCGACAACAGTCCACCTATACTCCTGACCCATCGGGATGCCCTTTAAGCAAGGGAGACCTAGAGTTTTAATTCACCCTGACATATTAAGGTTGGAGTCATATGTCAAACAGTAGAAATCTGAGCACTAACATAAGTGTGACATAGCCCACCAAAACACTGACAATCATCCAGCAAGAAGTATGTTTCTGCCCTTACTGTTCAAATGATCAAACAAGAAAAACTATATAATACCTTGGAGCTTGTAATTTGCTCATCCCCAACATCAGTAGTCCACAAGCCAACTTCCTCCTCGACCAACTGTGACAATAGTCCGCGATTATCCTGCCAAAGGTACCACATTCAACACGGTCAATTACAACCGTGCACAAGCTTCTTCATTATCGTCACACTCTTCAGCCCATGGTGCATATGCAAAAGGTCAACCACAAACCAAATGTGCCTCTCTAAAACAGACACTTAGGATGAAAGACACTTTGAATATTGCAGTGTCAAAACACGTGAAGTACTGTACAAGTCCACAAATACTGGTGTCAAGATGGTTCTAGCACATACCTCTTCAAATAACTCGCCTTCTTCGGGGCCGGCGTCAATCTCAACCCTTCTATTCCCTTCATTTCGTTGCTTCTCTCCAGCAGGCTCAACCTTTCTCTTCAACCCGAGGGCCAAATGATCTGCAAGAAAGAAAAAAAAATTCTCAGAAACCCTCACATCAATATACCAAGAAAACAGGGAACCAAAGAGCAGCAATAGAAGCCAAATAAGCACAAGTTTACTGCAAGAACGACTCCCGACTTCAGAGGACGTTCGCGTGCTGCAAGATCAATCATTTTAAACAAGAAATTTTGGTTTGTTGGGAAGTAATGAAACAACTAACAATACCCGGATTCAAAACCGCAGAGAAACCGATGAATAGTACATACTTTCATGGTGTCTACCGTTAAAGTTCGCTTCAGTGGACGGTTCATTAAAGTCCTTCTGCATCTTCTCCAACCGAGACTTTTTCCTCTGCCTAGATAGGGCGCCTTTGCCCTTTCGACGCTTGTTGTTTTTCTTGTGATCTTTACCCAACGGATTGCCCCTAGCTTCATTAATACTTGTATCCACACCAAACTGCACGGCAACTGGAGTCAGCCCTTCCGTGCGATAATCAACAATATCTTCTTCTTCTTCTTCTTCTTCGTACGCCTCGTCTTCCTGTTCCTCCGCATCATCTTCCTCAAGTCTACGGGACTCAGCATTCTCGGCTTCATCGTCCTCCCCACTCTCCCAGCAACCACCAGGGAGCTCACCATCTTCGAGCTCTCCCTCTCCCTGCTGAAGAGACCTCCCAACAGTGCATACTACTAGCCCCAGCTTTTCTCGCACACCTGCTCAGCCAATGGATCACACAAAAAAAAACCCACCCCCATTAGTTTCCACTGCTAAGTCGATAGGTATTAAGTTCATACAGGAGTCCACCTGTTGAGTTAATGTTAAGGGTTAATATTAGTGGAACGCAAACAGTATTAACTCAAAGATCGTGTGATGCTACTATCCTTGGCATTCACTTGACATTACAATAGCAACCACTGAGTTCGACATTCAAGTCAAAATTGACTTCACAACTAGGGAGTTGAACTGACAAGAATTGGACATCAACAACTTTGGGAATACAACTGGGAATCTTGGGAAATGAACCAAGGGTACGAAATACTACTTCACTCCAAAGCGGAGTCTCGTTCAACAAAATTTCGGTTTCAATGTTGGCCTGGAAATCTGGAATCAATACTTCATCTATTCAAATTAAAAGGCACACACCCAGCTCACCAAGCTTCGCACACTCTTGACGCCAACAGCCCATAGTCACAGTGCCGTCTTGGGGAGACGTAACTGTCAGTTGGACATTCTCGATATTGCCGGACTCAATCGCTGCAGATTCCTCGCCGCACATGGCGGTCTCCACCGCAGATACAGGATCGGTTACTTCAAACACCAACGACGGCAAGTCTGGACTGAACTGGGTAGAAGAAGCATCTTTAGACTCCAAATGGAACTTCGTTGGGTGAAGCACACCCACGGGAGCAATTTGGTCGGGAGAGTGCAGCGCGACTTCAAAGTCATCCAGAACGATCCGCGCATGCTGGGCCAAACCAATCCAGCTGTGAGGATAAGGCCAGAGCTCTTGCAACTTAGCCACCGGACTTTAGAATCTGTTCACAAAACCATCACCTCTTGGTGTCCGGACTCTCAAATAGAACTCAGTACTTAAGGAGAGGCGCTCGAGGACTACAGACATCAATGCACGAAAAACCCTGGCAGCAAGCGAAATCAATCCGAAAGACTATAAGGTGGACACTAAAACTGCTAGGGATACCGTCTCCCAGACTGAACCCTTCTTTAGAATCAGAAACTCCTCGATTCATACACTTGCTTGGACTTGTAAGCAAGTGGCGGAACCATGACAGGGCTAAATGGCTATGGCCACGGATGATTAAAAGGAAGTGAGTCGTCTACTGATCTACAACCTCCCACTTGGAAATTGTGCAAGAAACTCATACACGGTGATAGAAATTGCTTGTCAACAGATGCGCCTCTTCGACACGAAGTGATCTATCCAGAGCTTCATGGATATCCGCAGACCAACACTTCCACAGGTGTTCAAATCTCTAATGTGTCGCAAATAGAAACCTCTGCCTTATACTAGAAAACACCTGATCACGCAACAATCTGTGCACTTATAACGAAGGCGGGAATAAACAGTGGACTTTGGTGCAGGAAATCTTACCTTAAAAAGGGGGGAATCCAAGGTTAGACTCTCATACTCCCCACCTTCACCACAAACATTGCTTCCGTACAGGCTGTGGGAAATCAAAAGGCGCAACAATCAGGTTAACAATAAGGTTCAAGAGGGAAGTTCAACTCTTCACGGATGTATCCAACTCTCTAAAATTATTAAAAGCTCGAACCCTGAAAATCACATGATATGGTCCTCCAAGAACGGAAAGTACCTGGCAAGGCGAGTAAGATGGGGCTGCAAGGAAGCCAAATCCTTGCCCAAATGCTTCTGGGGGTCCATGCCAATTGCAGCAACCTGCACATTCAAGCGCAAAAAACACTAAACATTCATGAGTGGAACTCAATTCTCACCTTCTTACGACTATAAATAACTGTCGGAAAACTCATTGCACGATAACAGAAACCCAAGCCGTATTGACACTTGTAATGCCATTGAAGGCCATTTCTAACATAAACCCTGCCGCTTGTAACTCAGCTATGTTTCATAGAACACCTGGAAGGGTGGATTCTCTACAAGTGTGGAAGCAAGGGGTCAACCTACAAAGGAGACAAGGAAGAATCGATCGCTACTAAGATTTACTAGTTGTTCTGGACCAGAATCCAATACTCTCGGACCGGAAGGCCTCCAGTTGAACTCGTGATCGGTTATACACCCCTCCACAGGTTAAGGTGCGACACTATCATTTCATAGTTTCGGGATCGAAAAGAAGGGAGATATTGAATTTGAAGTAGTGAAGGAAATCAAGAATAAAAACATGATATTCTTCGGAGATCGGGTCTCTGACCCTCAGGTAATATGGGACACAATCAATGGGAATAAAAACAACCTGCTTTACGCATGGACAAAAGAAGAAACATAGGCACACGAGAAATGAAAACAGTGAGAGATGTACCTTCACAAGCACGGCGTGAATTCCACTGTCAATCTACACAACAACAACTGATTTTCAATTATTGCACTACTAACAGAGTCCGGCCAAATGAATATTGTATGCTACGTCCAGAGAGATACAAAGGAATACATCCTCTGCACGACCGTCACCCACAAAGGTTACGCTGCAACAGACACTCAATGAAGCGAAACATGGAAAAGGATAAACATCAGCTTACCATGTTCTGAAGAAGAGCAGCCTGATCTTGCTCCCACAAGTAAGCAAGTGAAACGAGGCCCAATCGAGAGCATATACTCTCCACCCTCAGGCGCTGGTAGTTGGAGGCAATAGCTCCTGAAGAGACTCCTCCGATGTCCGGGTACTTCTGCTTCACGGCCACTAGCAGCTTCTCCAGATCTTCCACTTCGTCCCCAATGGTTTTCTTATACCTTAACTCCTGCAACCTGCAAACAAATCTACAAATAAGCTTCCGTTTCGGCTGCAAAAGGTTGGGCTATGTATTATGTATTGGGCATCAGAGCTCTTCTCACTTCACCCCTACAGGACCAAGGATTCAGGATTTAACCCCTTTCACGTTTGAGATACTGTTATTTTAGTTTTGATGGAATCGGGAGTCGCAAAACGTGAATATAACCTGCAAGATGAACACAGGTTCAGAAGGACACAAACCTTGATGTGCCTTGAATACGCCTGCGAAACAATGGCAGACCCATACATTGCGCAATAGCGCAGATCATCTGATGTCCCACCTGACCAAACACGAACACACTGTCACTATGCACATCGGAAAGGCCATGTTCCACTGGGCCCTAGTAGCAAAATCCACCCTAGATCTCATCTAAAATATTAGGGCGCACTACAATTGCCAGGGTTCACGTCAAAAGTTGTCTTTAATGGCGTTCCAATAGCCAGGGTTTGACGTCACCAGGTTCTCTGGGAGGTCTCTGAAATACATATAGGCCACTGGGTTCAACGGAGACGTGATATGTTGAACATCATCAACAACGTGAGCAAGGAATTGTGCCAAAAAGACGAACTTTTGAGGTTCCCAATCGGACAAGAACGCTAAATCTCGGAAAACACACTTACTGTCTGGAACATGAAGCTTTCGAGCTCATCCACCTCATCGTCTGCAGGCAGAAGATTGGCGAGCGCCACGATCTGAAAATTCAAACCACCACCTTTCAGACCCTACACACGGTCATGCTACGCCAATATGCAAACCTAGGGCAAGGTGGACACACCACTTGGATCTGCAGTAACCAAATAGCAAGCAATTCTTCTACATGCGGATGCACCCCCCTGCAACCTAAATTATCTCTCCAGATACTCCGTGTCTCCACACAGACTTTCCTTTACAATGCAAAGCCTCAGAGTATTGGTTACTAAAATCCAAGGCTATCGTGATCGAACCTCATGACCATAGTCGATGCACCGTTGCATGGCATAGCAGCTATCCTTGCCACCGCTCACGAGGGCCACCACTTTCATCTTGCTCTTCACCTCGGGAACCGCAATTGCCAAAACAAGCCAAGAAGACGAGTGATCGCTTCAATGACAATTCCGGGACATCAGGTGTGGATTACCCAACCGATTTCAGGAATCAGCAGAGCAGATTCATCAGGACAAGAAGCACCTTGCAGAAGAAGGGTGCGGGAAGAACATCTGTGCTTAAATTTTAGTCCCGACAGCTCTGAAGTTGCTTCGTTACAGATTTCAAGGGGGAGAAGGCCAGATGCATGTACTTCCAGTAAGGGAAATGTTTAGTCAGCACGAGTGAGTGAGAGAGAGAGAGAGAGATTGAAGCTTTCCTGGTTGCTAGGAAAGAGTGTAATTTGGGGGAATGAAAGCCCAAAACCCTAAACCCTAACCCTACAAATTGTTCCAGAAGCTATTTGAACGACCTGCCTGCAATCACAATGTTGCAGACGACGAGGAGAAAGGAGTACCGGATGGTTCAGGAATTGTCCTGCAAGTTTTTTGAATATAAGTTAGCCAGAGTGGCGATGCAAGATTTTGCTTTGTACTACCGCAGCTTTGTAGCAGCCTGGGCAGCTTTCTACCTATTGATTAATTAACGTGTAAAAAACATTTAGGCACCCCAATGAATAATATATTAATATCATATAGAGAGTTTTATAATATAAAATTAATATAATTTTTTTTTTTTTCGATTGTTGCACTAAAAATAAAAATAAAGTAAAAGTAATTTTCTATATTTTTAATTCATAAAAATTTCAAGAGAAAATAACTTTCGCATTGTAGGTCCAAATGTCACGAAACAAAGCCCATGCATGCCCCCTTACTAAGGGCTTTCGGATGATGCCAAGAACACAAGCAAGGGCGCATGGTTCCGGAGACTTCATTGTAATAAATAAAACAAAACAAACATTCTAACTTAAGGTATGGATAAGGTAGGCTTTCATCCAAGTTGCTCTTATAATTTTTAGATGGTTGCATCTACTTTCATTTGAGGCAGACGCATTTACCTAAACCCTTGTCTTGACCCCAAAACCCTAAACTCTCTACCTTGTGTGTCAAGGTTTTGGTAAATGTTTGGGTTTGTTGTGTGGGAGAGATATTTTTTGTTGGTCACATTGTGAGAGCCTCACCCCAAGCTATTTTTGAGAAGCATCAACTTCTTTTACCAATGCTTGTCAACATAATTTGAGATGCTAGGACATAGTTACAAATACTTGTGCAAACTTTAAAACACAAGGTAGATGCTAATTAATTAGATTACAATACATGGAAGTTGAATTTCTATAAATTATGCAATCCACACATACACAAATATATATATATATATATATATATATATATATATATACATTTCCAAACAAACTAGGTAAATAGTGTTTTTTTTAATTTATGGATATTTTTAAATATTTATTTTTGACTAATCTACTAGGAAGCTATAGTGGACAAAAAAGTAGTGAATTGAATGATATATCACTAAAAATGGATGAAAATTTTGGTGAAAAGATAACAAAAGTTTAGTCCAAATTTAGCATTTTTAAAATAGATTTTGCCATTCAACAATATATTGTGAGTTAAAAAGACATTGGTGAAGATGGAGGTGTATAAAGTAAGTGTGAAACCTCTAAATGCATAAGAGCTTCTAAACTAAAGAAAAAGAAAAAGTTGAAGTGTTAATTAAGGTAGATATACCCATTTCTATCCTAGAAGAATTTCTTCTTCCACTATAAGAAATCAACCACATTTGCAATTGTACAATAATGACATGGTGTCCAATTTGACTTAAGAATGATTGTTGACTCCGTAATTGGACTAGACCTGAAACGTCTACAACATTTGAGTGATTTTGCAGTTGTGATTGTGACTGCAAGATCAAGAAGGGATGAACTCTAAGATTCATTTGTAGTTTTCCATTCACAATGCCATTGATCTTTTGACGAGGAAACTAGAGGTATCCAATGTAGAGGATTCACAAACAATGTAATTGGTCTTCACTTCAAAATGACTAGAAAATGCCTTGCAAGGAAACCCAACAACTTCAAAATGCATTGCACTGACATGGATGCAAGTAAGTCACACCTTCTAGGGCTATGACTGTGCCCACTCTATGATGACTTATGTAGTCAAATTCGAATAACACAAAGTTAGACCTTGCAAGTGGAGGCATTGGGACATGACAACGATATGACTTTCACGCGTGCTTTCACGTCACTTGTAGAAGGCAATTGGGCATGTTTGAAATTTCTCCTATATAAGCCTCTATACACTTGGGCAAGGCTTACTTATGCTCGTGCAGTACTATAATGCTCGTACAGTGGCAATGAGACAAAGGAGTGTTGTCATCAATGACTAGAAGGAGGCCTCTTTGTGCAACCATATTGTATAACGCTACGACTAGAAAATTCATTACGCGTGAGCTAAATCAAGGCACTATACACCAAATAAATAAATAAAACAATGTCTCTAAACCATTGTGGCTCTATGCCACTACATTGTCACTATACAATGACTACTGATGACTACATGAAACATGTTCAAGTCAAAGAGCACCAAGCCTACTATAGCTTCCTAGTAGATTAGTCAAGGCCATAGAATTGTTAGTGGAAAATGAAAGCTAGGCTTTGCCATGCGAAACAATTTGTGATGAAAGTTCACCACAATGAACCAAGAGTCGTCCTTTGTGTAAGTGGGATTCCCACAATTGGATGGGTCTTCACACACACACACACACACACACACACCACAATAGAATGATCTCAAAGCTACCCCATTGTTGTAGCTCACCAACTGTGTCATTGTCTCATCTTCCACTTGGAAGTGGTTACCGAACACAATGATGCATGCATACTCCATGACTCTTTGTAATGACTTCTTTCTAAGGAGAAAGTGGTCCATGTCCTCCAAGTTTGTCAAGTCTAACTCCAAATCTTGCATAGTGCTCTGAATCCAATCTACCAATGCATGCATGCAGTGATTTGCCAATTCTTCAATTGTCCACTTCTTGTGCCCTCAAACAACTCCCATGAGATGGATCCCTTGGGCCAAGCAAGCTAGTATCAAAGCAGACAAATAGCTCTCAATCAAAACAAATTAATACAACTGGAGTGGGTGCAACCTAGTGGTATGACTTGAAAATGACTTCAACTCAGTGACCTTAGAGCCGCGTTATAGTAATATATTCCCTGAATGACTAAGATATGACTTCTATACATCTTTTGCACTACCTATGCAGCCGGACCTAAACACTATAGTGTACGTAGTTCTTAAATTCTCTACAACAACACATCAAATACAAAGGTTATGAAGAAACAAATGCTCACGTGTACAAATCCTACCTAATTGCAACATTCAACAATACATACTAGTGAGCTACATCGTGGAACTCAAGACTCATCACATAAGGCCTCCTTAGTACTTTTCTTGTGCCAATCCCTTCCAATTTCTTTCGAAAATTTGTCTGTAACTTTTGATTTGAGGCTCAAAATCTAAAATAGACTTTTTGGAGATGAAATTGAAATTGATTTTCCAATTTTTATTAGTTCAAAGTTTTTAGAAAAAAAATGAATCTACTATGCCTCAATGAGGTCTAAAATATTACTTGTAATACAATTCTACATCTTACATATCCCACATGGTTTGTATTGCCTCCTACTACCTCATTTTTATAAAGGGCTTGTCATTTCATCTCTTCATATTCACACACTAAATGACTTTGGAAGTCATGTGTCACATATACCAAATATGGTGCATAGTGTATGTTGTGGTGTTTTGCCATGGAACTTTGAATGTATTCAAATGTGACTATAGAATGACTATTCCTTGTGCAACTGTCATTATACTCCTTTTTACACACATTACCACAAATCTAAGCCACAAATTGAAAAATGATAGGAAAATGACTTCCTATGTCCTTGGAGAGTAACTTGAACCCTAAATTCTCGTTACTTCAAAATGACTATGGAATGACTTGTCACGTGTTAGTCTATATGGACGGTGCAAAGACTTCATCACAACTTCTAAATGACTACATAATGATTACATAATGACTTACACATAACTTTCACGTGAATGTCATTAGGTGGTTTTTCGGGCCTTCAGGAGACCACGGGTTCTACTGCTGTGAGAACCTAGGGAACGTGACTGCTAGCTTGACACCTCAACAGTCCTACATGGCTAAGAGTCTGCCAACGCATTTCTAGAAAAAAAAAATTCAACTTCTTTTTGCATTTGAAGAATTTAAATTTTTTGAATTTTAAATTTTGAATTTTTTTTCCTAACAGCTAATCGTCCTTCATTGCAAAGGGAACAATTAAGGAGAACAACCCTCAAACAGTCTCTTGGAGGCCTGAAAAACCATCTAATGCCACGTTGGTAGTGCTTGGATTGTATTGCAATTGCAAAATGACTACATAATTGGCTAATATGGACATCCATGTTAGTCAAAATTCCTCTGAAAATAGGGAGATGCCCAACTTTTTCCAAAAATTTACTTGTCCACTTCATCAGCCACATAGATCCTCTCATCTTTTCTTCATCCAAGGCGGAAGTGGATGGTGATAATACAATCATAGTCATTTACAGAATGACTTGTACTCTATGATTCCAAGGCCCTAAGTCATTTTAATGTCATTGTTGTCCGAAATGACTATTGTGCAATCATTTTTGCAGTCATTTATCCCCCCAGTTTCTTGCACTGTTCATGTATTAATGGTGCACATTTCTTTTCTAGAATGTACTGCATTGGTACATAAGAATAGGATTGGATGCAAGGGTTGTGATGGAAATGCCATCACAAAAAACTTGAACCCTCAAAGAGTTGCCAATTTTGCATCCCCTTATGCAATTTTGGTGCAATTAGGGATTTTCTTCTAGAGCTAACATGGCACTAGTGCCATGTCATCTTCATGTTAGATTGGCAACTTTTAAAATATTTTTTTATTTTTTTAATATTAAAAAAAACAATTATTTTTTATTTTTTTATTTTTTTGTACTTGCACTATGGGGGGGCGAAAATCAAACATTCGTAGCCTTTTAAGGGTTCAAATTTTTTGTAATGCTATAGGTATGTCTACCTTAGTCTTATCAAAATGTTCAAATTATGACTTACAATCTTAACCTTTAAACATCAACACGGACATTTGGAATCTAAAAGATGACATGGAATCCTTGTAGTGCAAATATTCATCTTCAGAATTTTGTTGTGAATAGGAGAGGTCTTCTACAATAGTTTGACTTTCAATGAGTGCTTTTGCTATTTCTAAAGCCCATGATTCACACAATAATGAAAAGGGATGGTTTCTAAAGTCACCCCTTCATCCTTTAAGGGTTAAACTAAACATGTTATAGATCACTTAGGATATGAAAATACAACAATATTTTTTCTAAATTGAAGTTTAAAATGTTTGATCACAATTAGTTAAAAATTTGAAAGGAATTTGTAATTATAAAAAGAAAATGAGGTTAAAAAAAATCACATTTATAACCATATTTTACTTCAATTTTTAGCTTTTCAATATCTACTCTATGAAATTTCTTAAATGAATTTAAAGTGTAATTTTTTCCCTAAGATCCGTCAGAGTTGAGACTCACCTCCAACAACCCTTAATACCAAAAAAACAAGATTTGGAATAGCCCCTTGCACAAAATCTTCAATAGATATCACATACATTTTCTAAAAATTGAATTTTAATTCTTAAAATAAACTTTAAAAGACAAGCACCTAATTTTTTTGAAATATAACTTTTGAAATACTTAAAATCAACAAGGTTTTATTTAACTTCAAAATGTTGTTGACACTGAAATGTAGTGCCTTAGACATTTTGGGATTAAAAGTTTTGTCTTTTGAAAATTTGAAATTAAGAAAATTTTGAACCTTAAAATCTTGCAAACTTGCAAAATTCTAAATCCAAAAATTTTAATTTATAAATTTGTAATTCCATCAACTCTTTAGATTGGACTAACTTGACAAGTTTTACTTTCTATTTTAGAAATACAACCATTTGACTAGATATTACTACTTCCATCCCAAAATGGTCAGATTTAGATTTTTATTGCTATCTTAGACTAGTAAAACAACTATGAGTAGTAGTTCCCATCCATCCATGCAATCATCAATTGAAAGACAAATGAAATGACTAAAGGGGTCAATCAACCATTAGAAGGGATTCAATCCTTGTAGAGGGCTGTGAATTCCCTTGCGTTCCTAGACTGTAGGAACGTAGGGGTAGTAGCAGATTGCAAAGGTCTAACGTGGTCAAAGTTTAGCCACATTCAACAATAAAAAATTTAATAATTTTTTTCTTTTTAAATTCCAATTTTTTTTCCATTTTATTTTATTTATTTTCTTAACACTCCTTGAAGAATACATTTGAACACTCTTTAAAGTACAAAATAGTTTTAAGAATGTTATTTTTAGCCTTAATCTAGAACACTTTGTCCAATAGGAAGATCATTTTGGAACAAAGAAAGTATTATATTGACTAGATTGACTATCTTACTATATCTGACTAGTTATTACTATTATTACTACAAAAATGACAACTAAATCTTCTTTATATCTCCTTTCATATCCATATTTTAATTTTTGGAATATGACAAATAATTTGTAGAACCAACACTTAATAGCATGCACATGCTATTAGTTTTTGTGATATGTTTTTTTATCTAAATTTGTTTGGCATACAAAATTATAAAAGTATAAATATAAATATAAATAAATTTTATCATTATTAATTTAAAAAATAGAAATATCAATGCACATTACAAACACCAAAGTATTGTATACCTTGTTGGCCTATAGGCCTAATGGCTCTTTGCAACCAGTTTTCTAATTTCTAGTGTGATAAAATCTTCAACATTCAATATCTTTTGACTCGTCTATCAGAACACTGCAAAACTAGCTTTGTACACCTTCCCTCATCCTAGGGCTTTTTGACAACAATAAGCATGTCTCCATTGGCCTAACAATTTTGGATATCCTAATAGTTTGTACTATTTGTGTCTACTATCTTATACATAGTCATAATCTATGCACATTAAATTTTGTGTGTATGTTTTTGTGAGAATAATGTTAGATACTCTACCAATAGTAGTGTATCAACGAGTACTTAGTTATAATGATAACAATACATTAGAAAGCAAAGTTTTTTCTCTGTATTTTGAAAATGTTGGTTCATATATTAGGTGTGATAGAGATTATAAACATGATTAGTGTACCAATGTATCTTTGAGGAAGTTGTGAGCTATAGTGTAAGAAAGAGAGAGAATTCTTTTAGAAACTTGTGTCTTACAATACTGAACCCTTAAGCACCCCATAGGCAATAATCTAGCCTTGACTACAAGAAAATTTTGTTGCTCTCAACAAAATGTACATGACATTCAAGTTTTTTGTAAGATAAAAACATCAATTTCAACTCTTTTACTACAAATCGTTATCAAATGATGTATCAGAAGGTTTGGAAATAGCTTTTGTTTGTTTGTTTGAAATTATCAAGAGGTATTTGAAGATTATGATATTGGAAATCAATCCATGATTGAGAAGTACAATATGTGTATAAAGTAGTGAACTAGAGATGTCTATATTTGAAATAGCTAATAGTGGAGGTTTTATATTTACTTTAGCTTATAAAAATTATTTTAAGATAAGGATTCTCCTAGATATTACAAAGACTACAATTGTTCCTCTGATTGAGTACATCATGGATAGTTCTACTATTGATGATCTAAGGAAAGATTGAGACCTTATTTTAATTATATATTTAAAAACTCTCTTTGATATTAATATATTATTTTTTGGGTTGCCTTATTGTTTTTTGCACATTGATTAATTACTAGGTAGAAAGTTGCCCAAGTTGCTAACAAGCTACGATATTACAAAACAAATCTTGAATCGCCACTTTGGCTAAAGGAATCAATCCATTTCCAACTATCATCCCGTTTTTATAGTTGAGTCTCTCCCATTTCTAATCAATAGTATTGTAGATGACAATTCACGTATAGCATGGCCAATAGGAACAATAGAAGTGTCTAAGAGGAAGTTACAATGATCTTCTACATCGGTTTTGTAAGTAGCCTATGGATGCAAATTAGTTTGTCTATTGATTGAGAATGGGACAAACATGAAAAAATCATGAAAATTTTGTTTTTGCAGAAAAAAATGTCAGAAATTATAAAATCCTTTTTATATCTAGATATATTCAGTTGCAGGACAATTTCTAAACCATTTCTCTTCGTCGTCTGCAACATAGTATCTTAATTGCAGGCAGGTCGTTCAAATAGATTCTGGAACAATTTGTAGGGTTAGGGTTTTGGGTTTTGGGCTTCCATTCCCCCAAATTACATTCTTTCCTGGCAACCAGGAAAACTGCAATCTCTCTCTCTCTCACTCGTGCTGACTAAACATTTCCCTTACTGGAAGTGCATGCATCTGGCCATCTCCCCCTTGAAGTATGTATCGAAGCAAATTCATAGCTGTCGAGACTAAAATTTAAGCACAACTGTTCTTTCTTCTGCAAGTTGCTTCTTCCTTGATTTGTCCTGAAGAATCTGATCTTCTGATTTCTGAAATCAGTTGGGTAATCCGCACCTGATGTCCCGGAGTTGTTATTGAAGCGATCATTCGTCTTCTTGACTTGTTTTGGAAATTGCGGTTCCCGAGGCCAAGCCCAAGATGAAAGTGGTGGCCCTCGTGAGCGGTGGCAAGGATAGCTGCTATGCCATGCAACGGTGCATCGACTATGGTCATGAGGTTCGATCACGATAGCCTTGGATTTTAGTAACCAATACTCTGAGGCTTTGCATTGTAAAGGAAAGTCTGTGTGGAGACACGGAGTATCTGGAGAGATAATTTAGGTTGCAGGGGGGTGCATCCGCATGTAGAAGAATTGCTTGCTATTTGGTTACTGCAGATCCAAGTGGTGTGTCCACCTTGCCCTAGGTTTGCATATTGGCGTAGCATGACCGTGTGTAGGGTCTGAAAGGTGGTGGTGGTGGTTGAATTTCAGATCGTGGCGCTCGCCAATCTTCTGCCTGCAGACGATGAGGTGGATGAGCTCGATAGCTTCATGTTCCAGACAGTAAGTGTGTTCTTCGAGGTTTAGCGTTTTTGCCCGATTGGGAACCTCAAAAGTTCGTCCTTTTGGCACAATTCCTTGCTCACGTTGTTGATGATGTTCAACATATCACGTCTCCGTTGAACCCAGTGGCCTATATGTATTTCAGAGACCTCCCAGAGGACCTGGTGACGTTAAACCCTGGCAATTGTAGTGCGCCGTAGGTTTTTGGATGAAATCTAGGGTGGATTTTGTTACTAGGACCCAGTGGAACATGGCCTTTCGGATGTGCATAGTGACAGTGTGTTCGTGTTTGGTCAGGTGGGACATCAGATGATCTGCGCTATTGCGCAATGTATGGGTCTGCCATTGTTTCGCAGGCGTATTCAAGGCACATCAAGGTTTGTGTCCTTCTGAACCTGTGTTCATCTTGCAGGTTATATTCACGTTTTGCGACTCCCGATTCCATCAAAACTAAAATAACAGTATCTCAAACGTGAAAGGGGTTAAATCCTGAATCCTTGGTCCTGTAGGGGTGAAGTGAGAAGAGCTCTGATGCCCAATACATAATACATAGCCCAACCTTTTGCAGCCGAAACGGAAGCTTATTTGTAGATTTGTTTGCAGGTTGCAGGAGTTAAGGTATAAGAAAACCATTGGGGACGAAGTGGAAGATCTGGAGAAGCTGCTAGTGGCCGTGAAGCAGAAGTACCCGGACATCGGAGGAGTCTCTTCAGGAGCTATTGCCTCCAACTACCAGCGCCTGAGGGTGGAGAGTATATGCTCTCGATTGGGCCTCGTTTCACTTGCTTACTTGTGGGAGCAAGATCAGGCTGCTCTTCTTCAGAACATGGTAAGCTGATGTTTATCCTTTTCCATGTTTCGCTTCATTGAGTGTCTGTTGCAGCGTAACCTTTGTGGGTGACGGTCGTGCAGAGGATGTATTCCTTTGTATCTCTCTGGACGTAGCATACAATATTCATTTGGCCGGACTCTGTTAGTAGTGCAATAATTGAAAATCAGTTGTTGTTGTGTAGATTGACAGTGGAATTCACGCCGTGCTTGTGAAGGTACATCTCTCACTGTTTTCATTTCTCGTGTGCCTATGTTTCTTCTTTTGTCCATGCGTAAAGCAGGTTGTTTTTATTCCCATTGATTGTGTCCCATATTACCTGAGGGTCAGAGACCCGATCTCCGAAGAATATCGTATTTTTATTCTTGATTTCCTTCACTACTTCAAATTCAATATCTCCCTTCTTTTCGATCCCGAAACTATGAAATGATAGTGTCGCACCTTAACCGATCACGAGTTCAACTGGAGGCCTTCTGGTCCGAGAGTATTGGATTCTGTTCACAACACAACTAGTAAATCGATTCTTCCTTGTCTCCTTTGTAGGTTGACCCCTTGCTTCCACACTTGTAGAGAATCCACCCTTCCAGGTGTTGTAGGTAACGTAGCTGAGTTACAACGGACAGGGTTTATGGTAGAATTTGTCTTGCCACAGTTCAGTGCGGCTCGGGTTTCTGTTATCGTGCAATGAGTTTTCGAACAGTTATTTATAGTCGTAAGAAGGTGAGAATTGAGTTCCACTCATGAATGTCTAGTGTTCTTTTGCGCTTGAATGTGCAGGTTGCTGCAATTGGCATGGACCCCCAGAAGCACTTGGGCAAGGATTTGGCTTCCTTGCAGCCCCATCTTACTCGCCTTGCCAGGTACTTTCCGTTCTTGGAGGACCATATCATGTGATTCTCAGGGTTCGAGCTTTTAATAATTTTAGAGAGTTGGATACATCCGTGAAGAGTTGAACTTCCCTCTTGAACCTTATTGTTAACCTGATTGTTGCGCCTTTTGATTTCCCACAGCCTGTACGGAAGCAATGTTTGTGGTGAAGGTGGGGAGTATGAGAGTCTAACCTTGGATTCCCCCCTTTTTAAGGTAAGATTTCCTGCACCAAAGTCCACTGTTTATTCCCGCCTTCGTTATAAGTGCACAGATTGTTGCGTGATCAGGTGTTTTCTAGTATAAGGCAGAGGTTTCTATTTGCGACACATTAGAGATTTGAACACCTGTGGAAGTGTTGGTCTGCGGATATCCATGAAGCTCTGGATAGATCACTTCGTGTCGAAGAGGCGCATCTGTTGACAAGCAATTTCTATCACCGTGTATGAGTTTCTTGCACAATTTCCAAGTGGGAGGTTGTAGATCAGTAGACGACTCACTTCCTTTTAATCATCCGTGGCCATAGCCATTTAGCCCTGTCATGGTTCCGCCACTTGCTTACAAGTCCAAGCAAGTGTATGAATCGAGGAGTTCCTGATTCTAAAGAAGGGTTCAGTGTGGGAGACGGTATGCCTAGCAGTTTTAGTGTCCTCCACCTTATAGTCTTTCGTATTGATTTCGCTTGCTGCCAGGGTTTTTCGTGCATTGATGTCTGTAGTCCTCGAGCGCCTCTCCTTAAGTACTGAGTTCTATTTGAGAGTCCGGACACCAAGAGGTGATGGTTTTGTGAACAGATTCTAAAGTCCGGTGGCTAAGTTGCAAGAGTTCTGGCCTTATCCTCACAGCTGGATTGGTTTGGCCCAGCATGCGCGGATCGTTCTGGATGACTTTGAAGTCGCGCTGCACTCTCCCGACCAAATTGCTCCCGTGGGTGTGCTTCACCCAACGAAGTTCCATTTGGAGTCTAAAGATGCTTCTTCTACCCAGTTCAGTCCAGACTTGCCGTCGTTGGTGTTTGAAGTAACCGATCCTGTATCTGCGGTGGAGACCGCCATGTGTGGCGAGGAATCTGCAGCGATTGAGTCCGGCAATATCGAGAATGTCCAACTGACAGTTACGTCTCCCCAAGACGGCACTGTGACTATGGGCTGTTGGCGTCAAGAGTGTGCGAAGCTTGGTGAGCTGGGTGTGTGCCTTTTAATTTGAATAGATGAAGTATTGATTCCAGATTTCCAGGCCAACATTGAAACCGAAATTTTGTTGAACGAGACTCCGCTTTGGAGTGAAGTAGTATTTCGTACCCTTGGTTCATTTCCCAAGATTCCCAGTTATGTCCCCAAAGTTGTTGATGTCCAATTCTTGTCAGTTCAACTCCCTAGTTGTGAAGTCAATTTTGACTTGAATGTCGAACTCAGTGGTTGCTATTGTAATGTCAAGTGAATGCCAAGGATAGTAGCATTACTCGAACTTTGAATGAATACTGTTTGCTCTCTTTTTAATATTAACTTATCATTATGTCAACAGGTGGACTCCTGTATGAACTTAATACCTATCGACTTAGCAGTGGAAACTAATGGGGGTGGGTTTTTTTTTGTGTGATCCATTGGCTGAGCAGGTGTGCGAGAGGAGCTGGGGCTACTACTATCGACTGTTGAAAAGTCACTTCAATCCAGGAGTCTTAGTTGGGGCAGTGTAGTGTATGTTCGCCTCTTTCTTGACGATATGGCCTCCTTTGGTTCTGCGAATGAGGTGTATGTAAAGCATATTACAGAGCAGAAATGTGAGAAAGGAGTGCCCTCTCGATGTTGCATGCAAGTTTGTCTACCAGAGGCAGGCATGGGTGGAGTTTTACTAGAAGTTACATCTACGTCAGAGTCTAGCAAGCAGGTTCTCCACGTTCAGAGTATTTCTTGTTGGGCTCCGAGCTGCATTGGCCCTTACAGTCAGGTATGAGTTCAAGGGGATATCTATAATTCTCCGTCTCTTTTCTCTATTTTCAGCTCATTAATTTGTTCGAAGACTATCTGTGCATTTTTAGACGCAGCTATAATTTTCTAGATTTCATTCGGGCACTGTTAGGTTAGAGACATTGAATTCATTACTTTGGTTACAGTGTTTCTGACCCCTAAGTGTCCAATTAAAAGTAGATACTCCTCTTTGGAAATTAGTAGTTGAATAGAGTACCCTTTAGAACATATTTGTACCATTCAAATGTATTTAATTATTTCATCTTTCTATTGGTACATTTTTGTTACCTTTCTTGAAGTTTCCCGAATGATTTATTTCAACTCCTTTAGATATGAACTAGATCTATTATCCAATCCAGATAACTCATGTGAAGTGCTTACTGCTTAGTATGCACGGTCTACTTACACCCTGTGCTCCTTCTATACAATTTATTTGATGTTCGTATTCTCGGTCTTGTGTCTGCACGAGCTTGAGTTGGTTCTCAGTCCTGCAGACGTGACCTTGTTAGATTTTTTTTCTAGAATAGGCTTTCAAGTAGTACCATTTCGCGTTGTATTCCTGCCTTACGTAATTACTGTTTTGTGATTGCAGGCAACACTGCATAGGAATATTCTTCACATGGCAGGACAGCTTGGACTGGACCCTCCCACCATGGCACTAGTACAAGGTGGCGCGACCTTGGAAATGCAGCAAGCTCTGAAGAACTGCGAGGCAGTAGCTGGAGCGTTTAAAGCTAGTCTTCGTAGAGATGCTGTCGCCATCACAGTTTACTGTTCAAATGCTTTGAGTGTCAAGGATCAAGCACAAGTTGAGTACTGCCTACACGAGTTTCTTGTAGAAGATGAGGATGACGGCGATGACCAGGGTAGAGGATCTTACATGAGACACAATTGGAAAATTCCAAATCCACTCATCCTCTTCGTTCTTGTGCCAGCTTTGCCAAAAGGGTGAGTTAGACTTTACTCTGCTCTCACGTTCTGATTGTTATAGCATCTTCACTTGAGATTCAGTTTTTTCATTTCACGGAAGGCATGTTTTTGTAATTTTTCAGCATTCTCTGACCAAGCCCGTATGAAGTTGACACTCCTCTCACGTACGTTTCTTGGTGACAGAGCGGAAGTGGAAGTGGAACCTTCCTTGTTTGTCGGTTCAGGTGACGACGATGCAGGAACCAATTCAAGTTCATCTTGGCAACATGTCCATATCGATCCTCACCTAAACCCTGACAATCAGAGCAATGCTTCAGTGACCAACACGAGAACAATGATGTGTACTCCATGTGAAGGCTTGGTTTTGCCGGGGCGTTATTGTCGGGCTATTATTGGTATTAGAGACATCTCCGTCGAATCGTCGGGGTTGATCAACCTCAGTGCAAACGCTGCAAATATTCACGTAGACCTCAAAGTATTGCAGGACAGAATATTTGAAGCTATAGCTACCCTGAGATCTAACGTTTTTGAAAGACCTGCGAGGCTTTCATGGTCCAATATCACGGTAAGTTTGTCCTCCTATTGATCCTCATCACTGAAGTGTTTTAACATTTTTCATGAAAGTGACCACAGAGTGACCTCCCCATGAACCGTGGAGAAGATTCTCTTAATGATGTTTTCTTACAGCTCTTGAAACAGTTTTAATTTTGCTGAAGAAACTGATTCTGTTGTCTTTACATTGATAGGTTCTGCAGATTGTAGAATGCGGATCCTTTTTTTGGACTCTTGGATGCTTTCTGAATTTTGTTGCACATATGTTGCACTTCTCGTGTATGTGAGGACGGGTGCAACATCTTGGTCGTCGAGATTTGGCATCCCACGGTTCATTATTCTCCTTACAGTATCTCTATAAAGGGTGATGGGACTACTAAGAATCCGCATCTCTCTGTCCTGCAGGTTTTTCGGGTATACTATAATGCAAAGGCGGTAGCGGCAGCTGCATTGCGGGCAACCATAGGCGAGGCGCTAGAGAATACTGGGGTGTGTCCAACCTTTGTGCCAGTCTGTGGGGCAAGCTCCACTTTGAAGAGTCGGGAAGTTGTTGTCATCGACGTGATTGGTGCTGGATCTCATCAACAACCATAAAGGTGAACGCAGAATGTTCCCTCTTATCCCCAGTCTGCTCCATAAGATTTGCTACCTGCATCTTTGGCACCATGTGTCCTGCCTAGCTTTGTCCCAAACCAAGTACAAGAATTCGGATGGTTTCAAAAGCTTTCACTAGTTTGAAACACGAAAAAGAAGACTGTTTGTGACGACGTCCATGGTTACAAGCAAGCCAATTGCTCCTGTGACGGACGAGTTCAAATTTTTAGTCGTACATATCATTCTTGAGCCAGTTGGAAGGTCTCTTCCTTGAGGGAAGAAATCACGTGTTGTAGGCTTATTTATTTGGAGCTGTAAGAATGGTAAGAGTGAATAGTGGAGATGATGGAGGAACAATCAAATGGCTAGGAGAGGATGGGTATCTCGGAGGACTAGAAAGGTATCTTTGTGTGCACAATGATTGTTTGTAGAAGATGGTAATTGTGTGTAGGCGAGGGCCAATTTTTTACCTTTCTGAGAAAGTTTCTGGGATGGCGATCACTTAAATTTTGTGAAACGGTGTATTTCTACAGCCATCCATCTTTTGGACCAAAAAACACTGATATTCAATGATATTCATTCATTTCTTCATCCAAATTTGGCGAATCTATCCATATTTTAAATAGAAACGACAAAATTTTGATGAAAAAAGATTACTTTTATTAGGTGAAGAGTAGAGACTTAATTTGAAATGTTGCAATTTGGTTCCAGGATAGCCCCAAAAGAAAGGTTGGTGAGACATGAGAATGATTGAGAGAATAGTGGAGAGGATTGTGCAGCTATCACATGTCTAGAATGAAGGTATTTGTGCAAGCAAAAGTTTGTGGGGCATGATAATTGTGATATTAACAATGTCACAAGATGACAAGTTGTTTAGGAACTTACTCAAATTGATCATTGGTGTCCATTATCACAATCTATTCGGATTCATTGTTGCAAATGCAAGATGAACGTTTCATTCATTTAATATTGGTGGTCAAAGTAAACCTATGTATAGTAGGAGCACCCATTCCCAACCAGAGATGGGTACTTGACTTGTAGAGTACCCCTATTTCTAGCCAAGCCAAACTTCTCTATGAATCATGTTCAACAGTCTAGTTTTAATGACATGCACAATATGCGAGGCTGTGAGGACCAATTGCTAAATGCCATGTATTACAGCATTTATTATTTTGAAATTTGTACGTATGAGTAGTAACTAGTCTCCCCTATGAGTGGAATTGCAAGACTCTAGATGTTATGTATAGGTTCGGAACACTTTTTGCCTTCTAAAATTCACAGAAATTTCAGTTTTGCAAATAAAATTCTGAAAATTTTGCAGTCCCAATATTTTCTATCTCCCTACATGGGAAAAATTTCAAACACAGCCAACTGCTTACCATCTGTTCTACACATGCTTAAGTGATTAGGTATGGGTAGTCCTACTATATGGGTCAGACCACCCATATCTGATCACTTAACCCCTAAAGTCCCATTGTCCCCTTGGGAGACAATTTGGAATTCGGGCAGGTTCTTATGGGCTGAAATTTTACCCTAATTTTTTGAAACTTTTTTTGAAGATAGAAAATCTGATAAGCTTTGTGGGAATATAATTTTTATTTCAATCGGTGCTTGGAAGCAAAAGTTATACCACAAAAAGCCTGAAACTGAACTCGGCGGGCAGCACAAAAAATATTGCAAAAATTCAAAATAAATTCTTAAAATTTTTTTTTCTCAAAGATAATGTTTTTGTCTACATTTAAAGCTTTGATTCATTCCACTTTGATTAGTGATGTGAAAGTTATGAACAATCTTATTTTTCGGGCAATCTAAGCATCTTTTTGGAAAAAAAACACTTATAGGATTCATCTCAGAATGCAATTTTCAAATTTTTTCAAATTTTTTTTTTTGAAAAGGTTAAATTTTCTTGTTAGAACAATCTCACCGTTGGGATTATTGTATTTCAATCCCATCTAAGAGATATTATCAATTTAGTTTTTCTTTCAATCTTGGACCTACTTCTACTTGACAATTTTTTAAAGTATGAAAATTAAGTTTTTATTTTTATTTTTTTTAATTCTAGACTCCCAACTCAATTCTTCAACACAATAAATTTTAAATTCAAACTCCACAGTGTATTTTTTTTCCACAAATAGAGATCAAAGTCATCTAAAATTGCAGTCCAGTGTTCCAAAAAATTTGTTTTTTCAACTTTGAATGCTCATATCTCTCAATCTGTACGGTCAAACTTCATGAAACTTTTACCACATGATCTAAAACAAGTAAAGTTTAAGATCCTACGGTTCACTTCCAAAAAAAGTTTTTGTTTTGTTTTTTTGGACTAACGCAGTAGAAATGGCAGTTTTGAGTGGTTTTTGACAGAAAAATGGCCTTGGGACTTTAGGGGTTAAGCATTTGTGGAACATATGGTGAGCAATTTAGTGTGATGGAAATTTTTCCCATATAGGGAGATAGAAAAATTTTGCAAATTTTTTCCCATAATGGATGAGCAATTTAGTGTGCTGTAAATTTTTCCCATAATGGGATTGCAAAATTTTCAGAATTTTATTAGCAAAACTAAAATTTCTCTGAATTTTAGAAGGCAGAAAGTGTTCCGAACTGGTACATAACATCTAGAGTCTTACATTTCAGCTAATAGGGGAGATTCCTTCCTACTCATGCGTACAAATTTCAAAATATTATCAAAATAATGAATGCTGTAATACACGGCATTCAGCCATTGTTCCTTGTAGCCTCGCATATTGTGCATGTCATTAAAACTAGACTCCCAAACATGGTTCACAAATAAATTTTGTCTGGCTTGAAATAGGTGTATCCTACCAATTGGAGACCCATCCTTGGTTGATAATGGGTGCTCTCACTCTAATATCTTGTTGTGGACATGGGTGATGTACCACAAATCATCTCCATATAGAAATCTCCAAAAGCTTCTACTCAAAGAGTAACAAATCATGATAAAAGTGTCTTAGTGTCTAAAAGTGAGTTCTAGAATTGTCACATCTAGATGTCAATTTCCAATGATATTGAGAGATCTCCTAGTCACCTTCAACATTGCATAGTCCAAATTTCCTATCTTAGTCTAAAATTAATTAAATATGACATTCTTGTTGAAATTATTTATAATTTTTATTTGAATGATTAGGATCATAATGAGTGGTTAGTATTCACAATTGTACTAGAGTAGTCACTTTTGGATTTTTTTTAACCTTCCAAAAAGAGGTTTGAGTACATTATCTTGAATTTATCAAATATTTTTTCAAAAACACAAGTTCCATAAATTATGTTGTCATTTGCATGCATATTGATGTTTCCACATCTATATCCACCATTGCCATGATTACATTTACAAAGGTTCCATTCTTATAATGACATACTTTTGAAGATACAATTAATCTATAGGCACATTATATACTATCACAATTTTTGCCATTAGCTTACTATATTGACCTACTCCTACCTTCTCATATCCATTTCATTGCTATATTTGCATATTGTAGTATCCTCAATATTTTTGTTTTAATCCTTCAGCACCTAGTGCGTGTTCACTAAAATCTAAACCCTTTTAAATTCATTTTAATCAAACTATCACGTAAAAAGATATCCACATAAACTAGAAGTATCGATTGGTAGTAGAGACAAGCCCAAAGCTCTAGGGAAAGGGACATGTCCTTTGACCATATTGTTGAAAAGATTATAATAATCAAACAAGAAAATCTTTCAATTTTGAGAGGCCACATTTTGGCCTGTGGGACACTTAGGGGTTAAAGTCTAGGACTTATAAAAGAGTGGAACTATATAATCTTCAATTGAAGACACTTTTCTGCTCATCCCAGTAGGATCTTCATATCAAATGAATCAAAAATATTTCTAAATTATAGTTTTTGTCTATGATCTACAAAATGTCTTTAATGGTTCATTTGCTATGAATCTTCCAACCTTCTTTAATCCTCAAGAAGAGTTGAAGATAATTGACATAGCACATTGGTTAGAGATTAATGTGACTTTCCCTATAAAATTTTGATAGAATGCCTGACATTGAACTAAAGTGGTTATGAACTTGATACCTTTTATAGTAGAATATCAAACAAACCCCTCTTTTGCAAACAAGATCAAGACCATTCATATCTTGAAGATCTATGGTTCTTACAAAAAGTAAATGGAAGATGAGGTTATAATTCTAAACTACCTGCGCTATTTCCATTCATCTTCCACCACATGGCAATGGAAATGACAATAGATGAAAATAGACATTTTTTTTTTAACAAAATCTTGGAACGATATCTAATTCCCTTCCAAATGTACATACATGATACATCTACCTCTAAATGCCCAAGATGGGTCTTCCCTCCAAAATCACCTCCAACTCATTCTTGAAATGAAAATAGAAATTTGTTAGAATCATTTTTTGAAAAATTTAATCACAGGATCTTGTTCACCACTATCAAATTAGTTTATCCCCAAATTTTCAAAGATTTTAATCATATCGATTTTGAGATTTCTTCAATCAAAGTTCAATTTTGGAAAAAATAGTGTGACTTTGGGATCCCACATCTCAAATTTAATATTAGAAGAGTTTGCCATTTTTTACCAAATGCAATTATGAATATTTAAGAACATGCATGCCAATTTTTGTATAGATAAGAGCAATGGAAGATTGTTTCTAGAGCCTTGCAATTAAATGAGGTACTTTGGGAAAAACAAAAATTTCACAAGATTGAGCCCATTTATTATATACTTCAAATAATCAGACTATTACCCATTTGCACACCCATGGAATTTTTTACTTGGGATGGCCCTTGATTTGCTAGGATTCTCTCCCAAGACAATCTATAATGAACATTTCTTGGAGTGTTTGTTTTTGAAAAATCACCCAAGGTAGAGTTTTTGTCTAAATGAAGAGGACTTTTGACTACGGATTGATAACTTATTGAACTACCCAAGAAAAATATGAAATTTCAAAAGAAATATTTGGAGTGGATCTACATAACCTTTAAACTTGAACAATGATCACAAAATAGTTGATTATGTATTTAGGGGTTAAATAAATAAATAATTTTTTCATCCATACTCTTTTAATTTATCCATGCAATTATCTTCAAAATAAATGAAAACAATTATTTTTTATTTTTTATTTCTATAGTCCCACATTGACCTACTCTAGCCCAATCCTGTTCATATCATTGCTAATGTTTTATATTCTAATATTTTGAATATTTTTAATTTGTAGTCCACTATTTAGAAAAATAATGGAACTAGATAACCTTCAATTAGGGACAGTTTTTAGTATGAATTATAAGGTGTTTTTGTCCAAGATTCTCATAGTGCATTTAAAAAGAGTAGAAACACTCAAATTAAAGTAAAAACCTTTAACTTGATGTTTAGCCATTGACCTAACTCTAATTGTTAAATGCCGCTCTAATCCAATGTTTCAATTACCATAATTACAACTATAATATTAGAATACAATAAATTAAGGAAAACATGGAAGTACTCCAAGTTGAAATACCAAAATCGTTGAAGAGGAGCAAAAGCTCTCTCAACTACAAGAAGATTAAATTTTTTTGTCATGTGAACTAAAAATATTCTCAAGTTAGAAGTCTAAACATCTACAAAATGCATTAAACACTATTTTTTTTTGTCAAAAAACATTGAAAATTTCCATTTCTATGCAAATAACCAAAAATTCAAAGATTTGTTTGTTTTGCATATTCAATCATAGGATCTTGCACTAAGCTAGTATGAGAATTCTTAGAAGAAATTTTAGAAACTTTTATTTTATCAACTACAAAGTATAAACATTTAATGTGAAGAAAACAAGTTTTTTTTAACTCCTAAAGCTTTTAAAGCTTCTATCTAAAGCTTTTAATCCTCTTAACTTAACATTTTTGAACTACAAATTGTGAATTAAAAAAATTTAGGTTGAAAAATTGAGTTGAGAGTTTGGGAAAAAAATCTCCTATCCCCTTTGATTCTCATTCTTTAAAAAATTATTAAGTCAAAGTAGATACAAGATAGAAGGAAAAACTAAATTTTTGATAGCTTTAAGATGGAATTAAAATACACTAAATGAATCCTAACAAACTAAACCATTTGTAACTTTGTTTTTCCAAAAATTGTTTAAATTGAGTTAAAAAATAGATCCAATATTTTTTTTTCAAAAATTTGCTAAGATTGCCTTAGCAAAACAAGAAGCTTCGTAACTTTCAAATCACTTATACAAATAGAATGGAATGAATCAAATCTTTTCATATAGACAAAAATATAATTTGTAAGAAATAGAAGTACTTCAATTTTTTTTTAAATTGGTTGCCTACCCTCACCTAATTTGGGCTTCTAGTGGTAAAATTTTTGCTCCCATACACCAACTGAAATAGAATTATATTCCCATAAAACTAGTCAATTTTTCTATATTGAAAAGAAATTCAAAAAATCTTGCCAAAAATTGAGATTACAAGTACCTATTTAGTTTATTGAGTCCCTCGAGGGACTTTTAGGGCGTTGAGGGGTTAATGGTTCACTAACTACGGAATGCTCTAAAGACATGTTTGATCTTGAAGAAGAATTCAAGGTAATTGACATTATGTACACTAATCTAAAATTAATGTGACTCTTCTTAAAGAATCTTGAATGTCCAGATTTATACCTTTTGATAGATGGGATTTTGATAGATGGAAGGACTGATGTGGTTATCTACTATATAACTGGTTGAATTGATTATTGGACATAACCTTCTTCTGCAAACTAGATCAAGACAGTCACATCTTAAAGATTAGTATATTCCCCTCAATAATTGAATGAAGGACGAGGTTATGATTTCAAATCATCCACATTCTTTCCAATCACCTTACACCACATAGCAATGAAAGTGACAAAGAAAGAATGTGGACATGTTTTTCCTAAGTAATATTGGAGTAAAATTTTGTGACAATATACTACCTCCTTTTGGAAACACTTTATCCATTCTTTAGTGCAATCACTACTACAAATGGATATACAATTTCCAAACAGAGGGAATAGTTCCTTTTTAGATGTAAATCCATTTGAATGAATAAATGGATTATTTGTGTTCATATTTTGCATATATTCAGTGCATATTTTAAATACTCTTGTATATAATTTGCTTCAAAATAAATGAAAATTTAAAAACCCTGATGATACAGGATTACAATCTGCCCAACGAGAGACTGACACGTGGTTGCCTCGAAACTTGGACACACGGCATTTTTTGTCGCTGGAAGGAGAGCTCACTTCTCTTACTGGTAAGTGCCAGATCCCCGAATCCTTCGCCTTCTTCGTACTATTCCCCACTTTAGGGTTTGGAGCTTCTCTCAATCACTTCAAGCTTTGGCTGCAATTTCTCCTTGAAGGATCCCGTGTTTTGAGATTATTATTAGCTGTGGTCCTAGTGTTTTTCTCCTTGGGCTATTGGCCGCGGTTCGGCCATCTCTCTTCGCGAACCCGCAGTCATGCCCAAGAAAATGGGCACGAACAGTAAGGCCGAGGAGGCCCGCGCGCGCAAGGCCGAGGCGCACGTCGAGAAGAAGGTGAAGGAGGAGAAGCAGAAGGAGGAGTCGTACTGGAAGGACGCGGAGGGGCCTGCCTCCAAAGCCGCGAAGAAGCGGGAGGAGGAGGCGGAGCGTAAAGCTGAGGCCGCGGCCAAGAAGCTTGAGGCCAAGAAGCTCGCGGAGCAGGAGGACAAGGACTTGGAGAAGTATGGGAAGCGTGTAGACAAGAAGTCGACGCGAGTGGCGGTCCCTGTACCGAAAGTCACAGCCGCAGAGCTGGCGAGGCGGAAGGAGGAGGAACAGGCAGCTTTGGAAGCGCAAGCTGCGGCGGCGAAGAAGAAAGTGAGTCGAATGAGTGATCCGGAGGAGTATGAGAAGCTGGTGGGAGTGTCGAATCGAAATCGGGATGACGAAATTGTGGATGCGCGAGACTTGGAGTCGGCGTTGGCGCAGATCGGCACGCTCAACGCGCCGGAATTGCCAGCTGACCGGCATCCCGAACGCAGATTGAAAGCTTCGTACAAGGTATTTTTCTATCATGTATACATTGGAAAGATTATGCAACTAGCATACCAGCTGATTCATTCTGTTCGTGTCCTTGCGGTATCCGCTGTCTGATTTCGAAGAGAGTGATTCTCCTCTTACCCTGTCTTGACTTCTTATATTTGTTTGACAGGCTTTTGAGGAGACTGAGCTTCCGGTTCTTAAGGAGGAGAAACCAGGCCTTTCGCTTACACAGTACAAAGATATGCTGTGGAAGGCATGGAAGAAGTCTCCTGATAATCCCCTAAACCAGGACAAGTGAGAATTTTTCATAGTTTCTTTTTTATCACAATTTACCTAGAAGCTCGCTTTGTAGTCTCCAGATGTAGGATTCCTTTGCTGAAGCAGTGTTCATAGTTCCAGGGAGCTTTCAGGAAGGTTACAAGATGTGTTTTGTTTTTCCCTACTGTGAGTGACAGAGTGTATTGCTTTAATGTAACGTTTTCACCGAAATCAACGTATAATTCCGAGAGAGAAGATGTAGTGTATAGGAAGAGTGCGGTTAGTGCACCGCCTAGAAGCTGTTACATCGTCTTTGGGCACCAAGTGCCCTATTCAGATAAAATTTCGAACAGGCTGTTTGGTATCCATACAGTACACGCTAAGTTATGAATCACAAACTGTGGCGTGATCATTTTCTTCATGGACTTCCTCACTGTAGTACCAGATGGGGCGAAGGCAATGTGCAAGCATATTATCCCTGGTGTGATACATTTTTGTTTGGTACTGGAATGATTTGGGACCTTTCAGTGAACTTGATGAAATCGATTATGAAGAAAGATGTATGAACGGTTGTTGAGCAGCGTGGTCAGGTTAGAGACTTTGTAATCTTGAGGGAATCTGATTCTAAAACTTTAGTCCGTAGGCAACTAATTGCTATCGTAATCCACATGAAGCAACGTATCTTCAGCAAGTGGCAATTACTTTGCTGAAACCTACTTACAGTGCAGGCTGCAGCGACATAGATTTTACTAAATTTGGGCAGGTGATATTCTCACATTGAACGCTCAATAGTGCGAAATTTGAGACTTTGTTAAACCTTAATTGTCCAAGCTCTTTTGGGGGCTTCTTGGAGTTTGCTCAAACCTAATAAAAAGCACAATTATGTGCTTTATTTAGCTTCAAAGTTTAGCAGGCACGAAAAGAAGATTTTCAAGTTTTAAGACATTGCCTTTTGTAAGGGTCTAAGCTTTTAACTAAGTTCTTTCTTCACTTAGACTCTGTAGAAATTCACAACCCATTGTATGGAGATTTGATATATGTTGAATCAACAACATTAAAAACAAGTCTTAATCATTCAGATTTCACTTGGACTAAGTTCATGAAAAACACATTTCTTTTTGTTAAAAAAAACTTTTTTGTTTCTGGAAATATGGAAGTCTATTACTAAAGTCAACTCTCAAAAGTAGAATTGGTGAAACTGTAGGATGCAAATTTTTTCTTCATTCATATGTGGTTTAATTACTAAATGTTGAAGACTTTTTAAGTGTGTTTTTCCTATGAAAAAAACACATGAGCTTATAGTTATCCCTAACAAAGCAAATTGTTGCTTCTTCAAAATCTAAATGTATAGATGTTTAAAGAGCTTGCTTACTAGTGTGTATACCAATTTTGAGAGTGAAATTGCACAAGAATCGTGAGATTATAATAAGAGAAATGTAATTATCCTATTTTTAGTATGTTGTCCCTCCCCACAATGTTTGAGAAATTTGCATATAAGAATTTTTCAGGAGTGGAGGTGACATGAATAACTAAAAATTGTGTCAGTACACTAAAATGCATTTCCAAATACCTTAGGTTCAAAAAAGAGCTATCAAACTCATTATACAATCCCCCTTGCAATTGCTGAAATGCAATTGTTTTCTATAAGTAGAAATTGCAAATAACTCTAAATCAACACTTGCATGATTAAATTTTCAACGGTGAAAATCATGAAAATACTTCATTCTTTCTATTGAGACCATTTTCAAAGCAAATGGATACATACAATTTTTTAGATCTCAAATCAAGTGAAATTGGCAGACTTTGTTCAAAGTTAGGAAATGAAGTAGAATTGGCAAGCTTTATTCTTCACTAATGATACATATATACATTTGAGGACCTCTCAAAAATCGAATACTTACCTTTATTAGTGAAAAATAAAAGCTTCTAATAGTTAACCTTCAAAAATCAAAATTGTCCGTAAAACATTTTAAATGGTCAAAAAAATTTAACTACTCCCACCAAAATGAGCTTGAAATTTTAGATCAACCATATATGATTGGTTGGGCATTTAGGGGTTAAGGTGTTGACTTTTATACTTTGCAATCATCAGGGGTAGTCACACCTTTTTCACCAAGCACTTGGAGAATGGAGAATGAAAAGTTGGTGAGGGTTTGGAGGAGCCAATGGGAAGCCACATGAGGTGAAGAAGGTGTGACCCCCCTAAACGATGTGTTGATAGTGGAGAATGAAATGAATGGATAATCCATTTACCTAGATGTAAGATTAGACATAAGGTTGGAGGCAAATAAGCAACAACAAAGGTGAAAGTGATAGTGGAAAGGTGAAAGTATAGAGCACAAAGGAATATTTAGATATATCTTCTGCACTCCCAATCTTCACCGTTGGAGGTGAAGACTAGGTGTGCGGAAGATATATCCAAATAAGAGTATTAAGCCAATTCTAAGCTGTCACATTTCAATTCTCCATTCTCCAAATACCTCTATTAATTTATGTACTTATTATAATGGTAGGACTACCAATCCCATGAATAAAAATCTACAAATTATCTCATACAATAATATATACACACACAATAACATGTCATATAATAATATATATTTTGATATTTTAGTACATTACTGTATATATTGTGACATTTGGAGTTTGTTCACTTTCCACAACTTAGAATGCAACAATTCTTGATCCATTAGATCCAAATCAAATCAAATCCACATCTAGAATGATTTCAACATGCATTCTAAGTAACCACTTTTTATTCCTTCAAGATTTAAAGAGTTACTTACTCTCCCAAAGACATCTAAAGGAAACCTAAGAATCTATACATTATATTAATTTTGTTTGTTTGTTATAGTGAGATCTCCAAAATTGTGTGTCCCCATAGTCATGTTCTTGGTACCATTGGAAAGCTCTTTGAGAGTAGGGGTGCACTTAACTTTTGGGGGGAGTGTTATGACTCAAAGCCAAAAAGATATTGAATTTTGAAGTTTTTTACTACTTAAGGAGGGTTAAGCCATTACTTTCATGGCAATTACAAATGACTTCTTATGAGTGGTTGTGGTCATGGGGCAGAGGGCATACTAATTTCTATTAACCCCTAAATGACGGACCCATCACCAATGATTTCAAGCCTCACTACCCGTCACTTAGTTTGTTGCCATTTTGCAACTAGATATGTATGAAAAAATTTATATTTATTTTTCAGAGATGAAATTACATGTTTTCATTACTTGACAAAAAATTAAGATTTTTTTTGTGGAAAATTGTTTTTTTTGAGAATTTTTGAAGATAAAGTGAAGAAAAATCACATCAAATAGAAAATTATTTCAAAAAATCTGAAAATTTCACCATGTGTATACATTACAATGACAAATATCATAGTGTAAACTCAATTTCCATGTCATTCTATAATTAGAATTCAATAAACATTGAAAATACATACAAAATCCAAATTGCAATCAAATATTTAATACTAGAAATTTTTCCAAAAGTCAAATTGGAGTAGAAACTAGAGTAGATGACCTTCATTTTGTTAGTTGGGCTTACACTCAAAAAACATCATTTTTGTGGAGAAATTTCAGATTTAGAGCAAGGAGCAACAACTTCCCAAAATACACTAAAATAGCATATTTTGTTATCTGTTTTTTTTTAAAACTTCTCATTTTTGTGAAAATAAACATTGGCTAGACTACAAACTCAATTGGATACTCTTTATAGCTCAACATGAAAGATCAACAAGGAAAACGGATGATAAAGCTCATTGAATTGCCATCCAAACACCACATAATGGCGTTCCAGGTGTAAGTAGAATTCAACCCTAGAATGACAAGACCTATCATATCATCTAGGTCGGTAGCAGTAAGCCCAACTGAATTTCTTCTAAAAAGTCATTCGTCCAACACTTTCTGTTCTCTGAGTGGATTGACTGCAAATTATGACCTAACCAAATCAATCATTCATCAATCATACCAGGCTGACGGGGCAACCCGTGTGACGGCACCGACGGTCCCTTGAGTGCCCTCAACCGGCACAGGCAGGCAACCCTGGATGAATTTTATTCCATCCATAGACAATCTCTGTCCATCCATAATTTCATCCATCCACAAGCCATCCACAAGCCGGGTTCGTGGAGAGTGGGGATTAGGGTTTAGAACTCGCTCGTGAGTCCCCTCTTTCGCTTCGAGTCGACTGCCTCTCGCGCGCTCCGACTGCTGCACCGCGAAGCCCTTCACCATGCCTGCTCTCATGGCCAAGAAGGCGCCCGGCGGCCCTGCCAAGGGCAAGAAGAAGTCCCAGACGTTCACCATCGACTGCGGAAAACCCGTGGAGGACAAGATCATGGACATTGCCTCCTTCGAGAAGTTCCTCAACGACCGCATCAAGGTCGACGGCAAGGCCGGCGTGCTCGGGTCCGCGGTCTCCATCTCAAGGGAGAAGAACAAGATCAGCGTCACCTCCGAGAGCTCCTTCTCCAAGAGGTATTATTCGACTTTCACTGCCCTCTCTCTCTAGCGGCATTGTGTCGTTTTCAGAAACCCTAAACCCTGAACCTCACCAAATCACGACACTTTAAATCGCTGATCACGGTTCATGTTATTAGAATAGTCAGATTGTTAAAAGAATATTATTCGTAATTGCACTCGAATGCACCAAATTATGCGTTATTTGGATTTCATACGCAAAAGTTACATAAGTGTCCAAAGTTGCTTAGCTAAATTATCGAATACCGGCTTGAGTTCTGACGCTGAGGTGGTGTTCATTCTCGAAATCGAAATCAATATGTCGATAGCCATTTTATTGGGCAGGATTTTGAATTGTCACATTTAGATAGGTGTTGCAATTAGATGTGGGTTGCTTAATTCTAAAGGATCTAAGCGGAGTGGAGGCAAGCCCCGGATATCATGTTGAGTGCAAAGTTAGGAATGAAGAAGGGCAGCGTAGTGAATCTTATTGTAAATTGGAGGTCACGATTAAATTGCAGCTGTCGCTTTTAACTCACGTGGCGGAATTCAAGCCTGGACTCGAGAAGATGCGTTCACCTACAAAGAGGTTATTTTTTAATGCTATAGTGCTGCATTGATATCTGATTCTGTTTTTTGTGTGTGGATATTTGTAGATACTTGAAGTATTTGACGAAGAAGTACTTGAAGAAGCACAATGTGAGGGATTGGCTCCGGGTGATTGCATCCAACAAGGACAGGAATGTGTACGAATTGCGGTACTTCAACATTGCTGACCAGGATGCCGAGGAGGAGGATTGAGTTGCGGGTACCTGAATTCTGGGGTATCAAATGTGTATCACTGTCGCAAGTCTATAGTTCCATTGAATGCAATTTTCTTACTCCTGTTGGGAGTGCAAGCAAGTTGAGTGAAGCACTGAGTATTTGTTTTCGTTTTGCTTATTGTCCTTTGGAAGTTGTTGCTTGAATTTTTGACAAAGAATGGCGGCATTATGTCTGTTTCATCTAGAGTCTGTAGTCTATCGTTTGGACATAAGCATGATTGCAGCTGGCATTACAGACATTCTGTAGTCTATAGTTTGGACATAAGCATGATTGCAGATTCAAACATTGAATTGCTCCCTAATCTAGACGTTCCAGGTTTGTCAATGTCTGTATCTATGTGAACCAACAAATTGTTTCTGATTGCAACGTCATTCAGATATTGCGCGCAATCTTCTAAGTTCACAAATACGTTACCATCCTTGCATATCCAGTTACTCTCGTAGACCAGGTTCTAATTGTGTACAGACGTGCAAACCAGACTACTTTTGTTATTGGCCCTGCTTGTGTAATTTTCTCTCTAACAACTTCGGTTTGCAGAGAGAAATCGTGATCAAGTGCAAGTAACTTTTTTGCGGCAGGTCTTTCACTTCTGCAAATTAACTTGAACACAATTTTGCAGCATCATGAGTGTACAACTGGATATCCACCTTCAGAGGCAGCTGGCTCCCTCCTGTGACAGCTTTGCAGCATAGCTTTCTCTAACCCTTTAGGTTCCATGGCTGGATTTATGTATTTGACTTTTTTGAGAGAATCTTCCATAACTTGATGATACCACCTGAATACTCATCCGTATACCAGTGGTGACAAAAGTTTGTCAAACACGCTGAATTGGATTCAATAATGGCACATGGCACATAGAGCTTCAATTAGCCGAGTAAGAAGTCCACATTTAGGCTTTAATTTTCATTTAGTAACTCATTGTAGTATATTGTGAAAAAATTCCAAAGTGATAAAAATTCACCAATTGTAAAATATTTACCTTGATTCTTTAAGAAAAAGGCTTTTTTTTATGACTTTGCACTTGGGTATAGTTCATCTCAATTTTTTTCATGAAAATGTATGTGTCCCAAAACTTTTTCAAGTTGATGAGTTGCTTTGAAATTTAGTTGGAAATTTATGGAAAAAAAATATCCCCCACTCCTTTCAAAAACAAGAAGATTTTCTTATTGTTCAACTTATCAAAGTTGAGAACAAAAAGACTAAATTTTATAAATATTAATCCAAATTCTATAAAATTTGTCTTCCATTCAAGATAATCCTTGTATTCATCTATACGCAAAATATATGTAAAATTCCAACTGCAAGATCAAAAAATTGAGATCACTAGTAGAAAAATGTGTATAAATTAATGATTGGATTTATGACTATATTTTAAGTTATTGAGGATAAAAATGACTAAAAATGATTGGTGATATTGGAAAGAAGTGGAATCATTGTAGACCAATTATAGAGAAATCCATCTCTCAAGATGGGCTTCAGGCTACTATTCTAGAGGGCTCAAAACTTGTGCACTTTTTTGCCATGGAAGCAAATTAAAGGGTTGTTCATATTTTTATATCTTTTTCTTGGACTTCAAATCACGAGGGTAAAATTGTATTCTTTTGTCTTCTCAATTTTGGAAGCTCTCATTGGTTGAAAGCTTGCTATCTTTGGCTTTTCACCTCCAATGTAAAGAGGACCTTAGAAGAGTTCTTCAAATTGGAATAGATATTAACAATGTAAGTTTTGTATTTTTAGCTAGTAAAAGTTGAAGTATTGGCTCTCAGACATTGGAACATCTTGTTGACAAATGAAAACATAGCTAGATAATAAAAATGGCAAATTTCATTATATATGGAAATTTATTAATGTGTAATTCACATTATTGAAGTATGGTTTTGTCAATTAGTATTTTTTATTCTCTTCAAGGTTTTATGTCAAAAAATGAAATATCTGTAAAGCATATTTTAGCAATTTTGACATTTTGATCTTAACCCCTAACTGCCTCATCAACCATATATGGTCAATCTGAAATTTCAAGCTCATTTTGAAGTGGGCAGTTAAATTCGTTTGCCCATTTAAAATTTCTTTTGGGGCAGTTTTTAGGGTTAACTATTCAAAACTTTCATTTTTCACTAAAAAAAGTACAGATTTGATTGTTGAGAGGTCTCCAAAGCCATTTATGTTTGTTAGTGGAAGAGTAGAGCTTACTAATTTTACTTCATTTTTCAACTTTGAGCAATTTCACTTGATTTGAGATCTAAAAACTTCCACATATCCATTTGAGTTCCAAATCGAAAGAGTAAAGTGTTTTCATGATTTTCACCATTGAAAATTTAAACAAGCAAGTGTTGATTTGGAGTTATTTGTGAATTATACTTATAAAAAAAATTGCATCTCAACAATTGCAAGGTGGATTGTGTAATGAGTTTAATAACTTTTCAAGTGGTATTAAGTTTTTTGAAAGGGCATTTTAATGTGCTAACACAATTTTTAGTTGTTCATGTCACCTCCAATCCCAAAAACTTTTATGTGCAAATTTCTAAAACATTTGTGGGGAGGAACAACATACTAAAAATAGAAAACATATATTTCTTTTGTTATAATCTTACAACTCTTATGCAATTTTGTACTCAAAATCGGTGTGCTTACTAATAAGCAAACTCTTTGAACATCCATACGACTAGATTTTGAAAAAAAAATCAATTTGCTTCAATGGAGATAACTATAAGCCCATGCTCTTTTTTCATAGTCAAAACACACTTGAAAAGGCTTAGGCATTTAGGGGTTAACCTCTAAAGCCCCATTGTCTACTCAAGGAACAAATAAAATTTAGGATTTATCCAAATTGACATGTCCTAAGAAAAATTGTCCATGGCTCCACGCACAAACCATAAAAAAGTTTGTTCAAATTATTTATTTATAATTAATCCCTCATGTAGGGCAAGAAAGGCCCAATGGAGTTTTCAAAAAGTTTGAGTAGATTTGATGAATTGAAATATGAATATTATTTTTTGAAACATTTTTAAAGGTTGAAGGATTGTATTATTTACATAAAAATAAAAATTCAATTTAATTTAATTCACCCCCCAAAGAAGAAGTTTTGATCTTGAAAAGTTTCGAGTAAGTAAGCAAATCCTCTTCTTAACCACAACCATAATTTAAAGTCATGCACGGTCCTTAAGAAAAAGGTGGAAAGGGGAGAAGGGCAATGACTACAGTAGTTGAGGTGGAAAGGGGAGATGGGCAACAACAAGTACGGTAGTATGCTCTAAAAGCGAACCATTTAAGGACTGGTCCGCCTTTTTATAGGCTTAAGTGAATATAATTATTTTTAGATCATTTTTCAGAGAAAGAAAAATGAATGTGGAACCTAACACAAGTGGTTTTGTATTTCTTCAAGCATTTTTTAATTACTTATAAATTTTCAAAGATTTAGGGCATAGGCACTTATTTGTGACCATAGGTTTCTTAAAATTAGTCCACTTGCAACTTGTGAGAAGATGTGCAAAAAATCAAAGGCAGATTGGCTCTTGCAATAGAAAAATAATTTTTCCTCAATGCATTCAATTGCTAAAGTGGTTCATTTAAGAATCACCCCATTTCCATTGTTCACCCCAAAATAGGTGCAGTTTGAAGAAGATGGGCGCTTTTAGAGCATACTACCTTAGTGTGCCTTGTACTGTTGCCACATCTAAAAAAAGTTATTTATTTATTTTTTAATTAAAGATAACTAAAAAATTTATAACTTCTATGAAATAAAGCCCATGCACCTTTCTTCATTGAGAGCTTTCCGACGGTACTAAGAATGCGATTAACAAATGCATAGTGTAGGAGATTTCATTATAACAAACAAACAAAACATACAAACAAACAACCTAACATAAGGTATGGATATATATAGGCCAACTCAATATCTCTTGGACATAACACTTGGAGATTTTCTTTCCTCTTGTTTTATCTTCCCTTTGTGAAAGAGCCATATAGTTCTTTCATGAATGTTGAGATTGCAAAAGGTGGAAAAGGGGGACCAAAAGTTCTTTTGGAAAAAGTGCATATGATTTGTTGGCAATTTTGTTTTGACATCATAATCTTTCTATACATATGTGTGTATATTATTTATTTATTTATAATTCATAAAAAAATTGAAATTCAATATCTTTTACACCATAGGTCTAAATGCCATGAAACAAAGCTTGTGAACCCTTCCTTGTAGAGAGCTTTCCAACAATACAAAGAACATGATCATGGAAACAAACAAAATGAACAACCTAATTTAATGTATACCTCGTGTCATTGCCACAGTCTAATAAAATAAAGATAAAAATAATTTTCTAATTTTTTTAATTCATAAAATCTTCAAATTTCAATAACTTTTACATTGTAGGTCCCAATGCCATAAAACAAAGCCCTTGCACCCTCCTCATAGAAAGCTTTTTGACAGTATTAAGAACGTGACTGAGGAGTGCATGATTCTAAAGATTTCACCGCGCCATAACAAACAAAACAAAACAAACTGAGTTTAAAGTGCAGATATGAGATTCTTTCCAACTTCTTGTAAAAAAGTGCAAAAATTTTAATCCTCAAATTGATAGTCAAAGTTGCTTGATCCCACCGAGCAAAGCCCCACCTCAAAACTCTTGCCTAATTTTCAAACAATATTTATAATCTTCTAATTCTTTATGTCAAATATGTTGAAATTTTGACCCCACATTACTAGTGTACAATGCTTCAATCAAAATTGTGTGGTTGAATTTGCCAATTTTGAACGAAACAATTTTGAGATTGTTTGGTGGAATTGTTATTTGTTTGGTTGAATGTGCCAATTTTGAGTTATTTGGTTAAATTGTTAGTGTAAAATGCTTCAAATTGAGGTCCATGTTAACTAAAAATGTCAATTTTATGGTAAATAATTATTTTGACAAAGCTAGACAAAGTCAAAGAGCTTCACCGAGTCCATTTAATTTTTTTGAAATGACATAATATATAAGTTAGCAGTTGAGTTCATCAGTTATTGGGAGCAAGTGTGGGTTAAGCTTAATTTGAAGATTCCCATTTGATTTGGGGTCCAGAAACCAAGAGGGCATAAATTGGGGAGAACCGGATATATGCGAATTTGAAACTTGGAGGCAGGCTCACTGAGGCAGATTATAACCAACGGTCCTTAATTTCAGCTGCAGTGTCAGCGATTTAGTTTAGTCTTAACTTCCACGAATGAAATGCTCAGACAACCAATCTTGGCTTGTTTTGATGTTTTCAAATTCCTTAGGTGAAGGTCAGATTTTGACATAAATTAACTCATTTAAAAAAAAATTAAAAGTACTACGTGGCAACTGTTGATTGGTGCAAGGTGAGGTGGACTTGTCAAAATCTGATGTGAAAATTCCATTTCGGCACCTAAGTGTTGAATCTGACCTTCATGTACGGTAATTGATTTGTATAAAATAAAAGTAAAAATTAGGAGGATCTTGCTGAGGATAAACATCGTCCGTGTGAGCCCGTGAGAAATGTTTGGGAATTTTTTTGAGTTTTACTGGCTCATTTCCTTCATTTCTCTTGTTGAATTGATTTTTGAAGAATTGAGTTCAGTTATTTTTTCTATTTTTTACTTTAAATAGAATTTTTACAAAAAAATTCACTAGATCTCTGCTAATGTTTTCAAATTGAGATTTTTTTTTTTTTTCTAATTCCACTAGCTAACTTTGAACTAACAACCAATTTTTTCCAAACATTGCTTGTAAGGTAGGAAGTCCACACGTTGTGGACTCCTTTTGGTCATTGTCCATAGTTACAACTACTAGAGGAACAAAATTATTTTTAGCAATAAAATGGCAAATCAAGAAATATTTGACATGTCTACCGAAATGCTAATTTAGTATAGGTGGATCAACACTTTGAAACACAATTCTAATTTCAAAAACATATAACCTATTCCATTCTTATCCTAAAAATAAAAATAAAAATAAGAAGGTGAAATGTGACTTCCATAAGCCTTCTAAAATGCTAACTCATAAAAAGGTGCCTTTGATAGTCTTTCCCACCGCCTTAGATTCATTTGAAAAATGAACCAAAACTTGTTGTGAAGGGTTAAGGAAGGCAAATGACGAGATGAATGGGAAAGGAAGGGATGAATGACCAAGTCAAGGAGGGATGAACGGAAAGAAAGGGAGGGAACTAATGGATGACCAAGCCAGTGAGGGATGAACGGAAATGGAGGGAAGGGATGGATAGACAAGGAGGAAGGGGATGGATGACCAAGCCAAGGAGGGATGAACAGAAAGGGAGAGAAGGGATGGATGAATCTCCCACGGGCAGACGGAGCTCGGCGCGGGGGCCTGGAGCTTCCCCGGGCGTGCTCGCAGCAGGAATGATGCAGCCCACGGGGAATCTAAGTTAAGTCACCGGGCCTGCGCTTGCTTCCTGCTCGGCGCCCTCCTCCGTTGCTGCTGCTGCTGCTGGCTGCATTGCTGCTGCTCGCCCAGTCTGTCCTTCTCAAACTCAAAAGAACCAGCCCCTTCCGCGCTTCCGCCCTTCCACAGGCGAGAAGTGCCAGCACTAGGCCAGGCCCGGGCGTCGGAGCAGGCGCAATTGCCGTCGTCGTCCACCATAGCTCACTGCACTGGCACTGCTCCTCCTTCTGTTCCTTTCTGTTTCGGTCCCCCAACCTCCGCACCTTTAGCTCCCGTTCAAATCCTGCCTTCCCGTCTTCCCGACGCTCGCCACGCTTCCGTCTCCCCCGGCCATTCTCTCATCACCATCTCGTGGATGCTTGTTTAGATCCACCTCTGTTCTCTTCTGCACTCGGGGAGTTTTTCAGCTCCCTCACCGTCTCTCTCTACCTCGTCATTCATCCCCTTGCTAGGACTCCGAGTGCTGTGTTTCGTGTTTCTTCTTGTAGTGCTGGCGTGCTCGTACGGCCTGCATTGCGAGAATTTTGGATGCTTGTGTGTTCTTCTTGTCGCTCGATTGTTTTTCTCTGTTCTTAACCTAGCTTCTGGAATTTTTGTCGGTTCGGCTGCGTACTATTCTCCCGCGAAGGATTTGTTGTCGGAGCATTTGTATGTACTTGCACGCTGCGGTAGTTCAGGTTCAGCATTGGTGCTCGCAGCGATGGCGGATGGGAGCCTCGGACCTCGAAATTCTGTATCGCTTGGGAGCGGGAAGAGAGAGATATCGCTGAGCCGGGTGTGCGTTAGGGTACTGGAGCAGAGAACCAGGAAGCATATGTGACTGGAGAGCAGGGAAGGCTATGCAGGGACAGATTGCGTTGGAGTGTGGAGGTTGAACAAGAAATTTGAACTTGGTGTAAGGAAGTAGTGGTGGTGCAGTGGTTGGAGCGGTGAAAGTTTTTGGTTCTATTTTCTAGGCAGACACCATGGGCGAGTCCAAGATGGATAATTATGAGATCATGGAACAAGTTGGACGGGGAGCATTTGGATCGGCGATCCTCGTGAACCACAAGAATGAAAAGAAAAAGTTGGATTTCGAAACCTTGAACTGGAGTGGTTTCTTGGTTTTTATCCTGTGCATATTATCTCTTTCAAACGGTCGTCAATGGGAAGCGAGAATTTATTCTTCGCTTCTTTTGAAATCATTCTAGTGCTAAAATTAGATCCTTACTTTGGCTTTTCTGGTATCGAATGTCTTCGGACTCATTTCAAGACAATCTTGCAAAGAATTGTCAAATTATGTACCGACTCTGCCATTCCGCTACGTCATTTAGGAGGGCTATGTCTCTTTTTAAACTTACCGGGTGACAGTACTCTTGTTTTATTTGCAAGCTGTAGAATTTCTTCTTGTTTTATATTGATTGGCTCTAGCCGTAGGCAATCATGTTGCTGATGTCGAGGAATAGGTGTTAATGTTGTATAATTTTGTGCATCCACTTTTAGTTTGGCAATGAATGTATTTCGAGTGGTATTTAGAGAGGGGTTGCATTATCTGAAGTGTCGACAACTGCTAGACTTCTTTCGACAAGAGCAGAAAGTTGATTCTGTTTACTGAGTGATGTTACTAAATTTCTTTGCCTCGAGGACGTGTCATGTTATTCTGCGATAATGAATGTCCCATCAATCGCGAGCTTTTTCTCGACGATTCCTCATCCTGTGGTGGTTTTGTTCAATCCGGTGTGAGGTCGTGCTTGTTCTTGCCCGACTTCATGCCAACAGGATGTAATGTCTGGCAAAATCAGTCTCTGTCTTCGATCGTCCACTCTGAGCTCTTCCGCTGTTGTTTGTGTTATCTTGCCGATTTTTGTTCAAACCTCCTATCATTGAACATAATCTATTGATTAGAATGTTGCTTCGCTCAAATCGACATACGTCACCTGTTTCGTTAGGTGCCAATCCGATACCTTTTGGCATCTCTTGATTTTTTGTGTACGATGCTTGAGCAGATATGTGTTGAAGAAGATTCGGCTTGCACGCCAGACTGATAGATGTCGGCGTTCTGCTCATCAAGAGGTGATGCCTCTCATATTGCTTGCATTGCTTTGTCTTGCCTCACTGATGAAACAACTCGTTGATGTTAACCCTGAAGTTAGGATCAAAATGTCAGCTGATCTCAGGTGTCTCTTTCAGCCATGGTTTCGGGTTCTAATGAAGTTCACTTATGCCCTGTTCCAGATGTCACTCGTGTCGAGAGTGCAGCACCCTTACGTTGTGGAGTACAAGGAGTCGTGGGTTGAGAAGGTATGCAGCGCATCCGAGAAGGATATCTTCAAGCTGTGTCTCATTTTGATGATGGCATTGGGGAGGCTGACGTCGTGAGTGTTGGTTCGTTGTGGCAGGGCTGCTATGTGTGCATTGTCACAGGCTATTGTGAAGGTGGTGACATGTAAGCCAACTGCTCAAGTGTGGTGGCTTGGAGCTATGCATTTTGCCTATCTGCTTGCATTTGTTTATCGCGTTGTTTCCTGCACTTTCGGCTGTGTGCATGATTAACTAGAGTATGTACGTGTATTTTCCATCTTGATATCTGAATGCTGGAGAGGCTCCTTGGGTTTCCTTTCGCAGGGCTGATGTGATCAGGAAGGCACATGGGCAGTATTTTTCTGAAGAGGTAATGCTAAGGACCTCATTCTTGATTTACAACTGTGGTACACAGTAAAGCGTAAACAATATCTCGTGTTGCATCAATCGAATTGATGGCATGTTGCTGTATGTGATTTGTCAGTTTGTGTGATCGAAAGACATTTCTAGCTTTTCACACTTTCATAAATCATTACATCACCCGATTCGTTCTTACATGGGCACCTTTATTGTTGTTTTTTCCAGAGGCTCTTGAGGTGGTTTGCTCAGCTTCTTCTCTCGGTTGACTACCTGCACTCCAACCATGTGCTCCATCGTGATCTTAAGGTAATCTTGGGACTGTTTTAGTACGAAATTTTGTTTTGTTTTATCTCGTATTGTTTTTTGTTTTGTTGAAGTGGACCTGCCTTTCCTAATGAAGTCTTCCGTGATTGGGTTTTGTAGTGCTCCAACATATTCTTGACCAAGGATCAAGACATTCGTCTGGGTACGCTACTTGTTCAACTTTTTGCTTCAGGGTGTTGCAGTTATGTTGGTTCTTAGATGCAAGTGAAAGACTAGTTAGTCATGCATCGATTCATTGAGCCTTGATAGCTTGATGTGATGCCAATTTCTTTGGATTGCAGGGGACTTTGGCTTGGCCAAGATGCTGAACCAAGATGATCTAGCATCGTCGGTAAATTTTCTACCATCAGGTTTCCAGTAAATTTTGGTTATGTTCCTTGCAATTATGCTCGTTTTTGTTTCTTTAGCAGGATGTTTTGATCATTGATATTTCTGGAGTTTTTGGCTGTTCTCTATTTTCAGGTGGTCGGAACACCAAATTATATGTGTCCAGAACTTCTTGCAGACATTCCGTATGGATTCAAATCAGATATCTGGTCGTTAGGTACCCAGTTGACTTCTTTCTCTATGTTCTTCCCAGTTGTCCTTTCATTTTTCTGTTGAGAAATTCCTTCGTGCACTGGAAGTCTCGTGGCGCTTTCCTTTTGGAGCATAAGGCATCAACTCCATCCTTTCTTGGATTTGAACGTTTTCCTGAATATTCTTCTTGTAACATCACTGAATGTTTTGTGTGGTGGTGTTCACTGTACTTGGAAATCTTCAGGCTGTTGCATGTATGAAATGGCAGCTCATCGTCCCGCATTCAAGGCTTTTGTGAGTATCTATCTTGAAGTCATTCTAGAGCATTCTCTTTATCTGGCCTAATCATTCTGTTCATATGCTAGCTGTCCCGCATTTAAAACTCTAATTTTCCTTACGTGATGAGCTGAGTTGATGAGCAGGATATGCAAGGATTGATCAGTAAGATTAATAAGTCCACTATTGGACCGCTTCCCAGCATCTATTCGAGCTCCTTGTAAGTTCCTAAACTGGAACAAACTGGAATTTTATGTTTCTAAGATTACGTTTCTATGTTATGTGCAGCGCTCGTTTGATAAGATATTCTTGAAATATTAAAAGTCACTTGCCTTTTCAGATTTTCTGTGGTTCTAGTTTTCCCTTTTCCTATTTTGAGTATCCGAACCCAAATCGATGTGCAGGAAAAGCATGATCAGAAGCATGTTAAGGAAGAACCCAGAGCACAGACCAACTGTAAGTCTTGAATAGGGGGATTTCAATTACTTGATTCTGAAAAGATCGCTGGCGGGTTTTTTTATTAACTGTTCACGCCTACTTCACAATCTTATTGCTTCAACTTAATTTGTGTGAAGACATTGAGCGTTGAATTCAATTACATTCTAATGATGTTTTTTTCAATTGCAGGCTGCAGAGTTAATCAGGCACCCACACATGCAGCCTTACATAATGGAGTGTCGAGTACAAGCTGCATTACAAAGTTCCCCTCCAGAGCCTCCAATACGAAGCAGCAGAGACCGTGCACCAGCAGATCTCCCTCTACGCAAAAGCCGGTCCATGCCCGAGAAGCCTCCACCTCCAATTGCCAAGCCGATAGCTACTTCTAATGTAGATAGTAGCACTGATCGGGAGAGCTCCACTACAGATGCCAAGAGTAGTCCAGACGGAGATACAGAATATGGCGATCTGACTGATGGAACACCTACGGAAGGATGTACGGATCAGACATGGACCTATGACAGCGGAGACATGGAGAACAGAAGGTCTCAGTCTAAAGCAAGGTTTTTCTTCTGTTTAATTTAATCGTTTGTTATTTATCTCTGTCCGTATATGTCTGTTGTGTGTTTCTACTCCCAGATCATCTTATGATACCCCATTGCATCCACCACTCTTGAACTTCTGTCTGAATTATAAAAATATCACTATACCAACATTGTTTGACAGTCTATCTGCATGTTAATAACCAGCGATTTTTTCGAAAGTTGACCTGACTTCTTCTGTGTCCTTTTTCAGGCTATCTCGGGAACCATCTGACCGTGAGAATGTACGAAGTTCAAACCGGGATTGGGTCAAAGAGGAGAGCAAAGCTGCTGCAAAGTATGCTATTAATGTATTACGTCCAAAGCGCGATGGTGCAAGAGAACGAACAGAAGCAAGGTTGCCAGAAAAGATCGCTCCTAGAGTTTCACGCTCTGATCGCAATCCTCCAACTTCTGAGAGTCCTCAAACACCATCGCCAGCCGCCAGGCTAGTGAACGCACTGAAAGCGAAGACAGACCCAACCAAACGGAGACCCAAACAGATCGATAACCCACCCATCTCAAAGCCAAGAGATGCCAATGTAAGATCTGTTTATGTTTGTAATTCCCATGATTTTCCCTTTTGGCTGACAGTAGTAATGATACTTGAGATTTGCACGAGACGCACGTTGTATTTTTGTGTCCACATCGTATATACGGATTTCATTTGTAATTGCGTCCTGCCTTAATCTGCGAGAGAAGAAGATGAAATAATTAAATGAATTCTGTTTTCATTGAAGTTTTTGACTAGACTACCTACTTATGTTTCAATTCAGAATGTCGCTGCTGAGTCTCCGAGAACTAGATGGCGGACCGATAAGCTCCCTCCTGCCCCTCCTAAGGTTCAGGTTAGTTCTGAGGAAGACACGGTGGTGAAAAAACAGCGGGTGCCAGTCGCACCCACTGTCACAAGCGCTCCAAGAAGGTCATCCCTCCCATTTCCTCAGAGAACCTCAAGAAAAACGTCGCCTCCTACTCGTCGCACGTCTCCGCCTCTTTCAAGCACGCGGAGCTCGGCTGCACCGAGTCCAAGACTCCGGGCCCAAGATGGACCTCCTCTCCTGTCTCCTCTGTTGACCAAGAATGACGATAACGGACAAAGCGGTCGTCGTTCGGATATGGGACTTATCGATCGTCGCTCAGAAATTGGTTATAGCGCCCGTCGTTCGGACATCGGACTTAGTGATCGACGCTCCGAAATTGGAGCTAGCGGTCGTCGTTCAGATATTGGATACAGTGATCGTCGCTCAGAGATTGGACAAAGTGGTCGGCGTTCGGAAATCGGATACAGCGGTCGGCGTTCGGATCTCCATAAATCCCCATCTCTTGAACGCGGCCATGACCGTGACAGCGCTGCGGATACGGTGAAGGCAACGCTGCAGCGTTTATCAAGCCTCACCTCGAGGTCAGACAAAGACGGCTCCTCAATGCGCTCTAACCGGTCGAGCCCCAGTGAGAGTGGTAATATCATTCAAGAACTGGGCCTCAACAACCACTCTCCAAATGTCTCCGTGAACGCTCCTCGATTGGACCTGATTCCAGAGTTCAAACTAACAGCTGATCCTGAGCCGTATACGAGCCACCTTTCTTGCCAGGAGATGAAGTTACCAGTGGAGCGACCCAAGTTTTCACCTTCAGTGGTGCCTTCCTCGACCCGGAGCCATGTTGCGGTTGTGCCCAAGCAGACAACAGAGTCCCGAGTTTCAATGCCACCGGGCAGGCCAGATTCTAGTCTGGTCCTACCTGTCCCCGAGTCCAATAAGCCTCTGTATTCTATGCAGATGGAGACGTCCATTATTGACAAGACTCAGGATAAGGGCACCATCCACTTCAATGAGAAGTCTCCCACTCCACCAACCCCAGTTCGTCCTGCTTTCAATGACGTCATTCATGTCATCAGGCATAGTACATTCCGTCTTGGCGCTACGACCGACCACTCACATGTGGATGCCGATTACGCCACCATGGGTGAAATCGACTTCCGGGCTGGAAGGACGGATCTTGAGCCGTTCCATGGGAAAATGGATATCGGATCCCTACTTGACTTGCCGCAACGAGGCTCTGATGTGGAGGTGGTCTCGGGTTCGCCTGGTAACAGCGTCGCAAGTCGCCACCCTCAGGTTGACATGCACCAACGGCATGCTAACGGGCTGGATGTGAAATCCTACCGGCAGAGAGCGGAGGCCTTGGAAGGGTTGCTGGAGCTTTCTGCACAGCTCCTTTCCCAGCATCGGTTAGAGGAGCTTGCCATTGTACTGAAGCCTTTCGGTCGCGGCAAGGTGTCTCCTCGAGAGACTGCTATCTGGCTGACCAAGAGCCTCAAGGGCATGTTGGGCGACGAGCAGCCTCAAGTTGTGTGTTAGAGATCTTGTGTTGGCATCTCCTTGCGTTTGCCATCAATGAGGGGTTGCAATTAAATTTTTTTTGCGTATTGTAAGGGTCATGCACAGAATGAACTCCAGAGCCCAGGTGCACTCGTGAGCTCTGGTTTTGGGGCCAGCTCGGTCCGAGTCCGATGCTAGTAGTAATCTCGTCCAAGAGTGGCGGTCAGAGTGCTGGACTAGTTATTGATGAGAAGGATTCGGTGTGTGAACTCAACTATTCATATCCTTGGTATTGTTGTACAAAATAAACAATTTGTTTTAGTCATTGCTTTAGTCATGTGTGTCTGATTTCTGAGGTATGCTTACTAGTCATGTAATTCATTTCTACCTGCCTAAATCAAAGCTGCAAGTGCTCTTCGTTTGTGATCCTACTCTCTTACCCTGAACATTTAGGGCAAGTTTCTTCAAGGATTACTTTTACCACCAGTTGCAGTTAGTAGAATCTAGTGCAAATGACTATTGTATCTTCTTCAAATACGTTCTCTTTTAGATGTTACCCGTCTCTTAGATCTTTTGGATGGATCTCTAGAATACAATGAAATCCTGTTCAAATGAGGAGAATGAGAGGAACAAGATATTAAATTAAATAGATATAGATGGCAAAATATAGATGACTAGAAGTGATAATCATGTCCTCTCACATTCTGGCTTCACTAATTAGTTCTATTTCTGAGCGCATCAAATTAGTGACCCTTGCAAAATCAGTACATTTTCATACATGATAAATTTGAAATGGTGGTTATCCCCTAAAGGATGAAGCCCCTCAAGGGACACTCTTATCTTAAGTATTGGGCAAGTTCCTATCATCTCAATTTAGGATGCAATTTTTTGAAACTTTTTTTTGAAGATAGGAAAATTCATTAGCTTTGGGGGAATATTATTTTTTATTCGAATTGGTAATTGGGACTAAAACTTTTGCCTCACTAAGTTCAAAAACAATATCACAAAAATTCAGTATAATATTTTTTAAATTTTATTTTGCATAGAAAATACTTTTGTCTAAATGGAGAGATTTGATTCATTCCATTTGGACTATTGATAAGAAAGTTATGGAGAGTCTTGTTTTGCTTGCAATTTGAGCATCTTCAAAAAAAATAACTTACATGATTCATTTTTTAACTCAATTTTCACAATTTTAGAAAAAGAAGTTCTTCGTGGTTTAATTTGCTTGCTAGAACAATTTCAATTCCATCATAGAACTATTATAGATTTTAGTTTTTCCTTCTATTGTAATATCTTTTTAAAGAATGAAAATTAAGATTTAATTTAATTTATCTATTTTTCCAAACTCTCAAGTCAATTCTTTAACACAAATTTTTTTAAATTCAAAATCTATAGTACCAAAATTTTAAGTTAAAAAGATTCAAAGTAAAAAACTCTAGTGATGAAAGATGGAAAAAAACTTGTTTTCTTTGCTTCAACTTGCAATGTACATAGTCAAAGTTTATGAAATTTCTTCCACATTTTTATACTTGTCTAGTGCAAGAAAAATACAATTAAAGGTTTTGCACCTTACAATAGAAATGATAGTTTTGAGTGTTTTTTGACAAAAAGAAAGGCTTTGGTCCTTCAAAGGCTATATGGAGAAATGTAGATTACATAAGAAAGACATGAAATCAATGGAAGCTTCTAAAAAACAAAGAATTCTATAAAATGAGGAGAAGTTTTAAGGTCTAAGAAGAAGAATGTAAAACATTGAGAAAAGTTGTCAAGCCTATAAAGAAGATAATTTTGCAAAATCTTGAAATGACTCATTCCAATATGATGGAACACCTAATTTCATATGTCAAATGTCTATAATTATTTTCACAGTAGAGTGATAGACATAACTCACATGTATGGCAATTTAAAAAAATGTGTCCGATGCACTAATAGGATTAATCATTGATTAAAAAGCTTTAATTACAATAATAATGAAATTAGTTGCGTCTTGGCAATAATTACACACTAAATTGATTAAATGTCCACAATGCACAATGTTGATTCTCAACTTAACTTGATTATAAGTTTATGATTTGCATCATATGAAAGTGACAATATTGGATGCAACTATAACATAAATGTTACTAAAAATTAAAGTTTGCAAAGTGTAAATTACATATAGTCACACTCTTATGTGGATACAAAGTATCAAATGTTCATTTTGACATTATAAGAGCTAGTACTGATTTGTGTCCTTTTAGATACGCATAGTAGTTTGTTGATAGCATGAATGCTCGAATTATATAATTCCTTATTAAAAGGCCATTATATAATTCTTTATTAGGCCATGGTATAATGGTAAAGAGCTTTAAGTATAATGTTTATCGATTTTTGAATAAAATCATTCAATTTAACCCCTAACTATCGGGAACTACCTCAAACTTTCAAAATAGCATTTACATTAGAAAAAATATGAAGCATATAGTGGGGGCCACCAGTTTGAGATGGCAACACTTCAATTAAAGGAAAAAAGTAGTTAGAAATTTATATTTTAATTATTATTTTTTGAAATCCGATGTGGCACTACATCAACGCCACGACAGCAATATAGATTGGCAAATTGAAAATTATTTTTTAATTTTTTAATTTGAAAAAAATTTGAAAATTATTATTTTTATTTCTCGGTAATTGCACCGTGGCCGGAATTTAAGCATTTCTATACCAATCTTGTTGAGGCCTCAAATTTTTTGTAATGTTATCTTCAAGGTCATTTTATCATCCACGTAAAACTTTTAGGAAGTTGGTGGTGGACAATTCTAAATGCATTAGAAAGTTACTTAATTACGTAGTATAAAATCTTGATGGTTTCATTCAAACTTATGGAAGTATACTCTACTTTGTAAAAGCTCAAATATCCAAAAGAAATCAAGAGTCTACATTCTTTTCTTTATTAAAAATATTACTATATATATAAATATAAGACTAAAGATATTAAACGTATTGGTTCCTTAGGAGTAAAGGAATGTCCAAAATCATAAAATTGAGAAGATGTATTCAAAATGCAACTTAAAAGAAAAACATAAAAATGACAATCAAACAAAAGTTGCAATTCATATATTGGTATACTAGAGGTCAAACATAGTTGTACTTTTTGAACTATAGAATATTTACATAGAAAAATTCTAAAAATCTATACTGTAAAAATGTAAGAGAATTAACACAAGATTATACCAATATTTAGATGGATGAAGAATACAAGTTTATTTGTGCTTGAGATATGTTTGCATTTATTGGTTGAACAAAATCTAAAAGTCCAATCCTTTAGGGGTTAAAGAATTAAAAACAAAAATTATACTTTAATAAATTTTTGAAGTTAAATGTTTCTAAATTGATTATTATTTAAAATATATACAAAATCATTTAAAATTTAGATCATTTAGATAGTTTTGTGAAGTTCATAGTCAATATCTCTTTTTCTAATTTAAACTTCAAAAATGTTGAGAAAGTTGTATACTGTAGTATGTTTGGATTTTGTCCCAAAGTCCTCAAGGATTCAAAGGTCAACTCATGAAAAACTTATCACTTACAAGTGATTTGGTTATGATTGATCTCATTATAAGAAATTTGAGCCCTAAAGAGGGTCGTTAGTTCTCTGACAACGGGGAATGTTGGTAAATTAAATAAAATAAAATAATTAAATTTAATTAAAATTTTATAAATATAGAAAATAGCAAGGCCTTGATGGTGTGAAATAGTTTTAATAAAGATTTTTTTTTAAACATTAAAAACAAAAAAAAATGTCATTTTAAAATTAAATTCAAAATTTCAAAATTAATAAAATAATCACAATTTGATGTGGCACTATAAGTGCTCCATTGGATTGTGATTATTTTATTATTTTGTATTTATACTTTATTAACCCTGGAACGCTCCGATGTCCATTTTCTGGACGATGAACAGATTCAAATCCTTGTTTCTGTCTCATTCTTGCTTGGATGAAAGTCATCTTGATTTTTGGTGATACTTTATCAAGTTGTTGTCCTATCCATCGGTTGGATTTGGTGTTACTAGAATATATACATTTCTAAAATTACAAATGTGGAAGTATGTCAAGTGGTCAATTTGCATTGACTTTAGTTCAAAACTAGATGTGCAAAAATAAGGTCAAAGATGTAAAGGTCACAAAAATTTCAAAAATCAGCATATGAAGAGAACCTTATTTCAAATCCATTCCAACAAGTTTTACTCAAAAAATGATAATATTTTACTTGTAAATGAATTTGGAAGGAATTCTGAAATTTTCTTTTCAAAATTTATAGAAAAAGATTGGTGATAGCATTAGTAGATCTAATCGTACGGATAGTATTTAAAAATCAAAATCCACAGCTTTCATTTGTATACCGATTCCAAAATATTCTTCCAAATTGTAGTTTATAATGTTTTTTCTCAAATCGTCAATTTTGGAGATGAATCCAAACGTTTAGGGGTTAATACTATTATTTTGTGTTTTTCAAAAAAAAATTTAAAAAATTTAAATTTTTATAATTTTAATTATTAAATAATTTGGGTAGTGCAGCACAAGTTCAGAACTTGGAGAACCTTTTCTTAATGGCCCTTCCAAGGCTTGAAATTTTTCCTAGTGGTTACAAATGAATTGTCATCAATAATAAAGCACTTAGATTTCATACGTAAGGTACTTGTGACTATTATACACCTTGACTAATTTTTTTTTCCCATTTTTCAAAAATATTTTACTATAAAAAAAAACCTTGATTTCGGTCACACTTGCCATTTTGGGTTTTTAAATCTACTTATATCCCAAAGAAAATTGGAACTAAAATTTCAAGAAAATGATCTTCTAGTAGACTAATAGCTATTGTTTGAAGGAATTTGAAAAATAGTTAGTTCAATGATGTGTAGAACTCTACAAAGTGAGCTTCGTTGTACTTGCATTTTGAAACATGTAAAATATTTTTTTGGTGGTTATTTAGTGAATGACCATCTCCATAAAGTTATTACAAATGGTCAATTTTAATTTTTTTTTCCTATTTTTTACAAATAAAATCATGAGAGCACCTATTTTCTTAAGATTTTTCACTTTCTTAGTTCTCCTAATTAGAGAATTTTTCTATGCTTTACTTTCTTAAGGTACAATCTTCTTAAAGGTGTGAACATTGGCCATAGTTTATACTATTTTTAAAAAAAATAAAAATTTATAAAGTACTCCAAAAAATCAAACACAAGGACTATGAAAATGCAACAAAATCAACAAGTGTTTCTTGTAGTCACCCACAAGAAAATCAAATTTAGACATTGAACAAAGAAAATAATTCAATTCAAAAGCTAGCTAAAAGACAAGAATTATAGTAGTGTTAGCAAATCATGGTAACCGATACATATTGCACTCCAAAATTGGCCAAATTTGGAATGCAAAGTGCATTTAGTAACCATGATTTGTCCACTATTATTTGGGTCTTTTAGCTAGTTTTTGAAATGAATTATTTTCTTTGTCCAATGTCTAAATTTGAGTTTTCTTATACCTATTCAAATTTCAATTACTTTGGCGTACGCTTCTATTGATAAAAAATTCAAGTTCTAATTATAAAACAATGAAAAGTCAGAACTTTATTTGGAGGGGGAAATTTTGACTACATTGAGGATTATTCTTAATATTAGGATGACATTGAATGAAAACAAACCTCATATAATTAGAGAATTCATAAAAAGAGAAAATTATTGAAAATTATATTTAATTGCCTTTAGTTCATAGCTTTAGTTTTGTGACATCATGATTCTATTGATTCCATGCCCATGGCATATTTGGCTTCATTTCATGCCTTCACTCGTGTGGTCACAAAATTCCATGACAAAGTTGGATCTATTTATCTCTTCACACATAGTGCAACCACAACAATCCATATTCAAGAATACAAAAAAATAAAAATAAAAAAATAAAAAAATAAAAAAATATATATCACTAGCTAAACTAGTTTTGACCTAAACCTAAAGGTTGTCCTTGGAATTATTTTGTAAAAATAAATGCCATTTTTAGCCACATTAACCCTAAGTGCCCAAGCCTTTCCAAGTGTACTTTTCCTATCAATGAAAACAAGGCATGGGTTTATAGTTATCCCCAATGAAGCAAATTGTTTTTTTTCAACATTTAACCATATACATGTTTAAAGAACTTGGTTATTAGTGTACATACCAATTTTGAGTTTGAAATTGCATAAGAGTTGGGAGATTATAACAAGATTATAAAATGTAATTATCCTATTTTTAGTATGCTATCTCTTTCCATAATGTTTGAAGAATTTTCATATAAGAATTTTTTGGAATTGGAGGTGACATGAACAACTAAAATTTTGTTAGTATACTAAGATGCACTTCCAAAAACCTTAACCCCTAAAGGACCATTGTCCCTTCAAGGACAAATGGGATTTGGGGTAGGTATCTATAGGCTGAATTTTTGTCATGATTTTTTGAAACTTTTTTGAAGATAGAAAAAATGATTAGCTTCCTAAAAATATAATTTTTTTTTCAATTAATGCCGGGGAACAAAAGTTATGCCCAAATAAGCTCAAAGTCTCAAATAGAGGAAACGGAGTAACAAATTTATAAAAATTCAATTCAATTCAATTTCTTTTTCCTCATAGATTATATTTTTGTCTACATGGAAATCTTTGATTTATTCCATTTGGATTTGTTATGAGAAAGTTATGGAAAATCTTGTTTTTCAAGCAATTAGAGCATCTTCTTGAAAAATATGAGGAAAAAAACAAACTTGTAGGATTCATTTCTTAATGCAATTTTTCCAATTTTTCAGAAAAAGAAGTTCCACATGGTTTATTTATCTTCTTAAAACAATCTCACCCTTGGGATTAGTGCATTTTAATTCCAATTTAGAGATATTAACCCCTAAACATCCAGAGTCTTTTCCAAAATTGACAATTTTGGAAAAATCATTACAAAGTACTATTTGGAAGAATATTTTGGAATTGATTTATGAATAAAAGTTTTGGATTTTGAGTTTTAGATTCCATCTATATGGTTAGATTTACCAATACTATCACCAATACTTTTTTATGAATTTTGAAAGGGAAATTTTAAAGTTCTTTCTAAATTCGATTACAATCAAAATATTATCATTTTTTGAGTAAAGCTTGTTGGAATGGATTTGAAAAGAGGTTTTCTTAACATGGTGATTTTTTGAAATTTATAAGTATAAATCGCAAATAACTTAGTCTTCCTTAATGGATAATATAATTTGTGCTTCAAAAGGATGTTGATCCTCAATGCAATAGCAACTTTGAAGAGGTGACATACGAACTCCTCTCGAATGCTGATTTTGGCTTGATCATGGATTGATCACTCGATTTTATTTGCTGGCAAGCTGTTACAATTTTGTGACCCCATATAACTTAACCAAGGACCAAGCATCTCAAACAAGTTCAAATTTAATTATACTTGTGGTGACATTATTGATGAATGTGTAAGGTAGCCGAGCCATTTCAAACCGCTTAAGCAATTACGTGTACCTGGAGCACGGGTTTCTTGAGTGCAGAAATTCTTCCATGTACAAAAATAGTATTTGGAAAGATTCCATAATTTTTCATAAATTTATTTTTCAAAATGTAATTACTATAATTTTTTTAGCTAAAGATTCTATTTGATCCATATTGGTCATATAGACTTTCCTATTTCCAACTAAGGGCTGGTTGCAAAATCCACCAAGGGTTGGTTGTAGTATTGAGAATCTTGTAACCAATCATAATATGCCACAACTGCACCAGGAATTGCACCATAATTGATCACTATTCTTGCATGGAAAGAGAGATAAAAAATGGGCCATCTACTAAAAAAAACAATACAACAAAGATTCCTATGGATTTGTCAATGCAATCCTTGCTGAAGGTGGCTCCATTTGTGGAGCTCACAAGTAGATTCACAATTCCCCTTATACTCTCAATTTAAGTTCCACCAGCTAGCATCCATATGACCATACATTAACCCCTAACTACCCAAGGCCTTTCTTGAGCTTCTAGGAATTTGCTCAAAATTGAACAAAAAGCCCATACTTTGATAAGTTGTATCAATTTTTTTTGAATTTTAACCCTACAAATTTCAACTATACATGTTAGAGATTAAATACAAAAAGAAAACACAACAATATCACTTATGGATTGAAAGATTATAATGTTTGATCATGAGGGTGTGAAAACTGTGAAAGTGATTTGAAGTCTTTCAATCCTCTTTTCACATGTCAAATCTAAAAATTTGTTCACCAAAAAAATACAAGTATAAAGGGCTTAATATGTGTAACCCCAATCAATTTACAACTTCTCAAAATCTACTCTATAATTTCTTAAATGAATTTTTAATGTGATTGATCCTCCAAGATGTAGTATATTTGAGGTTCCTTTCCAAGAGCCCTCAACACTACAGAAAATCAAGATTGCAATGGATACCCTTGCACAAAATCTTGAATAGAAAAATCATAATTAACCATTTTCAAAATCAGATTTTTGAGGCTAAAACTAGACTTCAAAAAGAATTTTTCAAAAATATGAACTTCTAAAAATAGCAACTTGGTTAGGTTTTATTTAACTTCAAAGTATTGTTGACACCAAAATTTGGTGCCGTGGGCATTTAGGGGTTAATAATGTGGAGTTGACTAGTGTTGGAATGTTCCACTTTGATTATTTACTTTGCAAATAACAATCCATTGATTAAGGTAGAACTACCTAATACCACTATCCACCCAATTCCCTCACCTACAAGATCCTCCTAATTGCATCAATGGTCCATCTATTATCACAATCTTTACAACTCATTATCATGATGGCAATGCACTTGGGGAGTGGACACATCAACCCATGCTTTAACAAGGGTCTATTCATAGTTTAATATTTTAGCTTTGAAAAATCATAGAAAATTCACTTCTTGTTGGAATGTCTTTATTCTTTTTGCAATTGACTTCTCTAAAACTTTTCAATCTCTGAAAAATATTGGAACTAACAAATAGCTCCTCCAAAGTACCTATAGCAAATTTGTGGGGTAATGGGCAGTTCTACCTTAATTATCATCAACAATTCACATCCAACATTTCAAAGTTCTAGGTGACAATACATGTAAAATTTCTTTAAGTCAATATTCTATAAGTCAATAAACATCTGTCAAGAAATATTGATTATTGATCTTGGCAATGCCCCTCCCTAATGTAATAACCTCTCTAATGTAATGTGTCAAATTGGTCTTAGACCTATAGCTCCAGAGAAGTTCTACATGTACTTGTGATTTGCTTGCAAGGTCGAACTAGTAACTACAATTGATCAAGACAAGTGAGTCTTCAATGTACAAATTGTATACATTATACTAAGTAATAGGATAGGTTGGCCCTTTGAAGGTGACTGGAATTAATGGGCTTGAGCAAAAACATTTCAATTCCCACCAACCTTTCTATTAAAAGACATCAATATGTATCTATATAGTAGTATGCTCTAAAAATGCCCATCTTCTTCAAATGGACCCTATTATTAGTTGGAGAATGGAGATGAAGTGATCTTTAAATGGACCACTTTAGCCATTGAATGCATCGAGAAAAAAATGTTTTTTTATTGCAAGAGTCAATCATTGTCTTTGATTTCCTCATGTCTCTTTACATGTTGCAAGTGGACAGATTTTGGGAGACCTATGGTCACAAATAGGTGCCTATGCCCCCAAATCTTTGAAAATTTATAAGTAATTAAAAAATGCTTGGAAAAATACAAAAACACGTGTGTTAAGTTCCACATCTAGTTTTCTTTCTCTAAAAAATGATCTAAAAATAATTTTGTTCATGGAAGCCTATGAAAAAGGCAGACTGGACCTTAAATAGTTGCTTTTAGAGCATACTACCTTGAAATGTTTCACAGCTACAATTGTTATGGATTGGTTGTTGTTTGTAAAGCCAAAGATATGAAGGTTTGAGAAATCTGGTTCTATTGTTGCAAGATGTTCATTTGTAAGAAAGAGAGCACGCATGTTCTAAATGAGCAAATCATTTAATTTCATGGTGGATTTGCAACTTTCAGAAGGATGCTTAGGTCAGAAGTTAATGCTTCACTCTTAAATACCTGGCTGGTGACCATGGAAATCATCCGGTGTAGTTTTATATGACACCATGTACTTTAAGAAAATAATAGTGCTCATTGGAGGTCAAACTATTGTTCATGATCTCCCCTTTTTGCACAAAATTTCAAAGATGAATAATTGCACTTTTGTCTTACATAGAAAGATTCTTTGTCATTCATTGGCCAAAAAACATCCGCAACGTCATTTAAGGGTTAATTAATGTTTTCTTATAAGTGTATGTTCTGAAAATGAGTTTATCAATTGAATGAATGCAAAAAGCCATTTCGAAGACACAAAAATCAAATTGTGAACATCCAAGGACGTGAATAAGTTTGGATCTAGGGGCCTTGAAATTGCATTTAAAGTATTTGCCCAATTCAAGGCAACATTGATGTTTGGTGTAGAAAATTCTCACGTTCCGGTTTTAGACGTTTGCAATGATAATAATTGGTAAGGTTAATTAGACCTTCAACCATGTCAAGAGATGATAGGAATGGTTCATTTATAAGCAAACAAAGTTCATGGCCTTTTCATAGTATCCACTTGCAAATTGTACAAATTGCTAAACTTACAAATGTAAAATTCATATTCAAATTAACATGTTGTTAGAAGCCTGGCACATTCAATCTCACTACAGTATCTCTAGCTTTACACTTATCAAACATGACGACAAGTCATTGTTGAATTTAATATGCAAAAATAAATTTTCCTTGGTTTTACATACATAAAAATGTTGAACTAATTAATATGTGGGTACATCGATAATGGTAGAAAGAGACAACCTAAGTACACAAACTATTCAAATATAAACATTTACAAATCAATATAAACATTCATAAAATACACTTTTATCTACTCAAAATGAGTATAATTGTAGCTACTTTCTTCTAACCTACTTGACATTTTCTAGAACACATGGATGCTTCAAAACCTCCGATGCAGTCAAACGCTCATTGACATTATACATCAACATTTTCTGAATGAGATCTTTTGCACCCTTTGAGATGTATGGCCATGGATGCTTAGCAAACAAGTCACGGTGCTTCATAATTTCTTTGTTTACATCTATGAATGTGTAGCCATTGAAAGGAGGAAACCCTGATAAGAGACCATATAGTACCACCCCAAGGCTCCAAATGTCCACTTTGGGTCCATGGGCATGTGCCATGACTTTGGGGGCCATGTATAGTGGAGTCCCAACAACGTTGGTCAATACCTCACCATGCTTAAAGAATTGGGCCAATCCAAAATCAATCACTTTGAGTGCCGAACCTTTGTCTTTAGTTTGGAACAACAAGTTTTTAAGCTTCAAGTCCCTATGGACAATGCCAAAGTCATGGCAAGCCTCAATAGCACTAGCAACTTCCTTGATCATTTGAGCAGTACTTGGCTCATCAAAAGGACCATTTTGAACCATGCAATCAAAGATTGACCCTCCTTCACATAGCTCCATCACTATGTATGCATGATCATCATCTTCAAAAACATCTTTGAGTGCCACTATATTTGGGTGCTCTCTAAGATTGATCAACCTTAGGATGTCAATTTCACGTTTTATTGTTTCACATTCTTTTGGTGAGACAAGTTGACGCTTTGGTAAACATTTACATGCATAGTGTTTACCAGTTGCAATTTGGGTGCACAAATATGTCACACCAAAGCTACCCACCTCCAATTGCTTGCCTATAGTATACAAGTTCATCATTTTGATTGTGTTCGGTTTGAAGAGCCACAAATCCACAATTCACAAGGTCATGAAAGCAAAGACATAAGAATAGTAGATGCAAAGCCTTGGTTTTTATTGAGGTAGGTACCTATCTTTTATTTTGATTTAGTTTTCACCAATCTTTTACATTAATCTATTTTCCATCTATCTTTTACTTTCACTTAGTTTTCATTTAGCTTTACTTTGATCTAGTTTTTAGTTTTTAGTTTTAAAATAAATCTCACTTGTATGTAGGTTTCACTTTTGTATAGCTTTCAACTAGCTTTTACTTTTATCTTGATTTGAAACTTCATTGACTTTGGTTCAATTTTTTCATTGTCTTACTTTGATCTTCTTTCAAGTTTGTTTTGATTTGATTGATATTATAAGTACCTTTTAGTTCCAACTATTTTTCACAGTGCTTTTGGGTGATTGCAAGAAAAACACTTGTCCTATTTCTTGTCCCCTTGCCTTTAAAAATTGGCTTTTTGCTCATAACTTTTGCATTGTTTGTCCATTTGGCATGAAATTTGGAATGAAGGGTAGATGCTAAAGTTACAGACCTTGAGTGATTTCTAAAATTTAAAAAAAAATTAGTTTACTATTTTAAACTAAATCCCAATTGGGTGTCTACCTTGGCCATTTTGGGGGATTTTAGTCCTATTTTTTACCCAAAAATGCAAATTTGAAGCCAAAAAATTGGACATGTTGGAGGTCTACTAATACTAAAAGGCCTAACAATGAGTTTTTATATAAATAGCATCATGTTGATTGCACACATGGGGTCGAAGTGACCTTCCTTTGCACGGAAGCTATGAAGAGGGAAAAATTTTCCTTCATGAATTTTTTCGTGCAATGCGAGTACAATCTTCACTAGAAAAATGTCTTTTTTTATTGAATTTTTTTGAATTTTTTTGAGTTCCTAAAAATAAAAATCTCTACATATCCCTTTTCTGCTATTTTCTACTCCCAGTGGCTTCTATAGTACTTCGTAGTAGTCCATAATACTGTAGAGTACAACATAGTACTAAATCAACGGTGTAGATCTACAAGCGCCTTCAATCAACGGAGCAGATTTGTCGGCGCTTCTAAAACGTAGTATTAGTAGTATTGCATAGTCCTATGGCCCAAAATTAAAACGCAGTTTTGAACGAAAAACGTGAAATGTTTCTTGCAACTATCCTTTCACTTTAATCTAGTTTTTATTTTTATTTTTTTGTAACTTGGTTTACTTCTTTTTAACATAGCTCATGATTTAGTATTACACAACATATGATCCATTTTTAAACCAATTTCTTTATTTTTATCTAGAAGTTTGTCAACATCTATTATTTAGTTGATGAATGTATTCCTACAAGTATTTTGGTGTTGTCTAATTCATATTGACTAGAGATCTAGTTTTAGTTTTGTCAGCAAGGTACTTTGAGGGTATTGTACATGGAAAGAAAAACACAAAGAATCATTTTGGAGTTTTAGAATGTTCTACAACAACAATTATTTTTGCTATTATCATGTTCAAGTAAGAGGAACCCATAAACCCCTTCATTGGAACCTCAATCCATGCTCTAGGGCATTGTGTTTGTAATCAATACACCAATACTAAAATTTCCAAGAAATTCATTAGGATTTGACATTTGAAATGTTCAAGTTCACAATGTTCTCTTCAAGCAACATGGGTTTTTTTCAAATGCATTTTTTGGTACTTGTAGAATTAATAATTGACTTTGAGATCTAGGTTTTCAAACTTCGTTCTTGTTTTCTTCTAGCTAAGCTAGTTAATTAGCTAATTGGATGCTAAATAGTATAAAAAGACATGATTAATAAGCATTTGAATGTGTGAAACTCAATTGGTTGGTTGAGTAATTGCTAGTTGGGAATTGAAAGGTCAAGTTCAATTTGGTTTGACAACTGTGTGCTCATCTACTATTAAGCTTTTGGAGCTCTCATTTGGAAGTCACCCACTGCTAGAATGAGCATGTGAGTCCCAGCCCAAGTTGGCTATGTTTTGTTTTGTTTTTGGAGTGAGTGATGGAAAGATTTGTATTTATGCAACTTTGAAATGATTAATCAAATTAGATTGTGTTACTTTTATGTGTATGTGTTACTATATGTATCCAAGTTGGAATGTCATTGTAATGCAAAATGGATATTGGATGTGTGAGCCTAAATTGAAATCTTTGGAGTTGTGTAATTGTTATTGAACATAGAGTGGTGTAGTGGTTAATAAATTAGATTTGTTGGGATGTATACCAATTTGGAGGTGTGCCTTTTCCATGTGTTGTGATTGCCTAATTTGATTGTCTTGTAGCAAACCTATTTGAAATGGTCTCCTTGAACAAACTTCACTAGGATTTGGATTTTCTAATTAGATCTCCCAAGTCTAACTACAACACTATATTTGATCATGAGTTGCTTTGATTTTGAAGTATTTTTCCATTTGGTCATATTGTGTAAGTAATGATCTTGCTTTTATTTTTTCTTTAATGATATTGCCGTTTTGCGATGATGTTATGTAGTGTTAATTCCCAATGTGTGCGATCTAGTGTGGATTTTCTTATTTTTGGATCAAGCACAAGTATCTCTTTCATTTTGGTAAAACTTCACTATATTTTGCGTTTGCCTTTATTTGCATGTGTAGTGAAAGAATTTCTTGTGTAGTTAATGCCTTGATTGGGAGGCTTTGAATGATGTGGATGTTCTTTTCCATGTTGAAAAGAACATGTAAACTAAGGTTGTATTGCATACCCAATAGGATCTTTGATACAATGTGGTTTATTAGCATATTAATTATGTCATATTTTATGCAATTCAAGATTTCTAACCTCTAACCATTAGAGATTATATTTTAACCAAAATTGCTCCAAAACTATTATTTCTAGGACAAGTACCAATTATTTTTAAAGAAAAACATTTTTAGAAACATGTAACCATAGGATTTTGTAGTACACTGGTTTGAAAAGATGTAGGAAAAATTTCAGAAGTTTCCGCCGGGGAGATTGCAAGATATTAACGTTTGAAGTGACAAAAATCCTTTTGGGGGCCTGTGAAAATACGGGCAGCTGCACTTCACAAGGTCCAATAACTTTTGAACCATGTAGTCAAAAGTTATGAAAATTGTTGGGCCTTAGAGTTACTCCTTGGGCACATTTTGTGTGGAAATTTTAAATAAAAAAAATAAAAATTGCTATGTTGTCAAACAACATAGCAATTTTTTTCTTTTTTTTTCTTTTTTTTTCTTTATGGGTTAAACATGCATCTAAGATGCATTACTAGATTTCTAAACTTTAGACAATGTTTTAAATTTACTATTTCATAAATCCAATTTATTTATTTATCTACAATTATCAACAAAAGTAACCTTGTGATATGTAGAGATTTTGCACCTGATTTTACACTTGCTTTTATGGTACCTTTGTCAAAGAAAATACAACATTCATATGACATAGCTAGTATAGTTGTATGGCATCTAAAATTTGAGTTTGACAAACTCTTAGTTAATTCTAAATGTCCAAGAGGTAGGGGAACAAATGAAGATATGCTTTAAAATACAACTTTCTTCACCCTTTTTTATTCTTCGTAAAGAAAGCATCATGATTAAAAATTATCCAATATCCACACCGTCAAAGTATGCAAGTCTTGTATTATATGGCCTTGATTATAATCACTTATAATGCATTTTAGTCCAATCTCAAGGGTTTTAATATGTTTTAATGTAGAAAACTCTTCTAGCCTTTTTAACAAGGAACCCCAAAATATAATTATATATATGAAATGAATATATTTTGAGGACCATAATAGCATTAAAAACTTAATTATATGAGTTTTTTTATATACATGTATCATGGAACAAGCTACCCAAATTTTTCGTCTTGTAATAAAAAAATTAAGATTTTTTAATAAAAAGAAATTACTATGAATGAATTTTGATTTTAATTACAAAGAATTTTTTGTATGAACTTTTAAAAATTACACATAAGTGTTTCAATTCTTTATATATATTGTGAATTTTTTTAAATAAATATACAACTTAACATTTTTTACATCTCATTTTATTTAATTTGGTCTTCACCTAACTTTTGGGTCCTTTTCACTTGATATGATTTTTACAAAAGCTATCCTTTAAGCCGTTTTAATGCCGATGACCCTTGCGTATAATACAAGATTTGCATACCTAGGTATCAAAGTTAGAAAAATGATTATAGTTTTATTTCAAAATAAAATTTGAAGCAATTCCCTTGTGGAAATTCATCAAATATTGAATGTCTATTGGTGATATTTTGTAGTTTAAGATTCTAGCGGCCAATAGTGCAACACATGGGATGCATGTTCTAAGAAAGAACGGATTATGTGTCATGGATGGGGGATCCATGGCCATCCATGCCGGGATTTAAGGGTGAAAACATCAATACTTTCCTTTGAAAGTAAATTTCTTAATTTGTGCTATTTTAATTACAAACAACTTTTGACCACAATGATTTAAACATCAAACAAAACAACCCTAAGATTACCCAATCTAATATACATTAAAATTGAAAAATACAATATTTCAAAAACAATTTTTTCCCACCAAAGAAAGGTTGCCCAAAATGAAACGGTAACTATAAAATGGTCAATTGATCATCAAGGATCATGAATATTGTATATTATTATGAATTTTGACTAAATACACAATCATCATTAAAGAGATCGAGATTTCTAAAGCACCCAATTTTGTATTTTATTATCAAAAAAATATCAAAAATAAAATTCCTATTCTAAAAAGATGTTTGTATTTGATATTAATACAATTGGTATCTACAATTGAATTGAATTGAATCAACCAATTTTTTGTAAATTAATTTCATTTCCTATTCGCTAACTTTTATACTTCGAAATCTAAAAATTAGAGTAAATATTAAATACAACATCATTTCAGGAAATAAAAAAATCTTTTAATATGGGAACATTCACATTAAAGGATAAACTCATATCATATTTTTTTGGATTTTATATGATACTCTAACTGGTTTCTTTCCTTTGTTTTTTCCCTTCTTCTTTAGCTAGTAGAGAAAAAATTGGGGCCTTTACGCGTCTAAAGTCTATATGCTTTTTAGGTCTCTAGACTGAAAAACAAAAATTTACAAATTATAAGGAAAATTGGCGCACAAGGATTCATTACAGGAGGATTGAAAGTATTTTTTCTAAAATTGAGGTTGTATGTTACGTAATTATATTATGAACCTTAGAAATTACATTTCATTTATACTTGGGGGGCACTTAGAGTGTCCATTAGAAACCACGTGCAAACAAAACTTTGGCCCTTCTATTTACTTTTTGAACTTTGGATTTAAAACAAATTAAAAATAAATAAATAAAAAATAATTTATATGAATAGATTTTCCTACATTGAAAGTTTATGTTTTGAATTATTGATATTTTTATTTGTTAATAATAACTAGTTACAAATTTTTGAAGTAAAAAGACACACTATAGAACTGAAAAATAACTTTCACACCCCTATATTGTATAAGAAAAAATTGTCTAAAGAATGAAAAAAAAAATTCATAAAAATAACTCTCTATTGAAAGCTCATTTTGAGTTGAATATTGATTCAATGGTCATCTAAATGTGTTCTCAATAATTATTTGAGTTGAAAAACATGCCATTTTAGTTCATTTTCAACCTCTTTTAGAAATCATTTCATGTTTTATTTGAGTTGGAAATTTTTGCAATAGAAACCTATAGTCATCATTAAACAATGGTCAAAATTTTAGATTGAAATTATACTTTATTAGAAACCACCTGTTTGCACGTGGTTTGTTGTATTTGAACTAAGTGCATCCCTCGAGCATTTATAGTATGCAAGTTGTTTAAAGAGAATTACCAATTGAAATGTTCTTCATTTTGTTCTTCGTTTTTTTACTAAAAATAATTTTTGAAATAATGTCTGAATAGTTTTAGTACCTAATTTTATAAAAATATTTTGACCCCAAACCAATTTTGATGCAAGTGAATTCATTAAAAATTATACAATCAACCCCTAAAGGCCCTTGACTTAGCACATCCAAAATATTTATTGATTTTTTCCCAGAGATTGATTATATAAATAAAACTTTGGATGACCTTCAATCAACCTAAATTGTAACTTACTTAGTAATACATATTTTGGGTATGTGATTTAAACTAAGAAAATGATGCCTAATGAGCTTGTTTTTTTCCAATTTTCATTTGTCTTAAAAGTCCAAGAACTCATTGTATTATTTCAATTACAGGCTGAAAGTTTTAGATTCCAAAGAACATCAACAATATTTAATGAGTGTTTTTCATTCACATATTTGAACTTCAATATATTTGAACTTTAAAGGTTCATTTTTTTCTTTTTAAATTCCAAACTTCATATGTAATAAAAACTAAAAGATTTTTCTAATATACATTATTAACAATTCATTAAATTTCATATCACTTTATACTTTGAAGAATTATAATAATTAATTTATGACTTATCCAAAAAACTTCTAAACATCAACATGCACAACAAAAAGGACTTTTATGTATGAACAATATCAATATTCATCACTCAATTATATATAGACTATATTTAGTTTAATGACAACAATTTGACTTTAGGATCATAGCTACTTGTGTTTTATGAAGAAGAAATAAAGAAATTACTTGATAAATTTTTATACTATTATACATTTTGAATTTGCTAATTGTGCTTTGAAAAGGAATCTCAAATGATTAGATTGCTATTTCTATATTTACAAGTTTATTTTTACATTTTAATATACATTTATATCAATGACAAATTTTCACAAGACTAAATGGAGAGTATACACATAGATTAATGTAATAAAAATATAAGATTCAAAGTAACTTGAGTGAACTACTAAATTGAGTTTGGAAACGATGTTTGAGTGTTTGACCATTTGGCCATAGAGTAGGTCCTTAACATGTATTGTCCTATCCAAGGGGTAGGACAATACTTTCAAAATGGGCCAAATTTGCCAAGAACTTGAGCATTCTTTTTTCTCATTTTTTCTTGAGATCACATAGAATGTAATTATATAATCTTGAAGTTCACATTGAGAGTGAGAACTTCAAATAAAATAAAATTATTTGACTGCACAATTTAGTAGATATTTAAGTTTGAAGTTTTATTTGTGTCAATGGAAAAATAGGGCAACACACTTTGAAGGAGCATATCTTAGTGAGAATATTTTGAAATGATGACCTTTTGGTGCCTTACTGAAAGACAAAACAGTTGAAAATGCTCATCTAAAATTCCACAACATTCCAAGCATTTTTCAATTCATGGTAGTCAGGAGCTTTCAATGCACTGTGGTTACTGAAACGAGAGTAGTGTTTGTAAGAATTCTAGAGCTTCAATTAGGTTCGATTGCAACTAGAACTCTGATCTACCCTCTACTTGGACATCTAGCTTCTAGTTGTTGTAATCAGGAATTGGAGGCCTGGAGGGCCTAGACCCTTGGCTAGAGGCGTGCTTTATTAGCTAAGATACCAAAATCTCCAACTATAGTTTGTGCACTTTTGAAGGAGAAACCAAAGCAACTAATGGAAACAACTAGAGCCGGAGAACTTTGCACATTTTTAGAGAGCTTTGTCTGTCTGAAGCATCTAATAGAGACATCCATTTCTCTCATCCAACTTTCAAGTCCCCTCTAGTAAGTAGAAGTACATGGGCTAATGTCAACCGGCTCAAAATACAAGGCTTGGAGGCTGGAGGTCTGATGGAATGGGAGCCCAGAGCCACAGACGCAATAGAGGGCACTTGGAAGTACAAAATCGAACGTCCAAGCGGTCTCCATTCCACTGTGCGCTCCAGGCTCCCTTCTGACTGGACCTCTAGCCCCTGCAATTTGTCTTTGTAGAATTGGAGGGCTTGGACTCAAGCCTGGAGAAGGTTAATTCTAGAACATGGCAAACATGACTATAACAAAACTATAGCATATCTACAGAATCACCAATCATATTGTTGCCACTTCATTGAGCTCTGGTTGCTTTGATTCCTCTAATTTCCGGAAGTAGTGCTAATGGAGACTAATCGCTTGTTTGAACCCATCCAAATTGATGTGTACATGGAGAGTTGAACCTACCTCCAATACTTGAACCTCGAATGGCCTTGGCTTTAGGAGTTGGTTTCCATTGGGGCCTAGACCTCCGATTCTGGACGGGTGGATGGAGGCTCCATTGTAAAGAAGTTGCATATAGGAGGTCCAACTGTAGCTCCAATGTACACATAAAGGAAGCATAGAGTTGGAGGGGCCCAAACCTTCTATGGATGCTCTATTTTAAGTAGGAAGCAAACAATGTGCGCTACTCTAGTGAATTACTGTTCTCAATATATTACCGGGCCAATAAAAGAAGTTAAGTGGTTTGGGGTCTTTGGGGGTACATTCAAGTTTTTTGAGTTGCCGCTTTGTTCATTTTTTTATTGACCATGCCTTACTTTCTTTTGTTGGCACTTGTTCATTTCTTCAACCAACTACCTTGTTAATTTGTGCTTTACAAGAATGAAGTTTATATTACTATACTAGTGTTTTCAAATTAAAATAATTTTTTAATATTTTAATTTATTGAAACTTTGAAATTCAATAACTTTCACACTTTAGTTTGAGAAGTTACATTCTTGGTGTAAATAGAAAGTTCCAAGCACAAAAGAATGCAAGGACTTTGTATTGTGGCATTTGGACATGCCATATGAAAGTTTTTGCTTTTCATAAAAAATGATCATTTACTTCAATTCTATAATTTAAAAATAAGCCATAACTTCCAATCCGTAGATCCAAACACATTAGAAGAGATTTGAGGGCATTGGGAGATTGCGAGTTTCCAATGCCCTCTAACACTGCTAGAATTGCAAGAGCGCATGGAACTCTCTGCTCATGGGGTGGTGATTGTGCTACCTTAGGAAAAAAAATTCAAAAATTCAAAATTCAAAAACAAAAATTTGGGTTCAAAACATGTTTTTGACCAATATTTTAAATATTTATTTATTTATTATTTTAAATATTGGGTCATTACTGCCATGACAGCGGTAGCTGGTATCCCGCAATCGTAGGAAATGGCCAAGGGAAAAAACCTGAAACGGCCCTCCTTTGGCCTCAAATATCTTCTAATGGTACCCAAAATTAATGATCTAGAGCTAAAAAAATTGTAGTCTATTCTTTGAGTAAGTGGAAATGCTTCTTCTAATGGGCATTTAAAAATATAATTATTTTATATCCTCCATGTTTGTGCAAATAGGGCTCCCTTGCATATATGCTTCTAAATATTGAAGATGGTATCAAGCTCATTCTTTTGGTGATATCTCTTCACCGTGAAGTCTTCACAAGTGGACAATTTTTAATTAGATTCTTTGTAAATTGTCTCTTCTAATGACTTTTATAGTTCTCCTACTTGGAGAATTTTTCTATACCTTTCTTTCTTGGTGTAACTTCTTACATGCATATACATTGGTATATTTAAAAAATTTATATTTTTATAGTGGCCTTGAAAGAAAACATGAAAACAACCAAAGTAGAACAAAATTGACCATTCATTCTTGTAACAACCCTTCACTAGGAATTATTACATCCTATAGACATGATTTGATTGTATACCTTAAGTAGGATGTTCTTTTTTTGTTATACACCTAAAGAGAAGATTACTTACTTTCTTTTATTTTGAAGGGGATGTCACTCCTAAATAAAGAAAAGATATCAATAATGGTCTTCTTTGTAAGTGTATTGCTAAAATTCCTACTCTACCCTCTAAACACTTCAAATTCAAACTTGTGAATCCATACAATTATACTACCAAATGAAGGGTTCATAACGTACAAGAAACAAATGATGTAAATCTATTTACATTATAAATAAATTAGATACATGTATTTGATTCTATTACTAATCCTTGTAATCTTAAATTCTCTTTCTTCAAATGATGCAAAATTCAATATTTAGCCCTTCATGACTATTTTGCAACTTCATTAGGTATTGAAAATAATAAATAATATGAATAAACAATTTAAATACTTTACTTACCTATTGTAATATTTAATTATTTACGTGCCACATATAGTTTTCTGTTCAATCACATCATGCCATTAGTAACATTTTCAATAAAACAATCATGTTATGACATAGATGACTAGTTGCTTGTAAAGCATAATTGAATGTGAAAAATGGGATCAAAGATTCTATTATTTTGCATGTACTCAAGGTGCCCTTGAATTAACCCAAAGTTCATTGAAATTGGAAAATTTTGTTCTAAAAAATGCATTGTAACAATCTTAAATCCCATTTTGACTGACAATGAGACCAAATTAAAACTTTTGCAAATATAAACTTTTGCAATCTTTTTATTGTTAGATTTTAGTTGTTGTTGTAACAATAGATATTTTGTTTAAATGTCTATATTCATTAGAAGAAATCTGAATTCTATACAAGGACGTTTGATTGCATGAAAATGTGCAATTATAGAAGAAAAAAAATCATTTGGCCCACATGATCAGGGTAGATGCAAGAAACACCGAACGATTTAGGGAGCGTTCTGCCAAAACTGTGTTTTTTCTGCCTAGTACTGCTAGTACTGCTAGTACTGCAAAACAGAGCAATCTCAGCCGTTGATCCGAAAAATCAACAGCTAGTAGTACTTTTGAGTACTTTATAATACTGAAATTGTACTACTTAAAAGAAATGACAGTTTGTCACAAAAAGTAGATAAAATTAAGTATAAATTAATAATAATTAGAAAATCATGAATAAAAGAAAACTAAAAATTGGCCATTTGTAGAGACTTGATAGTGATTACATTTCACCAAAAACTAAAAATTGAAACCATCATAAATGTTAGGAGCGCTATGGGCAAGGGACCCCTATTTGCATGCATGTTGAAGACAAAGAATTGTGTTTTTTTGAATGCCCTTTGGTGGGCACATGCCCTTCTATTGTGGCAATAGCCCACAACAATCCTAGACGTACATCATCATTTTTGGATGCTCCACAGTACTAAAAACCCCTAAAACGCAAAGTGTGACAAATTAGGTAAATTACAATTTAATTAAAGGATTTTTTTTCAAAATTTCTCAAAAGTAAGGAATCTAAGGACTTCCAAGTTAGCCATCTCCAATAAAAATTTCAAGTACATGGACTTCATTTCCCAAAAGATATGGCAAATTGCATCTCCGTCATTCCAGTTGTGACGCCAAATAGTACCGGTGTTTCTTGCATTCACCCATCACTTGGTCTGTTGGGTAGGATTAGGGACTAATTTTATTTCTTTTCAAATTATTTTTTTCAAAAAATTAAAAAAACTTTTTCTTCCTTAGATTTGCACATTGGTAGAAAGTGAAATGGACCTCCATAGCGGGTCAAATTTTCTCTAATGTCATACCCATTTTTCCTCATATTCCATTTTCACTACAAGATAATTCAATTTTTTTGTTGATTTGGCCGTGTTGTATTGGATAGAAATCAACAAAAAAGTGAACCAAATCAATAGATTATTGTCCTAATCAATATAAAATGGTCCAAGACAACACAACTAAATCAATAGAAAAATTGAATTCTCTAGTAGTGTTTTCCATTCATTTTAGATTGAACAATCTGAACCTAAAAGTGCCAAGTTTGTGGAATTGTGGCATACCAACATTTTAACAAAAATATCCGTTTAGTATCACTTTACTTGAAATTTTCATCAAGTATTTTGTGCATAACTTTTGGAATTTTTTTCTCTTAGACATGAAGTTTGGGAATACAATATTTTAATTTTTTTTATTATTTTTCATATTCTACATATAGTTTTTTTAATATTTTTAATTTTTACTTTTGTTAAAAGCTCAATACTCTTCTAATACTACCCTAAAATGAAACAAAATGACCAGGGTTTTCATGTGCCGGCGGGGGAAATAGTATGGTGCAGCCTAATGAGCCTCCGAGGGCGGACTCCGTTAATTTTCCTCACTCCTATTCACGGCTGTTCCTATTTCAAGTTCCTACTTCAATTCTGGTCTCAAAACTCTAACCTTTGTGGTAAAAGTACCCTCGACTACTCGACCATTGCTAAACTTGAAGACATACTTAAAGAATTTGCATGAATTCATGAATCTGTAGCAGTGGAATCAGATAAACCCACATCAACTTCAACATCATTCGGCCTGCACACGCGCATACTCGTCAGTTCGACAGTTTCTCTGCACCAGAGTTGCAAGTGATTTTGTGCTGATGACATCGTGGTGGTTAAATTTCCAGCGTTTGATGAACTCCATCTGCTGCTTGAAAGGCAAAGTCAAAAACACATCTTCTGCAGCTTGTTCATAACCCCACGCAGAGATGTCAATGTTGGTGCTGGGCTCATTACATAAGTCGAGTAACTGCCAATTCTCTAAAAGTGAAACTCGATCTTCGATGTCCAGCAGCAGATTTCCAGACACTGCCTCTCGATAAATGAGCATCACAAGCTTCGCAAATTCTATGGCAATGCGTTTGGTCTCGGAGACCGGATCGAAGGGCTCAGATTTTGCAGCGGCTGCAAGAATTTTGGGATACGACTGCAAGTGCAGGAAGCATTCGACGACATCATCAGCGACTTTTGCCTTCAGCAACACCTCCAGTATCCAACGAATTCCTTCGAGCTTGTGTTCAAATCCAGGAACTCCAGTAATCCGCCTGAATCGCTCGTTACCACGGTCGTAACTACCCTCCCGTAGACATTCTTCGTGAAAATCCACCAGTATTTCCTCCGCCTCGTGACTGATGATCACGACCAAATCCTTCTCAAAAGCTGGAGATGCACTGTGCCCAATGTTCAGTAACAATTCCTCAATCAAAGACCGAGCACTGGAAAAATTCTGTTTAGGCACTCGGTTGTGTCGATGTTTGCATCGCAGAGCAGTCTGCGTGCACTTTACCAACAGCTCGAATAATTGTTTTCCACATGCGTTGTTGCCTGGGTCGCCAAACTCCAATCGGGTAACCAGATCCTCGGCGTGGCTAAGGGGGAAATCCAGGGAAGCCGAGTATAGCCGGATTCTGAACTCATCCTCGACGGACCAAACGATGGTCGATAAATACCGGCAAATGGAGCTCATCAAGTTGTGAAACTCAATCTGAGACGCTACCCGCAGAAGGTTCAGACTGGATTTCACGTCCTTGAAGTCCTTGCGGAATGGCGTGTACATGCGGGAAAAGCAGTCGATATAACATGCAACCTCCAGCCCGTGGAGGACCTCTAGGCTGGATTCGATAGAAGGTGATGATGGATTTGGATTTGCCCATCTCTCGCTCAAGCAAGTATCGAAATACTTGCTGCATTCCTTCAACCGATGGGAATGCACCTTCACCACTGCCACGATTTGTCTGCTGTGCAGGTCAGTCATTTGCGGTTGGCTGATTTCGTTTGGTACGGTCAAGCGAATGAAAACATCTTGATTTGCGTTTCTCGAGTCACACCACACTGGCACCGGCAATTGAAGTTCGTCCATTTGTAAAGCGCGTTTCTCAACCTAGATACATGACGATCATGAGATACTGTGTATTAGAAAACATTCCTAGCTAGCTATTGACATTTGGTGCTTTTCAAGCTAGGTGAGCACTCGATCTTTCTCGTACTGACCTGCTTTAAACAATTTGTTTCAACAACTCCTTTCTATATTATTTACGACTTGCCTTCTGCAAACGATCTGCTTTGGGAAAAAAAATCAAGTGCAACTCTACAGCACATTTCTCTTATAGACACCATAGACATCCCAAAAGCAGTATGACCGTGACTGTGCCAGCATGACCGTGACTGTGCCACCTGCTACCAAGTCCCAACTGAGAAAATTTCCCCCAAATCTTGGCGGTAACGACGTGGATGTCTCTGACAATTAATCATGTTGTAAGTTCCGGTTATGAATTATCCTAGTAGTACGGCTGGATCGGTCTCAAGCAAGTCACACTAAAAACCATCCACCAGCACATGCATTTAAACTCCGAAAAATATAGTCTAGAAAGCAAGCCCAGTCGGGCACTTGCAAATACACAGCTCGTAGCTACAATTACCCAAATCATAAAGGAAGGGAAAGGTACCGTTGTGGTGATTAGCTGGTGCGGTGCTGAGCAACTTTTCGTCCAATTTAATCTGCCGAATTGAACCTCGAACTGAAAGAGTCAGAGCTGTGAGCACAATGCTAACTTGGATTGAGCTCTGGGCCTGAGACAAGCTGGGCACAGAGAGCAAGAGAAAATTCCAACAGAATGAGGATGAATTCAGAGAAGCTCTGAGCTTCTGCTTTTAAAAGCCAGGCAATGTGAAAGTGCAAGACTACCGAGGAAGCACACGGGGTAAGATGGAGATTTGATCAACAAGGTAGTGTTCCTCATTGGACCGAGACATCCACTAACAATGTACCATGCAATATGTACTTATACCTAATGAACATGCATATGAGACTACCGAGACATGAAATGGAAATGTATGTACATACGGTACTACCGAGACGTGAAATGGAAATGTATGTACAGACTAGATAGAACTCGACAAGGTCCCAACTTCCTAGGCTTAACAAGAACAACTCCAAATGAAATCTCAACAACTAGATTACACCAATTAGGACTTTACAAGCACAAACTAAGATAGGACCCTCTTGCCAAAGATCGATTCATTCAACTTTTGAGTGCAAAAGATTGGAGCTTTTTTATTTCTTATTCTTTCAACAAATAGTAAGGTGATAAGAACTTCTATTTGACCAATGGGCAAGAAACATAGGATTTTAGTTGTTTCACTATATAAGCATTTCTAGTTTGACTTATACCATTTGATATTTCTTGTATAATTGCATTTACAAATATCCTTTCTCTTTATGGCATTGGTTATGGGAGCACCGCTATAAGTATTCAATATTGGGGTTAATGGAAGCATGGAAGCTTCACTAGATTCTACAACATCACTAAAGTGGTGAGAGGGCAAATTCGTGAACTAATTGATGAATGAGAGAATGTAATGGCAAGCATAGCCAATTTGTGGCATGATGTGACTATCTTGCACCAAAAAAACTCTTACTTGAACTAAGGCATTGTAAGAAACTAAGGCATTGGCTCAAGAGATTGCAAATTTGCATCAACTGTTAGATGAAGCAAATTGCTTGCTACCTTTTGGTTTGAATGATAGACAAAGTGTCATTGCAAGATACAATTTTTATAAAAAATCCTAATTATATGCCAATTGAAAGACTATTTGACTGCACAAATTTTAGTCTAAATCAAATTTTATATCTGAAAATCAAGATTTGCATTCATTTTCTAGAATTATATTAACTCTCACATATATATGTATACAAATTAGTGAAATCTTTTTGTTGTACATTTGGTCAAAGTGAACTTCTCTTGTATCAATGCAAGGATCACAATAACTATTGTTTTCTTAGATGTAATTAGATGATCTAAAGCTCCTCTAAGTTGAAAAAATTGGTCAATTTCTGGAAATATTTAAAAATAAATAAAAACATCAATATCTCTCAATTATAATCATCCTTATGAAATTGAGAAATATCAATCCTAATCAAAAGAAGTTTGTTGTCCGACACCGTATTCAAAAAATAAAGCCCCACCCCAAGATGGGATATTGGTACCCGACTACCGCATGGCTAATGGTCCACAAACCGTCTGGTATGAGAGGATCCAAGGTCTGGAACCGGATTATCTCCACATGTAGGAAATTGGTATCTCATATCAAACTCGTACCTCCTAGCAATGCCGATGAAATCCTTATGACAAATATCTGATGGTCACCTAGCTTTACAGGATCCAATTTCAACTTTTCTGCTGATGCCGATCTAGCTTGTTCTGGATTGATAACCCTTAGAGACCTATGGAATCCCCACAATCGAGAATTTAAAACCAGGGATGAGATCTCCACCGAATTTCTTCTTACTAGTAATGAGCGGCATCATTGGTTCTTCCTCATTGCTCAAATTCCTTGGGACTGGCTCCTGTTACTCAGAGAGAAAGCAGAACAAGCAGCGAGGAACGAATGGGTCGGCATGTTCAGGCAACCCCAAGATCCAGTCCCCCACATTACATGGCTCGACCAAGACCTATCTCCCTCTCTCATTAAGATCCAAGCTCAATCGGGCTACATTCCTGAGGACACAACCAGAGCAACGATTGGCACCACTTCGTGGTCGGTAATTGTCTCTAATTCCCTTTTACCACTGAGACCGTCCAGTACACTGGATTCGTTTGCCGAATCCGCATTGTCGAAGTCAAAAAGGGCCGAGGCCGACCTCAGCATCTTCTCTTTGCAGGTACTCTTGACTCGCTGGATTTCGACCTAGGTCGTTGGAGGTGGGACAACGGGATACCGTTACTTAGTTACTCTGACAACTTAGATACCGTTACTTAGCTGCCACAGGTCGAAGGCTTCTGACGAACCAGGCGGTACCCAAGCGTATTATATCGTCAAAGTGTCCAGAGCTTCTTCCAAACTCATTTACACAAGGAGATTATTTCAGTTTACCATCATGGAAATGTAACAGAATTTACCACTTTGCAAGTGGTAATGGTAGTGTGTTTATCACTTTGAAAGTGGTAAAGGTGTGTAGTTTACTGCAATAATTATAGTAGTAAACTGAAATAATCTCCTTGTGTTAACCCAGATTGGAGAGAGGTATGGATCCAAGCCCGTCCATTGAAAGAAGCTGCCTTCATGTGGTCCATCTAGTACAATGCTGTCGCGGTTAATTCATGGCGGGCACAAATTTCACATGGCATTGACACCACGTGTGTATACTGCTCGCAAAGGGTTGTGGAAACTCCTCTCCATAAGTTCTTTTCTTGCCCTAACTCTCGAGGAATTTGTAACTATGCTCAATCCATTGGGCACCATATCACAAGACGCTTGATGCCACTCACTGTATTTTCGTCTCCCCTCTCCCCCGCAGATTCCGTCGTATGCGTACTCTGTGGTTAATTATTCGGGGGGCTTCAGTGTGGTTGTGCTGGATCATCCGGAACAAACTTCTCTTCTCTCAGGAACGTTGGCCTCTTCATGTTATCTAAGATGCGCTTTGGGAGGCCCTCATCGGCAGGCGACAACAGGCGACTAGGACACAGCCTCAAAAGGTTGATAGTATTTGGAATCATTTTAATAGTATCTGGCTTCAGTGTACGGTTTTGGCTACTAAGGAAGGTAACCACATTGGTTTTCTCCCTTTCTGGCTTCTTCTTGGTGATCTGTTCTCTTCATTTGTCCAGCCTCTTGGCTGGGCTGCCTATTTTTCATTGGTTCTTTTTAATGCAATGATTCGCCATTTGTTATCCAAAAAAAAAAAAAAGTTTGTAATAAACTACAGTAAACTGTCGTTTATTACTAGTTTGTAATAAACTAGTGTATCATTAACTCACAAAGTTCTGATATGAAAATGCTAAGTGCAATCGTAGAACATAATACAAGTGATTCTTGCAATTGCATTACTTTCAAAGTTATTAGTAATTTCAGTTTTCTTTCATCTATTTTGATTGAATTTATTTTTCACTATGTTTGTGAATATTCACAAGTTGGGAGTCCCACATATACTGGGTGGGCTTGAAAAGACTTTGTTTCAAACTTCATGCTCTTTGTTTTTACAAACTGAAAAGATTTTTACAAATTGTAGACATTACAAAGACATACTAAAAAAAGTTAAGGAAGAGATTCCTGCAAATGAACTCACGAAAAAGTTGAAAGAAAGCGAAAGAGAAGATGTTAAACTTCGTTAGGAAGAGATTTTTGACAAGTTTGGGGCCTCAAAAAAAAATGCAGCACCCTGGGGTTAAGGGTTAAGGCTCAACACTGCTACTACCTCTCCCAAACTTAGAATCATGCAAAGAGATTTTATGTAATATAGCATACCGTTCATCGACAATCATGATGTTCTCCACTATTGCAAGTACTTGAGAGAGAGAATTCTGTGGGCTACTTCACTTACCCAGTTTGGAAAGCACAACATCCTTCATCATTCTGGGTATCCAATCTTTTAACTTCATGCCGCTAAACCAAGATAATCACGGTCTCAAAATCAATGCAGACAATAGACGTAACCTTAACTTGATCAACTGGAATACTGATCTAGGTGTGCCTCCTTCCTACTCGCACTTCTTCCTCAGATACCTTTACTGAAGAACCGAAGTGATATCATGGCTATCAGATGTCAAGGCACTGTGAGTCGGCTTCTCAGTTGTCTCAACAACCTTGCAACCAGCTTCACGTAGTGAGACCTTACACTTAGTCTGTTGTAAAAATTATACCTTGTTTTCCCTCAGCAAAACAACGACACGCTACTCTCGCCTTGGAATATGTGTCTCGTTCCATTAATTATCAAAACCTGGCCATGGTAGACACCGTCTCGTGGAGATGACCACACGGACTCCGTCAGTAGTGACCCCAGCCAACATATGATCACACGGCTATAGCGGGTCCTATGATGAGGATATGCAGCACTTCTTGTTGTCCCATGCCGAAACAAATTAAAGAGAATACATTATCCGAATTGTTGGTCCGGTCCAATCAGATACATGAGTCACAAACTCTCAGTCCGTTCGCAGCTGTCTGTCCACATTGCTCGCATAGAAACCCATCGTCTTCAAAATCAATTTCCAGATTGGTCAGGTTCTCATACTGTGCTCTGCTGAACCTTACTCTGGGGGAAATAATCTCAAAATCATCCTCTTCAAAATCACTGTCAACTGAGCCTTTTCTATGTGTCGTGGTAGTGGCATCCCAGCTTTCATAAAAGCATGAGCGTGTCGTACAGTATTCAGTAAGGGTCGTCGCACTACTCAAACTTTCTGATAAACCTGACGTCCTTTTCCAGTCACTAAGCACAATGGCAGTCTCGGTTTGCACACAATCACCATCGTCAATAGGTTTCTTATCGCTGATTCCCGAACATCTTGCGCACACAATCAACTTCTCTGAAGAAGAATTATGTAAGCGCTGCTGCAAGGACGCCAATTCCTTAGCATGCCTCCTTTTGGCCTTTTCCAACTCCCTACGAAGGTCGTCTGCATCTCCTTCTGCGACCGCTGCCGTATGCTGCAATGATTCGATAACAAGACGTGACAACCACTAAATGAGCGTTGAAAAGGACTTTCAAATATACGACTAAGAAAAGGATTCTTTAGCGTACAAAGTTCGAAGGTTAAACGACTAGTCACCTTGGCCAAGACAGCAGCTTGCTCTGACTCTTTCAAACGCACAAGAAGCTCCCCAGCCGCGTGTACAGCATCGGCAGTATCATCAAGCTGTGCTTCCAGTCCCTTGATCTGCTCTTTGAAGCGCTCGTGCTCAACTTTCATGTACGTAATCTGCGTGGCTTGAGCATCGAACCACTGGTCCTCGACAGCGTTAAAAACAGAGCTCCTTGCATCCTTCTTATATTCGATCACGCCGTGACGAATTTCACGCATGGTCGCTAACAGCAGAATGTGCTTCTCTTGCAATTCGGCATACTGATCCAGGATACGAGCATGCCCAGTCATAGCCATCTGAAGCGCTTCATGCATTTCCTGAGTACATCTGAATACGTGAAAGGCAAAAGATTAACCGAAGCTTAGGAGATGTCCTATTCAACATGTGCAACTCTCAGTCGCCGCGCGCGGGCTTAAGCGTTGACACACATCAACCATGTGTTGATCCCTTTCAAATCATCACTCTCGTCAAACAAGAAACAGAATCACGAGGATAATATAGCAGAAAATAAATGCAAACAAGGGCCTATAATTCACCTCTTTTCGCCTTCAAGCTCCTTTCGCCACTTTCCTGACAACTGCATGTGGTGGTCACATTCTTCTCTCAGTTCGTGGACCATCGAAATCCATTCCTTCTCTCTTTGATCCCATTCCCTACGCTCTTGTTCCAAGAGGTCGGCAGCATGGACCTCGACTGTTGACGCTGGATACTCAGCATCGACGTGTCTCGAAGAAGATGCAGACTCACATGCGGGCATTGCTTCAGGTACAGCAGTTAGAGACATGAGCTTAATGGGGCTATACGAGGGTTGAATACAATGTGCTGGCGTCATTGCTTCATAGTGAGAAAGGCGACGCTGCTTTATTGAGCCCGGAGTTCCAGTCTCAAGGTACAACTGAACCTGGTTTCTTAGGTGCAGAATCTCCTCTTGGAGCTTTTCACGCTCTTCGAGATCACATAAAGCCTTGTAGCGATGAACCTCATGCCGTAGCAGTTCTTGTTCAGCTCGGGCCTCGGCTAGCTCTGGGTGGTGGTCGAACTTCTCTTGAAGCATCTGGGAAAAATAGAGAAAAATATCGGAGCACAAATCAATGATGGAGAAGGCAGCTCCACAAATTGTTAAGGGGTCAAGCATACATGTTGACACTGAGAATCGCTTAAGTCAGAGAGTCTAGGACTGGTAAAAGAGAGAAAGAAACTGGATTATTCACCAAACAAGTCCTCTTCAAGGTCTACAAAATCTCTGAATAATATCAACATATGTAGGCCCTATCGGATACAGGCATTGCTGTGACAACGCCGAAACTACAATATCACGTACCTTGTGTTCAAGCTTCAGGGATGCTAATTCATCACTGTAAAAATCATCTGGAGAAAGAACACCATCCATTAAGCTCTCCAACCGCGTGATCTTCTCTTCTCGGCTTTGATGTATGGCAGCATTATACTCCCTCTCAAGCTTGTATTGCCGCACCTGTGCATCACATCCGCGATTATGAGAATGTCATCCTCTTCTCGCTACAAAATTCTGAGGATCGCATTCTCTCAATAGAATCCTCAAAAGCTTTTTCACTAAACTTCCTTGTTCTGAATGCCAACGACACTTGTTGAACCTAGTTGAATCGAACTGCATAATAAGTAATGCCAAATATAAAGAATGTACCAGGCGGCTGAGCTGCTCAAGATCCGCAGCTTGCTGCTGAATAGTCTCTTCGGCAGTCTTTTCCCTTCTCAAAGCGTCTGCCAAAAGCATACGCAGAGGTTATGTATTTATCTCAGATGCTCTTCATGAGAGGCTTAACAATTACCTCGAGCCATTGCGTGGATCTCAGCAAATAACAAAGTGATTCAAGATTTTACGTGACCAGAAACTCGCGTATTTAGTTCTGCCAAGGTACTCGAGCAATCCTTATGAACCAAGCTATCCAAACTGCTCATTGCTGAAGTTGAACGTACAAATCAAAAAGTTCATATTATCTAGGAGAAAGACGTGTACCTGAGGACGCTGTAATTGCGCGGGTGGGGTACAAGGAACAATCTTCCAGTCTTCATGTGTGACTTCAGGGAGAGGAGAAAGCTGTCCTGCTGGGAGCAATCCTGTTAGAGTTGCATGGGTTGTCAGTGTAGTACTTTCATTTCCAGGGCGCACGGGCTCACCAGTTTCCAGTGACAAACGCGTAGTGCCGAAGCTGTTCAGTCTTGTAAGCACGGGTGATTCACACTTCGGGGAACTTGGATACTCCCCATTCTGGAAAGAAAATCGTGCCCCCGAGAACCTGCGACAATTACTATTAGTAATATTGAAGTCACCATAGGAACGAGAGATATGTGGCTATAAATTGAATCCCACACAGCAGACCAAATTGCATTATCCGTGACTCTCATGAAGAACAGCACGCTTTAATGCTTTACCTTCTAGCCGATAATGAATGTCGGTGCGGATTATCAAGGATTTCACTGCCACGTGTGAGACTGGCAGCAAGCTGGTCCGTGGAGGATGCAAAAGCCTTGCTGTTGCGCAAGCCCAGTGGTGACCTTGGCAATCCAAAAGATATATCAACGCCGAACTCTTCCCTCCTGCCCTCTTTTACCCTTGGGGATACACTTATAATAGGGGCAACGAGACTTAGGGTCAGTTGTGGCAGTCCTGGCTCAGTAAAATCATTCGGTAAAACTTCATGCACAACTCCAATTTGTGCTGCAGCAGTTGCCTCCGGATTGCTCTGACGCTCCTTCGATTCGGCAACGATGATCTCATTCTTCGGCATAAGCTCCTGGGTCTCCACATGAACCAGCGAAACACATTTGGTAGATGAATCCCTGTCCATCACATCGTCGTCATCCATTTCCTGTTCAAGCTCCTCCTCGATTTCCTTCATTTCGCGAGGACCCTCTTCTAGTTCTTTCATTTCGCAAGGACCCATCGTCATGGGTTGACCCAAGCTGAGTCGGAGGAGGTTGTAGCTCCGGCGAGCATTCCATCCACTAGAAAGCCCTCCCGCGGAACCTTCCACCTGGCTACTGTTCTCCTTCATTCTCATTAGCTCATCCTGAACAAACACAGATGAGGGAATCAATGTGTCAGGGGAGGCACACAGGACACCTGAGTTCAAAACGACATGGCTGATTTCTGTACTATATGTGAAAAACATGAATCGGAAAATTCAAATTCACGGAATGCTTCGAGAAAAGTGCTCTCAGGACAAGAACCTTCCACTGAATGCTACGGAAAAAGCCTTGATCAAAAGCAGGGAAGAAAGAAATTTGTCTACATTCAGCTCCACGCGTACCTTGAGCTGACGGATCTGTTCCCGCAAAAGATTAACATCATTACCAGTTTCCTCATTCACGACTGCTTTGTTCTGGATGGCTTTGGCTCTTTGAGCGAATCGTAAAGTGCTCAGTGTCTCAGTCCGGCAGCTGTGATTCAATACCACGACATCATTGTTAGAAACTCTAATGCCCACGAACATCCTAATCAGCACATAAAACGACGGAGATCTTCACAGACCTGCTGGCTGGAGAGATAGCACATATCATCGCAAGCTTGGCGTTTCCTCCGAGAGACTCTTGGAGGAGGAAAGTAAGACGAGAACTCCGGTATGGGATATGACGATGCTTCCCGGTTTGAGCCACTTCCGCCAAAATGTTGATCACGTTCCTGGGCACAGTAGAACAGCATTGTCAGATGGACGGAAACGCAATAAGTGTGAAGCGTATATTTCATACATCACCAAAACCAACTTGGTCAGCGATTCTGAATGAGCTCTTCACTTTCTATGGCACTCACCCAAGTTGGGATAAGGATTTATTGATGTTGCCAGCCTCCTTCAGACGATCTCCAGCGGCTCCTGTCTGCTTTTGCCTTTCAGAGCCTGCCAAGTCCACTAGATTCATCCTACTCGTTCGGACACTGCTCACGCCCTCCGAAACACTCTGCACGGTTTACAAAATACATATAAGTATCAATAGGGCCATCGAACATCGAAAAAGAGACTGATGAAAGAAGCGGGTGCAAAAAAGATCAAACGATTCCTCATTCCATTACAAGGGCTTCTCAATGCACGGCGTCTTTGGAGTAGGAAACATTCGCTGAATGCGCATGCAGATTTCGGTGGGAATCAAAGATCGAGACAGTTGAAATACCTTGGACCGAGACTCGATCACAAAAGTGAACACGCTGTGCGATCTCGAGCTCTCGTTGTTCATAGCGGTAGACCCAACTCTTCTATTAGCCGAGCCCTGTACATGCATAACACCAAGGATGCACACGAAAATAAGAAGCTGCCCTTTCCCGTTGGAGAGGGTGCAACTCCTAAACGTAGGACGCTGCGCGTTAGACGGAGAAACTGAAGGAATAAATGGTTACTGAACACTAGGAGAGAAGTGGCAACCTCAGGCAGAAACACAAGGGCAACGAAGGAGATAGAGAACGTACCCGAACGAGAAGGCTGATGACATCATCCATGTTAGACACATACTCCTCCGTCAATCCTTCAACGTACACACCCGTCTTGGTGTCTTCCCTGATCTGTTCAAGCACTTCGTGGTCAGATCATTCATATGGCCGTGCCATGGAGTCTAGAAATTCACCAGGAAATGGAATAGACGGTACCATGAGACTCTTTTGTGAAGGCTCCAGCAGATCGGTAATTGATTCGTTGTATATCTGACACAACACAACAGACAGAAAGGGTCAGCGCAGGGAGAAAAACGTTCGCTCTTCCATTCATTTGACGCATCGACTGGCCGTATCAATTCGCACTCGTAGATCAGTACCTCCAGAAAGGAACAGCGGCATTGATATCGCAGCTGCTTCTCCACGTTGTTTCTCTCTTCCTGTATAAACAAACACAGCATTCGTTCGACGAAATAAGGCAACGTTTGACTACGACGGCGAAAACAAGAAAGGTCAAAGAAATGGTACCCATACGGCACCACGAAAATTGCAAGACATTGTAGCTATTGATCATGGCATTGACGTGAGCGTTTGTCTTGTGTCTAGGACAAGAAATTTAAAAAAAAAAGTGTTACTTGATTTTTACTCTTTGAATTTTTTCAATCTAGATTGAAGGAAAATCTACATTGTTAATATAGGTCTAAAGTAGAATTGAAACACAATAATCCCAATAGTGAGATTGTTTTAGCAATTGAAGTCAACTAAATTTTTTCAAATTTTTTTATTTTAAGTTGTAAAAATAGCACTATAAAATACAACCTATAAATTGTTTTTTCAAGAAGGTACTTAGATTGCCTAAGATTGTCCATACTTTCTCATCACTATAGTAGTCCAAATAGAATGAATTAAATCTTTCCATATAGACCAAAACACTTTCAATATGAAACAAAATTTTGAATTTTTGTGACATATTTGTTCTATCCAATGAATTATGTTTTTGACTTATTGTGGTATAACTTTTGATCCTAGGCACCAATTAAAATTAAAAAATAATATTCCTAGAAAGCTAATGTATTTTTTCTTTTTCTGAAAACATTTGATGAAACTTTTGGAATAATATATCTTCAAAAAAAAAATGTATGGGAAAAACAAATCTTTCAATTTTTAACCCTTAAAGGAGGTAATTCCCATAACCAAAGTAGTCACAACAATTTCTCCAATTATTGAACCAATAGGTGCATTCTTTGCTTTTATAGTGAAGAATGAAGTCATCCATCAACCACTTTTCAGCCTTAGAGTGCTTCAAGGGTTAAGCATTTATTACATCACAATTGCCAACTTTAATTAATTATTCAATAGGGAATGCCAATCACGATATTCAACGATAAAATTTGTAATAGTTGGGGCTCTCTTAGTTTTTAGTGCCAAGTGTAAAGCAATGCTTCTACAGACTATTATCAAATTCTTCAAATTTTGGAGAAGTATCAAAGTTTTCTCAAATTTTCTTTTAGAAGTTTAAAATTATAGTGAATTTTTAAAGTAAGAGTGAAGAAAATTCATATGAAATGCAATATACATTGAAAATTACCAAAGATTACACTGAACTTTCTAAAATCGATAGTTTTTTTATGATATTAACAATGATAATTTATTTATTTTTGAATTTGTTGAATTTTTGATGATATTGTAGCCCATACTCTGATTACTCTCTCTACAATGGCTAATGCTATCCCATGCTCTCAATTCCAAATAAAAAATCAAGTATTGTAGGAACCAAAATCAATTGTATGTTTGTCAAATTGTTGTTATTTTTAAACCTATAAATGTCAATTCCTTCAATTTTTATGTATATTATATATTATGATGATCACTTTATAGATTTAAAGCCATCCTATGACCAAAATTGAAGTACTAAAAATTAAAAACTTAATTTTGGAGTAGTATCAAAGTTTATGTTCTACTCAATTGATATGACAAATGTATGAAGATTGTGTCACGTTTGAAAATATAGAGAATTTTTGAACATGAGCTTCTTAACCCCTATAGGATCAGCATGTATCTTTTGGCAACATAGAAGTTTTGGGCAAGTATGTGCGATTGGAAATTTGCGTATTTTAGGCTGAAATTTTAATGGTAGGTGGGGACAAGGAATATCTTTCATATGCACTAATTTTACGACATTTAGAGATATGAGTCAAAAGTTATGGCATAATATATTATTTTTTTCTGTAAATGAGCATTTCGGGCAGATTTAAAAAAATCACTTTTTTTAGAAACAAAAATTTGAGTTTTTTTTTTCCAAGAGTTATATATATGTGGAAATATTTGAATCATTCCATTTTGATCAATGAGTCAAAAGTTATGAGGAGTTCTAGTTTGCAGGCAATTATGGATTTTTTACTCTAAAATAAACTTTGAAGTCCTTTATTTTACTCAATTTTCAATATTTTTTGAAATAAATAAAATCATAAGATGTAGATTGTTCATTACAACATTTCAACTGAGATTGGCATTTTTCAGTTCCATAACTAAATCCTTAACAATTTTGTATTTTGAATTGTTCTCTACTTCTTTCTACTTACTATTTTTTTTCCTATATGTGGTACAATTCCAAATGATCTGAAAATTTTCAAGCATGTAGCCAACTTGATCTTGAAGAATGAATCCCAAGAAGCACCATTATTTTGGACATTTTTTCATACAAATATGAGCTTGTGAATTGCAACTCCCTAGTTTTTTGCAAGGCCAAAAAAAAACATTTTTGTAAATTTGAAAGCTCGTATCTTGCAATCCACTTTGTGGAAATTTCTGAAATTTTTTCCACATGTTCTCAAGTTAGCATACTACCAGATCCTATGGTTACATGTGTCCGAAAATGTTTTTTTTTTTTTTCCAAATTTGATACTTGTATTGTAAATGGTAGTTTGAGAGCATTTTTGGTGAAAACATAGTTGTGGTCCTTTAGGGGTAAAGCAAACTTCAAATAAATAGAAAAAAATCATATATTGTAGCACATCCAAGTTCTATTCAAAAACCTTAAGCATTATTATAGTTAATCCTTCAAATCCCAATGACTTTTTCTAAAAATGCAGTAGTCATTACGTACTTAGAAAATATTGTTCTCTTTGGAAACATGAAAACATATATATAAACTAGGTTGTTTGTTTGTTTTGTTTGTTATAAAGTGAAGGCACCCAAAAGTGTCCTTATATCTATTCTTCTACCTAAGACTACTTCTTAGTATATCCCTAGTTAATGTGTCCTTCAAATGCTTACTTTTGATTTGCTGACTCATTTGAAGGACACATACTTAACTCTAATTTGCTAACTATGTGACAGTTTCAATGGTTTAGAAAAGCTAGCACTTTAAAAAATCATAGAAATTACATACCACATCCAAAAATTCTAATTTTTATTTCTTGTAATATTCATGATTTTCACTTGCTAATACTACAAAAATATTATTTCTAGAAAAAGATGCCTCCAACTATGTTGAATTGCTTATATTGACGGTTTTGGATGTTTCCAACTTAGTGAGATCTCTAAAACCATACTGCCAATGATATTCTTGGTACCACTAGAAAGCTCTTTGTGAGGAGGGGCGGCCCACCAGGGGATATGCCCCCCTGGTGCACAAACTTTGTTTCATGGTGTTCCAACTCACAAATAAAAAAGATATAGAATTTTTATTTAAAAGACTGAAAGGAGATTCAGGAGGGCTTACCCATTAGCCATAACATTTGAGGTATTTACGAATGACATCCCACTACCAGTATTATACATAGTCCAACAGTAGAAATTCAAAATGCACTTGGAGTTCCAATAAATTTGGTGCACATTTAATGGTGACTTTTGCAATAGAATTTGTGTATTGCATGTCATACAACATATCAGTTTGTTGTGTTCACAACCATAAACAGATCACAAATGCAAAACAAGATTGCATGTATCCAAGCAAAAGCACATTTGCAGGGGCTACAATATGTAGCTTTACAAAGAGAGAGCCTGCTTTGTAAGGGGTACAAGTCGACTTTCTTATTATAACACTAGTTTTTGAAATTGCTATGAACACACGTACGATAACACTAAACTAAGATACCATACACCACGGTCCGGAAAGCTGATTCTCTTCAGTTCAATTTCTCTAAAATATATTACGGCAAATAACACAAGTGGCAGCTCAGGAGACGGGTAAACTTACTACACCGCGTGGGCTAGGCAGAGAGATGTCAACCTAATGACCAAAACACAGCCTAAATAGAACAGGCCACGTACGTGACTGCTGCTCTTATTTCAGGTCATCGCTGGTCTTGAGCGCCACAATTCCGAGAGAGACCAAAAGCTCAGTACCTAAAACCAAGCTGCAATTCAAGGGCAACAGATCTTCAAGATGGAAATCTAGATTTTCAGGGCCATGCGAACCTTGAAGGAAACCACAAGTGCCAACACGCTACATGATTCTGACGTCAAAACAGCGGTCACAGCGAGGCCATCGAAAAGATGGCAGTCACTGCACTCTCCCTTTATGCAGAGAACATGAGCCAGAGAGGATGACTTGGGGTCATCCTAACCAAATGGGTTGCTACCAGCAGTTTGTGAATAGAACGGAGAACCTCCATACATGGCACCTTGATTAAATCCCTGGTTTTGAGCATATGCAGCTTGTCCATTTTGCCTGCATATTTGAGATCCCACAAAAGTATTAAAATCGGAAATGCATAAAAAAGCTGAGAGAAAAGCCTTAAAAACAATTCATTAGGAACAACAATCATCATTACACCACGGACTTTATAATAGTGATAAGTAATTATACCCTAAAAGATTCTTTGCAAGGGCAAATTTGAGAGACAAGTACAGAACATTTGTGCAATACCTTTCAGACTTTTAAACTAACTACAACTCTTAATACTTAAATCAAACTGTCGGATTTCTGTCACTGTTGGTAGACCAGACGGGTGAAGGAGAGAGACATGCACTGAGGAGCAGGATAACTTACTGGTGCAAGTTATTAGTTGATTGCATCCCGTATCCATATCCACCAGCTGTGTCCATCCCAGAGCCAAAGAACAGTAAGAATACCAGGAAAATAATGTGGTAAACTATGAACAAGAAAAAATCGGAGTTATTCAAACCAACAATACAAACTGAAACCCTGCTTGTGCAATAATCAGTGAATAATTACCAGGAGCTGCAGTCGGTTGATATTGAGGTAATGACTGGCCCCATTGAGAAGCTAAACCAGAGAGAGGATCCCCAACTTGAGGTAACGCTGCTTGCATCGAACCCATGTTAAACTGCATATGATAATATTTACTGTTAGTCACCTAATTTGTGCCATGCAAGACACTTGAAAATACCAGTTGTAATCTCTAATTTGAGCACATGATCGACAAATGTTCCATATGATCCAACATGCATCAAAGAACGTACCGGTGCAGGTGGAGGATCATCATCGTCAAATGGATTCCGAGTCCTAGATGGCTGAGTAGCAACCTGTTGTCCTCTCTGCACACGAGAACACCACTTGAGCATCTCATACTCCACACATATGCGAACATAAGAGATAGAACGGAATGGGAAGTCAGGATCATTGGACAGCACGCACTTGTTGAAATTGAGGTGCCCCCATTGAAAAAGCAAGATCTTGCCGAGCGTCCATGCCAAAAGCACCAGGTTGCGCAAAAAAATCCTGCAATTATTCACAAAATTAAAGTGAGATTCAATCCCGAACAATTCAAAATGAAGGAACCCATTAAAATACTTTCCAGGGACTATTCCAAAAACAGTCAATAGTACTGGAAGGAGAGCTGGAGGAAGAGGATTGGGAGAACGAGACTCTACCTGTGGCAATTCGCGGCGTACCCTTCCTGAAGCTGAAACAGGAGCTTGCAACTTCTCAGCAGGACTCGGTTGAGGGGGAAACCCCATCTGCATTTGTAGCGACGACTGTGTAACATTGTTCTGGCCTTCAATTGGTGAGAACATGTTGAGCTGCTGGTTTCCAACCAAAACAGTTAGTCGTTACGAAATAAAGATTGTATAACGAACAGCGCTCATGGACCTGAAAAAGACGAGTATAAATACTTCTATCTCAGGACAAGCAAGACATTACAATAACTTAACTATTATGACACCAAGCCACTTTAGATAAACAAGTGGACACTGCAACTCACAACCGAATAACGCAACAGAAACATGCAGATGATCCATAAGTACAGTCCTAAAGTGGTGGGGGTAGACAAAAACAGGAGGGCAGAATAAAACACATCTGACCTGGCTTGATGATGCTGCAACTGGGGCAGGAGCAGTGGATGGAACAGTTGCAGGGGGAGCTGCAGGTTGCAAACCAAACGCTGACCATCCACCACCACCCGCGCTTGAACTTGTGTCCCAAGCAGCTCCTCCAGAAAACTGAGTTGTGACGCTGTTAGTTGCTGTGCTAGCAGGTAATGCACCAGGATAACCCTCTGGAGGGGTCGGATTACCAGTGAAGTCGAAAGTGGCCCAGCTAGGAGCCTCAGATCCACCACCAGAGCCTTGGCCTCCAAAACCAAAGGGGTCATGAGCCTGCTTCGATGTTGTAACTGGGGCAAATGGGTCAGCTGCAGGCTTTGAAATGGTAGTGGCTGCGAAGGGGTCTGAACCAAATAGGTCTAATACAGAAGCATTCGTAGGGGCAGGGGCCGGAGCAGTAACAGAAGTAGGAGCAAACGGGTCTGAAACCTGTCTGGTTGCAGTAGGGGGTGCAAAAGGATCCGACACTGGGGTAGACGCCACAACTGGCTCTGGATCAGCACCGAAATCTATCAAACTAATCATACTCTCTGAATTAACACGTTTTACAACAGGAGCTGTATCTTTTGTTTCCCCATTACCAAAATGATCAAGGCTCTGCGATCGTCCATCCTTCTGCAATACACCCTGGAGAAAGAAAAGGTTGCAATCAGAGCAATTTTTAAGGTCCATTCAATCAATTGCAAGGGAGCTTCCAATTAAGGATTTTGATAAAATGTAGGGTTCAAGTATATTCAAAGAAGTAAATCAGAGACTCCAAGCACACACTAAGATGTCTAGTATAAAAGGACAGACGATTAAAACTTGATCTTCATTGTTCTCACCGGAGCAGGTATTCTTCCCGGAAGCGTGCGACCATCAACACGTAAGGAGGGAACATCATCCCCAAGGATCTCCTTCACGGACCGGATAGGTGGACCATCGTCTTCAGAATTCCGAAAACTGAAAGGCCTAACAGGTGGTTTCGCTCTGTCACGAGTAGCTTCAGGATTTGCCCTCTCATCACGTCGACCTTCACGATCATCATAACTCTTCCGAGGCGGCCTCTCTGGCTCAAACCGATTAGGACTGCGCTTTTCATTCTGGTAGCCCCCAACATCAGACTTGCGAGCCCGGTCGTTAAAGCGATCATTTGGACGCCTGTCGCTGGTTTGATCATCTCTTGATGGACTCTGAAGGCCAGGCTTTCGCATTTCAGGACGCCGATAGTCATTATCATCTCGACCTCCCTGAACAATAGCGAAGAATCTCATCAGAACAAAGCACGAATAATCATTATTAAACACATGAAGATTCCAGAAGCTTCAAACCAACAGCTTGAGGTGATGTCAATAGGGCATGTTCTCATATGCTATCGTATCTAGGGAAAGAATTAGACAGCTGAAATTTTAGAAAGAACGAGAAGCAGTCAACATTAACGAGAAATTAAGTGAGGCACCACCAACATTCTTACTTCTTGACTTTTCGTAGGTGCTGGTCGCTCCCCAGTGTAGCGTCGCTCAACATAAACGTGGTTGATGAAATTTCGCAATTTTATAGAGTCACTGCATTTCATATAAAATAATCAGTCCAGTGCTGGGTTATGAACAAATTCCAGAAGTGCATGTCCAGGTATTGGGAAATTATCTTCAGTAGGACTGAGGACCTACCTACTATCAGGAAGTGGATTACGCACAAGGTCCAACTCCTTCAAATAAATCTCTCGAGCTCGCTGCAAGAACAAGAATTAAATGAGTTTACATGAGTGAAGGCTACGCAAAAAGAAGTAAAAGCAAAATTCTAGTCTATTAAAAATATTTCGACAAAGGAACTGCACCAACTGGCAACTGAAGTCAAAATAAACACCCAGAGGTTCGCTCAATTGAGAAGCACGGTACCCCATTTCCTCCAGCCTGTAAGTTTGCCACTTCTCCAGGAGTAAACTTCGCCATAGAAATCGACTTGATTCGGTGAGAGAACTCCCGACTGCAAAGGTATAGATGATCAAATTTAGAACATTCAACATAAAACATCCAGAAGTGAAACTTCTCGTAGTCAGAGAAAAGTACAGAAAAGCAAGAACGAGTCTACTGATGTTAACCCCTGGCTATCTAAGGTAAAGGGGAGACATTCGAGACACGACACCCCAAAGTGACGACGTAAAAATCCATGATTAGAAAGTACATACAATAATAGAAACAGAATGAAATAAACAAGCAAGGACATATAGTGTAACCCCACAAATTCAAGATCTCATAACCGGCAGAAAACTAGGATTCATATGCTCCTCCTAGCAAACTTCACCACAAGTACACCAAGAACCTGTGTATAACATCTCAAAGCCAGACATCATCAAAGAAGAGGGCACTCACTGTGCTCCGCTGCAATATGTGCATACGAATGTAGAGAAATTTGTACAGACATATTGTGGACCCTGCCAAAGAAACGGTTTGAAATTAAATTGCAAGTCGAAGTGGTGACCAGGTTTGAAATATTTCAAAACAAATCCGTCACGACCTGAAGTATTGATCTCTAAACATGAGAATTCTAACCTGGTCAAAAAAACACAAGCTTCTCACAATCTAAAACTGATAACGGAAGATCATCGAGAAGTGTCCACAATGATAATCATGAGAACTTTTATCAATTCACATTTAAAAGGAAGGGCTAACAAGACTGACCAGGCTGCCGCAATTGATGCATCGTTTGTTATCAGTGTTCTTAAGCAACTTCCTAATAATCATCTCATGTTTCTCGTCTTCTCTCACGCGGCTATTCATTTTGTTAAGATGCTGCAAAAACAACTGCAAACTGTTGTCACAAGATGGACACCAACAATATCGAAAAGCTCTTCAAATCCCAGTAGGACAAATTATAAATACAACGATAAACTTTCGTTCGCAATTAAAAACAAAAGACTGGTCAAATTGATGGAGAATAGAGGCCCAATTTTCCTTTGTCAAAAACTCATGGAATATCTCCTAAGCCATCATTTTACTGAAGAAAAAAGGTTCATTCTATCCCAGAGAATGCGGAGCTCCTACTCGGTTCCCATATAGGTTGTAACAGGGCATTCATGAAGTGCCACTTCCCAACAAAGAAATTCAGTAATAGAATTCTTATTATGGAAGAAGCGCCTAATTTCCATGCATATCTATTTGATAGTTACATGGATATGCCAAAAAAAATCAAAGAAAAACGCGACAAAAGAAACCTCACCATAAATCTTTTTCAAAACAAAGAAAATATTCCGGCACAACTATTCCGTCTGAGGTAATATATCGCTGATTCTAACAACTCGGTCCTGCAGCAAATGTCATAACCAGTGAGTGCTTCAAGCTTTGAACGTTGAGTTGAACCTCCTCACTAGAACTCCTTGAACTCTCTGTATAGCTAGTGAGAGCTTTCCTTATACAACCAACCAGGATTGTTGGACAAGTGCCTCATCAAAGGAAGGGCTTTCTGCAACCACATTTGCACGCAGAGATATGCAACACCTGAACCCTCTCATTGCCCATGGGAAAACCACCCCAACACCATCGCTCCACAGCAATTAAAAGTCCCAACCAGATGACGACCACAAGGTCACAGCTTATAAATCATGGAGTTCCAACCGGGGTGAGGAAGATGGCAGCTTCCAAAAAGGCCTATCCACCAGAATCTTGAGCCTCCGAAACGCCTCAGCGAACACAAAACCCCATACTCCACTCTCACTTCACTCATTCTGTCACCAGCAAGAATTCCAATATACCGGAAAGAAACCGGCAGCTTACCGGTTAATGACCGTCCACCCGAACTCCCGACTTCTGCATCCAAGAACCAAATGCAGAACAGAGTCCTCCTTAGAACCGGAGAAACACGACCACAACCTGCAGCCCGATTCACAAACTCGAGCTGCCACTCCAACAATCCAGATCCATCCTGTGAATTACTCCTACTCTCGCAACCCTAAAACCAAAACACAAAGGAGATCCAGGGAGTTGGAACACAAACCAGGCACAAAAGCTCGTCGTCATGGCCACGACATCAAGCCTCACGGAAGCTGTGCACGCAAACGAACGTGTCAGTGTAAGATCTACATTGCACGGCTCAGCACACGCACGCCTGAAGTGCGGATCCAGGAAAAGCGGGGGAAGCCAAGCGTGAAGATTAGGGCAAGGATAGGGCACGGGGGCTCACCGTGAGGGGAGAAAGCGCCATGAGAGAGGTTAGAAGACCTCAAGCACCAGCAACAACAACAGCAGCAGCAGCAGCAACAACGAGAAGAAGAGGAGTCTGAAATGGTAGAAGAGGACGAAACCGAGTGGCGCTCAGTTAACCATAAAAGAAAAATATGAAGAAGAATACGGAGAAGACAGAGGAAAAGCTTGTTTTACTGGAGCTGGACAACGAAGAATGCACCATAGCCAAAAAGAGGAAGGAGGAGCGAGAGGGGAGACGTTGCGAAGGTTTGCTTCCGCTGCTGCTTCTCGCCGTGTTGCTGCAACAGTGCTCTTGGTTGCTGCCGCATGACGATGACGACCCAGCGTGCATCACGACGATCGTCGGATCTCGCTGACCACGTCGACCACGGTCGTCCCCATTCGTTCGTCGTTGTTGTCGTCTGATGAGTCGGTTCGTTGGTTGTCATTGCCTTCGTCATTCGTCCGACGGACGGCTAGAACCTCTCGACATTATTGTTCCACCGGCACCGACCGTGACCGTTCTCTTCACGGCTCCGTCACTTTGAAACGTCCTCCGATCGTTTTGTTAGAGATACCGGAAAGTGGAGGAGCTACCGGTAGGCCGGTTGGCTGATTCATCCTAAAAGTGAGGGAGCAAAATTAGTGTTGGGATATAATTTTTTTGGATTTTCGGAAATTTAGTCAGATTTTCGTGTGCCGGAATTGACCAAACTTTGAAGAAGAGACAAACATTTTCTGGAAATCTACATGGAAGTGTGCAATATTTGAGAGGGCCAAAAATTAAAGAATAGTTTGCTAGGATGATTAAAAGGAGAAGTACTTGAAAAAGGAGAGGAGAGCAAGTTTTCAACTTCAGAAAAAATAATTTTAAGATAAATCTATAACTTTGGAGTTGCTTCTAGTTTGACAATTAAGACAAAGCTAGAAAGCTAAGATACTCATGAAATGGAAGTATAAACATCGTAGAAATTGACCAAAGCAAATTTGATTTCAAAAAACTTTAATATATTGAAATACTCCTATTAATATTTCAACTTGCATTTATTTAACTCTTAAAGGTAGTAGGAACGAAAATGTACATTTGATGTTCTTTAGGAAAAATAAATTGTGGCATGAGAAGAATCTAAACATAAGATCTTCAATTTTGCAAGTTTTTTCTTTGTCCATCTCTACATAAATTGATTGTAAACCTTGCAAAAAATTATGAAGCACCAAATGCTTAAGGTAATACATTCTTGAAGAATAGACAAAATTTGTCTTTTCAACAAATTTGGATGTCATTCATCCATTTTATATAGCTCCAACAATAAACACCTAAAGACATTTATAATCCACCTAGTAGACATTATTATATTTAAGGTTTTAAATAGTGTGATTTTGTTAAACGGCTAGCATTACATATACAATACAAAGAGGATGAATCTTTGAAGTGTAAATTAAACATCTATATAGTCAAAAGTAATATCTATAGCTTAAATGAATCATTTACATACCTTAGATGAAGATGGCAAAGTATACCAATGGTAGAAAGAAAACCATACAAATAGATTTTAGTTATGTTTTGGAAGTTATTGTAATTGGCTATGAGGTTTCCATCAAGGTGTAAATTTTATTTTCATTATAGCACTAATGGATAATTGGCTTAGCCCTAAGAAATCTAAATTTTGGTTTTTGAAGTATAATTTTCCAAGTGCGGTTTTGGATTTTGACTTATTTGTGAGCACCCTAAATGTCTCAAGGCCTTATTTGAACTTCTTGGAATTTGCACTAAATTGAACGGAAAGTCAACATCTTAATAAGTTTTAATAATTGTTTTGAATTGTAATTATACAAATTCAAACTAGACATGTTAGAGATCATATGTTAAAAGAAAACACAACAATATCACTTATGGGTGAGGAGACTATAATGTTTGATTGTAAGGGTGTTTAAACTTGTGAATAATGTGATTTTTTCTCCAAGATCTAGTGTATTTGAGGTTCATTTCCAAGAGCCCTCAATACTAAAAAATCAAGATTTGCAATGGACACCCTTGTAAAAAATCATGAATAAAAACATTACAAACATCCATTTTCAAAATCAATTTTTTGATGCTAAAACTAGACTTCAAAAAGAATTTTTCAAAAATATAAACTACTGAAAATAGTGGCTTAGTTAAGTTTTATTCAACTTCAAAGTATTGTCAACACCAAAATTTGGTGCCTCAAACAATTAGAGGTTAAGATTGAAGATGTGGATTTTTGGTTTTCAATTTTGAATTATAATTTGTGAGCATGGGCAAGATTGTTTGGATGCATTTCCTATGAATTATTGAGTACTCTAGCATCAATAATTTTAAAGGACTAGTGAAGGAAGTACTACTTAGCAATTTTAGGTTTTCAATTCTATTAAAAGAATATTAGTTAGTGAAGTAGTTCATGAGTTCATCTAATCATATAGATATGATCTACAAACTTTTGTTTGAAAGTCATAGTTAATTTATTATTCTAAATTGCATTTTATATTACATTTTCACAATTTTGGAAATCTAGACTACCTTCTAGACGGCAAGGTAAAGTTGTGATTTTATTTATTTCCAAAAAAAATTTCCTACTTCAAAAATATTTCAATACAACAATCTATAACGTGGATCAACAATATTGGAGACAACAATTCAAAAATTTATATAGAATTTTTACTCTTTACCAAGAATCATGAGAAAACAAATAATAGAATTCTTTCACAAAATAAATTCAAACTCTAGTTGTTTTGTGCTAGATTTCAATCCAAGTATTTACATTAAACTAAAAGATGGAAACTAATTCTATGACATTTCATTCTGAAAATAAGATACATCCACTAACATAAGTAGAGAAGATAGAAAAAAAACAGAGAATTTGAGGGTTTTAATCTTACAAATGGTAAAAAATCTGAAATTTTGAATTTTTTGGTTTGTGTTCTAAATCAAGGTAAGATAAATATCCTATGATTTAAAATTGAGTCCATATTTCTTCAACAAATATATCTTTTATGTTCTTCTACTTTCATTCATTATTTTGTCTTTTCAAGTTTACAATGCTTGGGGATTATATATTTTTTGGTCTACATTCAACAAGTATGTGAATAAAGGCAACAATCTAGGGACAAGAGTTGCTATTATGTGAGCCTAGAAGACTATTGTTTAGGATTTAGGATTAAGGGTTCAAGACCCTAGGACTTGACTTATCTTAAATTATGTATTGCTAGGATACTATAAAATTGTGGCAAGACAACTTAGATAGAGGATTTGGTTCACTTGTTTTTTAAGGTGTTGCAAAAGAACCTTGACCAAGATTAACATGCAACTTCATGTCAAACTTGGGAAGGTCTTTCACCTTTACTTTACAATTTGGTGAGTAGCATATTTAATTCTAAATAGATTTGGGCAAATTTAACGTCAACATAGTGAAGCATGGTGCATCAATATCTATTGTTGCAATTGGGTAGTTTATTTCTTGATGATCTTCTACAACACTATGAGGTTCAATTATAGGAGAGAACTATTCTAGTAGGGAACCTTGACAACTCTCCTCGGGAGGTGCACTTAGTTCTACTATAACAAACCACGTGCAAACAAGTGGTTTCTAATAAACTATAATTTCAACCTAAAATTTTGAACACTGTTTAATAATGACTATAGCTTTCTATTGCCAAAATTTCCAACTCAAATAAAATATGAAATAATTTTTAGAAGAGGTTGAAAATGAACTAAAATGGCATGTTTTCAACTCAGATGATTATAGAGGACACATTTAGATGACCATTGAGTCAATATTCAACTCAAAATGAGCTTTCAATAATGAGTTATTTTTAGGAATTTTTTGTTCATTTTTTAGACAATTTTTTCTTATATAATATAGAGGTGTGAAAGTTATTTTTCAATTCTACAATGTATCTTTTTACTTCAAAAATTTGTAACTAATTATAATTAACAAATAAAAATATCAATAATTCAAAACATAAACTTTCAAAGTAGGAAAATCTATTCATATTTTTTTTAATTTTGTTTTATTTAAAATTCAAAAAGTATATTTTGGAGGTCCAATGTTTTGTTCGCACGTGGTGTCTAATGGACACTCTAAATGACCCCCCTGAGCAACTCTCATACTGATTTAGAGAAGGTTCCAACGCCTTTAATTAATTATTCAATAGAAAATGACCAACCTTTTTTAAGTTGGCAAATTTGAGCCAAAATCTTATCCCAATTTCCTTTGATTCCACTAATCCTAGAAAAAACGGGTGAAAATTGGATGAAATTGCCTAATCCCTACGCAAAAAATAAATAGAGTTACTAGTCTTTGGATGAAAATTATTAATCATAGATGATTTTATGGATGAAAATGCACTAACGGATGATTATGCATAATTCTATCCATTCCAAGGAACATGTCGTTTTTCCTATAGCCCTCCCCACTAAAAAAGTGTCAATGTTAACTTTGACCACTAGGTTCAATATTCCCACTACCAAATACAATCTTCAAATTTTCAAAAATATGTAGAAGAAAGATCATAATAAGAGGGCCTCCCTCCAATGAACCATTGACCCCAACCCTCCATCATCACCTTGGGTATGTCTAAAATATCAATATGTACCTGTATGGAAGAAACGATTTTAGAACCTCTATCAATTTTATTTTACCTTTCATAACTTTTGCATACGATATCCAAATGCCACATTTCTATGGTGCTTTGGAACCTCCTATCACTTGCCAACAAGAAAATGAGAAAATTTGACTAGTCTAATAATAGTAACTAATAACTAGGCACAATAACAAAAAGTGGCAATATAGGAGGTGCCCACCTTAACCATTATTGCCTAAGCAAAATTGTATATGGTCAAAATTTTAGGTTCATTCTGTAATGGGTAGTTAAACTTGTTTGGTTGTTTAAAAAAAAATTACGTGTAGTTTTTAGGGTTAAATATTGAAAGCTTTCAATTTTCATTGAAAAAGGTAAATATTTGATTTTTGAGAGGTCTTCAAACACAAATCTATACCATCAGTGAACAGTGAAGCTTGCCAATTTTACTTCATTTCACAGCTTTGAGCAAAGCTCATCAATTTCACTTGTTTGATATCTAAAAAATTGTACTTACCCATTTGCTTTGAAAATGGTCCAATGCAAAGTGTAAAGTGTTTTCATGATTTTCACCATTGAAAATTTAAACTTGCAAGTGTTAATTCAAAGTTATTGGCAATTTCCACTTACAAAAAAAATTGCATTTCAACAATTGCAAGGTGGATTGTGTAACAAGTTTGATAGCTTTTCATGTGAAATTAAGTTATTTGAGAGTGTATTTTAGTATACTAACTGTATTTGTAGTTGTTCATGTCACCTCCCATCCCCCAAAAATTTTACATGCAAATTTTTGAAACATTGTCGGAGGGACAACGTACTAAAAACAATGACGCTAGGACACATGAGCCTAGAAATGTGAACCTACAAGCCTTGAGCTTAGGTGTAAGTAGGTACTCTACAATTATTGAAGGTGTTTATAATATACATACTTATAATGTAAGTACCCTGTCACCATAAAAGGTGCTTATAACATAGGTACCTATAACATAAACACCTATAATATAAATATCCTATAACTATGAAAGGTGCCTATAATATAGGTACTTATAACATAAACACTTGTAATATAATTAGATATCTATAATATAAACATCTTATAACCATGAAAAGTGCTTATAACATAAGTACCTACAACATAGACACCTATAATATAAATATCCTATAACTATAAAAAAGTGTTTATAATATAGGTACCTATAACATAGGAGTTTAGGCTCCTAGACTCATGGACTCAAGATTCTAGGCTTACATGCTAGCAACTGTGTGCATACTAACAAGCAAGCTCTCCAAACATCTCCAAACATGTCAGATTTTGAAAAAAAAACAATTCTCTTCATTGGGGATAACTATAAGCCCATGCTCTTTTTTCATAGAAAAAACACACTTGGGAAAGGCTTAGGCACTAAGGGGTTTAATTCGAGGCCTTCAGTGCTTTCTTTCTTCTCCGTCTGCTTCTTCTTCTCGCTGGCTGCTGCTGCTGCTGCCCATTTCCTCGTTCATGTTGCTTCCACTCCGTTTTGGTTTGGTTTGCGTCCCTTCTCTTCCCGTGCCCTAATCTTCTCCACCCTTCCTTCCCCTGGCCTTTCTCAATCCACAATTCCAATCGTCTTTTGTGCGCGCTGTATTTGTTTGCATTCTTGCGCTAGTTCCGCGATTTTCCATTTCATCGCCTTCGATGTCCTCGTGACTATTTCAGTGTGAAAATCTTCTGCTATGGCGAACCTCGCCTGGATTAGTTGGATCTCCAGCTTGCTTTATGTCGTATGGGACACCCTGACGCAACGCTTTGCTGCTCGTCATGTCCCCGAGCGTCTACCTCTTCCGTCGCTCTCCGACCTCACGGTCATGATCACTGGCGCCACTTCTGGCATCGGCCTTCACACGGCCAGGTGCCTCTCTTCGTTGCGGTGTTTTGTGGATATTCATTGTTTCATTTTTTTTCTGCGGCGAGACTGTTGCTATTGATAGATTATGTAGCAACAATTGATTGCTAGGATCGTAATTTGGTAATGTGGCCACATTGTGAGTGCGATGGAGAAATGTAGCTTTAGAGAACACTGTCGCGTTGTATTCCTTCGTGTTCCTCATCTGCCTCGTGGTTCCGTGCTGTGCAGAGCCTTGGCGTTCTCTGGAGCTCATGTTGTCTTTGCCGTACGCAACACCAAAGGTGCCGAGGAGCTCGTGTTGCAGTGGCAGGCCACTCTACCTGCAGGAAAGACGCCCCTTCGTTGTGAGGTACCATTACACGGTCATGTAGGATTTTAGTCGTCACGGGTGTTGTTTTATGGCGTGCTCTCATTTACTGCATTTGTACATACCGCGATCACTTCATGCGTGCCGTCAGTGTTTCAGCTTGAGATTCTTCTGTCTGTTCTCATTCGTATCAGTTTGTGCTGCTATTAAGTTTAGGTAATGGAGTTGGACTGCCTGTCCTTTGACTCTGTTCGAAAGCTTGGTGAAACTTGGGAAGCTCGAAAGCTGCCGCTGAATCTGTTGATCAATAACGCCGGAATATTCTGTATGACTGGTATTCATCTTCTACACATTCAAGTTATTTGATAGTCTTTGATGGTGACAGATTTCCCACAACTCCATTTCCATTTCAAGATCAGTGGCCATGGACATCACACCACTAGTAAGTCCAACCAACTGTGTGAGTAACTGGTGTCAGTATAGGAAAAGGGATCAGGGCCTCTACGGTTCCAGTATCCTCTACCTTATACTGCTGTTTATGAGTTAGTTCTCTAGGGGAAAGCTCACATTTATTAACAGAGATCAACTTCATTACTTAGCCTTATTTTTGCGAGTGTGTTCATTGGATCCTCTTGCTGCATGCTTGCAGAATCGCAGAAATTTTCCGAGGACGGCTGTGAGCAGCACATGCAAGTAAACCATCTCGCTCCAGCCCTTCTGACGGTGCTGCTTTTACCTTCTTTAGCCCGGGGAGCTCCGTCCCGAGTTGTAATGGTGAACTCGATTGTAAGTTTCTCTTTTTTGTGCTACAGTTATGAGATCTTCCATGATTTGAAATGATCGAGTTAAGAGAATTAGAATTCATTTCGATACATGTCACAAGGAAAGAATCGAAGTTTTGTTACACTTTCAAAAAGATGGTCTCCCTCCTAGTAACAGAAACAGCATCCTTATGTCATAATTGTGTAAATCCAAATCTGGTCATATTTGTTACATCGGCGTAACTTCACAAAATTGGTGCTTCGGGGAAAAAAAACAGAACGGTTTATGATGCCCGTCTGGAACCAGGAGCGCTCTGTGATACTCATTAAAATTCTCATATTTATACTCATCCTAGAGTTTAGAGCTCTGAGGTCTGACCAAAACAACTGTTTGGTTTTGCAGATGCATCTCTTAGGTTATGTTGACCCGAAGGATCTGAACATGAAAGATAATGGGAGAAAGTTTAACAGCACAGCTGCTTACTCAACCAGCAAGCTTGCCCAGGTATGTACTGCTGAATTTACACTTCGTGTGCAGGATTGAATTTCTTTGAAGCCGCTTTGAACAAGTAACTTAACTGGTTTGGAAACGACGAGCACTATAATTTCCAGATTGATTTGAATAGGGTATTGAACTTAAGCCTTAGTACCTTTCACAATCTTTGTCTCAGGACGATTCTTTTGTCCTAGTGAGCACCTACGCTACTGTCACTTCAAATTAAAACATATGTAGTATGTGCAGGTTATGTTCTCCAACCTACTACAGCGTCGGTTATTAAAAGAAGCTGGAATCGACGTTGTCCTTGTGCACCCTGGAGAAGTCAAGACGAAAGTGGTAAGTTCATCTTACTCTTTGAAAGATTTGAAAACTAAAGTGACCTTGATGGGGGGTTGTAATTTGACAATACCCTCCCATGGGTCCTCGAGTTTTCAAATAGAGAAGATGAGTTATCAGCCGATGGGATGCAGTGATCTAGTCCTGCTTGGTTTGAACTAGGCCTGAGTAGCAAGCTGGTCAATCAATGTTTGACCTATATGACTCTTTTGGTGGACATGTAGACTCGGAGCTTGCCCAAATTGATACAGCTTGCATACATGAAGCTATTCTTCCTTTTCAATTCTGAAGAAGGTAAATATTTTCTTTTCATTCGCAACCCACTCCCCTTTACTGTACGATTTGAGATCTGTGCTCAGAAAAGGGTTTTCAGTAAACTTAGATAGTCTCTGGAACTTTTAGACAACATCATAAAGAGAATTTCTCCATGATTACATTGGTAGGCCACCCTATGATATTTAGACAAGCCTCTGCGTGATTATTGTGACCATGGGGAGGTTTCATTACACCTACCAAGCTCTGATATAAATCTTAGGAAGTCATCATACCCTTATTTAGACTGTGATTCCAAAAATATGCTAATTCAAACATCATGTAACTGCATATCTTTGGATGGATAGTATGAAACACCCATTAGCAGATGTTCATTCACTCTTATGACCCCGTGTTGATTGACCGACTGTTCATCCAGAAATTTCTCTTTCTTCTCTTTCATGGTCGATGGTGGTCTCGAGGTTAAAACCAAGAGCATTATTTAGCAAAAGAATGGGCCTTTATTGTATGGCATGTGATTTGTTGCCACATAAAATCATTGATGAAACTAAATAGCATGAATGGTTTAGTGACTAGGCTGGGATGTTTTGTTGCAGGTGCTCGGAGTGTACTATTCTGTGCCACCGATAAGCAGGTTCAGGATCATGCCCGTCGCCTGAGGACTCTTGGCTACCCGTTGGCCCCGTATTATGGCCCGGACTTGAAGATTTGGTCTATTGCTAAACAGGCACTTGACATGGAGAGGGCTCATCTTGCTTGGGAGGAGACACTCAAGTTAGTTGACCTGCCTGCAGATTGCATTGAAACAGCCCTATCTGACTGTATTCAATCTCCATATACATCATGAAATAGTGAGAACTAGTAGTGGTAGTTCAAATGGAAGTTGCAGTTAAGGTTTTCATTTGTATATTGAGGTCTTGATTCTCAGATGAAATAGCCTTAAATCGAGTGCTTGCTCCAAATTCCTACTAGGCTCAAATAGGAATTTGAAGCAATGTATTTTGTTTGTAGCAAGGGTGATTCAGAATTTCTGGAAATGGCCCATCGTCTTCAGCATTATTTTTGTTATACGGGCTTGCAAGTACCGGTAACCCATTCTTTTTAACCACTAATGTTTCTGGACCCTCGACGCTCTCAGGGGGCTTTCGGCTAAACTACCTGGCAGAGGTCAGCCTGAATCTCTGTGTCGGGAACTTTTAAGCGCCGTTGTCATTCTGTGCTTTAGAGTTGGTCCGCCTTTTTCATAGGTTTACGTGGACAGAATTATTTTTAGACCATTTTTCAGAGAAAGGAAAATGAATGTGGAAACTAACACAAGTGGTTTTGCATTTATCCAAGCATTTTTTAATTACTTATAAATTTTCAAAGATTCAGGGCATAGGCACCTATTTGTGACCATAGGTCTCTCAAAATCTGTCCACTTGCAATTTGTAAAGAGATGTGCAAAAATCAAAGGCAATGATTGGCTCTTGCAATAGAAAAATAATTTTTTCTCAATGCATTTAATTGCTACAGTAGTCCATTTAAGGATCACCTTGTCTCTATTCTTCACCTCAAAATAGGGGTGGTTTGAAGAAGGCATACTACCTTAACCCCTTTAGGATGTTAGTAGCCCAAATTGGCCTACGAATTTTTATACAATATAGTATGCCTTGCCTTAATTGGGTCCTTTTTCCAATGTTTTTGCTTTCCATTAAATGTGTAGTGAGCTTTAATGTGTTTTGTTGTATTGTTTGAGGTGAGCAAATGTAAGTAGATGGCTCATTGCTTCTCTTTTTTTTTTCAACATGTGATTCTTCTCATTAATTGCTGAAATTCAATTCAATTCAAGTCAAGTCTTGGGATGTGAGACAAAAGTGCAAAATTTTGGATAAAATTATTAATCTACTGATGGTAACTTGTGCACTATCACATTTTCAGATTTTAGACTTTAATGTAAGTCAGACTGTATTTTACGACGTAGTATACAAAAGCGTACACTTGCTAACATCCTAAAGGGGTTAATGTCACTACTCTTTAGAGTAATGTCACTAGATCACATAATTATTATTGTCTTCAATTTTTTGGGTCTTGTTCGTAATTGAAAGAGGATTTCATATCATCTTGGCATGTAATTTTGAGACACTAAGAAAAAACTAAGAATCATACTAGTTTTATTTGCCACTCACTTTGGTTACCAGTACTTGTGTAAGGAGCATGCTTAGACATAAGATTGCCCAAGATTTTAGATAAAATTTCTGGTCAAGTCCACATGAAAGAAGGTTACAAAGTAGTTGGTTATTGAATGTTATTCAAAAGTACCTAAATTCAATCCTACCATACTTAAATACTTAAATTCAATACTGCCACCTAGTCAACCGTGATCTAAAAATATGGATAGGTGAGATATAACATTATTTACCAAAGTTGGAGGATTTCTTTTTCATCCTTGAAAAGAGAATCTTTTCTAGTAAAACAAAATTGTTTTATATGATTCTTCAAGAAGTTACAAAGCAAAGCCAACTATAGTTCTTCAAATCTATAATGGAATTAAAAAAGACATCAATTACTACGAACTTAATTTTATTCTATAAGAGTTCTACATTTAACCCCTACATGCCCAAGGCCTGTTTTGAGTTTCTTGAAATTTGATCTAAATTGAACAAAATTCTGACACCTTGATAATTTGTATCAATTTTTTTGGAATTGTAGCCATACAAATTCAAACTAGACATGTTAGAGATCTCATAGGAAAAGAAGACACAACAATAATGGGTACCCTTGTACAAAATCTTGAATAGAAAAATCACTGTCATTTATTTTGAAGATTAGATTTTTGATGCTAAAACTAGACTTCAAGAACTTTCTAAAAATATAAACTACTAAAAATAGCAACTTGGTTAGGTTTTATTTAACTTCAAAGTTTTACAAACACTAGATTTTGGTGCCTCGGGCATTTAAGGGTTAAACTTATACTCTAATTTAAACTAAAATTGTCTAAAACTAAATGTAAATTTTTGTATGCCTTGGCATAAATGATTGGTTTCAATGACATGATAATAAAGTACTAGGCATTCATCTAGAAAATTCAAGCTATCTCTAAAGATTTGAACTTGGCTATTTTTTCTTGTTTTAAGTGATATTTGTTGACAAAAAGGCATTGACTTGAAAACGATAGAATGATCACTGTGAAAATCATTCATTTTGATATGGTGTGAATCATTTGCTTAAAAAATAAATATGAAAGTACTTATCAAAGGTCAAACTACTACCAAGGTGCAAGACTTCCCTTTTATGCACAAAATTCTAAGGATGAACATTTGCACTTTTGTTTTGAACATAAGGATTCTTTGTCATCCATCGATTACTTTTTGGCATCCACAACTTGAGAGGCTTAACCCTTAAACATCGAAGAAGATGTTTGATGTCCGATGGATGACAAGGAATCCTTATAGTAGGACAGAAGTGCAACTATTCATCCCCAAATTTTGTTGTGAGAAGGGGAGATCTTCTACAGTACTTTGACTTCCAATGAGTGCTTTTCCTATTTGTAAAGCCCATGATTCACACGGTAATGGAAAGGGATGATTACCAAGGTCAACCCTTCATCCTTTAAGGGTTAAACTTTGAAACAGCCATATCTGAAAGTAATCAATCCCCATACTTATGGCATGAGAAAGCGAGTACTTGTGGTAGAACATGTAGAAGTTGCAGGAAAATAAGAGGCATATGTCGTTGATTCTATTCATTTGAATATTATATAACGTCCTGATACTGACACAGATAGCTCAACTAGGCTCAAATTCAGAGCTTTCTGTAATAATAGGACCCCCAGTCAGCGAGATCTATGACATAGTCACACATAAGAACTTCAATGCCTTTGAATGCAGCCTCTACTAAACAGGAGTTTCAGGATACGCAGACGAGAACATAGAAGAGCTTTAGCTTAGGCACTTATGGTTAAAGCTCTTGTATGTTCTCGAGTTCATTCCAGGATCGACCAAGACATGAAGAAAATATAGCCTGAATTACCAGTCTGAGGTCGCTGAGTTGCGGCTATTGCGGCTATGAAACCCGCACTGAAGCAGCAGCAGAAGCTAGATGCCCTAGTTCGCTCTCGAGTTGGAGGGCTCCAAAGGCTTGACCTGTAGTACACTGCGAGCAGTTTCAACAGCACATTGTCCGCTGACAAAATGATGTCGACATACTGGCATGTAGACATCTGCTCCACCTATGATCTCAGTCTCGGTGTCGACAGTCTTTCGGAAGGTGAAAGGAGCTGGTTGATTGCAAAGCTCACATCGTGCATGAAGCTTTGTCACCGAGTCTGCCAAAGGTATAAGATCCAGCGCAGCCCCAAATCTGCGTCTGCAAAAGAGGACACCGGACTCAAATCAGCACGAGAATCTAGAATAGCACGATCGTCGATTTCTTGAAAGAAGATTTCCATATTGCAAGCAGTTCTGTACCCATACTCCACCAGGCTAATGACGAATGAAGAACACGGCTAGTTTGTAGTATAAAGGACACAGGGGAGGAAACCCAACATACTACTCTCTCCGTCCCCAAAATGATTGTCGACAATTTTGTTGACATTTTTTTATGCCAATTTCATTGATCATGTTGTGAAAAACAAAATTAAAAAAGGTTCCAAATTTTATATCACTAGAATCCATGAAGAACATTGCATGTGTTCAAAGTGGACAATCATTTCGGGACGGAGGGAGTACACTGTAAGATTTCCTTCCTACCGGCCCAATGCTTCGAAGACGCCACAAATGAAGATCTGCAATCCCGGCGCTCTTTGAAGATCCTCATAAATCACAAAACCTATGGAGTGGAGCGAGAGGAGTTTGTGATCAAATAATAATTTTACAAAAAAGGTCCCCTTCTATAAAAAGCACAGTCAGCACAGCAGGTCCTCTATTCTAGTCGCGTCCGCACCCCCCCCACACACACATTTTTACCATGACATACCTTAGAAAGTCGCCATCAAGCCCTGCAACAATGACTGTTTTATTGTCGAGGTCGGCAGCATTTTGACAAAACTCTACGAGGTCGTCAAAAAACTGAGCTTCGTCGATTCCAATAACGTCCATCTGCACATCGTAAGAGAAAAGGACTGCCGGCATTTAGCACATGATGTAATAAAGAGTAACCTGGAAGTAATTGCTGGAAGAGAAAATCCCTTGGGTTTTCAGAGACAGTCGTGTTTAGCGAAATGATAGTGGCTACTGCTTGGTGCACGAGCCCTGAACCTAATGTCTTCTACAAGAATTAACTGAGCACAATACTAAGCAATCATCAAGCAGAATGTAACTTGTCTGCGGAAATCGGATAAGATTAGATTAAGAAGACCTGTTTGTATTCTTCTTCTCCGACATGCTCTCTGAAAGCTGCAAGACTTGGGACGGCCACACATGGCATTTGAACTCCATCGTGAGAGACCACCGCCGAAACAGCATACCTGTTGTCTTTATCTGATTTCACCAAACTCACCCTCCTACAACCAGTGCCCACAAGAGGTCCTCAATAATACACCATGTCCCGATGCAAAAAGTCTTTGCAAGTACTGGACATAAGAATGTAGAAATATAACTAAATATTAAAGTAGTTGCTCCAAGACAGGCCATATGACAGAGGCTACATATTGAACTTCATAAAGATTTGAATACTTTGACCTTTTTTAATTTGAGGGAACTGGGATGGATGTCCACAAATCTATCTGGATGTACAAATTTATCTCAATGAAGAGGAGGCTCAGTATGCAGTTGGCATGTCTATAATGGCTGGACAAGTTAGAATTCAGTTGCACACGGTCAGTTTTAGTGGTCACTTGTATGGAGACAAGTAAGCGAAATGTGATTGACTAACAATTTATGGTGGTACAATGAGACACTCGAAATTTCCACACTGCAGAACCAAAAGGTGAACTTGCGATCCAACAAACACAAGAAGAACGATATATACCAATAGTTACAAATTGCAGGATCTCTCATTAATTGAACTACAACTACCTCCCAAATATCATCTGAAGATGTGAAAAACAAAGCAAAAAACGAGAGTACCAACCTTAAACCCTAAACCCTAAACCCTAAACCTTAAAAATTCGAGGAAATACCTGCCAGCGTCAGCTTCCTTTTGAACGCGTTTCAAGAGGGCTGTAGTCTTCCCAGCAAACATTGGTCCTGTAATCACATGTATGCTTCCCACATTGTCCCGCACAAAATCGTTTCCATTCCTCTCGAAATCGCCCTCCAATTCCACGCCATTGCCATCCCGATCTGCAGCTCCTCGACAAGGAGCAAACCCGTGCAAGGACGAAGACCTAGCAGCACCACTTGGCACTGCAGCCAATAGCCGAAATGAAGCAACAGGAGGCGAATGAGCCAGCCCTCTTGGAAGCTTACCACAACAGGAGAAGTGAAATCTGCGTGGAGCCCCGAATGAGGGCACAAACATACGGGAGGTGCGCCATGAAATGGCGGCCATGGAGGAGGACCTACTACTCAGGGCCGAGGAGAGATGAAGAGCGTCCAGAATTAGAAGGCCAGGGTGCAACCTGGACGCCATGGAGACATTCACAAGCTCTTTCAAGAAGAAGACGACGAGTGGATGCGTAAAAGGAGCATAAGTTAGTCCATGGAAGCAGATGTTGAGAAGGTAGCAAACAGACTCTACAACTAAGCTCGAGATACGATACTCGTAGTAAATCGACGCAACTTTGATCGTCAAAATCTTAAACCCTAATCTCTTAAACCTCGAGGTCAGATTATAAAACTTTCTTCCTCCTCTGGCCTTTCGGCTCTCTCCACCTTCACGAAGCTCCCAGGAATTGTGGACACACTGATGTCAAATCGGATGCAGCGATGTCAGTGCAAGCGAGCGGCACCTGCATCGTTGCTGGATGATGCGCAATTTTTGTACTCGGATTGGGTGAGGTCGAAGGTCCGTAAAGCGACCTTATACCAGCAAATTTGAAGAATTCGATTTTTTGAAAAAGACTTCAGCTTGAAAAGCAAATGAATTGGCATGTAACCCAATTTGTTTCACAATTTTCGGACCTTTCTGGAAATAGTTATGAATTTAGTAGGAATCACATATGAAGGGCTCTACCCCTTCATATGTTCACTACCGGTACATTATTGAAAACAATTGGTACACTGAAGATGTACTTCTACATTAAAGAACACTTTTAGAGCATAAATTATTTTTGGAATATCCTCAATATACCCACAACACACATAATAATGCACGCATCCACAAATATAACAATGGTTTCAACAAATTTTAGCAAATAGTATACTCTCTAGTAGGGCATTTAATTAGTGAATCACACACATTCTGTTTTGGGAACTCTAATGAACAAACTATTTGGGTGCATCAACAAAGAATCCAAATTCTTTCTCTAGCCACTGCCCAATTTTGGAAAGTAGACAAAATTTTGTTTTCAAAAGTTTACTATTGCTATGCAAATTAGATTTAGATTGAGGTGTCTTTCGATTATTTTAATGGAAACTAAGACCGATATGGTCAGAAGGAAATTAATGCAAAGTATTCAATTTTGGATTATTTACTGCTGAGTGAGAGTTGATGCTTTCATCACTAAATTTTTTGCCTTGTATCACAAAGCAATTGAAGCCGCACTTTCAGTCGATCAAATAAATTTTCAAATCTAAAGATAAGAAATTGTATTTTGGGTGAAAATTTGAAGATTGTGCCCCGCAAAGACACTGAATTCCTGTTTCAAGTGAGTTGAGGCAGCACCTGAACAAGTTCCCAATAGCACCAAATATGAAATGCCTCCTCAAAGCTCCTCTGAAAGACCTGATAATGACTAAGAATATGAATACACTCAGCTTTGAAAAGTTCCAGTATATTTGCTAAGATGGCCGCTTCTTCGAAGCTCTTGCTACTGACCTATTCTTGAACTTACTTTGCAACCTGCCATTTGAGTGTACAATTTTTTTCGACTGTTTGGGATTACTCGCTTGGCCATTCAAATCTACATTACCGCTATCTTCACTAACATTGCTAGTAGGTCCTACTGATTCCGTGTCAGGCGGGCTCATAACCTCCTCGTCATATTCCTGCTCAGACAAAGTGCCCTTCTTAAGCTTCTTGAGAAGCCGGTACTCCCTATTCATTTCATCTTCATCTTCTCGATTCTGGTGTAAACGGCGCTTATCAGCCGTCTCTTTTCGTTCCTTCTTCGGAGCACGAATTGGCTCCGGAAGCCTTTCCTTACGTGGTGGTTTACTTGCCAAATTTTTCTGACGCTGCTTCTCTCTGGCTTTGTCCCTGAAAGAACATCCAACGAATATAGGTTACAAAAACATATTCAATGACACAGAAACATGTTCAATGCCACTGTAATTGAGCAGGGATAATGAAAGAGAGTCCTCACTTAAAGGGTATGGAGTTAACATCAACTCCCTTGGCAGGTTGAAAACCCGCAACTGACATCACATTCCTCTTCAGCTCAGGCATAGATGGCAACTGCAGAAGTCCAAACCCCATTGCTGCCAGTCCTGCCTCCAATTGCTTCCATCTTGAATCCAAAAGATCAAACAATCAAATAAAATCAGCACAAATGAAATTCTGAGAACCATGCAAAAAACCCAATTGGCATAATGGATTCAAAAGTTCCGTTGAATCATAGGCACTATTACCAGTCAGAATTCTGTTCAATCATAAGATAAGAAATAGCTTCAAACACTGCTCGTGCAAGACCAATAGCTTCGTACTGTTCCAAAGTCAGCATGACTAGGACATCCAACTAAAATCAATAGCTGATATGATTGCCTTCATCGAGGGAACCAAAAATTACTTACTTGAAGATGAAGGTGCAATGATGCTCTTTATAAGCACGTATGTATGATACAAAGGCTCGTAACCCTTTTTCCATAATGTCCCTATCTTTAGCGGCAGCTGCACGAAACTGCCAGCGAAGTGAAATAAGAACAGGCAGTTATTAATATTTCTAAGATGGCTTGTAATGCGAAACACAGCGATAAAAGGCATAATCAAAAATGGAAAGGCCAAGATAAAGACATTATCAGAAACTAAGAACAGCATAGCGCTTACCGCAGGGACAACGTCAGGAGTTGAACTAGATTTCGGTCTCTCCTCTATGGGTACTTTTCGGATGCGTAAAAAATCTACGTATGCATCTTCCTGAAATCATAGTCAAGAACTTGCCATTATCGTTTCATGACACTACTACAGCGTTTCACAGGAAAGAGGGTAAAGACTACATGATTTCAGCTTCTATTAAAATAAACCTAAACTATTGTGCTGTTCAGGTAAAAACGACTAAGACACGTACAAAATCAATACAATAGCCGAATACAAGGTTCACCTAGTTCAAAACAAGGTAAAACTGAACAGCCCGTCTATTGAGTTCAGACCTTAGGTAGAAGAAATACAAGAGCGTTTCCCGATTGGCCCATTCGTGCAGTTCGACCAACGCGATGCACGAACACATTTGGATCTTGGGGAGGATCATACTGAAATTCAACATCCAATTAACAGAACCTAAAATCATTACAATTTTCAACAATTTTGCATACAAATGGCCTAAAAAGGAGAAAATAGAGAGGAAAGAAAGACCCTTGCTTTAATGAATACACAAGACAAAATTCCCCGTTTTATCAAATTGCTACACCAGATCGTAGAATTTGATGACAAGAATTTAATAACACGATGACAATTTGATAAGACTTCGCAATCTCACTCAACCAGGTGCCCTTCAGTAAAAGCGATAAAGATACGGACACTTTGCACTTACAGATGCACATGATACAGTAATATGCTTAATAAAATTGCTTCACTAGACAAGGAATACTCACCATGAATATATACACAAACACTGAACTAAGGTACCCCATGAAAAGACCATCAAAGGTTACTCCACATCCATACAAAAGAGTTTTTAAAAGGGCAAATAAGAAAAGGAGCATCATCCCACTAACCTGGATGATCCAGTCGACACCCGGAATGTCAAGGCCCCTTGCAGCAACATCAGTACATACTAGCAAGCCGGCGGCTATACCAGCAAACATAGAGAGCGCCTTCTCACGGGCTGCCTACACGGTGGGTTAAATACTGTCAGGTTTTCCTCAACATCTTAAGAAAAGAACAATTTCGACTGTTTAGGTCCAATTCAGCTCAGAGGAACGTATAGCTTGAGCTGAAAGGTTTCTGGAGGTTACCTGCTTCATTTTGCCATGCAGCGCAATCGCTTGAATGCCCGACAGAGCCTCCAGTTGAGGGAGTACAATAGCCCAGTAGTCAACACAGGCACATGTCATAAAGTATCTGCGCATCGAGCATAAGAATAAGAATATTAGAGTAGGATACGCCAGATTAACGATAAGACATGATTGCGAATAATCACATGATTAGACAATCATATCGTCCGCAACATACTCATGAACACCAACCCAAATCACATGCTGTAGCTAATTACCGAGCTAATAACACATGTTGATAGCACAGTAGTCTTACAATATGATTTTATTTTTTCGATGCTCAGATAAAAACTGAACGAGCTGGGATGGCTTCTCGTCTCCTTCACATACGAGATACTACAACTCACCAACACATCCAATCAGCATCAAAATACACCAGGAATACAGAACTCAAATCTATTAGTGGTAAGGTCATAAATTCAGAAAATCACTGAATTAAAACATCAGAGGCCAAGGTTAAAAATACCTGCAAAGTAAGGCTACTCGGTGTTTTGGACTGAACCAACTGCGAATCCGCAGCTTGTGCTTTAGCTTGGGTGCGAACTTCCACACGGACAGGGTTACGTAACCCTGCCCGCGCTAATTCCACGACAGCTTCAGTTTGTGTGGCTGAAAACAAACCTGTTCGACGTTGCTTGGGCAAGTGACCTAAAATTGCAGTCAACTGCCTCTGAAACCCCATGTCCAAAAGCCTGTCTGCTTCGTCCAAAATCAAAACCTGACCAATTTTCATGTCAGAATAAATTCTGACCTAACAGTTCCCGAGACACATCTTAAAATTTATGACAGGTGCAAGGGATTGGACTGTCAGACGATAGACGTGGATGATAATGTCCCTCAAAATTTTGAAAACCAAGAAATGTTACGACAGCTCCAGAGACTGGTTACCTCAGACTCTTGTCTAGCAATGATGGAAATTGCCTATTTCACTGAACGTTCCGCATAATTTAACACTTCGATTAAGACGAAAAACTCTCAAAAAGTACCTCTAGATTCCTGAAGTCCAAGGCAGAAACACGCTCCATAATGTCATACAGGCGACCGGGAGTACCGATGAGCACATTCGCACCAGACTGCTTCAGCTTCGCAACCTCAGCCGTGACATCAGTTCCCCCAACAAAAAGCATCGCTCTAATGCCAGGCAAAGTCGTCAAAAAAGGCTCCAAAACGTGGAAAATCTGCGACGCTAGTTCCCGAGTAGGCGAAACAATCACAGCTCCAACCTGCATCAGAATTTTCGATCGTTTGCCCCGCCAGGGTTTAGGGTTTAAGGCCGCTAATCCTCCCTCCTTGCTAAAATTCTCACACAATCCGGTTTGCACATTACATTTAGGGATAAGGTTTAGGGTTTAAGGCTGGAATCTTCAGCTCCCTGCTGAAATTGTCCTAAAATCCGTGAAATTTTCATTCGCATCATGCTCATATCGAGAGTGAGAGGAAGAGGAAAGAAAGTGCATGGTCAAATTCACACCAGAGAAGTGGACCCTAACCTGAAAAGCATTGAGAGGATCAGCCAAACGCCGTAAAATCTCGACCATGGGCACCAAAAACGCAAGCGTCTTTCCGGATCCCGTGGCCGCATCCACGGCGACATCTTTGTAGGAACACAGCAACGGAATAGTGGCCGTCTGCACGGGAGTGGCGGTGTCGAAACCGAAGGAGTCCAAGACCTGCAACGTTGCATCCGAGAGCGGGGGGTCCAAGGTCCGAAACGCAACTGTGCCTTTCACAGCGGCCATGTTGGGGGGGGTGCAGATTTCCACCCTAGCAGAACTGCGAACCGCCTACAAGATTAGAAGCAACAAGGCAGGACATGGATGTGACAGGGGATGGTTTCATCAGAAACGGAATTGCATCCTGCAGATTGAACCCTGCAAACCAGCACAACTCAGTGATAACTACTTGGACAATGCCATAAAAAATTCAGCCTCTCTTGCGGCCACTGTGTCGGCATCGTGTCTGAGCAAGATTGTACACGCAGAGTGACGATGGCGGTTTAGGGTTTAAGACAGAGTGTTGATGGCGGTTTTATACAGGGTGTCATTTTGGGTGTACGTACCTTTGGCTGTTTTCCAAGGTCAGAATTGTTTTCTTTAACTCTTAATCTTTGACCTTTAAAGGACAAACGGGTGACCTTGGAAATCATCCCTTTTCATTACCAAGTGAATCGTTGGCTTAAGAAATAGCAAAAGCACTCATACTATTGTACGAGACCTCGCCTTTTCACAACAAAATTTCAAATGTACTTTTGTCCTACTAGAAGGATTCCTATCATCGATTAGATGCCAAACGTCCGTGTCAAAGTTTAAGACAAATTGGTCACCATGGTAATCATTTGTTTTGGTACCGTGTGAATTTTTGGCTTATAGAAATGCAAAAGTATTCATTGGAAGTCAAACTATTAGAGAAGACCTTCCTCTTTCACACAAGAAGATGAATAGTTGTACTTTGCATGGAGAGATTCTTTGTCATTCATTGACCAGAAAATGTCCTCATCATTGTTTATGGGTTAAAGAACGCGGCCTCCCATGACCAAAGTAGACACCGAAATGCTTGGATTGTTGAACCAATAGGTGCATTCTTTGTTTCGACAGTGAATAGTGAAGTCATCCATTGACCACTTTTGGGTCTCAACGTCCTTTAAGGGTTAAGTTTCATGATACTTTCACTTTTATGTGAACGAAGAAATTACACCTTAGGATTAGCTTTGCCTTGTTGACAAACTAAAAGCAACCAAGAAGTTCAAGTTCAATTAATGACTTTATCCATCTATATTAACACTATAGGAAGTAGAAAAAGTAAACCAACATCTATTTAATTAACTATTATTTTGTGTTTTTTGCATGAGTACCAAAAATGTATTCATTGGTGAATTTTAACCTATATTTTGGTAACAGTAAACAAGTTCTAACTATACACTAATACAAATCTACTATATCTTAAATGGATTTGTACTATTTTTGTGTTAGTTTCAATTCAAATTGTATTAGCATTTAACATAGATTCATCACAAATTTATTTTAGCTCATGGTAGATTTTTACTAGTACTTTCTAAAAATACTACGATGTATAATTTATATATTTAAAAATATTCTATATAAAATCTATAGATTCTTTGAGATTCTTTCTATATTGTCTATTCTTGGAGCAAAGATGATTAAAATAGATAGATTTATATTGCATTTAGACTCTTTATCTTTGAATATTTATTATGAAAACTTTCTAAAATTTCATATATTGGGAATGTTGGAAATTTTTGATAGACGGTAGCCATACCTATAACTATTGTACTCATTGGTTACAGTCGAATATTCTTGCAGGGGGGCAATTGAATACATTTAAAATTTTGTAAACAACTATAAAATTATGATAGATTAACATCGTATAAAACTATCATATATAATAAGTGTAACTTTCTCTTATGTAGCACATTGACTTTTTGAAGCTTTATGTGTCTTTTGTAAGTGAAGTGAGTCTTTGAAATGAATTATTTTGTTTTCTTCTTTATAAATGTTGATTACATTTGGATTCAATGTTGTACCTCAAGTTGAAAGCTACATTGTTAAATCATTTCTTTCCTTCCCCTTTAGGCCCATATGAAGAAAGTATAATCCTATGTGAGATGCCCTTTAAGTGATATTACTTGTAAAGTTTTGACATTAGAAACTCTAAGGATATACCTACTTTACCCAATACTAGTGAAAATGGACCTTCAAGCACCAAACTTTGACATTTTAACTTACTGATCCAGGGGCACATTTCTATTAGTACAATGGTGGTGATTGGAGGGGAGGCATTGTGGATTATAGGGTTTGCAAAAGGGACCTTGTAATACCCATAAATGATGATATTTAATCTACGTAGTTAAATTTTGACTTCAAAATCCAAATTTCACTTCATTTCATATGACTAGTCAAATCATGGTACAAAAAACTAATACATGCCTCTTAGCCTCTCAATAGATGCCCCCCTCTTATGAGGTATGTATACCTATAGTTGACACTGCCCAAAATGTGCCTCCTATATTTGAACCAAAAAATGTCACAAAAATCTAAATACTGATGACAAAAGATGTACACAATCAAAACATGAAAGTCTATGAATGTTGTTTTTTCACACACTATGTCCAAATAATGCATGCTAAAGTGCATTGGAATCCATGTCATTATGTCTAGTTGACACCAAAGTGAGAGGTCAAGAAGTCTTTAAAAACTTAAACCAATAAAATGAGAAATCACAAGTTTCAAAGAAGGCCCAATGAAGTGAAGCACACTTATTTCCTATGTGGCAACAAAAGTCCTCCAATTTCCTCCCCCCAAAATTATAGTCAAACCCACCTCAAAAAAGTGGGTCTATCTAAAATTCCAAAGGTCTTTACCTAAACAGTGTTATTTTAAATTATTTGCAATTTTAAATGCTATTTTGCCACTTCATGCCCCTTTGCAGTTTATACCAATCTGAAGGTCGTGACTTCTAAATGGCAAACAATGAGGCTTGGAGAGGGAGACTTTTCAATTTTATGTTCCCCTCATTTTAGTGTAACCCAGTGTTCACTTCCTGTGCAGGTGGATTAGCCAAAAACTTTCACAATAAGAATTCTCTTCATTCGATACTTTTTAGTAGCTTCTCATGTGCAATCGCTGTCAAACTCTGTCGAGGGATAAAAAGTCCAATCGACGAGTAGCAGAATGTGCAAGGTCTCCCACACCATTGTCAAGTTCAAAAAAAAACCCATGTTCTCAAGCTTTAATGCAGATCCAAAATTCAGCAAAGCCGAAGTTCACAGACGTAGACCTCACAGTTTAGAGTCTTCCGACATTTCAGCAAATAATAATCATCTAAAAGAATTTGTACAGGAATTCTCCAATCTAATACTGGGATAATAATGAGATCCCATGTGTAGTAGAAGTAGAGACCATTCCAGAAGATTAGGCACATCGCCAATCCATCACTCATTAGTTGTCATCGACCAAAATTGAATGCAATATGCATTTGCAGTCTACTTTGTGAAGTTAAAGAATCGGTACCGGAGTATTGAACATCTCAAATAAATATCGCTGCAGCACTCCAGCACGTGCCTCCCAGAACAGTTCGTCTTTCACAATCGGTAGTCAACGAGTGCTCAGAAAGAGGCCGCATTCTTTGGACTTGCTGCATTTGGTGCTCCTAGATTGTCCTGGTCCAGAAGCTAATAATACTGTACACCAGCCCATTACTGAGAGCTAAAAGCTCTGGTTCCGTTGGAGCTTGTTTCCACTATATCGAGCTCAACTCAGCAGGGAGACCCACCACCTAAGAGATAATCACCCAGTTGATCCCCAACCTCTCAGTCACGTGTCATGGGGCTTCGCAAGGCATTGCTGTTTTCAAGGTTTCCAGCGTAGCTCCAGCTTCTGATGTCATCCAGTGGTAGTTTCGCCAGGTCATGATCTTTCTTGAAAGATGTGTCTAGATTGTCAGATGGCCAGTCTGCGAAAAGGGGATTCCCTAGTATGACGCCATAGCTGTCAACGTTGTCATGAGGCGAATTCGGAATCGGGTGGGGACTAAGAATCGGAGAGGTGATTGGAGAAATAAAGGGGGTAGTGAATAGAGTCGTAGACATTGTTGTTGCATGCAAGTTGGCATTCCCATTCGGTCTCTTAATTTGGTTTGTTGCACGATGAGAAGATGGCGGGGCTGGTGGCCGTGCCACTGACCTCTTCACCATGTCATCTGCGTAGAGGATGTCGTCTATACGTGCAATGATATTGAAGGCCAAACTCTCCAGCACCCGAGAGTAGCTTTCCAAAATTGATTGGCCCACATCCTACAGGCAGAGAACCAAAAGCCACAATCAACATTCAGATCAAGTTTCGGAAGCATCCCAAACTACAAATTGAAATTAGTCGTCCATCAGACCAGCTCCTGAATGCAGGATTAATACCAACTTAACTGCTTAAAACCATTTGCGGTCTGGGGTGAAAACACCCCAAAACGTCAAAAAATAAGAAATTCAGCATAGTTGGAGGCACTTTTTTATAGAAAAAACAAAACATTTTTATAGTATTGGCAACTTAAAACCATGAATTGAAAAGAAAAAGTTAGATTTTTTGGATATAAAATTGCTATGAATTTTCAAAGTGGAACTCCCTAGACCACTGAAAGTGTCACATAGCTTGGTCCTAATACCAAAATCTAGAAAAATCAACAATCAACTAATCACAATTAAGGGAATGGTTTAATGGCACTTTAGGGGACACTTTCAATGAAAGTCTACTTGTCAAGAATGGGTCCAGGGACGGTTTTGGGTGTTTTCACCTTATTAACAAAACTCAACATAAACTCAACATGAGGATTCTATGAAAATATTCACTTCAAATTAAGACCTTCTCAATCTAATGGGATGAAAACCCACCTTGTTATACTGAATCTTATTCATGTCAAGCGCAGTTTGTGGCAGCCCTGGGAACCTTAGCTTCAGACTTAGCAACATCGATTCAGCTTTATCGGCAATCTGCTCTCTCCTGTTCTCATCAGCTACGAGATCTTTCATCATTCCCCATGAAGTTTTTGCAGCAACATTCGAATGCTTCGATTGAATCTTCCGACGCCACACAAGTATTGCAGTTTCTAACCTATTAGCAACTTCCACCTGACTGTGCTCACTTGAGAGGTCTACCGTGCTTAATAGTTGTTCGGCTGATAAAGTATCTGATGAAAGGTGTTTGTAGATTGCATCGCCAAGGCTAGACTTCCCATTCTGCAAAAACATCCACATCAGCTAAGTGATCAAGAAATGGAAGAACATGAACAATTGAGGCAGTCTGATATTTCAAGATTTAATCTACTGCGATACTTGCAACTAACCTTAGGAAGAGAATCCCAGTACACATCTGGAACTTCCATCTCTAATAAGACTTGCCCATTGATAGCCATGGCAGCCTTAAGTATCTGGTTAATGGCTTCTCTTTGGTGCTGAAGCTTGCGTCTTCCATCCTCAGAAAGGCCATTCACAGGCACCTTAGGAGTTGGAAGCCACCACTTCTCTTCTTGTCTCTGCATAGATAGCCTTGAGCCAACCTTAGACTCCTTTTCTGCCATATCAATGCCGCGATCAACATACCAGAACTCCGTGTCTATATAGCTATTCAACGAATCCTGCAAACACAAACAAAGAATCGGATAAATGAAGGTTCGGCTCCTACATAAGAGAGAATCAATATCTTGTCAAACAAGATGTCATGTGAAGAAATCAAGGTTCTAGCAATACCGAATATCATAAATTTGCAAGCTACAATACTGGCCAACTCTCATCTAGGTATAATATCGACACCGTGTTGCACCGACATTCCAGTACATTCTAAGATACTACACATCATTGTCCTGTCACATTGTTCGCACAAACGGATGTGTGCACTACTGTTATCTAATACTGATTACGATACTTGCAGTAAGTACAGATATGGGCTGAAATACAAGTACCAAATAGCCCTGAAACGAGAGTACTTAATTACCAGTAGCATGGCATCGAGCTTGCGTAAGGCCGGCAAATTGATGTGAAGATCAGACCGTGGTCTTGAAATCATGACCTACTCCACAAATAAAAACATGTAGGAAGTCAGAACATCTATACTGAGTTCCTCACACGAAAGGATTGAGAGACTCCAAAATGGACAACTGCTCAAATTCAGGCAAAAATGTACATAGCACCCAATTTCGGTAATAAATGACTGCCAAAGGTATATGCCTCAACCTCTGTTCCAACGAAAGTTAAGATATATAAAGTGGAGATATTTGTCTCCTGAAATGAATCCACGCACATCTGTCCAAATTCTACAGAATGCTACCTGAGATTATTGAAAGACAGAACAGGTTTTAAATATTAAAATTAAGAACCGACTCACACCTCTGTACTGCTCCCATCAGGGAAGTTTTGCCATGATGGCACAAGCTCGACAATGTGGTCACTGACGGACAGAAGCCACTCCATTTCTCTACGCCATTTCGTTCGCCGATCCTCAGAAAGGGGTTCCAATCTCCATAACTCACCAAAAAGCGAAGCTGCCATACCAGAAACATATACAAACCTTCAATACCGTTATTTGAGGAGATATGCAGCCTGGAAGGTCGATAAAGACGCAAGAAAAAGGATTGCTACACAAAGATAGAGAACCTCCGCTCTCATTTCCATGCTTGATGATCGCTCTCACCAGAAAGATTAGTAATAGCATTTGAAATAGCCAGCGCAGCGCTAACACCCTTTGCTCCGCCCGACATGTCCTCTCCAAGAAGCAGCTTAGCGAATCTTCCCTTCATCATCTCAACCTCTGCCGTTCATACACATCAAGCAGAAGCATAAATTTATCCAGTCTCTTGGAAGTGCAAAACATTCTTTCAAAAGAAAATTTTCAAAGAGATAAGGACATAAAAATGTCGTGATAGCTGTGCGGTCTAAGAAATCGATGAAATCATAATGCAAGTTTTCCAACCTGAAAGTTCAGTCTCCCGCTTCTCTCGCTTCTCTTCCCACATGAACGTATTATGCCCACTGCTCATTTTCGAAGAAGTAACAGAAGAAGGTGCTAAACAAGTTCTCCCCCTGTGACTGCCGAGTGGCCACCCTAGAGGCGACGACCCGTCGGAGCAGCTAGCGGACTCGTCTAATTGCGTGTCGCGACAGTAACTAAAACTCAGGTCTCTCTCCCCTGTCAAATCTGACCGGTCGTCAGTACTGCTAGTACTTGCATCATCCATGCTCTTTTGATCGCATCCCCCTACATCCGGTAGAGACTCCACTGACGTCCCTGCTTCTGATCCGAAAACATGATCATGGACTCCCCTCAGCCGGCGCATGAGTCCTGAAAGGAAAAATAATAATGCAAGTCAGAATCACTGACACATCATTCTCTGCACGCTTTCTCTCGCAGCAAAGGCAGAGGGAAGATTCCAGGGTAACTCGCCAGCGAAGTAAGACGTAATTTACTTCACAACCAAGAGGATCATTCAGCTCCACGATGAACACTACCAATCTGCTCCACAAATGACCCCTTCAAAACCGTTCCGCCCCCAGAATGCGGAAACCATAAAACAAAAAACAGAGTCCGAAATTCCCAAGGCCACTTTGCAAAAGCTCAAAATCCAGCAACTGAAGAAGTGCTAAAAAACAGAAGCACACACAGTGGCGAGGTTTCACATATCTGAAAGTGCCATAAGGAGACCTAGGGTTTAACAGAGGCAGCGAACAGTTCCTGTAGCTTCCGAAAGAAAGAACAGACGGGGGAAGGGCACGAGACAAGGATCCATAACCCCGGCGACAAAGAATCCGAGCAAATGTGCGCGAAGTGGTGTAATGATCTGCAAGAAAGCGGGGGTAGTACCTGAGAGGCTGCAATTCCAGAACGCCACAGTAACAGGAGTAAAAATAACCGGAGCTCAAGCTCTCAACTGCAGCAGCAGCGTCAAAGGAAGTGTAGCAGTTGCACGGCGAAGACAGACCAAGACAGCATAGGAAACAAAGTGATGCGACAACAGAAGTGCGACAACATGACGACTGATGAGAGGAGCTTCAGGGGCGCAACCATGATCCAAAGCAAAGGGAGACGGAGAAGAAAGGCTCGTGAGGCGTGAGCACACACAACAACTACAGCGGCGTCTGCTGCGCTCCGAGTTCGCGGCACACCAGGAGGACTCTTCGGCACTACTTACCACAGTAGTGGCGCCCGTCTCGGGGGAAGATATCATCCATCCATCCATCCGTTTTCATCCGCAAGGCTTTCCGATTTGGGCACATCCATGTGTCATCCGTCCAGAATCCTCGAACACCTCCTACGGCATGAGACACACGCGTGTCTTTTATCCCTCCGCCATCTCTTTTTTTTAAATTCATCATCTACCCAGATTCATCTAAACGACATCTCTATCATCCACATTCATCCAGATGCAAGTAGATCATCCACATAACCAAGGATGGATATCATCCTAAAATGTTCATCCACTGTAAATCATCCATCTGGGTGATCTCATCCATCCTCGCTCATTCGTGCGCAGTCACGCCATCTTACCGTTTGAGCTGTCCCTCCGACCCGCCAAAGCTTCCTTCCGTCCCTTCCGCGAACCCCGACGACGGCTTCATTATCGAACTATCAGGGGCAACCCTGACATTCATTAACGGGTCATGACTTACGTTTCGTGACTGCGGAAAAGTGTCCTGCCTCGATGCCGGGGAAGCTCTGGCTTGCCGGTGGGTGTACTTTAACTGGAGTACCGGGACCGTACAACTGTGAGGAGCGTCAATTCTCTCACGAAGGGGCCAGGGGTAGATTTGTCTTTTTTACCGTTCTTCCACACCAAATCCGTCATCTCTTTCGAATTCTCGAGGGGGGCTTCCAGTGGCGTGGTGACACGTGTTTGAAATTACACATTATATAAGAGACTTGAAAGCATATCTGAATGTACAATCCAAGTAAGTGTGCATAATGAAAGATGGAAGGTGGACTCATTATAAGGTGGACTTATTTACTATGGACTTCAAATCGTAGATAAGAATATATTCAAAACATAGATAAGGGTATTAATAGTAAATACTACAAATTGGGAAAATATTTGGGATGCAAGTGTTAAGGTAAACTAAGCTTATCCCATTTCATATCAAATGAGAGCAAGCCGATAGCGGGCTAAATTATGTTTAATGGTGTACATTTAAGTTTTGAAATGTACACTACTAATATAATTTAGCCCACAACAGGAGGGCTTGCTCCCATTTCGTATGAAATGCTGGAGTTTACCTTAGTTGTGTTGTGTAAAATGGTCTAATAAATTATGTGGAGATTGAAGAGTGGTCTTGATTTTTTAACCCTTAACCCTGGAGCGCTCCGACGTCCATTTTTTGGACGATGTACAGACTGAAATTTAGTTTTCTTTCTCATTATAGTTTGGATGAAAGTCATCTAATTTGTGGTGATACTTCATCAAGTTTTTGTCCTATCTAATGGTTGGATTTGGTGTTACTAGAGTTCATATTTTTCTAAAATTATAAATGTGAAAGTTTATCAAGCCAAAAATTGCATTGATTTTAGTTCAAAACTGGGTTTGTAAAACTGAGGTCATAGATTTTAAGAACACAAAAATTTCAAAAAATCACCATATGAAGAGAACCTCATTTGGAATCCATTCCACCAATTTTTACTCAAAAAATGATAATAGTTTGCTTGTAATTGAATTTAGAAGATATTTTGAATTTTTCTTTTCAAAATTTATAAAAAAATATTGATGAGAGCATAGGTGAATCTAACCACACAGATGGAGTCTAAAATTCATAATCTACAACTTTTATTTGTATATCAAGTCCAAAATATTCTTCCAAATAGTACTTTATAATGATTTTTCCCAAGTAGCCAATTCTGGAGATGGATCCAGACGTTATAGGGTTAAAAGTCCTCACGTCCCAAAACAAAATTGTAACTCCAATGTATCCATTTTGAGTATTTGATTTTGTTTAAAATTACAATTATTAGATTTTTCCACCTATTTTTTGTAAAAAGCACAATCTTTAAAACAAAATCTCCTTCATACATGAGATTTATCAAAATTTTATCCATCAATTAAATAAAGGCTTTGTATGATTTTGATATATATTGTTTAATATTTACTTAATCAAGTAGTCCATCTAGCTAAGAAATTTTGCATCTTCTTTACAAAAGTAATTTTTTACTAATTTTATAAGTGTATATTTACATAGACAACTTTTGAATCATTCTATTTTTATTGATGAAATGAAATTTATGAAAAGTTTCATTTTGGAGGCAATCATGACATCCTTTACAAAATGAATTATCTTCATTTTCTAACTCAATTTTGAAACATTTTAGAATACCTAATATAGGTGTTGATCGTAGGTGTGCATGCCTAATGCTTAAGTGTGGGACCCTTTGAGCTTCTGTTCCTTTCTGTTGGATGAAGTTTTGGACTCTGTGACGGAGTTACTGAAACTCTGTCCAGCAGTGCATATTAGAATTAGAATTGTTAGCGTGATTAAGTTAATTTAATTGGAATCTCACTTAGTCTGCTGAACATCTAGTCTTACACAATGCCCAATTATGCACATCAGGTTTCTTTCTACAGTAAATATTTCAGCAACATCAAAATCCATGTACCCTCAAAGGCAGTATGTTTCAAAAATATAAAATATATAAAATATAAAAATATAAAAATCCATGTACACTCATACCTTTTATGGGTACTTGTTGGTTTCAATCATTTGTACTGTACTTGTTCGATTTTTTTAATGATTATTCTAATTTGTGACAATTCTCATCCATCAGAGGGCAAAGAAAAAAATGATGTATTAACCCCTAAAGTCCTCGGGGGACAAATTGAATTTTGGGTAGGTTCCTATGACCTCAATTTTTGGTGAATTTTTTTGAAACTTTCTCATAAGATAGAAAAATTGATTAGTTTTATGCAAATATAATTTTTATTTCTATTGGTGCCTGGGAGAAAAAGTTATACCACAAAAAGTCTAGACCTCAACTCGGCAGGCAACACGAAAAAAATTGCAATGATTCAAAAAAAAAAATCTTAAATTTTTTTTCTCAAAGATTATGTTTTTGTCTACATTTGAAGCTTTGATTCATTCCATTTGAACTAGTTATGAGAAAATTATAGACAATCTTGTTTTTCGGGCAATCTAAGCATGATCTTAAAAAAAAACTTTTTGTCCAACTTTGAATGCTAATATCCACACGGTGAAATTTGATGCAATTTTTACCACATGATCTTGGACAAGTTAAGCACCAAATCCTACGGTTAGATTCTAAAAAAAATGTTTTTTTCCAGCTTTTGTGGGTGAATGCAACAAAAATGGCAGTTTTGAGTGGTTTCTGACAGAAAAATGACCTTGGCAATTTAGGAAATAGGATTTTTCTTAAATGTCTTAAAGAACTATCATTTGATGACTTTCCCCAATAAAATTAAACACTAAAATACATAAATGTTGATAATCCTAAAGTCCCCTCTGGAGAACACTTTTGATTTTAGGCATAACCTCAATTTTTGACATGATTTTTTGAAATTCTTTTGAAGACAGAAAAACACATTAGCTTTATAGGAATATAGTTTTTATTTCAATCACTGCCTAGGAGTAGAAGTTATGCTACAATAAGTCTCCTAAGTAGTATAGTTGGGCAAGGAATAAAAACAAATAAAATTTTAATTAAAAAATTAAAAAATCCCTTCATAAACTAGTACTTTTGCCTACATGGGAAGCTTTGATTCATTCCATTTGGATTAGTGATGTGAAAATTATGGAGCATCTTGTTCTACATGCAATCATAGAAACTTCTTGAGAAAATAATATACTAGATTCATTTTTGAATGCAATTTTCACAATTTTCCAAAATAAATTGCTTGACAAGGTTAAGCTAACTTTCTAGAACAAACTAACTATTGGTGTTTTGGTTTTGATTTAAGCTATCAATGATTTTTTTTTTGTTCAATCTTGGATTTACTTCTATTTAATAATTTTTTAAAGAATGAAAATCAAGTGTGAATTTTTTGAATTTTTTTTCTTCACTTTCAACTCAAATCTTCAATATAAAAAGAAGTTTAACCTCAAATTCAATGGTGCAAAAAATTGAAGTTAAGAAGATTCAAAGCCAAAAAATCTAGTCATGGAAGGTGCAAAAAACTTGTTTTCTTCAATTTAAATGTAGATATCTACGTAAATTTGCAATCTACGTAGTCAAAGTTTTTGAAATTCCTACCCATGTCTTTATACAAGTGCAAGATCATATGATTAAATATGCAAAAAAAACAAAAGTTTTGAAAGCTTTGCACCTTGCAATAGAAATAGCAGTTCTAAATGTGTTTTTTTAACAAAAACAGGCCTTGGGATTCTAGGGTTAATCACCACATCCATGTACTAAGGTAGTAAGCTCATTGTAGAATCTTTAGTCATTACACATAATTACATTTATTGGATTCACAATTTTTTTACAATAGAATGGCAAATTATTGTATATTTCACAATTCCACACGTATTCTAGTCGATTCATTTTTGAGAGAAGAAAAGAAGGCATTGTAGAGTATTAAAGCTAATTTGCTTCTCATTGAGTCCATAGATGATTTTATTAACAATTCAAATATGTTCCTTCATGTTGTGACATAATGATTAATGAACAAACCTTTTGTCATGTACAAAAACAATATAGTAGTATTCATTGAATTCATAAAACAATGACTTTTCAATCCCCATTTCAATCCAATTCCAATTCTTCGAATTTTAATTTGATTCACGTTGAATACTATTTTTACTACTTCATGATGCAAAAAAACAATATAAAATTCATGACTAGGGATCCAATTGGTTTGGGCCCATACTGGATTTGTCTACTTTAAAGCATCCTCAACCTAGGCCTCTACATTAGCCCTTCAAAATATTCAAACTCACAAGATATCATAACAAGTAATTAATTGATTATGAATTCAAAATTACATGCATCCCTATTTTCCAAGTATCCCATATATGGAAGTAGATATAAATTATGGTATACAAATATATGCATACATATATTGATATGAACATGAATACGAATCATTATGTCTCATATCTCATAGTTTTTGCCTTATTTATCCATGTCATCTACAAAGTGATATTTTTATATCCATTAATAAGTTGAAATGAGGAGATCATTGGAGTTGTGCATAGCTAGGAGGAATGTGAACAAAAACAAGGGGAATTCTTGTGTAATTAGAAAATGACAAGGCACATGTGAGTGAAGTGTCACTATACAACCAAAATGTCCCTATGCTATGTAAATGATGACACTAAGGTAGGAGGTCCATAAAGCGCTAAGTGCTTTTTAACACAATGGTACATTTGCTTTCTCATTACTCCTACAATGTACAAATAATGTACATTTTAGAATGTCTATGCTTTTAGTGACTATTACATTTCAACTTTCAAAAATTCATAACTAATTCTTCAAAGTTAAAAAAAATGACTTGGGTTAAATGTCCATTCCATTTGTCTTTCAAGAAAAATTACTGAAAAATATATTAAGAAGTCTAACCTCTCTAAATTAATTTTCAGCTCATAAATGGGATCTTTATAGACCTTCTACCTTATCCCGCAATATAATTCTGCAATCTATGAAGTTATATAATGAGGTTTTAATACTTTTTGAGGGTTTAAAACTAAGTAAATTTTAGATGGCTAATTCTATGAAATACATTCTTTGATAATGTCATTTGAAATTATCAACCATATTTTGGTCATAATTAACTTTCGGATAGCATTTTTGGGCAAAAGCATTAACCCCTAAAGGATGGAGGTCGATTTTCAAGAGCAATTGTCATCTACTACCAATTTTTGTTGTGTTAATCAAAATTGAATTTTTTCTTCTTCAAATACCAACTATACAGAAGTATAGTTGACAATTCCTTAGATGTGTCAAAAATATTCAAACCTTTTGACAACTTGGATTGAAAGATTGTAACATTTGAAGTTTAAAAAAAAAATTGGACCCTACCAAACAAGGACATCAGATTTCAAGCCTTCTTCAATAATGTTTTTTTTTCTCTTTACAATAATGAGAATTTATACCATTCACTGGTATTGGGCTTTTTGAAATCCAAATGTTGAAAGCATAGAGTCAAACATTTAGAATATTAGGTGGAAATTTTTCAAAATCTTTGACTACACATTGCAAGAACATAGCATTTGAAGTTGTACCAAATGATTTAAAAAAAAATTATTCAACACAATTAACAAAGTTTGACTATTGTTGAATTATGATTTTTGAACTATATTTAGTTTTCATTTATTCTTACATTTGCATGCTATATTATGGTATTAATATACATGCCAAATTTCAAAAATAGATAGAGGATGTGGAAAAAAGAACATTTTCTTGGACATTTCTAGTCATTAATTTGCAAAAACAAATGAGATCAAGAAGATTTTATTTTTCAAATTTGTATTTTTGACAATTTAAAAAATCAAAGGTTCAATCTAGTGTAATTAAGAACACAAAATAATTAGAATTATTCCAATTTTTTTGAGAATGTTCCAAACAATATGCTAATAATATCAATTGTTCATGTTCAAAAATTCACACAATATAAGACTTTTTAAATTTTGTAGGATCCAAATTACAAAATTTGGCTTTCTACTCCTTTTGTTTGAAAATGTGTGCAAATTTGAAAGAGGTTTTTATTTCTCAATTTTTTAGATTAAAAAATACTAAATTTGCTCTAGATTCCAATAGAATTTGGGGGGAGGTAAAAAAGCATTATTCATCTTCTTTTAATTTTTCTTCTTCCAAAGCTACATTTTTGCCTATAAATTATTTTGATCATTTAAGCTTGTTATAATCTAAAAATCTACCGGTCAAAATTTTCCACAATTAATTCCATGCATATTAAACAAAGTAGTCTTTATTTTTTTTAGTAATAATTAAAAATTTCAAGCACATCCATGTGCAATAAAACATCAAATTGAGACAAGTCATTGAAAACCTTCATTGTCGAAAAGTTGTTGGGCCTCAAGTTGGGCCTTGAGGGGTTAAGAATGCCTTTCATCGTTTCAAGGTTAAATTTGCAATTCATATATAAAATGCCAATTTCTAATGATCTATGCAACCATTTTGTGGTTGCCACTCATCTTTTCGGAGCAATGTTTTTTTTTGGTTTTCGGACAAATAGGTATGTGGCCTTGCTTTCAAGAAGGTTATGAGTTTTATGGCACCTTCATTCTAGGGGTTTTGAACTGAAGGAGGCCAATTTTGAGTATGTAATTTTTGTATTCAGTTTTTTTATGTGTTGGCTTTGTACAATGAATGAAATGAGGTTATGGAAACATTGTAGTAACAATGTGTAGGACCATCATTACAGTCTTGCATTTTTTAACACATTTATCCTTTTTCTTTTTTATAGGCTTGAAGCTGCCCAATTTTTTTGAGAAAATTGGGTATTTAATTACCTTAAAAAATCCCATGTTTTGGAGTGCTACGATGGGGAAATAATTTTTTTTTCAAGCATTTATTATTTTATGCATAATAAATTGAATTACCTTTGAATAGATGTATTACACATTGAAGTTTGCAAGTTTGAAAAAAACTAATGAATTGAAGTCCAACTTCTATAAGTTTGTTGAAGAAAAGAATCAAGTAATCATATTCATATAGATATATAGATATGAGAAGAATATGATGTCCTTTTCTACAATCATCCTCACTCTCAACAGTTGTACTTACGATCATCCTTGCTCACACTTGCCTAGCCAAAATAAAATCTAAAACAAAAATATACCAATCTTTACAATGTTGGGGCAATTCATTGTTGTCGTTAGGCATGGTACACTCATGATATTATTTATCCTAAACCAAACAATCTAATTTTTACTTGTCCAACATTTTAAATTATATCATCTTTATGTATAGGGTAATCATCAAGGCGGAGGGAATTTTGAAAAAAAACAAGTTGACAAGGAGGGCAAAGCCCAATGGGGAATGCTTGTGTTTTTTTCAAAATTTCCAACAACAAGGAGATTGCCCGACATAATTGCATGTTTAGAAATGGATGAAATATGTAATCGATGAATAAAAAAGGTATAATCACTGATCGCACAAATTTCACACTCTAGGAGGAGATTACAAGAAATAATCCTCCCACAAAATGAATGAGACATTTCTTAGCAGAAGTTTATGGAACACACAAGAGTGTGTACTACTATAATTTCCTCCCTCTTCCCTTACAATACAAATTTACAAATAGATTAGTGGGACAAGTTGCAAACATGATTTTCTCTTGATTCCCATATGTGTTTTCTTGGACCTCATATAAAGTTATATTATAGTGGACTTAAAAATCAAAGTAAGAGGGATTTTATTTTGAAAGTTCTTGGTAGTGTGAAGATTGGGGAGCTCAAAATGCAGGTCATGTATGCTAAATTCTTCCTTTTGACCCACTTGTATATAGTATTTTTTATTTTTTCCTCAAGTCAAAAAATATACTTTCTTTTGGTGCAAAAATGCTACCCCCCAAAAGATACTTAGTGGATCAAAATTTTACCTTTAAAAGTGTCCATCTTTATTGTCCTATAAGTGACTGCATTCATTTTTCAAAATGACCTACAAATCCAATTAATTTCTTGTTGTCCATCTACTAAAGCAACTACTTTTAGAGTTGTTGACCAGGCATTTGATTGAGTTTTAAAATTTACAAAAAAAAATTATCTAATTTTTTGTTGTGCCTTTTTGGAATACCTTGGATTATCCCACTATGCATTTTATTGGATACCATACAAAGAAACTATAAGTTTTGAAAGTGCTAATAAGTATACTTCAAATTAACCCTATACACTCATAAATGAAATATGTGCATTGTAGGTAAAATTTTGTAAAAGGGTTACAATTAGTTATAGTTACAAAGGGTTACCTTATCATTTTGGTGAGTAAAATAAATAGATATTTTGCTTGTTCATTTTCCATCTAAAGTACAATACATATATATCCATAATGTTCCTCTTCCAATTGAGCCCTTTATCTACACCTGTCCAAGATTTGAAATGTTTGCCATGGAAAAATAGGTCCGCAATTAACAAAGGGATCATAATATACATCAACCCTTTTTTCTACTTTTTGAGAAAGTGTCAAGATGGCGATCACTTAAAATTTGGTGAAGCATTGTATTTCTACATTCATCCATCTTCTAGACCAAAAAGCGCTTTTCAATTGTATTCATGCACTTCCTCATCCAAATTTGGCAACTTCATCCACATTTAACCCCTAAAGAACTAGGACTGTTCTTCTGTCAAAAAATACTCAAAACTGTCATTTTTGCTGCATTCATCCAAAAAAATAAAAATAAATACTTTTTTTAGAATCTAACCGTAGGATCTTGTACTTTACTAGCCTAGTATCATGTGGTAAAAATTTCATGGAGTTTGACCGTACAGATTGGAAGATATTAGCATTCAAAGTTGATAAAAGAAAGTTTTTTTGAACACTAGCCTGCAATTTCAGATGACTTTGAATGCCATTTGGGAAAAAAAATTACACCATGGACCTTGAATTAAAAAAATTTTGTGTTGAAGAATTGAGTTGAAAGTCTAGAAAAAAAAATTAAAAAAAAACACAATTGATTTTCATTCTTTAAAAAATTGTTCAGTAGAAGTAGGTTCAAGATTGAAAGAAAAACTAAATCTTTAATAGCTCTAAAATGGGATTGAAACACAATAATCTCAACGGTGAGATTGTTCTAAACAGAAAATTTAACCTTGTCAAACAATTTTTTTTGAAAAATTGTGAAAATTGCATTCAGAATTGAATCCTATAAGTTATTTTTTCAAGAAGATGCTCAAATTGCCCGAAAAACAAGATTGTTCATAACTTTCACATTACTAATCCAAATGGAATGAATCAAAGCTTCACATGTAGACAAAAATATGATCTTTAAGAAGAAAAAAAATTAAAAAACTAATTTCAAATTATTGTAGATTTATTTTTCTGCCCGGTGACGTGTAAATTATGTTTAAGATGCCATAACTTTTGCTCTCAGGCACCAATTGAAATAAAATTTATATTCCCATGAAGCTCATAAGTTTTCCTATCTTACGAGAAAGTTTCAAAAAAATTCACTGAAAATTGAGATCATAGGAACTTGCCCGAAATCCATTTTGTCCCCGAAGGGGACACTGGTCCTTTAGGGGCTAAAATAGAAATGGGAAATTTCTGGTGGAAAAAAATTACGTTTTTCTGACAGAAAAGTAGAATTTTATTTTGAAATGGTCCCATGGTGCCCCCCCCCCAAAAAAAAAAAAGGCTGATGCGTACAGTTACCTTTGTTGTTGACATTCCACGAGGATTTAGTTGTAAGTGTCGATTCCTGACGCACTGGAAGTTTGAGCTCTATCTCCAGTAGACCAGTTACTAGTAACTTACTCAAGTTCAAATCTTCAATCCGAAAAAGAAGTGAGTATTTCTTTTCAATACTCACTTGTATGGGTGGGACGGTCTGGCGATGGAAATTTATCCCCTGTTGGGAGATAGAAAATATTGGGATTGCAAAATTTTCAGAATTTTTATTTCACAAAACCGAAAATTCTGTGAATTGTGGGAGGCAAAAGAGTGTTCCGAACCAGTATCTGACATCTAACTAAAAGTCCTGCAATTCTACTCATAGAAAAGACTACTTCCTGCTCAGGCATACAAATTTCAAAATAATACATGCTGTAACACTTGGCATTCTGCAATTGTTCCTCATAGCCTTGCATATTGTGCATGTCATTATAACTAGCCTCCCGAATGCGGTTCACAAAAATGCTTTGCCTGGCCGGAAATAGTGGGACCTTGCAAGTTGGGGCCCCATCCCTGGTTGGTAATGGGTGGTCATGGTGGGAGAGACTCTTCCTTCCAACATGACAACCAACCATTAGATGTTTTTTCAATCCATTGAAAGACTATGAATTCTCCAACATTCCCGGATTGTGGGAATGTCGCAGAATTAGCCGTCTGACGTGGTCGAGAGATTGCCACGTTGGACAGCATAAAAAAAAAAAAATTAAATTAAATTAAAAAAATTAAATTAAAATTAAAATATTAATATTTAAAAATAATATTAATATTTAAAAATATTAATTTTTTAAATAACCTATTTTCCGGACATAGTTTACAACATCGGGAACCATGGTCAGACAATCTCTTGGAGGCCTCATATAACATCTAATGGTTCAAGAAGTTTTTGGAGACCAACAATTTGCCTCTTCTTTATAGAACAGGTAGGTTACTTACCAAAGGCATTGGGTGCATCCTCTCCTCATCAAATCTCCCAATTCATTTCCTTTAGTATCAAAGTCTCATTTGTTACTTTCCTTCATTTGCAAATTTGTAAAGGCAACAATCTTTCAAAGACATGGTCGGTTTTGAAATTGAACTCCAAATTTCACTACATCTAGTAGACATGGACCACAAACTAGGGTTGGCGACTATGACCAATCCTAAAGCGACATCCACCTTATCCAAGAACATACATGCCTCCAAGAGTTTAAATATTAGCCTTGGATTCAAAATGGCTAGTGGCTAAAATTTGACAATTTTATAAAAAGGGCAGCTATAAATCCACCTTTTATTTTTGCACAGGCATGGGACATTGGGGTGCATGTAATTTTGGGTGCACCTTGTGGACTTGTCCTTGTCATTTTCTAATCATCAATTTTTTTTTAAAATTTTGTTCACATTCTTGTTTGCAATGCCTAAATATGCCTCAAGCTCTTTTGATTTCAACTTGACAATAGTTGTGGAAAACATCACCTTATACATGACATGGATCAACAAGGCAAGTTATAGGCTTATGAAGAATATTGATTTGTATTTGTACTAATATAAACATATGTATATATGTATTCATACAATGGACATTAAGACATTGGATATTTTTGGTGCATTCAATTTTGGGTGCATAGGCATAGTAATGCATACATGGCACCAGAATAGTTTTTATTTTGTAGGTAGCAAAATTTCTCACGCTGAGAATCATATTTTTTAGAAATTCTAAATTTGAATTTAAATGCCATTTTTTATTCACGAAGGTTGTTATCCATTTGAGGATTTTTGCATTCATTTAATAGTTAGTTAATGAGCTTAACCCTAAAGTTCCTTGACAATATTTATAGAAATACCCTCCAAAACTGCCATTTCTAATTTTGTAGGTTTGAATTTGAATTTGAACGTTTTTTCACATATTCAATTGTACAAGATTAAATTACACTATTGTAAGAAGGTGTGGTAAAACTTTCAAAGCATTTCCCCGTATGGATTGGAAGATTATAGTGTTTGAAAAATTGATCCATTTAAGTTTTTTGGGGTTCTGCATGACAATTTCAGCTAACTTTGACCATTCATGGAGTGAAATTTTGACACTATGGATTGAGTTGGAGATTCATAGATTCTAGTGCTTCCTCTTATTATAGTTGTCCAAATTTTAAAAGAATTGGACAAAATTAGAACATGTCAAAACTTCTTGTAAGAGTTTCATATCCCTCCAAAATACTTAAAAAAATATTTACACTCCCAATTTCAATTCTTTTAGGGTATATTCAAATCTCAACCAATTCAACATTCCCAAGGTGATTACTCGGTCACTTGTCAATTTGTACGAGGAGGCCTTACCCAAGTTGCCCAAGCTACCTGAAGCTATTGGACAACATAACTTTGGCCCACGGGCTACAATGAATTTTAAATAAATAAATTAAGGCATGTTGCACAAACATCCAACACCAATATAAATTTCAAAAAATAATGTGCAAAATTCAAACCATATATTTAATCCTACCCCAAGTTTTAAAAAGCTCCATGGGAGCTTATTGTTCTTTAATTAGGGGTTAAGCTACCAAATAATATATATTTCCATTTGTAAACGCACCTAATAAGAATAATATGTTTTTCAATAAAATTTGAAAAATGAAAAATTCTCAACCCAAAAGTACTTCTGGAAGATAGGGAAGGCTTACAAAATGGTTGTACAAGTCATTTGGGGTTGTCTTCAATGTAAAAAATCATATCAATTTCATTTTTTTTTCTACCAAAATCCATATTAATTTAATTTCAAGCCTAATAAAAACATATAATTTCATCCATGAAGGTTTCCATTTCTCTTGCTTGCAAGATTTTGGTGGTCAAATTAGGGTGGAATGCACTAAAAACTTCCCAAAATACATGCATGCAAATTGGAGTTGGTAAGTATCCAATGCTATACAAATTTAGAACATGGAAGCTATTAAGGTAGGAGGTTCTAAAACAAACCACACTCTAAAATCATCCTCTAGAGTAGTAATCCTTGGGTTTCAACCTTAATTATTCATAACTAATCACACAAAGATCCGAAAAACTATGAAACGACTTAGGTTAGATGCCAAGTCCAATTTTCTTTCTATGAAAATTCACCACAAAATATTTCAAGGAGTTTATCTTCCCCCTATCAACTCCTGAAGGCAACTCTTTCTGAACCTCCTACCTTAGAGCACAAGCCAATTCAAAGTTCAAAAGTTCTTTACCAATTCAATGTCAGCTTGGAAAATATGAATAACTGTGTGGCTTCTATTTGCCTTTTTGTGAAAAATTGATTAAAACAATGTTTGAAAGTACACTCTTCCCCCCTCCCTATGAAGATCTTCACAAGGACACTTTATATGACACCCCACCTTTCTATGACAACGTCCCAAGGACTTGGTGCTTCAGTTAGTGCTACCTGCCTCTTTCAGTTTGGAGTCTGCCGTCCTTTGTAACGCCCTACTAATTTATCATTTGTGAGTCAAGGCAATCTAATCTTGCGTCACAATCATGAGTTGATGCCACAGCGGCCATCACCAAGCGGGTGTCACCTGCTTACAAAGTAGGTGACACCTGCTTTTGGTGCCTATTTAAGGAAACACTGCCGACCATGATCCCAAGAAATTTATGTGCAAATAGCCGCACTGCTGCAGGACAGGGAAGAGGCCACGACGGTGCTACTTTACATTACAATGATTCAGCTTAACAATTCAAGAATGATTCAGCTAACAATTCAATGTGCGAAAGTAGGAAGCCACTTGAGAATGAGAAGAGTTAACCATTACATTTGACAACCGTGAAGTGGTACATTCCATTTGATCTTCTGCATGATTCATTAGAATCACCTGCAAATAGCTTGCTCGACTCCTCCTAATTCAATGAGCTTGGGTGCCACGCTCCGTGCTGTACTGTGCTTGGACATTCCCTGATACCAGGAAACTATGAAGAGAACCCAGTGGTTGACATTGTTCAATTTACAAGGAACGCAATTTTTCTCCTTCCTAATATACAGATGCAAGAAGCAGTCGGTTTGAGTCTACCATGGGTCAGGTGGCAGTTCAGAAGAGCTGAACGGGGTTCCGGATGTTCCAAGCCAGGCTTGTTCTGCAAGAATTAAGCGTAAGCGCTCTAACAATCGTTCTAATGCCACATCTTCCTTCATTTTGAGTGGATTCAGTGCACTAGATAGAACGTTATTCGTCTGCATTGCCAACCACAAGTCAATAACCATTTGCAATCATTCTGGAGTTCGATACTGCTGGCAATTCTCATAAGTTGAATGATTTAAGGCAGTAGTCATGTCTTGCAAAGCATTCATGTAGGAGCATGCTGCTGACGGACGGAGAAAAATGCGGGGTTGGTTACCAGGGATGCTGAATATGCATTGAGATACTCAAATGATCGTCCGTATAGCCCAGCGTGGAAGAGAAGCATGCCGTAATCCCTCAGCTCTTGATTGTCTATTCCCAGAAGCACAAGTCTCTCCGAAGCTGCAAAGTAACAATGAGCAGATGGCGAAGATTATCAATTCGTGATATCTGAAAAAAAGAGACAATGAGCATGATGACGATGACGCTATCATAACACTGAATGTCAGCATTAGTAACCCCGACGTGCCCAAACGGCCAAAAGTTAGCCGCTTCCATATCTATAGGAGTTCAAATCAAAGCTTCAAGAAAGGTAACAAAATGCACCAATAGACAGAAGAAATCACACCCTACATTGTTGAACAATAAAATATGTACCATACATTACAATAATCGACTAGTGGCTTCCAAAGTGGGCTTCCTATTTTTAGGTCGGGGTTAACCACTCATGACGAAGCTCACCAGCAAGAGCTCGTCGAAGATCTCCAAAGTTGGTTGACGTCCAAATGCCACGCTGCAATCTCAATTGAGCTGATCGTGCTCTGGCTAGCTCTGCTCCACTATTCCCAACAGAAACAAACCGCCAAAGTCAATGGTGTGGACAGTCAAAATAGACATGTACTGGTTAATTGACTCTCTAGCGGTGTCAGTGCAAGATTTATGTCAGGCAAGACGAGGTGATTCTCCACGTGAGGACCAGTATTTTGGACAAGAATTTGAGCTCAGAATTGCGCAGGGCTCAATAGAAAGAAATTATAAAATCTGACACACTCTGACAAGCACGTCGTCTTATTGAGGAAGAAGACAAGAAGCTGACAAAATCAAGAAACAGAAATAACAATAATAACGAAATTCCAGAAGCAACAGGCCAAACTCTTACCCACTACTATGGGGAGCATGGAACAGACTGTCGAAGGCACTCGAAGAGGCGGTCATTCCAAAACCTCGGCTAGCAGCAGTGGCTGCCTGAAGGAATCCACTGCCTTCTCCGATGGTTCCATTCTCTCGCCATGGCCAATACAACTGCTTCAGAGATCTCAACACCTGAATCCCACACCTGAGCCCTCAATGATCTATTTCCAATTTTCATTTCAAGTACTCAATGGTCATACTGCAGCAAGAATCCATAATATTCTTTAGCAAAACAATTAGGGTTCCGTTTGAAATCTGACACACATGGGGCAATGAATGTACATGTGAATCTAACTTCCAAGATCCCTTCCAAATAGATTCCCTTTAGGGTAAGTTGCAAATCTAGGCAGAAGTGCAGACATACGGTATTCGCCATTTCATTATTTTAAGCAAGGGACATTTCAAGACTGGTAAAGAATGTTATGCCTGAGTCCATTTTCGGATGCACTAAGGATATTTGTCATCGGAAGCTGGATTATAAGAAAATTATTATACCTCGACTAAAAGCAACTCTGGTGTGAAGAGCACCGAATGTTCGTCACGGCTGTTACTAACTGCAAACAGTAAAATGCACAGTCAAGGCCCACCGAACATGGTGCAGAAGAGAAGTCCTGCACTCCAGGGGAGAGGTCAAGGGAAATTGGAAAAATGACAGAAGCCACATGCCTTAGCATCACAGCGTTCCATGATTTACAACATTCGGGATCAGCATAATACTACTCAATTCAGGAAGGGATATGAATTCACATCACCATCCTGGGTGGCGACTCGAGGACGCGGAAGATCATTGAGATTGCCTGAAAGCTCCATGTCCACGGAGAAATCAATCACTCCCATGTGCTGCAATCTCTTGACCAATTCGCTATAAATCAGGGCTAGCATGACTGGTGTACCCAGCCGAGTTGTCAACACCTGCATGTTTCCACATCAGAATTCGTCAGTCTTGGATGGTGCACTCACTACTTCACCCACCTTCCAAGGTGCAAGATCAGCCTCCGAGACGACAAGTATGGTTGTCAGTGAAATTAGATCGTTTCAAGAAATTTAGACAACATCATAGGAAATCGACTATAGGGAAGAGAAACATAATGCAATCCATGAAGACCTCTCCATGATTCATAGAGGCCACAATATGTCCAATGCTTGTACATACTTGCAAGGTGCTAGTATCACTAACTAAAAATATCTAGCTCATAAACTTACAACAAGTGAATCGGGATATCTCCCCATGATTGACTTCCTTAACCCCTAAGTGCCCACTTTGAAAGCTACTAGTTGATAATAGTACCGTTCAAATATAATTCAAGTGTTCAAAAATGTAGGTTAAGATTTCCACTTTCTATTGGTACGTTGCATTGTTACTTTTGTTGACGTTTTCTAAATGATTCAATTCAACTCCTAAAGATATGGAAGCAGACACTTTTGGCCATTTAGGCAGTTAGGGGTTCATTGCCATTTCTCCATTGCATAATTCTCCATAGATGATGTCCAAATATGAATAAAAACTCTAGATTCTACTAAAAGCTCTGTCATAGAATTAGGTCTACAAATACGGAGATGACAGACTCGATTAAATCCTACAAAAATGGAAATCAAACAACAAAACCCTCACCGTATTCAAGTAAAACACCCGGGCATCCACAGTGTTGTGCAAAGATTTGGTCCTCCTGAAACCCTGAGCAACTTCAGCACAAGTTGTCAAAATGGTTGTCGAGCTGCTCATAAAATTAAAGCTACACGATCTGAGACCCATGTATTCTTCTCGCTACTAAAAGCAAAACTCTCCCACCTAGAAACCAGGGTTTTAGGAAGCCAGAAAAGAAAACGGGGACACATGTAGAATTGGGGACCGCCGCTGCAGAATGTCCCTAAAAGAGTAGAGGACATCCTCATGGGGGTGTCTGTATACTGCAGGGGAGGTTTCCGGTTGTACATTCTTAACCCAGTTTTTTTGTGTGTGCACTCAAAGAGAGCATACCTGGTAGCCAAACAAGTAAAGATCCAAAGCCTCGAGGACATTGTCGGGACTGTCACATTGTGGAGGAAGGTAATGACCAGCAAATTCGAGTGCCATGGCTTCCAGACGGTTGAGGTAAGCATCCACCGGGAGCGGCACCGGCGAATGCGACACCAGAGCATCGTCTTCAGCTGCAATTTCTAGAGCAGCGCGTGCGAGGTTCACCGACCGTGGGCTCTCTGCGTCATTCGTGATCTCCATCCGAAGATTCGCCACCTCCTCAGCATAATTCCTGCGAGCGGCCTGCAGAGTCCCAGTTTTAACTGAATTTCTATTGTCTTGAACGTGTTTCTAGTGTCTTGTATTTGTCTATATTAGTCTGAAGAAGTTTCTCGTGCCTAATTTGCATTTGAGCTCACTACTAGTATGAAACTTACGAAGTCTAGTTTCTATTCTCAAAAATCCCACAATCCATCACCCGATGAAGGCAGCATCATCACAATCTCAGAATCAGCGTCGCCATGCAATAACCTAACCTCTAAAGGACCGAAGATTCATGGTTTAAACATAACCAATTCGATTGATCATATAGTGAAAATTACATTATAAAGTAGATGAGGCCAAATTTGTATCTTCGGAATCAGTGATTGGATGTGTCGGTCAAACATAAACAAATTGGACTAAAGAAAGTTTCCATAAGATCTACTCAAAGTGCTAAAAATAACACGATGTCCATTTTGAGCCTCTTGGCCCTTCCGCTGGTTCTTGAGCCTGCGAGCAGAAAGACGAAGACGAAGAAGAGGCTTTACTTACTTGTGCGTGTGAAGTGTCAATGCCAGCCTGATGCATGAGATAGTGCAGCCACGACGTTCCCCCCTCTCCATCACAATTTTCCCCATCGTCGTCAAACGCACGCTCTCCAGCGGTGCTTCCGTTCAGCAACTTACACAAGCATTTAGCCTTCCTTCCAGAGGAGTTTTCATTAGGGTTTGATGTTATGTCGACAGAAAGAGAACATGGTGATGCAACACTGCTACTCCTACTCCCAGTATGAGGCAAGGCTGCGCTGCCCTTCCATTTACAGAGACTTTCTCTGCGGATATCACCAGCTAAACTACGTTTAAGAAGAGTGAACATGGAGGAGAAACGACACCGAGACGAAGGAAGCTGCGGCCTAGACATAGCGGAACATTGCGAGTAAGCCGAGCAACCAGGAGTATGCAAAACCAACGCCATATCTGCAGCATCTAGCTCTTTCCTCAGTCCGTTACAATATCCCGAATTCCTAATCAATCAGCTTAACATCCCGAATTCAAATTCTACGATATCCAACGCAACCTCCTGGCAAATTCAAGCCAAGCGTGACGGAAAATTGCTATAGCCATGGACTAGCTATTAACTCTCCGAAACTCCTTCAACTCAATTTTCTTCCATGGTTTGCATCTCTCCAGCTGCGTGTGACACAAAATCAAAGACACACCACCAAAAGACGCTCAGACTCGTGCGAAACATGGCGAATTCGTCGGTGTCTTGCTGGAAACTGGACGAGAGCTGCAAACGAGAACTGCAAAGTGAGAGCGGCAGAGTGGCGCAACTCTTGTGAACGATGCGTTGCGTCGGTGAGTGGGTATGAAAATATGAAAACGTGAAAACTTGAGGGAAAGGATGTAGCCACTGGAATCTCAATTTTCCGAAGCAGCAAGCTTCTAATTTGTAAATCAGCGGTCGAGAATCAGGAATTGCACAGCGAGAAGGAAAAATTCGTGGTGAGCGCGACCGGAATCCAAAAGACTGTGACTAGCGCTGTGAAGGATGGAATCGAGAATCTGGAAGGAAAGGAAGGCAAGTGGAGGCGTCCTTGGCCTCCCACGTTACATTCTTGAAGCTCAAGGAGGACCCATCCTTTCGGAAGAAATCTTGGAATTGGAAAACTTTCAAATAAGAGAAAACCCATTTTTTTTTAAGCCATTCATTGCAAATAGGGGAGCCAAACCATACTTGATCACTTAAGCAATTAATTACACATACTTGGAGTGCAGGTTTTCTGAGTGCCAAATTTTTCCCATGTACAAAAAAATAGAATTTGGAAGGATTACATATTTTTCCAGAATTTTATTACACAAAATGTAATTACTACAAATTTTTCTTTTTGTGAATGATTCTCTTTGATCTAAAATGGTGATACGGTATAGACCTTTCTATTTCTAACCGTAGGCTCATTGCAAAATCGACCAAGGGCTGGTTGCAATATTGATAGCCTTGTAGCCAATCACATAATGTGTTAGCATTGCTCCTTGAAGTGTAAACGACAACAATCTATGGTTGGGAGTACAACAATCTATAGGTCAGGAATAGGAGGGTGATTAGATATGGACCATCTCCCCTATTGCAAGGGGGAATTGGAATGAGGTAGAACAACCCATCACGGTTAGAATCAAGAGTTTGCCTTTATGCTATTGTTGAATCACAAAAAAAAATAAAAAAAATTCTCACATATAGATGAGTGTGAGAAACAACAAGAGCAAGTGAAATTTTGTCTTTTCAACAAAGTATAAATTTGTTTTGAATTTTTGAAGTGTGTTGCCCATTAGAGTCTGTAGATTGACTACCCCAAAACCAATAAAAAATTGTATCTATAATGCTCATCTTACTCATCTTACTCATCTTACTCATCTAAAGCAATTACAATATTTTCTAACATGGTTGCAATATGAAGGCCTAAAAAAACCACTTCCTTGCAATGAATTTACACTCAAAAACTGTAGTCATGAAAATTTTCACTAAATTGTAGTCACTAATCACTCCATTAACGTCACCTAAGACATTGATTGTGGCCTAAATTTCATTTAGTGAAATTTTCATGGGCCATTATAGGCCCCCTATAATGGGATCATTCTTTATGTGTCTCTCATGGGTCTTTTAATTGTAATGGATTGTTCTACCTTAGTTGATCAACATGATTATAAGGTAAGTATTTGAAAAGTAGTTGGGGAGCAAGTTTTCAACTTCTGGTAAACTAATTTTTAACATTAAACTTTTGGATTGCCTTTAGTTTGCCAACAAGACAAAGCTACCCTAAAATGTAGTTTCAATCTCCTTTCTTTCATGGAAGTATAAACATTATGGAAGTGAGCTAAAGCAATTCGATTCTTAAAAACTGGAAATTTGTTTTCTAATTCTAATTGCACATAGTGGTCTATCTTCAACTTATTTGAGCAATGGACTTCTATATTGTATAGGAACTGCAAAAAAATATTCTATTTTTTTTGAGTAAAAATTGCCTTCATCAAATTTCAAGGTAATGCTTTCACTTTCATGTTCATGTGAGTTGAGAAAAACTACTTCTCAGAAGTAGTTTTGTTTTATTGTCAAACTATAAGCAACAAAAAGGTTCAAGTTCAATACTCAAAATAGTTTTTTCAAATTTGAAAAGTTGCCATAATGACTTTTTATGAATGTCTCCCTAAATCTTGCTAGTCAACAATTCAAATTCTCCTCTTGCAAACATTACACATACACTTCCATGTACACTTTCAAAAATTATTTTGTCTTTTCTTTAAAATTTACCCAATTCTTATACATGGAAGTCTGTCCTTAGTAGAAGAAATGATCAAATATGAGGTAACCTACATTTGCTGTAAAATATTTCTTCTTTTGGGAAATTTTTTAATTTTCAAAGTTGAGGAATTGTTAAATGGACGCATCCTTAATTATATTTACAAGGACTCAAATCCATTTCTTAAAGTCTTTATTACTTTGGAGCCATATTCAAGAGTTGAAAACATTTTTGGAGAATATTCTTGAATTCCAAAGGTGAGGTCCCTTTGCTTTCTATGAATCAAGACTCCTTTTACTATAGAAAATTTATGCAAGCTTATTCATGAATTGTAGGCCATGATTGTAATATGAATATTTTCTCATTACAGTGACACTATAGAGGGACCCCTATCTTCCCACTCAAGAATGTTATGCATAGTAATGGTTTAAACTTATATTCACAACACTTCAAAAATATACTATATGATAAAATTTGGAGATGAAATTTCTACCTTAAAGACCTATTCACCTACAATGATGGAATTTTAGAAATCTTTACTAGAAGGAACATAAATGGGCAATTTCGTTAAAATGGCGGTATTCCATTGGCATTTGTACATGAAGGAATAGATATTGAGGTGTACTGAGGCACCTATTCAGCTCATATCAAGCATCCATTGTGTCCCATGTATGCCCAAATCACTACTCGTTTACGTATGGCATCACCCCCACCATTGTCTTCCATAAGATCTCATGCCCTAGTTGGTCCCCTAAAACCGCCATTTTAATGGAATACCGCCATTTTAACGAAATTGCCCATATAATTAGAAAAAATTCTCTATACAAAGAAATTCTAGATAAATTATTTTGTGAAATTTTGTGTACAATCTCTATGGTAAGTGGATGAAGAATGTATCTCCAAGAATTTCCATTGATAATTCGACATGCATACTTTGAAATAATTCTTTTGCAAAATTTCTTCATTCTATATACAATATTTAGGAATGAATGGATGAGAGTAATAAGAATTCAAAAGGTTATTTTTAAAGAATTTTCATCAAATATAAGATTTGTTAAGAAAATAAATTATGCTAAGTTTAAGAAAACTATAAAACATATTGATTTATCTTATTATTGAAGGTGCAAAATCCATGTTACTATAGATTCTTTTGGTGGAAATTAGCATTCCAAGAGGCTAAGGGCAACAAATAACAAAGAGGCAAGATATTTTGGAAATTTTCTTTTCAACTTTTTTTAGTGTATGAAAAAAAGAATCTTCCCATTCTAAAGTATATGCCCACCAACTTCAATTAATTATTCAACCACAAATGCCAATTGTGACCACCAGGTCCACTAGTACAATATAAAAATATTTTGATCCACATTGATTTAAATATAAACACAAGTAGAGTATCATTTCCAATTAATGCATATAAATTACAGCCGTTAATTGAAGATCATTGCTCAACTCTTGCCGAGCGAACAAAAGGACTAACAAAACTATTAACGTATGTAACAATATCATAACCTCTTCAAGAATTTCTCACACCATGATTGTGTCTAATTTTTGCACAACATCCTGCCTTTCTATTGAACTCAACACACCAAAGCCAAAAAGAATACCACCACTAAACAGCCCCAGGAAAAAAGTCAGGGTTTAGATTGTTGGCTTTTGAAAGTGGCTGGGTTCTGGCAACAATAGCAGGAGTAATAGCTTATATGCATGCAAGAGGAGGGCTGGCATTTCTTCCCTGGCATGTGGCCAAACTAGAAGCTGCTCACCGACACTCTCATGCCAGAACTCACACCCCATGGTGAATAAACATAACTTTTCACCTCGAGGTCAAGGCTTGGCCACGCGAAAAGAATGAACAAATTGAGATCGAAATGTACAATCTACACTAATTCTTCTCGTCACCACTAGTGTGAAAAAGACGAAGCCTTTGCTTTGGCATGCAACAATCAACCTTCGCCTGCCATCCCCAGCACCAACTGCTAAAAGACCAGATGATATATCCTAGGGGCATCCTATTGAGTGGGAATTCATCTGAAGCATGTGGGCAACTACAAGGGGGAAAATACAACCTCTAATCGAAGTCCTCAGAAATGGCAAGGAATGATAAGAATCTGAATAGGAAAGCATACTCATTCAAGAATTGAGTGTCATGAATTTTACGTTTGCTTCCTCTCCCACTTCCCCTCCCGTCGGCCATCTCTCTCCCTTCGTTCTACAATTTGCCTCGGTCGAGCTGACCTTGGCCCTCCTTGCCTGTGACTAGGGCCGCCTGTGCTAACGCTCCCTCCTTCAACACCAGTCCCGGCATCATCGTTAAAAGCAGGCCCGTCACCTGTGGACATCGTCCCATTCAAACCTTCACCTGGGGGCTCCTCGATGCCGCCTCGCTCACCGCTTCGGTCGCGGTCGCGGTCACGGTCTCGTTCCCGTTCCCGTTCCCGGGCATTCTCCCGGCCTAAGCCTGATGATGATGGGCCACCATAACCACGAGACGATGCATTACTGGCATTTGTCGAGGCAGGTGTGGATGCAGAAATTGCTGCTGCTGCTGTGGTTGAAGCAGTTGGAGTTGCGGGAGGCGTTGTTGCAGTTTCACGTGCGCTTAAGTCACTGTTTGCCCGAGCAGGAGCTTCTTGACCTGAGCCTCGTTGCCCCTCCCTTTCTCGTTCTCGGTATCTCTCTCGCGGGCGACTGCAAGGCATTCCAAGCACTCTAAATTAGTGTCACTCTGCTACCTACATGGTTTTCAAATCGATTATGACCCATACTGTCCAGGGCACAAGTAACAGCAATGACAGCGGCACAGTCACAGATGATGATCCCTCTTGATATTCAAAGATAGACTAAAATTGTCATCGTACACCCTCTTACACAAGAGCTACCAAGAGAGCCATACTTCCTGAGAAGTTTGAGGGATGCAATAGCCGAAATCCAGCACTAGCATACCAGTACAATTGACATATTCTTGGCCATTCTCGGTGAAAGCGTGCAAAAGGACTATCATGTGATGCAACACATATACTAGAACATGTATTCACACAAGTATTCAAGTGCACCTGCTTGGTGTGGTGTTGCTTGCGAACTCCCTCCGGGCTGATGCCCGCACAACACCTGTTTCTCTTTGCTCCAGCTCTCTTTGATACTCCCTCTACGAAACCATCATAAAGATATCAGCTACAATAATATCATTAGTATTACATTTAAAACTAAAATTGGGACCAGCTGAAATGGGAACATACTTTCATTTGAGTGTAATGAAATCGCTGTACTATGCACTGTTGAGTGCTTAAGACACTCGAATCAAACATCAAGAGATACATTTGATCCCAGAATAGCAAGCTCAAATTGAAAATCGTTCACATATCTGGCACATACCTGAGAGCGTCGTTCTGTTTCGAGGTCTAAGCTGAGCCTCAACTCACGAGTTTTGGCACGCTCTTTCTCCAGCGTCCGCTGTCTTTCGATATCTCTCTCTGCTTCTGCTGCTCTTTCCCTACAGCAACAATACCACCAAAGCTTAGAATACATCCATGCAACCGCCGAACTGCTAACCCTTAAAATTATAGGTTCCTCGACAAACTAGTGCAAGTATCATAAGAGATTCTCTACCAACAGAGTAATAAGGTGCTCCTCTGTACAAATCAGTTTGTTTCTCCATTGTTACAGATTTTGGAGAACCCTGTTGGGTATCACATGACTGATTAACACTAGACTACGAGCTTCAGAACAGGAAGAAGAACCGCAGTCCCTTTAGGACTAATAAGAATCAAGCCTCCGTTCGTTGAAGACTCCACACCAAAGTCCACAAGAAATTCAGTGTAATTGAATATCAACTGAGAGAAAATAAGGTGAAAAACTAACTTCTCAAGCTCTTCTAGAAGTGTCATTTCTCGCAGAGTTGCTTCTTCTAAGGCCCGCTGTCGATTTCTGCGAGCAATGCGCTGCTTATCTCGCCGAGCAGCTACTTCAACAATTGCAGCTGAATGCTCTCTGCAAAACCCATTCAAATTTGACGTGTCTTACAAAATCAATTTTCATGGTTTAGGTTATACTGTTGATCGGCTACATAATTGTCAACTATACAGCTAAATGGGATCATTCTTCATGTGAAGACTCAATTCGTAAAATCATGATGAGATAGACGAAGGCACAGTTTATGAGAAATACACGGCTTTACTTACTCTGCAATAATCTGAGCTTGAAGCTGCTTCAGACGATCCTTTCCACTCTCAGCAAAGGAATCTGTAATAAAGAAAATGGTAAGCCTTGGTGAAGGAATATAACTATGATCTGAGGGAAACAGTTGGCCTTCAAATTTGCTTAATTAAACAGAAGCATCCATTTAATAAATTGTCTAGGAAGAATCCATCTGAGTACGAGTGACTTGCAAAAGTCGGTAGTTAAGGTTAATTTGAAGCTCGACTCCTCCGCCACGAACCTCTAGAAGACAGATCATTTATTAAACAAGATGTAGCTGGTAGAAAGTAAGAGCTGCTGAAGAGGGTACCTTTATTATGGGATATCAAAGCAACGGCGTTATTTCGTACTGTACCATCTCCACCCCTAACTGCACGTCCCCCTCTTAACAATTCGAGCTCGATTTCTGCCTCCTCCAGCTCCTACAGGCCAAGTGTGCAAGTTGTTACTTTTGTATCGAAAATGGCGCACTTAACGAACAACTTTCTACAGCAATGATATAAACTAATACTAAGTCACACGAACAAACTTCAAGAGGGTCCTCTTAGATACGAACCATGGCTTCCTGAACAGCTGCAGATTTAGCAATCTCCGCCTTTGAGCGTAGCACTCTTAATCTAGCTAGTACCTGTGCAGAGCAAAGCATGAACTTGAGTAATCTTCACAGGTAAACGATCTATATTTTTCATGTCTCTATGACAAGTGTATGCAACAAGATTGAGGGTCGGGAGCTTTATATTGGAACAGGAAATTTGCCACAACTTTGCAAAATAAAAACGTTCAAATTGAAGACAAGAAGTCATGATCAATATAACAGCAAAGTATAAGAAGTACTCACTTCCACAACAGCCTCGCGCACTGGATTAGATAATGGACGTGATTGAGCATTCTCCTGCGAGTTTGTTAACAAATTCCGCGTGTGCTGCACAAATAAGATCAAAGCTGTAAAGAAAGATTCTCGTCGTAATAAAGCCAAAATATCGATGAAGGTGAAGGCAACGCATGACAACCAAGAATCATTCACTTTAGTAAAACGAGACAATGAGGAACAAATTTTGTCAAATTGATTTTAGAATTCCTAAGAGCTCATGAACTCAAGGTAGCATACCAACTGACCTCTTTGGCATTCTCCTCCTCATTCCGCAACCGAATAAGAGCTTGGCAAAGTTCTCGCTCCCTTTCCACGAACTTCCCTCCTGCAACATCTCTGCGTAAATGAATTCACGTACGTCGTTTCCTCTCTACGTGCTGGTCACATCAATAGGTTTCATTGATGTCCATTCACTTGATTAAAGAAGCACCAAAGAAATAAGTTTGATAAGCTTAGGCGAAGAACACACTTACCAGGTTTGGATTGAGCCAAGGACTCTATGCTGTTCCAAACTCGTGATGGTATAATGGCATACTCGGGAGGATTGGAGTAGAGGAAAGCACGTGCTAGCAATGACAGGCCCGACCGGGAGAGCGGTCCTGACTTAAAAATGATATCGAAGGAAATAAGAAGGGACTGAAGCTGTGTAGACTCCACATAAGGTACTATCTTTATCAGAATGTCCAAAGCTTGTTTTTTCAAGCGAGGAGAGACATCTGATGTTGCAGTTGTGACAACGGGGATCCACATAGCTGACAAAAAAATTTCCATAGCGGATCTTTGGCCCCCCACAGCACCTGCAGACTCAGTTCTGGGACTTAAATCGCCTTCTCCATCATCAATCAGTTTCTCAACCAGCCTTAAAACGCCTGCACGTTGTTCTGGCTCAGGATGCTCTAACATGGAACTCAGTATCTTTATCAATGCATCTGACGCTCCAGCCAGGGATTCCACCGAGAAGGCCCTGGTTAACCACTGTACAGGTAATAGGCGCCAAGGCACCCTCGGGGCACGTGTGCATTGATTCTCTAGAATCGAGCAGATTTCTTGATAAGCATCGGATAATGATGGCAAGGAGAGTAAATACTCCATGCAAGTGCTTGACACTTGCCAGCAATGAACTTTCTGGAGGGCAAGTATCGATGATCCTAATGCTTTCACAGAGGGTACAAGTAACTGTTCATGGAACACTGGATCATCTTGGGTGTCACCTGCGTAATATAAACATTGAGCTGCTGTCAATGCTACACTAGATGTCACTTGTGGGTGCAGTTTCATTGCCATTTCTAGACCCGGACCCAATGCAAGTATCAGCTCTTGGACTCTCTGCCTAAACACCAGCGTTTCCAGAAAAGAATTGGCACGTTCTGTTTGTTCCACATCCTTCTCTTTTGGTTCAAGTGTTTCCGATAACTCAAGTTCTATAGCATCCGCATCCCCGTTTCCAGTTTCGATATCTCTGTCATCCCCTACGGTACCCTCTGTGATGTCGCCTCCTAGAGGAGAATCTATCGCCTCAGAGTCAGGTGTACCAAGAACTGGTGGATTTGCATCATCAGCAAACGAATGCAAGCCATGTTTCTCAGCAACAGGATGTTCCTTCTCTGAGTACAAACAATTTTCAACTGCGATTTCCTTCAGTAGACTAAGGCACTCGCTCATTATCCTCTGAAATGCAGAAAGGGTATCTAGTAGAGATCCTGAGGGGCTTGTACCGAAGCTTCTAGAGCTGACCCAGGACTTGAGAGCAGCCACCACATTGTTGCGTCTAGTGTAAGATACACTCGAAAGAAGAAATCCTGCAAGAAAAAGAGAGAGAGCGTCTTGAGCTCCACTCCCTCCCTTGGGCTTCTTGAGAGCATTCTCTAGCTGCTGCATAACAGTTTCATAAGATAAGATTTCAACGGATGTCTCTCCTGTATCTGCACATGAAGTTGCATGAGATATAATAGGCTTCAGGGCATTCAGCACCGCCTCCAGCAAGGTCAAGTCACAGTAACTACTTGAGCTTAATGATATTACAACTTGAAACACCCGAGAAAGCTCAGGAAGTATCGCTTCCAGGTGTTCCAGAATAATTGCCTCCAGGATGCGCATGATCACATAACGGGCGTTTCCAAGAGTGAAACCTTTCATCTCCTGTCGAGCAGGGAACGGCTGTGAACAAACCTCAGAGAACCAGCTCAGCAAATCCGGAACAAAGACGCGAGGGATAACTTCAATACGAGCACAGAGAGATTGGAGCACCGTATCCCCAAACTGGCTGAACTCCGATCTTAAACTTGGGAAAACGCGACTAAATTCAGGGTAAAGGACCTTCACAAGCTGTCCTGGATCCACGTCCTTCGGCTCATCCGATTTATCCATAGGCAAATCAAGAGCTGCTTTAACAACTGGATCAAATTTTCCGGCTTCTTTGTATTTCAGGAGCTCAATTGAAATGAGTTCATCAGAAAATATTAGAAGCAGCGAGGTAAGATCTTGGAGATCAGCGATGAGGGGTACACCATCGTCATTACGATCCTGAACATATTGAGCCACTCCCATCCACCCGATGTAACGAACTAGAGGGTATGGTGAAGTGGCAAATTGGGAAATTGTGGACATCCAGACGGAGCCCGGTACCAGGTCTTGATGCAGATGGCTCACTTGCGGTGATAGGGACAAGCTCGTATCTCCAGGTACTTCACTACCACTTGCCACCAGGACAAGCTTTCGTAACAATACCCATTGCCGGCGAACACTGTGAAAGGTGCTTGGCTCAAGAGAGAGAATTCCAGTATGTCCTTGATTATGGTAGGCGATCAATGAAGCACTCAAACGTCTTGCACAACATAGAATCACGTCGATCACGTCTTCTGGGGTTGACGACAGTTGAGTAGCTGAATGAAGAAAAAATAGAAGGCCTTGTAACAAAACCTCATGAAGATTATGACGATCTCTCTGCAACTGGCGTATGAGGAACCGACAAAGCATTCCCTGGCGCTGACGGACCAATGTGACCGCATCCTCGACTTTCTTGTCTGCTACATCAATACTAATGTCACAGGAGAAACCGTCCATGTCCACCAACCTATCGCCATCCCTTGTCATGCCCTCACTATTCATTGCTCCAACAGTGTCCCATTCTGCAGCACGCATCAGTATGTTCAAGACAGCTTTATCTCGTTCTTCTTCCAGTTGGGCGAGGATGTCCAGTCCAGGACGGTCATTGGAAGCCAATTTTGGGGTCTCTTTAAGAGATTCACCTTCTAGCCTTGTCATCATTTTTCTATGCTCTTTGGAAGATATCATAAAGAATGGATTTACATGGCATTCTGCGGCAAGGAGTAGGACATCAATGGCTGACTGTTGACTTTCGGTACTATCATCTTGACGACTATGAAGCTCTGAGGCAAATCGGATGAAATCAGAAGCCCGCTGCTCACGTTCTGCGCCATCCACCAGTTGCCAGTACTCACTCTCAAGATCCCACTCATGCTCATCACTTTTGATGTCAAAGAGCAGTTTCTTTCCTGATTTACCTTCCAATTTGAGCAGCATATCCAGAAAGGACCGGTCGTTTGTCAAACTCCCCTCACTTTCATCACTGAGGCTCAATAAGGTCAAGCCTTTCAGCTCGAGAGGGGCAAAAAGTAAGTTTGCATCTTCATTCTGCTGGATTTCAACCTTTGAAACAACCTCAGATGCTGAGAATTTGCAAAATTTACATACAAAACAGATTTGCAGTAGTCAGTGGGACTATTATACATTCAAACTAACTGCACAGGTATAAAAATGTAGCCATGTTCCGCCAAGAGGACAATGAAAACTTTTCAATGTGAAGATACACAGGCTAGGGGTAAGCATATATGTATGCTATCAAAGTCAAGCGTAACGTACCACTGCCTTCATTAGTAGTGCCAAAGGTTATGGCAATCTGAGAATCCATAAGATTTCCTTCGGCACCCAAATCCTTCTTGTTAACACACTTCAGCTGATCTATGCCGGGTGGCAGTGCTACATGCGGAGCCAATATAGACAAAAGTACACTGCAAAACAAATACAGCATGAAATCAACGAATAAATGAACGGAGCCCTAATAAATAGGAATCGAATATATCAAGTCTGATGACCAATAAAAATGAAATGAATCCCGGCTAAAGCAGGGGTAAACTAACAGTTGTTTACATGTTCCGGTTCAGGTATGGAAGACAACTCTGGTGGTTCATCCATTTCTGAATGTACTCCAGAGGCAGACAGAAAAGACCTGAAGACAACAAAAGACAACATAAATAGACATATGGCTTGAAACAGCGCCAAGTCTTGCGTATTCAAACAATATCAACAGTTACAAGGAGGTAATTGACAGGAATTGTGACATCTCATGTAATCATTATGGGTACCATGATGGAAATCGCTTTTAAAGTATGTAATCAAGGTAGATAGAATCGATAAATTACCCATCTTCATTTAATGTTACTCCTTACAAAACAACTCTCAGAAGTTTGACAGGGGACGCCCAAAACGTATGCAAAAGCAACAACTGCTCCACTAAATCATGTTAAGATAACAGACCTAGGCGCAACATGTCCCCGCCTCCACTCAGCTTCCATTGCAGGCAAGATGGATGGTTTCTGCAGAGCTGTGTGCAGCAACTCGAGGGCCAAAGCACAAGTCTTCTCATGTTTCTCCAAGACTACAGCTGATACATCCCCAAACGCAATGGCGCTTTTCACTGGAATAATAGCTGGTAACAAATATGGCTCCAGCATCTCGATTACAAATAGCACCCTGTGCTTCACGATCTACAAATACATACAAAAGCCCAATATAATTTGCAGAGAAAGCAGGTAATGATTTCTCAAGTTGTAAACTATTTACTCATCCCAGACCCCATCCCAGAAGTAGTGGCATAGGACCCTACTTAGGTTGTACCCTACACAACCAACCCTGCTACAAAGTTACCGCAAAAAGAACCTAGCAATTTCTGTGCGGAATATCCCTTGCGGTCACAAACAAACAAACAAGTACCAAAAAAACAGCGAGTTGCAGTGTACAGTAGATCAAAATGTGGTCAAGAATATATTTTGGAGAAGTAAAGAAAGAAGCCCGAAATAGGATAGCAGCCTTTAGTAAGCATGTACCTTATACAAATTTAGAACATTATCCACATGTCCAGATAGAGCAAGCATCATGTACACCAGAGCTGCACGGGCTTGTGTAGGAGCCTCTTGACCTGCCTGTATAAGACTTCATCAGAAGAGGACTTCTTGTGAAAACACACACGATGCGTCATCCTTCTTATCTTAAACCAAATATAAACTCAATCGAAGTCAAGGACAACGAGTGAATGAGTGAGAACTGAAAGGTCAAACCTCAAACACATAAAAGACTACAGCTGAAAGAAATACAAACGCAAAGGAGAACTCAACCTGAATGATACCGAGTAAGTCTTCCAAGAGCTCAATTGCCAAATCAACCTGAACCAGATATAAACGGTTAGACTTACAACAATATGAAAATTTTCAACCAATTCACGCTCTCTGAGTGAACAGAAACGGCACCCGACTCGTCCACACATCCAAGACAATAAAACTCTCGCTGACTCCTAGATCACAAAATGGAATTTATAGCAGCCTAAAGACCAAGCTAATACTAATTCTAACAAAGACATTTTCCAGTGAACCTTGACCAATGAGGACAACCATCTAGAAACTTCAAAACTATTACAAGAAAATTCTATACGGCGAGGTAAAAATGAAATGATCGAAATTATTTTTTTCACCTTGGAGATAATCACAGCTAGCCACGGCGCAAGTGGGCCTGCGCATAGATCAATCAGCACACAAGCTGATTTTTCCTGCAATACAAAATCCGACCTACGTCCTTACACATTAATACTAGATTCTAAACAGTCACATGAGTACATGTGGCCAAAAGTACATGGACGTATCACCTACTAGAAAGAAGTTGGAAGAATTTTGAAATGGACATGAAAGCAATTTTGAAAGCAAAATGGGAGGGGAAAGTCTCGCACATGAGCTGGAGAATAAGCTGACAGGTATCCAGCGCAGGCATCAAGCAGTGGACGATATGAGGGCGCCGTCACCAGGGCCACCACCTGCTTCCATCAGAGATGCAAGACCCGTCACTGAGCTTTCTTGACGCTTCGAAAATCACACCAATCAGCTTGAGTACAAGAAGGTTTGAACAATGCAATTATTTAGCCTGTATAACCGTAAAGTAAATGAAAACAGTCAAAAGAGCTAGTCACCACTCTGCATTCTCAACGCAATTTCCAATGGAGTACACGGTTCTCATTACCTATTGCCAGAAAATTACTAAAGGAAGCCAACCACAAAGAAGACAAAATCCAGCTAATACCCGTCCAAACCTGATTCACGGCCCGCTGTACAAGCGGAGCTTGCCATTGCCAAAATGTGTCATCGACAACGTCTGCATTAACTGCAACACTAGTTGGAGGACGAAGAGCTGCACAAATAGGTATTCATTTCTTTCAGTCAATTCTTTCAGTCAATTTTGTATAAAATACAACAGCAAAAGGTATATAAAAAAAAGGAAAGGCACGCCCACAAGCTAAAAGTTGTAAGGCTCGTGTACGTTATAACTCACTACTAGATCGAGAAATGGATATACATTTCACAAAATGTTTGGAGCAATACCGCTTCACTTATATGACTTAGATGATTGTAAACAGATCAATTGTTAGCGAAGCACAAACACTGTACAAGGACGAAAAGTCTAGGAATTACATATTACCTGGAAGAAGTGATCGTAGAAGAGGAAGAACAGGTGATAGGTCAGACTTGGCTTCCGCCAGTCGCCGAATAATAAGCGGCTGCACCCAGTAACTCTAGGTTTTAGCACTAACCAGGAACCAGGGAGCAGTCACTGTTCTTTAGAGACATCTATACACAACATGAAGGGGAACAAAAGATCCACTGCAACCTTAATCATAATAAAAATCCCAACAGCTATTACCTAAACAATCTATGTGAAAATAGAGACATCACAATGTGAAGGAAAAAACAAACCTGTGATGCACAACCATACAGTAAATGAAGCAATGCCTCCTCCACAACAGACACATCCAGGGTACTAGCAGAGACCAAATCTAGAATATCCTCGTCTGGTACCCGAAACTCCTCCCCAAATAATTTGGAATAATCAGCTGGCCGCATGAGAGGGGTGTCATTCACAGCTGTGTTCTCATCACTGGCCGAACCTGGCATCTCAGTGGTTGTTGGTAAACTTTCGGCATTCAGCAGACTTAACTTGCGTAGAAGTCTGGCCACCTTCACATGAAAGCTATGAAACCGTCATTCATGTGCATTTCAATCGACCTTGTGCACTAGTGTCATTCACAACAACCTCCAATATGCCCACCACAGCCAAAAATTCGCAGAGCTGAAGTGTCTAGCACAAATATAACACATGCGGAGATACTCGGGTCAAGCGTTACGCCTTCCGACACCCCAAAGCATCCAATTACAAGCATTCGGTGGAACCGATAAACTATACGTATTCGTAGATAGAGATGCGAGGGACAGAGGGCTCCGAAAGGCACTTATTCGGTATTAGTTGACCTGTGGTCTTGCATGCATCAACAGCTATGGCTAGCAAGGCCGAAGTTTCGGTAGAGTCTAATAAAACTATCAAGATGGGCAGACAATGCATTTAAATACAGATGTGCTGCACTTCAACAAGACGAGGTTACCTTCTTACAGACATTGCTGAGAAAGACATCCTTGTAAGCAAGTTTCAACAACGTAACCACCGAAGTTGGCCGCAGTGCTAAAGATTGGCCACTCGTTTGTGGAGAAAGTCCTGGGCTACGAATCCTTTTTGGTGGAGCCTGTTGACAAAAAAGGGACGGAACTTAAAGATATTCTGTTGATTGACATGAGTCAATATGAGGTTGCATCACCAGTTTCAGAGGACGGATATTCATTTCAGGCATTATCCTAGAATGAAAGGTGGTACAGAATATATTCCCAAACGACTTAAATCATTGTCAAACTCCAATGAGACCTGAAAATTCGATGACACTGTGAAGACAGAAGTCAGACTGCTTTTGCCCAATTCCTCATCTGCTCCACCAATAGCTGCCAATTTTTCATTGTCTCTGTAATATCACATCATACTGCGCAGTCAGAGTAATCAACAGACTTCAAACTAGAGCCACAAAACTGACAAAATTTCTGAAAGAACAATAAATAAGCCTGTTTCTCACATACAGAAACATCAATCATCAATTCAGAAATGAAAAAAATACGTAAATCTGCAAGAAAACCAAAACAAAGGTGAAATATAAAAATAATTTACCTTGCTGATCTAAACAATGCTAAAAATGGGTAGAATGGTCCAACCATCATCGCAAGAAACCGAATAGTTGAATCCATAGCGTCAATGGGAACTGAAAGGTCTCCCTGCCCTCATACGCCCACATTGTTGTGAGACCACCACTCTCCAATACACTATGATCAAACAGGAACCACATATATTTCATGTTCAAGAGAGAAAACTAGTTCAAGAGACCTATTAGTCAAGGTACCTCCAGTTGTTGTAAGAACGGAGACAATCGGATTGCAATGTCTTGAAGGAGCTGCATTCAAAGACAAGGGAATCTAGTCAGCAACAACCTCTACACCCATCCAAAAATTTTGAGACTAAAATCACACGAAAGTGTCCTTGACTACCTAAAAGAAAAAGAAATGTCAACAAATACACTCAGAATCAGCAACTGTAAAGAAAGGGAGCGAAAAGAACACCTGTAATTGTATGTCATGAGGCTCTTTGATTCGAGCAATAATTTGGGGTAGAAAATGGTCCACAACCGGTTGTAACTCTGGTTCAAGGCCTGGAACCGATATACCCATAAGCTGCGAAACAATGATACTAGGATGAATACTTCTCAAATTACACTATTGTATTTAACAGCCGTACAGCGTAGCACACAGAACGTATCACATCATATTAACCAGCAAAGGAAGAGCAAATAACCACTATATATATTTAATTCACGCTACTTGGACAGTGTGGCTCTGCATAAAATCGAAAGATCGATTCAACCAAGAAGCGGAACAAGACATTGACGTCCGTGATTATCACAACTAAACTTCAACAGACACAAACCTGGACATAAAAGATGGAAATTGGATTGCCACGCAAACAGGCAATGCGCACATATCGACATGGAAGGTGAGCGATGTTGTATGTGATGTCCCTGCGAGGTGCCTCACATCGAGGTCGGACTTTCAAAAATGTTTCCGGCTGCTCAACACACAGACCCACGTCAAAATCGACGGCAGAAAACCATAGACACAACAGGCATACCCGTGGAACACTGAACCGTCTAGCGGTATCCTATACACTCTAGGTATATATACATCTTCAAAACTAACTAGGCCTGGACCGAGTCTAATGACTAGAAGCAAGTGCTTTGTATTCTGGCTACCGAAAGCAAGTTTCACTTCCTAAATAAGTAGGTGAACCCATTTTTGGTAGCCATAACAAAAAGCACAGACTAGAAGTGCTGAGAAAATCCTGAACCAGTACAGGTGAGTCGCAATAGTTACATTTACTAGATAAAGCACCTCTGATCACGCAAAAATGACAGCAAAGAATTTCATCTAATGAAACATCGGCTATCAGACCTAAACAACGTACCTTACTTCGAAGGCTAATCGAAATTTCCCATTCCAGAACTGATTTGTTATGAATTCGAATATGCGATAACAAACAACTCTCCTGCAAGGCGCCATTTCCAAATTAGCTAAATCGGTTGACAATTGGCTAAGCGAAAGAGTGCAGACTAATCGAATTTCACACGCATTGCATTACTTCAAAATATCATGAAATCACTCAATGCTCCTCGTTAGAATCCGTAACAAAATCGGTAGAGAACAAGGATCGGCTCACTTCGAGCTCCAGAAGAATCCACTCCTTGGCATTGGTGCCCGTGGACCAATGCGTGCGAAGGTCAGAGTCGAGGATGAGGGCAGCACGTTGCGTCTGAGACTCCTTGGACGCCGCCCGCACCTTGAAAGCGAGCGACTTGACACGCCCCTCCGCTTCCCCCTCCGCGTTCAGACCCTGCCTCTCCATCGCGGGACACTCCTGCAGCACTTGCACTGCCTAGAATCTCATCGCATAACCCTACCACTACGCAAATCACAGGATCTGCACAGACAGGAGAAGATGCTAAGACGTCGAGCGCAAACCCTAGCTCAAAGGGCCTGAATCATGTATCAGTCGCACACTCAAGCTGAAACGAGAATCCGGCGACATGGATTTGCAGCTTCCGTAGAACCAACGACGCCTTCCGCAGTGGCCGACGACAGAACCTGCTTCCCCACAGACGACCTGATGCTTTTCAAACTGTATTCCTTGCTCGGTCCTCTTGTTTTAACCCCTACGTGATAACACTCAATTGCAGTAGTAAAACAATATGGTAAGTTATACTTAATAGTTACTCCTCCAACATTGTCATTCTATGTCATTCAATATTTTGTTGTATGCTCTAAAAACGACTATTTTAGGGTTGGTCCGCCTTTTTCATAGGCTTCTGTGGACAGAATTAATTTTAGATCATTTTTCAGAGAAAGAAAAAAAAGAACCTAACACAAGTGATTTTGTATTTTTTCAGGCATTTTTTATTTACTTGTAATTTTTTAAAGATTTGGGGCATATGCACCTATTTGTCACCGTAGGTTTCCCAAAATTCATCCACTTGCAACTTGTAAGGAGACGTGCAAAAATCAAAGACAATGATTAGCTCTTGCAATAGAAAAACAATTTATTCTTGATACATTCAATTGCTAAAGTGATCCATTTAACCCATAAACAATGGGGAGGATGTTTTCCAACCGATGAATGACAAAGAATCTCTCCTTGTGGGATAGAAGTGCAACTATTCATCCTCCAAATTTTATAAAGATAAAAAAATGTCATTTAGATTTTGTTGACTATAACACTGTTTTCTACTAGTAATGGGATATAGAGGTTTGTACCAAAGAGAGCATATAGAAAAACATATATTTTGTAGTGTTTTGAAGTCAAAACTACTTCAAATACTTTTTTACAAATGAAGGCTAAAATCTTCATTCATTTTATTTTATTTTATTGAATCCAACTACATAATCATAAAATTGATTTCTTTGAATATAATGGAGAATATATCTTCTTTAATTTGAATACTACCTCCCCATTAATTGGAAGATCATAGTGTCTAAACTTCAAAGTGTTTTTTTCAAGCCTTTCTAAGGTGACAATTTGTTTTTCAAAAATGTTTGTAAAAGCAAGCGTGTCCCATAATTTGTGCACTTTTAATTAGTAATAAAAGAATAATACACCAAGGGGATCAATATTGTATTGTCCTATTTTGAAAATTCGCAATATTAGTATAGAAAGTAGTAATGATTTTAACGCCTAAATGTTTAATATGACTAGGTTTCACCAAAAAGCACTTCAAAACTATCATTTCTAAGGCAAAGAATTGCAATGAAGAAAACTACTATTTTTGCATATTCAATCATAGGATCTTGTAGTAGACTTGTAGAAAAATTTGTAGAAAATTTCTCAAACTTTGACTATAGAGATTGTAATTTAATAGTGTTCAAAGGAAAAAAAAAATGACCTTTTAGTTTACCACAAAAAGATGCCTTTTAGCACCTAACTTTGAATTCCCTTAACTTAGATTTTGTACACTACAAAGTTTAAAGTTTAAAGTCTTCGTGGTGGAAAATCAAGTTGAAAATCTTTGAAAAGCATTTCAATTTTTTTTTATAATTTTCATGTATAACAAAATTGTTAAGTAGAATGTGTATCAAGATAGAAGGAAATTGAATCTTTAAACGGGGAGAGTATAGATCAAAAGAACAGTTGATGTTCATATTATGCCATCTTTGTAACCTCATAGCCATCTAGTGAATTATACTAAAACTCAAGTGCTTAAAATAGGAATTATATTTTTGACAAAAATTTGAAGTTAAGTACTTCTAAATTAATTTGACAATGATCTATATTTAATTTTTTTTTTTTTTCAAATTTAACTATACAAATTGATCATTCCTATAAATGAAATATTTTACACCTCACTTCTTTTCAATCATGTTCTGGACCAATTTTTGATTTTCATCTAAAAACCACATATACATCCATAAGACGTACTTACATTCATCCAAATCGAGTAATATCATCCCAAGAATCTGAAGCGCTTCAGCAACTTCATCCACCGAGGAGGGTGCCGTGATTCTCTTGATACCGGTAATCCATATAAATTCGCCAGGTTTAGTCGTGAGCTCGCGGGCGGACGACAGTTCCGAGGTTTGCCGCAGCAAATCCACACAGCGTGAAGTTTACGATGCGCGCTTGCTGTGTAACGTGCAGCTCGCCTTGCCGAGGCATCGGTCGGTGTCTCCATCATTCTATTGCAGCTGGGATAGAAGTTTGAGCTGCGCGCACAGAGCTGGAGTTGGAGTATGGCCGAACAGGGGATTAGGTTTGGAGTCTGCGTGGTGAAGTGCCGTTTGTAGAGACTTGTTTTCTTGCTGTTGGTGCGCAGGAATTCCCTTCTGGGGAGTCCTTTGCTTGGATTTGGATTTGGATTTGGATTTCCGCCATGGGGTGGCTGCGGCTGCTGCCGCTTTTCGTTGCTCTTCTATCGCTGGTCCAGGTCGGGACGGCTGAGGAGACGTGTACGAATTCGGCGAATTCCGACGCTTGTGAATGGTCCGCTATTAGCAATAGGAAGAAATTCAGCTTCAATCTGGCTACTCCGACCAAAGCTTTCCCTCATGGAATTTTGAACGAAGACGGGTACTAATACTTTCCTTGGGAGTCCGTTACAGCAAACGCAATGATGATTGGAATTCTTGTTCTTTTTTTTTTGGCATGAGAAGCCGTGCGTTAAGTTACAAGCTTGGTTTAATGATGGCGATCGCGCTTGCGTGAATTCTAGATGCGAACTCGAGGGGCAATCGTTGTCTATGAGTTTTTTTATAATTTTGGTTTGTGTTTGTTTTGAATTTTGAATTTTGCTGAATCGTGTGCTCAAGGTTTTACAAGGTTACTGCTAAAACGAACGAAGGAGACACGAACTACTGGTTTCAGGTGCGTAGACATGTTTCGTGCGTTGCTGCTGCTATCGTTTTACTTGTTAATTGTTTTCTCTTGTCTGGGGTTCTTTTAGGGTTTAATAAGAAAATATTTTTTCTAATTTCACCGAGTAGTTGCCTTACTCTACTGAGATAATACTCTTTGTGAACCAGTTATGTGAGCACATGAAGTTCAACTTCAATCCGCCTCTCTGCGAAAACTGTGAGGTATCAATTCCAACTCCTTGCAAGAATCAGGATGCCGATCTGTCCTTAGTGTCTCTCCGTCTTTGGTTTATCGGGAAGAAAATTTGTGCTGAATTTTGAATTCCAATTTCTGGCTTCCGCTGGAAGAAATTGTAGACCCCAAGATTCTTTGTTCCCTATTGCTCAACCCCTGGGGAACATTAGTTTTGCATGATGACGGAAATACTATTTGACAAAGAATATCCTATTGGCACTAAACTCTGAATCTTGATATTGGTACATGGATGGTCTTATCACAAGCCCTACTTTATAGCAACTGAATGTAACTCAGGGACCAAATCTGAAAAATTACTTATAATGATTCCCTTACTACTGTTCTTGTATTTGTGTCTCGTTCTACCCCAACTGATGATGTTTTTGCAGTTGTTTTTAATGTAAAGGATAAATATAGTACGGGGACTGATGCTCTTTGGTTTTTGAATATTTTCGTCAGGCTTGCGGTGGTGCGGAGCACTGTGGTGAAACTTGCAGTGCAATTATGTCCTACACTTATCCAGGTTTGTCACGATGTTTTTAATCAACTTGTTGTATTCTCCGATTCAGTTCTGTTCCGCAGTAACCTGATTATCTGAATTTTAGGGGACCCGCTTCGGAAACCCAGCGTTCTAATAGGATGTTGAGTTTCGTCCTCCGGGTCCTCCATAGTAATAATTAGAACGCTTTTGTACTCTTTGCTCTATTGTAGATCATTTCACAGTCTGGGTGGCCATACGCACTATTTGAACATGGGAATTAGCAAACTCAACTTTCGAATTTATAGATACGTTTGATTTTTGAGCGTTTACGTGGAATAGTACTCTTCATTCTAAATAGGGAAATCAAGTTGACCGACGCAGCTATTTTGACCTGTATTGTGTTATTATATTTCAGGTTATTCTGTGTGTACGACCCTTGGGTTCCCTGGGAGCGTTCAATACTCCTTTATAGGTACAACTCAATTATTTAATCTTATTTGTATATCAATATATGACACATGCTCTTCGCAAAGACATGTGCTTTACTTGCCATACCAGAAACGTCACAAACAATCATGAATTATTTGCTCTCTGTGACGTATGTTAGAAGTTTATCCATATATTTTCAAGGATAGTTATGTACACACTACTGATTTTAATAGAACAAGATTGGCTCGTTTTTTGTGTTGCTCGTCAGATCAGAACAAACCAGAGCAAGGTGTTAGAGTCAATATGACCTCATGCAACAAGAAGCCGAAGCCGGGTTGTTCATTCTCAGTGTTGGTGCAGTGCAGTCATTCTGGAGCTGAGGTATGTTGTTTTACAATTTCCAATATAACTGATGGGTTGACAACTGAAATGAGTAGTGAGCTCGTGGACACAACTTTTTGTGTCTGGAATTTGTGTCGCTCAACAGTACCATTCCTTTGTTTATATAAACTGGAAAGGATAAACTATATTGATTTTACCTTCTCAAACCCAATCTGAAAATGGAAATTCTACTTTAAAAGTTATTAAAGTAACTTTCAAAGCATATTTTTGTGATTCAAAAAATGTAGGACATGAATTCTTCTGTCTATTAATATGTGTTGTTACCTTTTGCTTCCTATATGATTTATTTCAACTACAATAGATAACAAGGCTGCCATGATGGCCGCTTGGGCACTTAGGGGTTAAGAGATTCAGATCATATTGGTGTAAACTACAGTAGATATCTGCACATGAGTTTGATGATCAGGATCCAACTGAACTACGTTTTTGTGAATAACCTCAAAAGTAATTGCTATGCGACATATTGATCATATTTGAACAGGGGACGCAGGGTTGCCGATTGCTCTTCCTCTTATGTGCTGCTTTTTGTGCAGGCACCCACTACTGTGACAAATAAAACGGGAGGTAGTTGCGACTATGTAAGTGGCTAACTTTAGTTACCTAGATGTTCATATTAAAATCTAGGCTCCTCAATTCGCAAAACAGAATCTTTTATCATCCACTGAGTCATGTCTTTTGTGAAACTAGCCAAAGTCCTTTATTGGCTCTGAACCGGAGGGGAGGAGGCTTTACATGACAGAAGCTACGTTTACAGCGAATGTGAGGAAGTTTGAGTAGGTTGGCATCATATGAAAAGCTACACGGGCTACATTGGCGACTGCTACACTGGCAGAGCCTGTTGTAACTTTACTTCTTATTTTAACACGTAGAGATTGTCGATACTCATAAGTAATCTTGAGAAAAAAGATATGCTAAGCAAAGTAGAGTTTTAGTGGCTCCTAAATTGTGTGCTTAAGTTGCTTGCACTAGATATGTAACTAGTTAGTCTTATGATTTCAGTGAACCACTGTGTGTAATAGGACTCCTTGACGTTTTTTGGAACTTCTGTTGTTGGTTGACCATTTCACAAATTTGATTCTTGTTTTGGGTAGGGTGTTCTTGCTTGCGCCCCCTAGACCATGAAAGCCTATGCTGCGCAAGTATCATATTCACCTTCAGTTAGCTCTTGATCACCAAACTGATGCGTGCATTTCTAATTTTATGAGCAGGAGACCATTTTAAAACATCCTGCAGGTTGCCCAGTTGTGACAAATGTGAGCAAAGGAGGATGGGGCTGGCTTGGTTCCCTACTTTTCTTGTAAGTCTATCTGCATGTCCTTGTCCTTGTCTGCTATTCGAGCAGTCTGTTTTTTTTATTTCTAGGAAGGTTTCCCCAGCTTCCGTGAACCCTTACAATACAGGAATGAGGTTTCAGACAGTTAACCTGACTGCGGCAGTGTTCAACACCTCGTACTGATGATGTTTTCTGGGAAAGAATTAATTTCTGTGTAGAGGCTAATATTGTTCTTGTATTTGTTGTCATATTCAAGCAGCCAAGAAATTGACCTCAGGAAGTGCTTGTGCAGGTTGGTGCTTGCGTTTGTCGTATACATGGCTGTTGGCATTGCTTATCGTGTGACTGTCCTTGGTGTGAGCGGTTTTGAGGTAAGCTTCTCCTGTACTTGTCACTGCTTACCGGTAGTCAGGCTTGCTTTGCTTTTGATACTGATCTAAGAAATGAAGCGGCATTTCTGTTTGTTTAAGACTACATTGTAAAGTGAAAGCATTTGAATTATCGACGCTGATGCACGTTGGCTGTTTTTGCAGGCAATACCAAACCTTGACAAATGGCGTGCCCTTCCATCAAAGATTCAGGTATTTTTAATAAGTAATTTTATTACTTCAGTGCTACTTACGCTAACCCCAAAATCTGGAACCAAGTCCTCTTAATCGTAGGCTTCACGTTCCTTTCCAATGCCTTTTGCTTGTTGTAAGCACTTTTCTAGTGACATGCTCGTAACATCTTATATTTTTGTTGTTTTCTTGTGCAGTTGTTTTTTGAGTACATCATTTCACAATGCATGGGACTCTACTATCGCTTCACGGAGAACTCATATTCACGAGTAAATACGTGAAGGGTGCACTCTTTCGTAATCTTGTTGCATATGATAGTTTAGGCGATTCGTTAGGAGTGCATCATTTTTGTTTTTCTTACAATCCAGTTTACATTTGGACCATAAATGTAAAGCAGTTTTCTATCCCGTTGACAAATTCAGTAAATTATTTAGCTCGAAGTTCTTCTATTTGTGTTAGCTTTCGTCATTCGTGAGAACTTGTATGGGTGTCCATTTGAGTTGAAATAGAGTACACTGATTTATCATTAGTGCGTGTGACACTAATCTACTGAAAAGTGATACGATTTTAGATTAATGAAATTTGAAGTATTACTGTATTGCACTACTTTTTACCCCACAAAAATTGTAGTGACTAATTCTGTAGGTGACATTTATTTTGCACCGTCACTACAAGCATTAATCAGTATAGTTGGATAATTTGAAATTTTGAATTATTCTGAAATGGACATTTTATGTTTGAATGTTTTGATTCATTGTTTAGAAATGACGTTGTATTGCATATCTTTAGACTATGTTTCACTTTTTAATGCCAAAGGTTGTGTGAAGATGTGGTATACAACTGGTTCGATTCCAGGTTTCAGATAACTGGAATGATATAACTTCAGATGTGTGAACTGCTATAGATTGTTAGTTTTAACTTTCATTCTTCATTTACTTCTTGAATTGAGACCGAGATCCCTCATGTGGAGTATGGTTTCATGTGGATTATGGTTGGTGAAGCACATTCCGGTAAAATCTTTTCAGCGCAAGTAATATTGTTTCATTTGATGTACTTCTAGTGAAGATGGTGCTCTGGGGTACGTGGTGCATTTTGGAGTCCCTATCTATTGGCATAATGTAAACTTGTAGTGAAGTTAAGGTAAGTGTTCATCTAACAATTATCAGGGAGCTCAAAGACTATGACACTTATGATTGATACAAAGTGTGAACACTTGTGTACATTGAGACCTCTAAATCCAAGTTGGAGTTGGTTTGGAAAAGATAAGACTCATTGTAGTCTATCCTTTCACCTTCATCAATAAGTGCACGATTAAATTATTAGCAACTTTTTTGAAGGTCTCAATCTTCATATTTTGGAGATATGAATGGACAAAAAGTGGTTTTAGGTGTAGTGGCAATTCAAGGGTTTATAACAAAAATTTAGAATATGAGTATAAAGTGAAATGGGAATGGAAGCATTGCAATAATCCTTAGGTCTAACCTCTATACCAAATAATGATGCATGATAAATAAGGTTGCAAGCATGGTGACACCACCAATGAGAAAACAATCACTTATGTCCAAATTATCTAACCCTCTATAGTATTCTTGTTAATGCCAAGTGAACATGTACCCGTTTACTAATATTGTGTTGTGTTCGATATATTAAAATTTCAATGTCTCCAAGATCTAACCTAGGATCTAACACTTGAGAGTCATGGTGTCCCACTATGTAAATTATGAATGTCTTCAAGAACTTTATTACAAGGACAAAACTTTACTATGAACTTGGTGTCCAACTATGTGAATTATGAATGTCTTCAAGAGCTTTATTAAAGGGACAAAACTTTACTATCAAAATTTTTGTCTTGTAGTATGTAAGAAAGGAAATTTTTGTTTATTCTTCATCTATGTGATTAGTTGGTGTATAAGTTTCAAAATCACTTTGCTAGGGATGGAGAGAAAAAAAAAATCTAATGAAAATGAAAATCTTACATCTTCAAACCATAATTTATTTTGGCCCTATACATTCTAAACCTACATTTCCCTTCGGCGGACACACTATAAGGGATTACGATTCCATCACAAAAAAATTCAGGCCTATAAAAGTCTATGAATTTTTCCCCCCTCGATGCAATTAGGAGATTTTTTGTTTTGTTTTTTGGATTTGATTAGCACTATTGGTGCCACGTCAGCGCCACGTTAGACTGGCAACAATTTTTTATTTTTTAAAAATATATATATATATATTTTTTATTCTTTTATTTATTTATTTATTTTTTCTGTACTTGCACTGTGGGGCTGCCGAAAATAAAAAACTGGCGACCTTTTGCAGGCTCGAAACTTTTCCTAATGATTGTAAAACATCTCAAATCTAGGATTGGTACACATTTCAATTACAATTGAGTTCACTTTGATGGACATGACTAGCCAGGGTTTGGGGTTTAGAACCTGTGTTGAAGTGAGGGCCATATGAATTCTTCTTCTTCTCTATGTCGGTCCATTCTACATTTGGCTCGGTGATTGGTATATGAGTTGAATTGACTTGTATTTTACGAGTTGAAGACTGGTAAGGTTTAATGCCTAGAGTTTTTAGAATTTCTATATGTCACTGTAACGGTCTCAATATTGTTGGGTTTTGGTGAATTTGGTAGTTAGCGTTTTTGACATTAGAGAAAATTTGGGGTTTCAAGAGGGCTACTCCGCAGACCCTGAAGGACCCTAAAATTTGGATTTTTTTTGCAAAAAAAATATTTTTTCCCCTATTTCCGCCCGCTTGAATCTGCAGTGGCACACACACAGAAATCCAAATTAATGAATACAAAATTCACTAAAAAATAAATAAAAACAAAAATTCTAGGCTGAAATAAAAAATTTTAAATTAAAAAAGAATACCACAAAAACTAGCACCAAAGGTGCTATTTTGAGATATTCACCTTGGCTGACACCAAAGGTGCGACACTTTTCGGGGTGACAAACCAAGCTCGAAATAGCTTGGTCTGTCACCACGAGGCAACCCTCTAAAGACCTCAGAATTTCTCTAATGTATGGTGAATTTTTGGGTGATTCATAGTTGCTACAGGGAGATTAAAGGCACTTCATACTAAGGCCAAGGGTTGAGATTTGGTGAAGTTGGTAGTTGGTGTTTTTGATATTGTGAGTTTCAGGGTGATTTCCAGTTGCTACATGAAAAATTAAGAAGCACTTCACCTATGGCTAAAAGTTGAGATTTGGTGAATTTGGTAGTTCGCATTTTTGATTAAAGGGCACTTCACACTATGGCCAAAGGTCAAGAATCCATCGGTTTCCACTAATGGAAGGCTAAGAAACTTTGAGTTTGGCCTCTCAACCCTTCACACTACATATCAAAATCCAAAGTCTGTTCCTTACATGGCACAAACATTAGGGGAGATTTCAGCTACTTGAGAGACTATTTTAGTATTGTTTCCATTGCTGGGAACTAATCTTGTACAGTCAGAATATAATAATATTAAAAAACATTACAATTTTTTTTTTAAACATTAAATTTTTAATAAAAATAATTTTAAAATTTTAAAAATAATATTAAAAAATTATTTCTGACGTAGCCGTCTCCTGGCCACGTAGATCAGCATTCCCACAATGTTCCCGCACTTCCTGTAGTCGGGAACTCATAGTCTCTTAAAACGCAAAAATCTCCCAACTCTAGACTTTAGTTTGGGTTGGCCAAAAGTGGAGATCCAAACTCTAGTTGAAAGTCTATCGAATTTCAAACCCGAAAATCAACAAAAATAAAATTCTAACAAGATCTGAGCCATTAGATTTGAATAACCATTTTCATGAAGACAAAAAGGCGAATGTGCCTTCTTCTTCTTCTTCTTTCTTGTGCGTCTTCATAGAAGTCATTTTTTTTGTAGCTCTTTGTTGTGTGTTGGAATTTTTTTTGGAGGAGTGAAATTTCTGAAAAAACTTTTTTTGGTAGCAAGCCGCCTTTGATGGGGACATAAAACTTTTTGACTCCAACTTCTTATAAAGCGTTTCAACCCTATTTAGCTCAAGTTAGAGAATAGAGGAGAGTAGAAGGTCAAGAAACAAATGATCAAAGAGACAAATGATGACTAGGCTCTTGGAGACTTCACACTATAGCCATCCAAGTTGAAAGGCCGTGGGAGTTCAGTGTCAAGGGTTTGGACTTTGGACTTGGCCTTTGGAAGCTTCATACTATGGCCAGCTAAGGCTCCAAATCCAATTTTTTATTAATTTTTATTACATCGGAAAAAAATCTAGAATTGCAACCATATTGTAGTAGTATTGTTCCAATATAAACTACATTACTTAATAGTCTAATATTGTTGCAAACTGCAATAGTACTACTTACAGTTAAAAATTGCAGTATTGATGCAATTTTGTAGAGGTATTCTAATTTGAATACAAACAAAATGTTTTCAATGATAATATTTATATTATATTCAAGTTATAGATTGATCTATTGTAGTCTACATTTGACATTTCTAGTTGTATTGCTAGTGATATTTTTCAATATTGCAACAATATTGTAACAAATCTAGAAGTTATAGAAGTCAACATTTTGATAGTCCTAAATGTCTTGCTACTGTAGATTGAAAACTTTTTCATACGTACCTAAAAGGCCAAATTTGTCCATTTTGAAATGTCTAAATGTAGTAGATTACAAGTAGTTTTAAATGTACAAAGGAATTACATGTGTTTAAAGCTGAATTCTTTTAATAGGTCCACATGTACATATGGACTAGATTTTAAAACGTATCATGGTAGTACATAGCAAAAATTGCTAGATCTACAAATTGGTTATAATCTACAACACTATGTAATGTTTATCTAGCATAGATTTCTACTCTAACCTTAACAACCTTTTACTTCCATATATTTGGAGTTTAGAGATCCAAGTTCTCCCTATGATCTAAAACATTGATTTCCTATAAAGTGTAAACAATCCACCAAAGAATATATGAAGTACAAAAATCTTAGGTTTGACACTTACAATGAGTCATGCAAGCATCTTAGCAAATGAAATTGGACATATAAAGGTCAATTCTTATTTATTTTTGAATTAGGAAATAAAACAACCAAAAATTGAGGAAGAAATCTAATAGTGTCCAATGCTCCCGCAATTGGCATAGGTGTCTTCTATACTACACAAGATACATGCAAATTCTCCAAAGATTAGTCCCTCTCAATCAAAAGTTGTGGGCAATTTGGTTAGTTGTAACTAAAGGAACTAATGCCCTTCACATTAATCACAACTAACCAAATTGCCCCCAATATGAGAATTTTGTATTTGAAAATTGTCCAAGACATCTCCAACACTCACAATGAGTCCTAAGCAAGGATCTTAGCATATGAAATTGGACATACAAAGGCCAGTTCTTATTTATTTTTGAATTAGGAAATAAAACAATAAAACAATATAGAAAAAATAAAAAAACAAAAAAATAGAGAGTTCTTGGAGAAAATATAGTCAAAAATCTTTAGGGGTTAAATACAGATACTGAAATTTTGTAATTTTAATGTAATGCATTAAATGTCATTGATATAGTGAATCAAATATGACAATTTGGTAATCCACGTAAAAATACCAATCTCTTTTTTAACCATAAAAAATTAAAAGATTTGAAGTTTGAAGTACATAATTGAAATTAGTCTCTAAGGATGAAACATCAAATATTGGTATTTAAAAGAAGAAGTATGAGATACATGGAAAATTATGAATTTTGTCTATTTGAACATTTGGTTTTGAAGCAATATAATTGCAGTTTTGAAACAGCTCAATAAAAATACAATAGTGAATTTGAAATTTAAATCATAACAATACAATTTCTAGTTGGATTCAAATCAATATTTTAATAATGAGAGTGCATTGTTTGCAAGCCAATTCTTATACTAAAACAATTGTACAACAATATAATGATGTCTAACACCAAAAGAAATAGCAACAATACTCCAACAGACTTGACTCATTTAAAAATTGTTGCAATGTTGAAACAATAATGCTTGTACATTGTCTCAATTGCAATTCAAAACTAAAAAGAAATAAAAAATAATAATAATAAAAAAATGAAACAATATTGAAAAAATTAAACTTAGTTTTAATATTGCAACAGGTTTGCTAACAGAAATTACTTTATTTCAATACAACTTCAATATTTTTACAAAAAGCAATACTGCAACAAAAGATAATGTGTCAATAACTCAATACTATTGAATCGACTGGACCTTTCGCTCCTTGACCCGTTTGTTTTTGGATTCAGGGTTAGGGTTTAGGGTTTCGCGATCGTCCTGCACGCTGTTGGCGCTTTCAGTTTGAGCTCCTTTTCAAACACTTGGACGATTATTTGGCTGACCTCGAATTGATTCCCTCGAGGAGCTGCGATGTCGCGGTACTTTCTTCGCGTAAGTGTATTATCATAATTTTATGAGGTTGTTCATTTCTTACAAGTTTTGAATTTTGAAATTTGGTCGAGTGTTGGATAAGTTTGGGTGAATTCGTCGCTGTTGCTTCTGCGCTCCCAGCGGCGGCTCTCAATTGGATTTTTGGGAGTAGGATCTGATGTGAACTTGTGCTTTTGATTTACTTTCTTGAGAGAGTTGATAGAGACTATATTTTGTGCTAGAATAAGATTCGAATGAAAGTCCATTGCATCCGAACAAATCATACCGAGAGATTAACTGCGTCTTTTGTTTCATTGCTCTTTCTGTGGAGCTTTCGATGATGAGCATTGTTGCATGTTCGAGCACTCGGTTTAGGTCTCTAGAAGAGTAGATTCGCATGCTATCTGTTCTCAGAAGAAAGGTGAACCGGAAGCTGATGTTGGGGAACTTGTCGTTTAGGTTGCGGGATTCATTTTCTGCTGTTACGATGATAATTTTTGGAACTGGCATTGCTCGTCTTGATTAATAAATTTCGGTCGGGGCACACGTTCACCAATGGTCAAATGAGAATAAATCGTGTTGGAATGTTGCAGAAACCACTAGCTGGACTAACTCCAGCAGTTACAAAAGGTCTCCGATGGCGACTTTTTGATTGCGAGGGGGAGGTATGTTCTTCGTATGAGCCTTCAAGGGTTTATTGTAATAGTGAAGCCATATATGCTACATTTCGAGTTAATTTGTGGTGGAAGAAAATGGATATTTGTTTTGGAGGGACTGCATGCAATGAATGTCTTAGGTCCTGTGATTGTGACATGAAAAATTGCTGTGCAGGTTCTGGGGAGGTTGGCGTCCAGGATAGCCGTGGTGCTACAGGGAAAGGACAAGCCCACTTACACTCCTAACGAAGACAAGGGCGACATTTGTGTTGTCGTGAATGCGAAAGATATTACACTTACTGGAAATAAACTCACTGATAAGAAATATTATTGGCACACAGGGTACGCAGATGCATATCTATCTTTATGTAATCTTGAACCGATGAATGTAATTTCGACTGTTTATTGATGGCATAGCAGCATTGGAGCTGGCAGAATGGATGTTTGCAGTGATTATCACTTCGCATTTGTTTTGTAGTCGGCCCTTTCTCTAAATAACAGGATGTGGAATATTTGCTTATTGAGAATATGCTGTGTTTCCCCTCAGCTACATAGGTCATGTTAAAGAGAGGACTGTCAAGGAACAAATGGTGCGCGATTCGACTGAAGTCCTTCGCAAGGCTGTACACCGCATGCTTCCTCGCAACAAGCTGCGGGATGTAAGTGCCTTCTTTGAACTTGCTGTTTAGTCCATTCAATGATCTGTGGCTATGGGCATTCAGCCAAGACATTTACACCACTTGCTAATAAGATCATTTGTATGGACAGGGGAGTTGTTGGTAGTAACAGGGGTCAGTATAGAATACGAGATCAATTACATAATGGTTTAGTATCCTGTACATTACTTGGAGATTCTGTATTGTGGAGTACTCATTGCATTTTCAATATTTAGGATCTGCGAAATTGGGAGGACTTTCTAGTGTTTGTTTGACAGTGTGACCTCCTCAGTCATTTAGATTCACTCTGTCATGAACTTTTTTCGTGGTTTTCCCAAGTTGCTGAAAAATCCATGTTCTGCACAAAGCATTCGTTTATATTTATCGTTTTGGTTATGCAGGATCGGATGTTGAAGTTACGTATTTTCCCAGAAGGAGAACATCCGTTTCCTCCTGAGCAAATGGACATATTCGAGATGCCTCCACGCAAAGTTCGTGAGATGCGCCCTCGAGCTCGACGAGCTGCTCTCCGTGCTCAACCAACCTCGACGTTCCAGAAGGCCTAAGTCAGGTTATTGGTAGTTGCATAATATACTCCAACAGATCAGAAGAAGATGGCCTTTAGGAAGGGTGTCCTGTGCACCTATTACAGTGCGTCAAAAGCTCTTGCAGGGTGATTCAGCCGTTATGACAAAACGTTAGGGAGGATGCTGAAGTGCGTCACGTCCAACCGATTATCATGGAGCTTTTTTTACAGAAACGCCATTTTTTCTCCAATAGATTAGCGAGCCCCCTTGGGTATCAGATTAATTATTGGAGGTTTTGGTTGCAAATCGTTGAGATTATTAGTTATTCGTCTTACTCACAACCTTCTGGCGTTTTGGCTCAATCTGAGATGTATTTCAGTGGTCTAAAAAGTGTCAGTTTCTGACAATTTCTGAAACTCTACGAATTTGTCCGTCGGTCCTTTAAGCGGTTGAGTGTGAACCTTAGAATCTAAACAAGTGGCCTAAAGTACTGTTATTTTTTGGGAGTCCAATTGCAATTGTCATTCTATTTAGTTTGTGATTTGTAGTCTGTTTTTTTTCGTTGCATTTCGTGCAAACAAAGGTATAAGGATGAGTGGCAAACACGCTCTGACAACTACTCGTCCGGAATGAAGTCTCTTCGAATCTGCTTTGCATCTCCTTAGCAGTTGACGAAATGTCATGCGTGACACCAGTCCCACGTTTCAGTGTGTTCAGTGACTGACGCTGCATTATTTCTTCCGCAAAGCAAGTCCTCTCAGAATGTTCTAGTTACAGATTTTCTAAACTACTTCCTTCAGCACAAGTCACTAGATTGAAATAGACATTTCTAATATCTATATACTTTCTCAATACAAGACAATCATAAAACTGATACTTGTAACAATATTTATATAATTATAATTTTCTTTATAATTGTTAATAATTTGATTTGTAAACTACACTAGTCTTGAGTGGTACTCACATGAGCAGTTTTGTTGGAATGGAATTTCGCCTCAGATTAAGGGAACTAAACCTAATTGCAACCTGTTTGCAAAGCCACCCCCAACATAATCTTGTATGAAATGTACAACCTAGTGTCGGATTTGGGAACATGATCATTCAACACATTTGTTCCTACTGTGGACATAAAAATAACATCTCCAATTCCCTTCTTACTCCCAACAAGTTCCCACCAGTTGGTCTTTGAACCAGAGATTCAGAGAACAAAATTCTTAACCCTTTGCGCCACAGTACTGCAGACTGAGGACTAACAGATTAATATGCACCAGGAATCCAAACCTACAGAAACCCCAGTTTAGAATCTGGCAGGCTTTTGTCTGCAAATATAAATTGAAAGTGTGATCTCCATATATTGTTCGGTTTGATGTCTACGAAAGCACTGAACTAATGCTGCAAAGTATCTGCACGAATTTGTAAGTTGCCCCTATAGTGATCTTCTCAGGCCTTCCCAACGAACTCCACGTCGAAGATGAGAACTGAGTTGGGCGGAATGAGACACGATCCTGTTTGGAAGTAGGACCAAAAATTAGTATAAAACAGCTGCGGGTATGGCCATACTTGTCAAGAGTATTTAAAGAGGAATATTGTAGTGCAGCTGGATCATGAGAAGTTGCGAAACCAGCAAGTTTAAGGACTACACTAGAATCCTAGATTACCTTCTAGAGCCGAGAGGCTTGAGATGGTTAGGGGGCACAAGGCTAACTTGCACTTTCAAACCAAGAATATTCAGCAGTGTACCTTTTTGGTTCATCTGAATGCAACGATATTGGTTACAACCCTCTTGCTCTGAACCAAAGAAAACATGACTCAACTGGATTAACTAGTCATTTTAGCATTATATACAGTACATATGAAGTGGAAATCTTACCCAATCTGCAACCGGCTCCCCTTTCACCATAACCTAGATTTGCAGGAATTTTCAAGGTTCTCTTTCCACCTACACATTGTCCAACAGGAACAAGTGAGGTCTGATGCACATGCAACTGTAGACTACGGTTTCCATTAAATTGCAGTGTAGAGCAAACAAAGTGAAGTGCAACAAATCCCATTCAGTGTAAAGTCTAAACATTGTAACCTGCTTGCATGGCGGGGATGCCTTCAGTTCCTAGAATGCCTTGATCCCACCCTCTTATAACCTGCTCAAGAACCACAAGAATTTATTTGAATCCTCGTTGGATCCCACTGTCGAAGGAATTTAGTCAAATGGAAGTCTACAGCTCCCAATATTGCAGTCGAACCCATGGATCCCTCCTCATTCAAAGGAGATGCTCTCATATTTCATAGGAAGTGCACAAACCTAGGAGTTAAGCCTCTTACGGGACGTGGAGAAAAGGCGAATTTTAATTCTCACACAAAGGAAAGTGTAAGGAAAGATCATGGCAAAAGTAGGCTCCATGACTTCGGTTATCTTTTGAACTTATCAGCTTTTTAGCTTCAGGTGGTTTTAGGACGAGATAACTTTGGTTTTGTAAGAAGTGATGGAAATAGGGTTGAAACGTGGTGATGTATACGAGCATTAGGGTGGATATTGGAATCTTTTTACGGATTCATTCATGACCCTATCTAGACTTGCCAAGATTTACTTCTCCACATAACAATCAATAGCCATCCGACACGCACCCTCCAAAGTTTGACCACTATTGATCGAGTTTCGATCCTCCTTAACATTCTCTTATTCCAGACATATCATCCTCAAGAATTCCAGGCAGGTTCCATTCAAAATTTGATGGATTGAGCTAACGACTGTTACAGTATGACGAGCAAAGTGATGGACTATCACATACAGATGCTAATCTCGAAAATGCGACTGAGACGGAAATGGTGAAAAGAATGAAAACCGAGTACCTCTCCAACCCCGACGCGGAATGTCAGCGGTTTCCTTCGCTTGTAGCTGCTATCAAATTCACTCCCATTCTCGAGCCTTCCAGAGTAGTGGGCCTGCTCAGCACAAGCACAATTTCGCAAGAACACATTACAAGATTGTCACAGTACAACTTCATCCTCCTCAACTACTCTACACCACATCCCTCAAATGCCAATACAATCCGCTCAAAGAAAACGACCTAATCTGAGCTTCAATTCCACATTCCAATCTCCATGAAATAGAATCCCGCAAATCCCACCTTGATGAGCATGCCTTTGGAAGCAGCAATTCCGGTTCCCACTTCCGAATCGCAGTACCCCAACCCAGAGGCAGTCACATTGTACTTCCCACAAGTGGTCTGCTCAGCGTCGGCTTCCATTGGTGTCACCAAGCTGTTGAATGCGATTGTTGCCAACATGCCTCCCATTCCAAGAACGTCTCTCCGTGAGCAGGATACCATTGCGCCATCGCTGGGAGCTTGAGAGCAGGAAATTGCGACTCGAGGAGGCGGGGCGACTGCGGTTGAGGATGAAGGGGTGGCGAAACGGTTGGTTTGGATTGCGCAAGGCTGGGCGAGGAAGGCTGAGTGCAGGGACGCCATAGCTGCCACAAACTCTGCAATCCAAAGCTTCGTTTCTGTGATGCGAGCTTCTGGATATTGTTCAAAAACGTTCTGATATAAAGTGACAGAAGCTTCTTTAATATCACCTTCTCTGTAATATCACAGTCTTCGCAACAGGGATTTTTTTTCATTTATTTTGGGCAGAAAGGAAAGGGAGTGATGCAGTTATTTACATCTGTATAAATGGATGAAACGTGAAAAATGTGGATGAAACTTAAAATTTTCATCCAAAGGAGTGAGTATTCATCCCCAAAGAGTGATATTGTCATAAGAATATGTAACAACTTAATGATTTCATCCACTGAAAATGGGGGAATATATCATTTACTATTCCATCAAATAAATTGTATCAATTTTTAGGAAAGTAGTGCTAAAAGTTCATTGAAAATCCAATTCAAATTGTCATTATTTGTAATATTTAAATTTAAGAATTTTGTCATGGATATCATGAAATATTTCATTAAGGAGAAATTGTTTCAAGTATACAGTAAATTTGCCTAGCTTGACATGAAGTTATTAATATTGAGTGCATATAGTCCAAACGTATCATGAATCCAAACTTCTTGAGGATTGAAGATCCATTGTAGAAGATCTTAATTTTAAGATCTATTCTGTACTCAAGTTTGGCACCATTTGAGGTCTAATAATCACCAAGACTATTCTTCATGGAATTTTGTCATATTAGATTAAAATTAGTATTTATATTGTAATTTAATATCCTATACATGAATCAAAGAGCTTATAAGTAGTTAACCATTACTTTAAATTTGTTTGTTATGTCCTACATATACAAAGGAAAAATTCTTGTAAAAGGATCCTCATTTTAACAAAATAGAACATTCAAAACCTCTATGCAATTTCATCACTGGAAAGAGAAAAAATAAGAATTTATTTTTCATTTTGTATTCAAAATCCTATGACCAAGATACACTTTCAATGACTTTTGGGTCAATGCTCACTCAATAGATATTGAACTACACACATTTATTGTATTTATTGATGGTATAAAAATATATGTCACCAATAAAATTTGTGTCTCTAAAAATATTCATTTTTGTTGAAATTAGTACAATGTAGTAGTATTCCAACCTACACTAATTAAAAATATTGTGAATTTGAAAAATTACAGTAAAACACATTTAGAGGACATGGGAGTATAGATAAAATCGTAACCCTAGAAGTTACCGAGGCTTCACGAGAAGCTACCGAGGCTCCACGAAGCTACCGTGGTTAGACTAGCAGTAACCGCGGTTAGAGCGGGGACTGTCTGGCTAGGGTTTAGAGGCGTCGGGGTGAGGAAGGCGACATATGCCCGGGCCTTGCCGGAGCTCCTTCCTTTTCGACTGCAACGCCATCTTCACTTTGGAGCAGCTACGCGCTTCTGTCGCCATGGGTCGCCGTAAGTATTATATCGTCTTCTCCTGCTTGGCTTGCTTCATTTTCATCTTTCTCTGCTCTTCAGCCGCTTCTTTCTCCGTTTTGTATCTGGCGCAAGCTCTAGCGGTTGCTAGCGCCATACTTTCAAACCTTTCGTCACTTGTGCTGTTGCCATGGGCCGCCGTAAGTGTTCTTCTTCTTGTCGTTCAGGCTTCATTTGATTTAGTGCTTGATTTCTCTGTTATTTGCCGGAGTATGGCGAGGGTTAGGGTTTAGGGTTTGTGGCGTTTTTAGGTTTACCCTTGTTGTAAAGGAGGTGGCCTGAATTCTTTTGGGGGTTTGGTCCAAAATTTTATTCACTAGTGTTGTCGTCATGGGCCGCCATAAGTGTTCTTCACTGCGTTGGTCCATCTTCTGTGTGACTGGTGCTTGGTATCTGTGTTGAAGGGATGTGTGCTTTACAACCCGAAGAGGTGGTGAGTTCTTAGGGTTACGAGTTGCTCTGTGGATTTTAGGGTTCTGTTCTCCGCTGTGAAAGCGGTAGTCTGAATTTTGTTGGGTTTTGGTCAATTTGGTGGTTTGCGATGTTGATATGGTGGTTTGAGGGGTTGTGTTCTCAGGTCCGGCCAGATGCTACAGGCAGATTAAGAACAAGCCCTACCCCAAGTCGCGGTTTTGCCGGGGTGTGCCGGACCCGAAGATCCGCATTTACGATGTGGGCATGAAGAAGAAGGGAGTCGATGAATTCCCCTTCTGTGTGCACTTGGTGTCTTGGGAAAAGGAGAATGTCTCCAGCGAGGCTCTCGAGGCGGCCCGCATTGCCTGCAACAAGTACATGACCAAGTACGCAGGAAAGGATGCGTTCCATCTGCGTGTCCGTGTGCACCCCTTCCATGTGCTGCGTATCAACAAGATGCTTTCGTGTGCCGGAGCTGATAGGCTCCAGACGGGTATGCGAGGCGCTTTTGGCAAGCCGCAGGGTGTGTGCGCTCGGGTGGCCATTGGACAAGTGCTCTTGTCCGTGCGTTGCAAGGACCAGAACGGTATTCATGCGCAGGAGGCCCTTCGCCGTGCCAAGTTCAAATTTCCTGGTCGCCAGAAGATCATCGTGAGCAGGAAGTGGTGCGTTACCTCACGATCAGAATTTTTAGCACGATCGGCAGTTTCAATCATACGTTTGATTCGTCATGCTGTTCAGGGCATCAGTATGATTTGCATAGTACTATTGGGGGATTTCTTTGCAAGTGTCAAGGTCCTGACACTTGACTACGGAGACCAGTATTAGAGATGAATAGTGTGTATATGTAGCTTTTGGTAACGACTAACTACACCTTCGTTTTGTAATGAACTCATGAGGATTTGTTTGTCATCTGCGCAGGGGATTCACAAAGTTTGCCAGGGTTGACTACGTCAAGTGGAAAGAAGAAAACCGTTTGGTGAACGATGGTGTTACCGCTAAGGTAAGCTCTATTTGTTTTTAGCAGAGTTACCATTGATTTGTTCGAGGTGTCGTATCTAGTTTTTTGCCTCAATTCGATTTTTCGCATTCAATTATTGACTTTGTACTAAAGTTTCACTCGCATGGATATTGGTTGCATATCAGCTTCTTGGATGCCATGGACGTTTGGCACAGCGCAATGCCGGAAGAGCTTTCATCGATGCCGCCGTTGCCACTCATTAAGTTCGTTCATTTAATGCTTGTTTTAATTCAGGGTTCTGTGTACTCAAGTGCGACAATTAATGAACGTTTATTATGGTATCGAGTACGATTGCGGGCTCTGTTTTGCGGATGTGTTTTTATTCTTTATGGAACTTTTTCTTCTCGGAATTCGGGTTTGCCTATTGAATTTGATTTGTGTTGAGCACTGCTTCACCAAATGTTTCCTGTGCTGTGTTGCTGTACTGGTGATGTTGGAGGAGACTGGCGAAGGGCAGATATAGATTCCCAACTATGTGTAAATCTTCGTCCATTGTTTTCTCCTGCGTTATCAATTGCAAATTCCTGAATTGGCCCGTCAATTTCGTGAAGATAATAGGAAATTTGTGGTGGATTATAGCCAAATATCTTTTAGTGCCATATGGGAATTCTATGTATATTCCCAAAATTAGGTAACTGGCAATCTTGCTTTCATCTCTCGTTCTTGCATTTTGCATGACTTGGGACCTTCATGGCGTAGATTGAAGTGGAAAGCCAAACCAGATAAGGTTGAATGTCTAATACCATCGCTTAAAAAATAAGTTGTGGATAAGGTTGACCATCACTTACTAAGAAATTGTACATATGGTATACAATTTGATATATATTACGGTGTTAAATCTGATATATATTACTACTGTCCCAAAATGATCTTCCTGTTGAGTGCAAGGTCATCATTTTGTATGCATTTAGTATATGTCCTTTTGTATATGAGATGCAAAAAATAAGAATGAATGATGATTGATCCCTTTAGTCATTTCATTTGTTTTTTGATTGATGATTGCATGGATGGAGGGAAAGTACTACTTGAATTTGTTTTGTTGATACCAAATAATAATTGAAAACCAAATTTGACTAATAATAATTGAAAACCAAATTTGACTAATTTGTTACATCATGAAGTGTGATTAGAAGATCGTTTTGGGACAAAATTAAGGTAAACAGGAAGATCATTTTGGGATGAAGGGAGTAATGGATTAGATCAATTGTATTTCAACTTTCAGTGCACAAGTTTGCTGCACACGAACTGATTACGATAGGAAACCACGGAATGAAGTAAACAACTGACTACTGAGAAATTGTAAGCAAAACCGCGTGAAAGAAACTCAGTCTGGTAATTTATCAATATTAATATATTTACAATACACATACCATCACCAGTTTCCTACTTGTTCAAAGCTGACAAGCGGAATGATTTCTGACAACCCACTCCCTACAAGCTCGATTATGCACAAGGGCGTACGTGCCACAAGCAGCGTAACCTAATAATGTACAACTCGGAACTTCCAAGGTGACTACAATTTCTCTTTTTATCTGCTGATGGAATTGCAATTCAAATCGACCTACACCACGCCTGCTGGCCCAGGAACCTTCTGATGATTGTTCGTTTCATACGTGGCCATGGGCACGCCCTGCTGAGGGTAAGGCGCTTGCTGAGGGTAGCCGTATACAGGCTGACCCTGCTGCACGACGGGGACTTGGTGTCTCCGCCTCGCCAAGCAATTGCGAAGGCATGCCAAGCACAGGCACAGGAGCAGAAGGGAACCAATGACAGCTCCTATTATAGAGATCACCACTTGCCAAGTTCTCAGCTTACGCCTACGGCCTGCGTGCAAACATCCACAGGTCAGAAGTGAAGGATTACATATACAAACATACACATATCTAATAACCCATTTGACTTTCTAAATTTTTGAACAATCCCGGTGTTCGTCCTTCAGGTTGATGACTCTGGTGCTATGATCAATTGAAGGAAGATGTCGGTTGCGGGTACGTCTACTAACTATGCCATACGATGGCCCCGTAGATGCAGATGAGCTTGTAGATGGTAAATAATGTACGAGATGAAATGAAACTGTGATGGGAAATGAATTTGAGAACGTACATCCTGAATTGCCAGCTCCATTGAGGGCGTCTCCATAGTATCCACGTCCACATCTACAGTAGTACTCCCCGCTGTATGAGGAGTAGTAGCAATATGCACGTGGAGCACATTGGCTACATAAGGTGGCTGCAGCACAAGACAACATACCATCCTCACGGTTGAATATCAACTTTAGAAAATAAGCTCGTCTCTGAGTTTCATTAAGCTTGCGCAATAATTGACCATCTAAGTGTGAATCTTTTTTTAATTAACATACCAGTCAGATTTAATCGAGGCTCATCAACTGAACCAACTTAATGCTTGGAAACTTTCTGAATCTATGAATGGAATAAGAAAGGAGTAGACAGGAATTCACTTACATTGCGCTTCCGCAGTTTGAAACTCCAGGATGGTAAATATAACCATGACGGCCATGAGGACCGCCATCTTCCATGTCACTCCTGCCATGGCTGTATCTCCGAATCCTGATCTGCAACGAACAGAGGAAAAAAGTGGATTAAGACCACCAGCAACGGATAATTCCCGCTAACTAACTAATTTCGCATTTACCATCATTTTCGTTCAATAGATACGATTGTATGCCGTTCATACTTTCGTACTTGTAGTCTTCAAACGATTCTTTAAAAGATCCTTCAAACGGTATCAATACAATTTGAAGTAGATAATTCTATTAATCGACCCTTTTCAACTACAAGTAACCACTTCTAGTCATCTCAAAAACACAAACCAGCAGAAACATGGTCTCCTTAGGCCAAGGAAATGACCAGAGAGAAGATCCAAAACTGGTCTCACTGGCTCTGTAGATTCTCATGGTCATATTTTTCGATCTATTCTACACAAACTCTGTTTTCAAATACCGCAATCTCATTCTTTGAGAGTCGTGAGAGTCCTTCTTCACTAAAAATAACCCCAACAAAACACAAAAAGTCTGACACGCAACAAGCATAGCTATCGAGATTACTACTAGTCTTCAAGTGATCCCTCAGCAATTCCTATTCAAAGAAACTTTGGATACTAGCTAGCTGACATGAAGACGGTTTCTATTCTCACGAGCTTTGCAAGGGATCCATCGTGTACCACCTCAAAGCTGCGCTTCCAATTCAATCAAACTCCAAGCACTGACGACACCGCCATGACCAGGCACACGGTACAAGTTCGCGAGCGTTCACAATTTGCAGCAAAAACTAAGCTAGCTAGTCAGTGAAGCGAAAAAAACTCAAAACAGGGGATTTTAAAACAGGGGAACACAGAGAAAACTCCAGTGAACTCATCCTACCCGGGATCATACCTCACTAGTCAGGTGCACAGAACGGCAGCAACGGGCAACAGAAGAGAAGAAGCGCAACCCAAGTCTCTCTGAAATCAGCAGTCTGTCGCACAATTCAAGTACCTTAGCCAGCTCAGACGTAAACTCTCAGCAATATATATATATATATATGATGCTCGGATTTAATTTGCCGCGGCACCATCTTCCACGTAGCGTACAGGTGTCGAACGCCTTTTAGTGACACTTTCGTGACAGGTCCAATGGAGTAGGTACTCGCTCAGCAGGCCATGCAAGCACATGGCTAGCTGGTGCCCAGTAAAAATTTTGGGTTTGATGGAAAAACAAGGGCTCTGTTTGCAAGGTTAACAAGAACAAGGGTATCAGCTTACAGCTTAAGCTTTAGTAAGTGTGTTTCGGGGTTTGATTCTCTGTATGAATGGCTGGACCGGAGGTTATAGTATAGATGACTTGATGAAACTCTATTTTCTAGTGTCTGATTCCAAGCAAAACACTTTGTTGATGAAGTAGCTAAATAACTGTTGATTTTCGTCACTGAAACTCCTATTCAGCCAGTTGTGTACTGTAGCTTGTTGGTAGATCGGGGGTTACAGTAAGACGGTTACTGTTACTTTTCGGCAATATATTTGCTGAGGCGGGTCGGTGCCTTTACTTCGTAGCGAGAGATTCCCCCCGAATTCTTGGCAAAGTTCGTGGTTGCTTACTTTTCAAAGCATTCGGTTGTACAGTACTACTGTACGGTGGCAATCCATGCGAGTCCACCTGTTGGAAACTGCCTTGATGATCTGATCGTCGAGCAGGACTCGAGCTTATTACACTGAAAGTTCATGAACCATGTTACGCGGTCCCTTTGCAAGCCCTAGAATCAGGGTTGTTAGCATGTGAGCTTGTGAGCGTGAGCCTGTGAGCCTATGAGCTTGTGAGTTGGAATTTTTTTTTCAAAATAAATATTAAAAGACTTATGATCGTGGTTTTAGTGAACTTTGATTTTTAGAATGCGTTAGTTAATTTAATAAAATGAAAGGGCACCTACAAAGCATTTCGAAAATTCTGATGGCAACAACCAATTATGTTTATTTATAATTAATATCTCATAAGCAAAAACTATGACGGGAGAAAAATGAAGTCAATGAAGTAGCCATAAAACACACAAATCCATTCATAATAAAAATCAACACATAATATAATAACTCACAGAATATATATCAATCCAATGAGGTTAAGTTGCAGTAGACTCAGTCGCGGAATTCTCATTGGTAGAGGACTCTGAAGTCTCTCCACCCTCAGATGCACCAACATCTATGAACTCTAGAACATTCAATGCATAATTAGGTCTACGTTTTTTTGGTTTAGAGCAACCGAACTCTATAAAAGCTGATGCCAATTGCTCTGCATAAATAGGCAAATCAAAAGTCTTGTTTGGACTCGAAAGAAGCCTTTTTTTGCCGTGTTGTATCTGACGACTTCAACCTCTGACGACTACACAAACACATGAGAATGTGTTAAAATGATTAAACATACAGAATTGCATACTTATATGAAATTGAAATTTAGGAGAACTTACTTACAAGATTTGGTCTTCCAAGCAAACTTGTGAACTATGATGTTCATGGCATCCAGATCTTGAGATGTTGCAACCTCCACTGGCCGCTCTGTCGTTACTGTGACCAGAGTGGTCCTTCGCATAGGTTTAAGGAGGGCGTCAAAAATGTCTTTTTCTTCTTCTAAAGCCGCTATGTGACGCCCTGTTCCACGGCAAGCCGTAATGGATGAACCTATTACAAACAACACACTGTTAATTAACTACATTAGTCAAAATATGAAATACAATTTCAATATAAAATCATATCATTGGAAACCTACCAGTTCCTGCAGTACAGTTCAGAACCACATCGCCTTCAACGGTTGTCCCTTCTATAAGGAATTGGAAGAACCTTCTGTCCTTCTCACGAGGCCCACGCCACGGTACTTGTTTGTTCATCAATATCGTATCTTCCGTGGTATAGTTGATTAATGTGTCGTCACGATCAAGATCCACTTTAGCTTTTTTCATGGATTGTGTTTGTTTGAAAGAAAAGCCAGATTTCTCTCCTCCACCAAGGGCTTTCACTAACAGGGTGATCCCGAAATTCATTGTCTGGCAGCATTGGAAACAAAAACATATCAAAGATGAATAATACAAATCACATGTAAAGTGACACTATAATAAATAATCAATTACAAATACCGTGTTTGAAGGTTCTACTCCCAAAGTTAAGTGCATACGGTTTATTCCCAACCACTCCTTCTTTATAATCGCATACACTTTATACAGCCCAGCAACAACCCCCTTAGCATGCACGCTCCATGAGTGAAACACGACAACACACCCATGGCTCGGGGGGATCACTCCTTGTAATTTAAGGTATACACTTGAGTTAAGAGAATATTTTATATGGGGCTATTTACCTTAATTATTGCATTTAAGATGACCGTATTTTTACATAAAAAGCTAAAAAGGGCATATTTTCAAAAGGGCATCCTCTTAGTGGAAATATAAAATTTTATATGTAAGATATACCCATTCAAAAACTTGCATGAATGAATTTATAAAAACTATAGGGTAAAATTTTTTTACATAAAAAGCTAAAAAGGGCATCCTCTTAGTGGAAATATAATTTTTTTCTACTCTAAATTTTTTTGATATCCCTTGCAATTTGGGCATCTTTAGGACATCTTTTGCAAAAAATCTCATCAACTATTGAAATTTGGCATTTATGTTACTAATAAAATATGGCATACAATTATCAAAAACAATTTAGTTCTCATTTTCAAAGGAGTCAAACTTTATTAGCTATGTTAGGGTGGCTTCAAGAAAAAAAAAACTTTTCTTCTAACCTCAAGCTCTATTATCTTGCAATATGTGAAATCAAAGTTATTGAATTTTTTTCCAAATATTCTAAATATTTGTCTCTAATTTTTAACCATTTGGAATCCAAATTAAAAAATATCTCATTGCACAAGAAATCATCAAAAAAAGACTAGTGTATTGCCAATGCATTTAACCTCTTTGCATTGCAAGTTGATTAAGATTTTTTTATGAGTAAATCCAACATCATAAATTTATGAATAGTCAAAATTCTCATTTTTGTGTAGACCAAATATTTTACTCTAAGAGGGCTTGAAGTCTATTGATCCTAGTTCGCAAGAATGAAAATAAAGATTTTTTTCTCACTTCAAACATTATAATCTTTCAATCCACATGGTCAAATGGTCTGAAATTGTTTCTACACGTTATAACTACATAATACACTCTTATACAATTGGATTTTTTTTAAATAATTTTTTATTTTAGACAATGCATCAAAGTTAGCAATTTTGGATTCTTCTTCTTCCAAAACACCCTCTAGTCTTTAGGGGTTAATAACATTGAACACTTTAGAATTCCTAATGAAACTATCCCATGAAAATCTCATTCAATATGAGTGTGATTAACACATATGGCTTTATAGCTTAGAGTTAAATGAACTATAAATTCTATCTTCATACTGTACAATTTTCAATTTGTTGAACCTACTAAGATAAACCTTCCTATTCATACAATGTGACAATTTTTCCACTTTTAGTTGATGTCTTATATTTACATTTAGTTTGTATTTATATATACACTACAAGTACTATGGCACAATCTTAGTCGGCCGCCCTTCTGCCCCTTCATTGTAGATTGTCTTGAATATGTTCATTTTATCATCTATATGAAATTATTTGTCCACATCTATACTCATCATATTATGAAAAATTTGCATGGCTTCTATTTGTTAAGGCTAACTTATTAATAAAAATTCCTATTATATGATGTTTTTACACACCCTAATTTATATACATTAGAGTGTGTAGCATTTCATGAACCCTATAGTAGCTCTACAAATTATATAAAATTTTCCCCCTTTGAATTAAATGAACCCTATCTTTTAACTCACGTAGTTTTCTAAAAACTGTGAGTGTTCCCCTCGAGACCCATGGTCTTGCAAATGCTTTTCTGCAAAAAGAAAAGCCTGCTGAATTGCCTCATACTCCTTGTCAACGTTCCATTTGGGCACATCAATCTTTGGAAAAGACACCCCCGGTACTAACAAATTCTCTTGGCAGTTAAAGAATATTATGTCCAAATCATTGTGTGAGGCACTATAACAAATGTATTTGCATTTCACCAATTATATTTTAGGCTACATATGTATAAGTATGCCTAAACCTTCAAAACCAAAACAATAGAAGGTTGTTGTTGATAAATACAGTAGTACAATACACAGCCAAGGCGGTATAGTTTTAGAAGCCAACATCTTAACCCTAACTCTTACTAGAGTACTACATTGTGCGAGTATGGATATGCTACGGCCCTTATACTATGGGCCATACATTTTATATACTACTACGATTAACTAGAACCACCGTTGAAGTAAGTATCTCATAGAAATGTTTAGTTCAAGTCCATTGGATTGTTCTGAGAACCACTTGTTGCACCTTGTTCGTAATCATTGGACTCTCCAACAACGAGTTTCTTCTTAGCACGAGTCCTTAAAGCAGGTCCATCTGCTTGTAAAATAGATTCTAAGACATTGGAGTTCTTGAGAACTTCAAGTGTCCTTTTAGTTTGCGGGGAGTGTAACTCCAACAGATAATCGAGTACTTGACTTTGGTAATAAGGCCCGTATGTTGAGTTGAGGTAAGTCATACTATTCAAGTCTTATGGAGTGGCATTTTCATCACGATTAACCCCTTGTTCACCTTCAAAATTCCAACGGTGTCCTTCCGAATGAGCACCCCACTTGAAGGTTTGGAATGTCTTATCAAAATATCCATGAAGGCATTGAAAAAAAAACCTCCCTCTTCCTTGCATTGTGAGCTCCTTTTCCCATAAGGTTGAATGTCACTCTTAGAATTTCACGCAGGTACGTTTCCCAATTCAATTGTGAGGCAGCAGCTCCCATTTCTTGATCATGTAGGCCTTCTCGCCAACTCCAAAGCAAGTCTCGTCCCCAAAATCGTGTCTCTATCGTCGTGTCTCTATTGTATTCTCAAGAAGGTGGCATGTAAGTCATCAAGTTGAACATGGTATACAAGCGATTATGGAATGGTGCTGAACAAATCACACATCGTCGTCTAATCAGACATTGGGTGATGAGACATTGAGGATGGTACACATGTGTACATGATCCAAGTGACCATCCTCCTTTTGGCCCAAATTGTTCTAGACATATGGGGCATTTGGTATGATCCAAGACAAAATGAGCTGGCTTTGGCCACAATAGACTTTGGTCTGTTTCGTTGAAGTGACTAGACATCTGATTTCCATGGTCCCAACCATTTCGTGCCCAATCTATGACATTTTTTTCTGCCACATCAAGCATGGACATGTTATCCGGAAACATGTCCTCCATCAATGCCCATGATGTCAATCCATTCTCTTGTTTAGGGGCATTTGCTACAAAGTTCTTCGAAACTTTGTCGAGCTCTTTCGCAACTTGTTGAGATCGATCCACGGTGAGAATGCACGCAACCTTCCAATGATAGTATGTTACTGCCAACACTGACAATTTCTCTCAAAGCATTCTATTTTCCTCAGCCAAATCAAGTTCCTTTGATGATTGTAGATGTGGAATGATAGGAAACGAAAGTGAATCCTGAGTCCCTTACAAACCATCAACGTGCGGATTGATAGTATCTCTTGAGACGAACGGAAGCGGTGCCATTGGAAGAATTGAAGAACGCTTCGTACGCTTGACAAGAGGAAAAAGGTGAATGACATCGCTGGTGAGGTCCCCAACAAGCTTGTCTAAGTGATGTGGATCCTGCTCAACAAAGGTGTCGTCCATGTCCGACAATGTGAAAGTTTGACGCTCTTTTTCTCGAAGGCCTTGTAATTCTTTAGATTGTTGAGAAATGAGAGCATTTTTTTGTTCACATGTAGACCGTCATTTCTTCACATCACCTTCTAAGGTTGCAATTTGTGCATCCTTGGTCTTCAAGAGCCTTCGCCAACGTCATTGCATTGTGAACAACATCAGATTCAGACTGTGGAATGGGAATATGACTTGTGGCACATACGGGCAAGTCATCACTTAAAGCAAAGTCAAAGACGTTGTTGGCGTCTTGTGGTGGCAAGATTGGAGCCGCAATTGTGGTTGAGGTTGATGCCAATCTAATTTGCGAGGTGGACCGTCGTACCTTGGTATGATGTTTCGTCTTCTTTCCCCGTGATGATGAAGCGGCTTGAACATTTGGAACTGGAACTTTGACGGGGGTGATAATCTGCTCCTTCACTCGTACAAGCTTAGAAATCCGTATGCCATTTGAATCGTTATCCTCTTTTGATTCTTCCGTGTCCACCTCTTGAGTTTCTTTGTTTTGTGGATCACTTCGAAAAGGCCCAAGTCCAGCCTTTGGGAATTTCAAAACCCCTCTTGGAATTATTCCAACTTCTGGACGTTCTACGTAGGTACTTTCCTTAATGGTGGTCCAGTCAATCTGTTTGTTCAAGGCGACCTCAGCATAGGCACCTCTAGCAATGAACAAAGGGGCTTCATTCCTATCTACAAAAAGGATTTTGTAGAGGACCTGCCACAATTCTAAACACCTTCGTATGAAAGTTGGATTTTCACAATACTTCAAATTTGCCTTGTTATTGTGTCGGTTGTGATGATGGCGTCATGACGGAAAGAACTTCCCGATGTGACACCATCCAATGTAATCTTCGCACACTTGCATACTCCATGGCTCTGGCTCCTCATTCCACCCTTTGAAAGCTAGGTGGTTATCATTGTGCAACACATGCCATCGCTTCTTGTGAATGTTACCCTTCCGTTTTCTAGTCTTGTCTTTGGCAGCCTTCCTAATTGCACCAAGAGTGCGTACAGTGGAAAACCCCGGAAGAGATCCATCACTGCTACCTCCAATCACCATGAAACTTGCGAACGTTCCCAAATTGTAAGAGCCAAATGATAGCAAAAAATAGTATATATATTATCCAAAAGGATCACGCATGCAGCCAACAAAGGTTGCAAGACAGAAAGCGTTAATGGAAAATGAAGGTGATAGCATGATGATGGGCGAGTGGATATATAGGGTGAGTGACTTCGATTTAGGAGGGCGAGTACGGATAGGGAAACTGCGTACACAGCGACTGCGAGTCGAGGATGGCGCATGCGTATGCCTACGGGACGACTGCGGGTCTAGAGGGGCGACCTCGCATCCTGGTAAGGCGACTGCGGGTCTGAGTAGGGCAACTGTGGGTCTGGGTAGGGCGACCTCAGGTCTTACGTGGGCAATTTCGGGTACAGGTCGGGCGACAGCGGGTCTTGGGTGGGCGACTGCGGGTCCAAATGGGGCGACTTCGGGTCCACCACCAGTCTGGGTATCTTTTGCGCACCCGCGGTCTCCCTCCCAAACCCACAGTCGCCCACCCGCGGTCTCCCTCCTAAAACCGCAATCACCCATCCGCTGTCGCCCTCCTCTACCCGCACTCCTCCACCCGTAGTCTCTCTCTTCCACCCGCAGTCGCCCACCCGTAGTCGCCCCTACCCGTACGCGCCCTCCAGTTTGCCAACTAGATGCTATGTGGCATCCACTTGGAGGGGGGTAATTTCCTATAAAGTCAAAGGTAAATTTGACTTTTCGTGACGTCGTGTGGGCTCTACTAGACGTCGCACGATGTCTGTCTGTCGCGCTATCGCAGCGAACAACCTTGTTCAACACAATTGAATTAGTAGAAAATGAAATCAATGTTATTTCAGAGCGAGTGCACTTCAATTTAATGAAATACATGCATTTTCAAATTCGTTGTTTAGAGGGATTGAATATATATATATATATAACCTAAGTATTGTAGAACAATAAATTATATGCTTCATGATTCACTATGAAGTACAATTTCATTAATTATGAACAACGTTGTATATGAAGCTTTGAAGGACCAAAGGTAGTGTAAATTATATGCATGAGAAGTCATGATAATCAATCATTTCAATTGTATTATTGCATTTGCGGAAGGAAAACAATGAAATTTGGTTAATTTCTTGAATCCTAGCTAGCATATGATCTCACAGTCCACTAGTTTGGAATAGAAGCAAACATTTTAACTTTTATAAATATAAATGGTATAGAACGAGAGATACAAGCATTCTGACTAGGCAAAATTTGATTCTAATTTGCTAACAGTAGTGTGAAATAGCAACTCACTTTAACCGCTACTTGTATATACAAAGATCAAATGCATACTATGGACTTCAAATGAAACTATTCCAGTATTATTGAAATTCAGTGTCAAAAGTACAATAAATTAAAAAATTAAAAAAAAATGTATTCTTGAAAAAATTTGTGAGTACGTACAAGTAGGTTAAACAATATATGGAAGATAAAGTAAATCGTTAATACATAGAACATTGGATTCAAACACAAGAATGTCAAAGCTCAGATGATGTAGCCTACAATTGAATAGAACGTTCTTGAATATCTGATTGTACGAAGTACAGGAATTTGTTTTACAAAGGAATCTTCTAATTTAGTTTGTTAATTAAGGAATACAAACAATGGTCTCGAAGTAGGTTTTTATTTCACTTGTATATCACAAATCCAAATGGAATGAATATGAACTTCACATCATGTACACAGAAATAGAAACATACAAAAAATATAAATTTACAAATTCATATGAATTAACATATTGTGGATATAGTTTTTGGTGGAACTCAAAAAACTATGACTTTTCCTAAGATCATTGTCAGTAGCTTCAAAATAGGAATTGCCAAGCAAATTATTTTTGCTAAAAGTTCATAAGTTTCCATACGTAATGAGGAAGTCCAAAATAAGTGGACTACACAAATAATTAGGTGAGCTAAATGTGTTGAAACTAGCCAATGTCCCTACTCGGGACAATGGACGTTTTTTGTTGTTGCTTCACTTGCGGATGCGGGTGTGAAGTTCAAAATTAAATGTGTGTAGTCCTTCTACGATAACATATGCAATTTAAAATAGTTGTGACACAATTACAGGTCGAAATGATTTTTAGCTAGAATGTGGCTCTAGAAAATAAAAACACACATTACCTAAGTTTTGGGAATTGAATTGGTAATTCAATGAATGACCATGACCAAAAGGGATGAGAATGCAAGCTGGCCATTTCCCTGTATGCAATGTTATGAAATTCCTCATTCTAGAGTCATGGAAAAAAAAACTACGAATTCATTATCCAAAAATTTGATTCTGCTGTACACATAATATTTGAAAATGTAGAAATTCAATTCTTAACTGCAAGATGTGCATTCACATTCCTTAAAAATCGTAATGCTTTCATGCAAACGTGATATTCATGCATTTCTTGTTAATGTCCTATGACTTTGGAAAAGTAACCTTCATTCAAACCAAATTACTTACTCGACATCGCACTGTCACATTGTATTCAACGCAATCAATAACATCACATTTCTTTCTTGGATGTTTCACAGAACATAATTGTTTTCAGCTTCCTTCACATGTTTTTCACTATGTCCACGTGAATTGTTCTACCTAGTACCTCTAACTCTATGACGCCTTCTTGTTTGAAAAAACATGTTGCATTCTCTACTACCATCACAAAAAACATGGGTTTCTTCTAGTGTACATTGAAACATGTAGATTCTTCATAAAAAATAAATGCCAAGCAAACAATGTAGAAAGATTTTTTTTGACAACAATCACAAAAAACTGAAGGCAATCAATTGAGAGTACCACAATGACCTAATATGAAAAAAAATCTTTAGGTTCAATCATTGATAGAATGCCTTGCATGAAGGTGCTTATATAATAATGCTCTTCTCATAATATGACCTAATAAATGCAACTTGAAGTCAAAAGGGAGCAAGAGATAAATGCAAATCTATTGCACTTAAATATTCAGATATGATAGCTTATGGTATAATATTTAAAAAATTTAGAAATATTTATGATATGATACTCAAAAATGAATCACAACTTATTGATGTCTATAGGATAACTCCAAAATACACAAAATTAAAACCAACTACAAACAAAAAAAACTACTACATGCATATATATCAAATGATCATCAAAGGTCTCAAAAATTTGCTCCACAATCAATTAGGATTGCCAAACTGATCACCAATAATCTTTACAAGAACACAAGCCATCATGGAAGTGATGAAAGCGATTTGCATCTCTAACCACAATCTCTCTTCTAGACACTTTCGAGATCAACTTGGTTGCTGTATGACAATCTAAACACACACGAAGATTCTTGTACACACAAACGGGTTTACTACTTGGGGTGTGAATCAATCCATATGCAATAGCCAACTTCTCACTATGAGAACAAAGTGAAAACTCCTTATCCTTCTCATCAACATCATGCAACACAAGCCGCGTATCTGGAAGGTAGCCTTCAGCCTTGATTTTCTCCGTTAATCTGCTCAGCTCTGCATATATCTCCTTTGTTTCTGGGTGAGATGTATCCCCTACAACAAAGGCATGAATCTTCTTATCAACTTCGATCCAGCTACGCCCAGGTTCCTTGCGTATACCCCTCTCTAGCATTGCAGCACGCACCGATGATACCTTCTCCCACTTCTCAGCCGCAGCATAGATGTTGGAGAGGACCACGTACGTAGAGGCATCCCTGGGGTCCAACTTCAAACGCTCTTTAGCCGCAAGTTCACCCAACTCCATATTACCGTAAGATCTACAAGCACCGAGCAAAGCTCCCCAAGTTGCTTCATCTGATTCAACTGGCATATTATCTATTAAGACCTGTGCTTCTTCTAGGTGCCCAGCCCGCCCAAGAATATCCACCATGCAGCTCCAATGGACCACACTGGCATCCATGCCGTAATCTTGCGACATAGCCAGAAAGAGTCGACGCCCTTCATCAACAAGGCCCGCATGACTACAGGCCGATAACAATGCCACAAATGTGTACCCATCAGGGATCACACCGGCTGCTATCATATTCCTGAAGACTTCCAGAGCTTCAGACCCACATCCATGTTGAGCAAGTCCACCAATCATCACGTTCCAGCTAACCACGTCCCGTTCCGCCATTCTGTCAAAAACCAATCGAGCATCATCGATACTGCCACACTTCGCATACATGTGGAGCAGCGCATTACCCACACGCACATCTAACTCAAATCCGGCTTCACGGGCCTCGCTATGAACCTCCCTTACCCAATCCAAAGCTCCTGCACTTGCACACGCATTCAGGATACTCGCATAAGTAAATGCGTCTGGTTTCAGACCTTCCTGTTTCATTTGGAGAAGAAGTCGATATGCTTCCTCACCAAAACCACAATCTGCATATGCTCCAATCATCACATTCCATGAAATTACATTCCGTTCCTCCATTTTGTCAAAAACCAGTCGCGCATCATCGAAACTGCCACAACTTGCATACATGTGAACCAGTGCGGTGCCCACACGCACATCTGACTCGAATCCCGCTTCACGGGAGTAGCTATGAACCTCCTTCACCCACTCCAAAGCCCCCGCGCTTGCACACGTATTCAGGATGCTAATATAAGTGATTGCAGTTGGTTTGAAGCCTTCCCGTTTCATTCGGAGAAAAAGTTCAAATGCTTCAAACCCAAGTCCTTGTTGGGCGAGTCCACCAATCATCACGTTCCAAGTAATCACGTCTCGTTCCTCCATTTTGTCAAAAGTCAGTCGCGCATCATCGATACTGCCGCACTTCGCATACATGTGAACCAGCGCGTTGCCCACACGCACATCCAACTCAAATCCGGATTTACGGGTATGCCGGTGAACCTCTCTCACCCATTTCAAAGACCCAGCGCTAGCACATGCATTCAGGATGCTCATATACGTGAATGCGTCGGGTTTGAAGCCTTCCCGATTCATTCGAAGAAAAAGTTCAAACGCTTCAGACCCAAGTCCTTGTTGGGCAAGTCCACCAATCATCACGTTCCAAGTAATCACGTCCGGTTCCTCCATTTTGTCAAAAGCCAGACGCGCATCATCGATACTGCCACACTTGGCATACATGTGGACCAGTGCGTTGCCCACACGCACATCTGACTCAAATCCCGATTCATGCGCATGCCTGTGAACCTCCCTTACCCACTCCAGAGCCCCCGCGCTAGCACATTCATTCAGGATGCTCATATACGTGATTGCGTCTGGTTCGAAGCCTTCCCGTTTCATTTGGAGAAGAAGTCGATATGCTTCCCCACCATCACCACTGTCGGCATATGCTCCAATCATCACATTCCAGGTAATCACATTGCGACTCGCCAACTTATCAAAAATGTTCCTTGCCTCCTTTCTGTTCCCGCACTTCGCATACATTTTAAGGAGGGAAGTCCCCACACGAACATCTGATTCGAACCCACCCTCTCTGATATATGCATGCACTTCCTCGACCCACTTTAAAGCTGATGGGCTCGCACTGGCTTTCAGGATGCCCAAGTAAGTAACTGCATTAGGTTGCATACCCTCCTTTCGCATGCGATGGAAAACTTCCATGGCGTCTTTCCCACAACTGTACTGAGCATAGCCTCCAATCATGACGTTCCAACTAACAACATCCTTCTTCGCAAGTTCTTCAAACAGTCTGCATGCATCCTCCAGTCTCCCACATCTGATGTATCCACTCAATAGGTTGTTTGCCATATATATAGTCTGCTGCATGCCACTCTCAATGATGCACTCATGAACCTGCTTTACTGCCGCAAGGTCTTCCTGCTTCAAGCACCGCTTCAGAATTTCAACACACAAGTGAGAGTCTATTGCAATGCCCTGTTGTAGTCGGTTCTTCAAAAGATCAATTGCTTCACTCGTGGTAGTTACGCTTTGCATGCGCGTACTCCCACCACTAACTTGAATAGCTTGCCTTGACGCTTTTGCACTAGCTGACAAAGTGTTTCTCCTTCGAAAACTGCCCTTGGGTAACCTGACTCATCGATGCACCCTTCATACTGTGAAAAATATTGCTCAATCCATTTAAAAATACTTGGATGCATCTATGAGGTCTTTATACCTCTTATATGCACAATACTTTAAATGCACATAGTGAATTCAAAAAAGTAAACAAAGAGAAGAATGCTGCACTAACCAAATCCTCAATTTCACCCAAACCACAAGTTTCACACTACACCTAACAAAAGAAATTACAAACAATGGGTTTGACATCCATCTTCAATGTGTAAGCATCATCTATAGCAAGACAAGTGCACAATTTTCTTGTTCACAAAGGGAGACAACTCATGTTCATGCCAATACCTATTTGGTGGGACAATCTCTTGAGAATCATTAGTATGATGACTACCACGAGAAGGTAATTCACTTAAAGTCAACAATTTGAGCATCGCCTTCACCCATGCAGGGGTTGACCAACCATCCACCCAAAGCGCTTTCATTGTCACCTTGTGTTTATAATCAAATGATTCTGGATTCATCTATACACAACAACCCATGATCCAATATGAAAAAGAAATCAAGGAATCTATATCCTTAAATGTTAGAGTGATCTAATTAGCCTCCAATTCAATTCAAAATCCAGTAGGAATATAATATGCTTCTTGTTTACCCTAGCACCCAAGACCTTCTACAAGCAATAAACAACTTTCTCAATGTCTTTTCACAAATTTCTAACATCAACTAATTACTTGCCTTTAGCAACATTCATGGTGATACCTTGTATAATCTGTTGTCCGACCACTGCGAAGGATCCGCAAAATACTCCTCCCAATCTTGCTCGACGGTCTGTACTTCGCCTGATTCAATTGTTAAATACTTCATACATGTCATTCACATTCCTTCTCAGAGACAAAAAGCAACCACTTCCGGCCACACACAAGAGCGGCCATACCTGAAGCACTGGTACTCACAGAGGGCTTTCTCCAAACTGATGACGATGAACACCTAATGGGTCCGTTGCTCCTTCCTCCTGGGGAGGCTGGGACAAATAATAGACATGGGTGTATGTGCCATGGAGATTTCAAGAGTGTCATCACACAGGTATCCTGGTCACACAAATCCCCAACAGTGTGTCAAAAAACACATTCAATTGGTAGTAGTTTGAGCATAAGGTACTCATCGGCTCTCAGATTTAATGTTTAACGTCCAACCAACCAAATTCACATCCTGACAAGTCACAAGTCACCCAACTACTTCCGTAGAACAGGTGTATGGCCATAAGTCAACACTCACCCGTGCACCAGCTCCAAGCACCAAATAGCTTCTCGTCTGCTGCCTTTGATGCAACAAAAGGTGCATTAATGCAGACATTTTGTGACTCTGTGTCTACAAACTTCTAACAGTTCCGCTTCAACAACAGAGTAACACCACAGATAGAAATCCAACTTCTCATCTAGAAAAAGCATAGGACTGAATCTCCTCAAGTCTTTGTCCCCCTTTCAAGCGTACGTCCTCAATCAGTTGAAAAGAGCTCCTTCTCCGTATCCTTGCAATGTCTGAAACCTTGAGTAAAAGTTGAAAGAAAAGCATAGAACTATCAATCTGCTCCCTGCAACTGAGTTCCTTCTCTTCTTCAAATTGCTAAACCTACAGGCAGGAAGAGAAATTCTAGTTAGTTCAGCAACCCCAACCTCAACATCAGCAACGTCCAATGAGCACAACAAGCTTCAAAACTCGACTTCCGCAGAGACACAAAGTATCTTGTATGACTGGCAATATCTTCAAGTCTGGTCAATTGCTTGTCTGATTTACACCTGCTTCTCGGCCTTAAGCACCAATAATTCCAAGGTCTGCCGCTTCCAAATTATTGACTAGGAAGTTCAATTCAGTCCACACACAAAAGTTCCACGTATGAATCCCTCGCTTGAGATCTTCCGCTCCCCGTTAACTCAAAACTGCTTTCTGGAACCCCCTCCAAAATGGCTCAACCCTCAGGGTTCTGAGGGCTAAAAACACTCACTAGTTCCCTGCATCAACAACCACCGACGTATGGAGCCTTAATACTAAGCTTCAGTCAAACAAATTACGGCCTTCTGCTCTTTTGCATCTGTGTCCATTCGATTCTCCACACTGCTCAACCCTGGACTCTCAGACCACCAAGCGCGGAGGAAGGAACAACTACAGCACCTTGACATCAACATGAACAACTTCAAATGACTTCAGCTTCCGAAAACTGGACTGGAACGTAGTCCGGGGAAACCTCAAATGTGAAAGAGTCAATCTCTAAGACTCTCTAATCCCGTACGCACTCTTCAATAGCCAGCAAGAACGCTGCAACAGATACTGACACTTGTACAGACACAAAATTCTGCTGAAAATTGCAACTCATGAAAAGCAAGAAACCTAAACCACAACATCTCCACATGAACCCCAATATCTGAGCTTCCAAAAACTTGACTTCAATCTAGACGCAAAGCATCGTGGGAGATCGACCTTTTTAAATATGCCGCTCCCGTTGCAACGGCGTCTGCTCTACCCACCGAAGTGCCAAACCCTAACTATGGAGATTAAATCACCCTAAACAGCTTGACATGAACAACGCCCGATATGCGCAACAGATTCCGTACTCTAAGTGATCAAAATCCCAGATTGATAATATCGTCTCAAAACTATCTAATTGGAATACAAACGCGCAAAATCACCTGTAAAACGCTCAAAATAACACAAAAGAAAATGCATTAAAAACATCAAAAATATTCCTAATTGCCTATCTACATATTATCAAACAACATCTCAAACAATGTCTTGTTCATTTTCTACAGTGAAATAAACCTTTCACTTGAGTTAGATAAATAATATGAAATAAATTCTACAAACAAAACAATTAGCATTTTAAACAACGATGTGGTTAATTATTTTTCAGACGATGAATGATATTGAAACTTTCCAGCTAGCTAACGTGAAAAGTTGTTTTTCATCCATTTTGGGGTGTGGACATGGAGTCATGTGCAATCATACAAAGTAAAAATTAGTCTCATTGAATGAATTTATATTTTTAGGGACTTCCAAATTTTAAAAAGACACTGTTAGGCCCACACTACTCTTCTTGCAAATTCTATATGAGAACAACTTGCTATGTTGACTTGCGGAACTTCAACATTCATATTTTATTTTGTGGAGGGGCAGGCACATTGCTACATTGTGATGGGTAGTTTCCATGTTCAAAGCAAAGTGATTGCAAGAATAACCTACAATTTTGTTCTACTTTGGTATTTTTTATCCTTTTTTTCAAGAATACTGTAAAATTTTTTTTTTTTTTCAAAAAATAATAATTATATGGCCAATGTATACACTTGTAAAAAGAAGATAGCCTAGGAAGAAAAAGCATAGCAAATTTTTCTAAGAGTCTACTAGAAAAGTGTAGAATCATAAGGAAATAGATACTTCAATGTTTTAATTTGTAAAAAATAGGAAAAAAATTTACGAAGAAATTAAAAATTGGCCATTTGGGGGGGGGCTTCATGGTGAAGAGATTCACCAAAAGAATGAGCTTGAAACCATCTTCAATGTTTAGAAGTGTGTGGACAAGGGAGTATCATTTGCATGAATTTGAATGGGAGATATAAAATTTAAAAGCCCCTTGGTAGGAACATGCCTTTCTTTGATGGCAGGGTTGCTAGCATGTGAGCTTGTGAGCGTGAGCCTAAAAGCCTGTGAGTGGGGGATATTTTGCAAAGAAAAAACAAGTTTGGTACCTATGACCGTGGATTTAGAATATTTAAATTTTAGGAAATATAGAGTCATTATAATGAAATTTGAGGAATTTGCAAATGTATGTGGATGATGTTTTAGAAGAGAATAAATTGTGATTATTGTCAATAGTCATCTAGGTGTAAAGAATTCAAATGAAAATAACAAGCATCCAAGATATATTCATAAAACACACAAATCCAATCATAATAAAAATCTATACATAATAGTTCAACTCAAGAAATGTGAATCTGAAGAATTTAAGTGGCAGTGGACTTTATCGAAGAACCCTCAATCGTAGATGATGATGACTCTGAAGTCTCTCTACCCTTACATGCACTACCATCTATAAAATCTAAAACATTCAAAGCATATGTATCGTTACAGCATTTAACCAAACTCTGCAAATGCCGATGCCATTTGCTCGACATAAACAAGAAGATGAAAAGACTTCTCTGGACTCAAGAGAAGTCTTTGTGTCTTCATCAATCCACCTACTGTCCTACTGATGTCAATTGTTGAAGACTACAAGTAAAAGTGAAACAATCTTAGATTCACAAAACGTCAAACATGACATGGAAAAAAGGAAATACATAAAAGTTGCAAACTTATTTACTGAATGGTGTCTTCCGGTCGAACTTGCGAGCTACACTGGGCATACCGTCCAGATCTTTAGATTCCTAAACTGCCACTAGTGGTTGTGTTGGTGCTACAACCGGGATAGACTTCTTCATGGATTCAAGGATGGCTTTAAAAATGTCCCCATCCTCCACTAACGTCACAATGTGACGCCATGTGCCACGACAAGCGATAATAGATGCACCTGTCCAGATTGAACAACACCAAATAAATAAGTTAAATGATGATTTACAAATTACAAATCGAATCCGTGGTTAGATTATTCAGTTTTCACCTGTAGCTACAGTGCAATCTAGAACTACATCTCCTTCAAGGAGCAGTTGAAAAAACCAGGGGTCATTTTCTCGAGCCCCACGCCATGGCTTAGGGCCATCCATCACCAAGTCGCTTTCTTTGATGAAATTCATCTAAGAAAATTCAAGAAAACACACACTTAATTTTCATTCATTTAAAAATTGTTAAGTAGAAGTAGGTTTAAGATTGAAGGGAACACTAAATCATTAATAGCTCTAAAATAGAATTGAAAAACACTACTCTCAACTATGACATTGTTCTAGCATGAAATCTTAACCTTGGGAAACTTCTTTTTCTTAATTGTGAAAATTAGTTCAGGAATGAATCCTACAAGTTATTTTTCCAAGAAGATGCTTTAATTGCCCCAAAAACAAGATTGCCCATAACTTTCACATAACAAATCCAAATGGAATGAATCAAAACTTTCTATGTAGATGAAAATACAATTTAAAAGAAACAAAGTTTAAAATTTTAAAATTTAAGAGAAACAAAGTTTTTTTCCTATATTGGGTGAGGTTTGTAGATTTTTAGTAGATTTGTTGGAATGCAAGTGGAGGAAAGGGAAGAAGGGTGATGAAGGAGCTTCAATGGTCGTGGTTGTAAACAGGAGATGCCTCAGGAGTAGTGATGGTACGAAGCGGATAGTTTTTGAAAACCGAAGGAGGTAACTGAAGTTGGTGTATTTTTTCACAAGTTTTGGGGTGCAGTTTGTGTAAAGTAATAATTTCAATCAAAAGTGGCAGTGAATTTTATTGTATATTTTTATTGTGTATTGATGATTTCCTGCTCGATCTAGCATCTGAATTGATTGTTTAGTTTGAAATTGATCCAACATCTAAATTTTTTGAGTAGTGAGTGTACCTTTTATAATAGAACAAGAGTGCTTGTTGCGGGATTACTATTTTACTGTCACTTGGAACCCTAAACCAAATTTTCTTGGTCTTTTGAAATATTGGGCTCTAATGAGGGAAAGATGATGTGAAACAATTGATACTTGACTTGGATTCTCTGCGATTGAATCTTGAGTCCTACTCTTCCATTTTTGCTTGGTATCTCTCATTATGTGCCAATACTGTTAAGAATTACAGTATTACAGGAAGACAAGTGACTTCATGAAGTTATTTGTAGAATCCGAGTGTGTTCATACATTTGGAAATAGTGTTGGTGATCGGGTGTCCATTGAAATGATATGTTGTGGAAAGAAAATGGAGTAAGTATTAGGTAGCTCTCCAAAGGGAACTTTGACGTTCCATTATGGCATACCATGTTTTTCACCACATGGTTTCCGATGGATTTGTGACTGAATTGCATTGGAGAGTCGATTGTAACTACACTGATGGACATGGCTGTGCTGTTTGATGTTGCAGGCATATGGAAAAGATTTGAACGCTGATGGGTTACTCGGTACATGCATCTATATTGAATCTCACAATTCATGGGAATAATTAACTAAATACAAAGTTGTATGGTCCATCAATCAAGTTATGCGGCAAAGAACACCCTCAGGACATTGTAACTTTAATGAATTAGTGTAACAAGCAAGTCTTGTAAAAACATGTGCTTGGGATTGTTTGGAATATTTTGTGCTGTTGGTTGAGCTTCTTTGACTATTGAAAATATCATTCACAAAAACAATATTACTTAGACTGTTGACTAAGCAAGGTCATGTTATGATGGTTAGACTTGGAGATGCTCACGAGCAAATGGAGTTTGATCTTGGGTTGAGCACATGTATGTGATTGAGATTGAGGCAAAATTATAGTAAGTTGTTAATTTATCTAAGACCTGGGCTTTCGCATGTAGATTGATAAAGGGAAAGGCCAAGTTTTGGAGAGAGGAAGAAGACAAGTTTCTTTCATTTTTAGGAAGGTGAATATCCTATGTCTTCTTGTTGATTCTCGTTTTCCTAGTGCTTCTCCTTCATGTCATTTTCTTCTACAAATTGATCACTTGTGCTATTTTTACAAGTAAGGTGAGGGCCTTGTAATTGCATGTACTGGAACAATATCTAGTATGTTATTTGAAGCTTGTGTCCATGACCCCAATGGACTTGTTTTGCACCTTCGTGGAATTATTTACAAATATTTGAAGTTGAAACCCAAGAGTTTGTAAAAGTGACCCCCTCCTCAAATGTACACAGTTAGTCTTGAATAGTGTATAAGGAGTAGCTTACCGGGGAGGGGGGGTACTTACCTGGATTTAGTAGATTTCCGATTTGGTTTGTTTGTTGGGCCCCGTGAGGGGCAGTCCAAAAAAAAGGGTATGCCGTTACGTGTACCCAGCGCACGGTATTCTTTAGTAAAAGGCGAAAGAATAGTTCGCTCTGTGCTGAGCACCCGGCTTGATGCTCACTTGAACAAGACGCTGGGCTATTATACCCATTTGAAGAAGTGATGCCTGCAAACGTTATGGTTTAACTTAAGGTATATGTTCCTCTCGCCAGACAAGCCGTTTGAGGCAGAGAACGGGGACTTCATTCTAGGGTTACACTTGCAGAAGACGGAGAATATATATTCTTATTTGCTTCAATGAGGAAGTGCACTCTTTGCGTGTTGCTTTTTGAAAAAATTATAGAATTCTCACACCATAGGGTTTACGGGTCCGATTCGTGCCAGGCTCAGTCTTCGTTTCGGAAATATGTGTTTAGGGTTAGAAGCTTGAGTGGCTTCTGGAATCCTGAGGCCTAAACTTGCTCAGAATCGGTGGTTTTGGATGTGGTTTTGAGTTTTCATACGGGTGCAGCGTATTTCAGTACCCGGGGGGATGAAATCATAGTTTGGACTTTCTGTTATAATGGACGAATTCGAAGGCTACTTATTAGTCGAAGAAGGCTTTGTAACCGCAGTTGGCAGCTTGCCTATGCGATCGTCCATCTTTAAGATTGGATTCTCCAAAAATGTACCCATTTGGGGAATTGTCAATTTTGGATATGAATTCTTGTGCGTGCCCGGTTCCATGCTTATGATTCTAGAGTCGGTGGATAAGTTACTTTGAAAGGTATTGCTGCAGATTTTCAGTGACAAACATCAAGTATTGTCTATTCAGCATGTGGATGTGATGAGGATCTGTGAGCATCTTCACGAATTGTCGACAATGTATCGTTTCTGCTGAAGATACTCCCTCGCTTCGGAGATCTCCAATGGAACAAGTCGATCGATACATACAAATGGGTGAGATGAAAGTAAGCTGCAGCAATTGGTGTGACTCAAGTGTTTGGTTTAGGTCTCTTTTAAGCATCATTCCTTCCTCAGCTGGTGCCTGCAGCTGTTATTTGATGCATAGTTAAACCGTTTATAACTGAAATAATCGTTAGGCCTCAATGCATAGGATTAAATTCTCTTACTTTGATTGAAGTAGTTGGATTGAATGCGCCAAATTGGATTTTCTTCTGTACAGGACATCTTTGAAAGTTTGAATGGTAATTAAGTAGTACCTTATGGTTTGTTCTATCAATAAGTCTGGTCTTTTTTCCTAATCTAATGCTATGATTGGCTTGGACTGTTCAGGCAATGAATTGGGAGTTCTTGAGAATCTGGGAGCCACAGAGGTAATACACAGTTCTGACTCTTGTGGCATTGGATCTTGTTATGTGAGATTTTGTTGTGTACCTTTCTGGGTTCGATCGTTGCTCGATTGCACCGCAGATCAAGGTGCTCGTTTTTTTTTTTGCTCTTAAACATTTCAGTTTCTACTCGTTCAATATTAGGTTTGTGGATTTTGTCGTGAACTTCTCGTCGTGGTGCAATTTCAAGACCAATATGCGAGCAGTGACATATCAGACAATCAGATAGTGAAACTCGAGGGCTTTCCACATCTGAACATTATCACATTAATCAACAATATCAGCAAAATTTTCAGGAAGATCTGGTTTGAAGGAGTATGGCTTGTTCAAATTGAGTTGTACAAGTTGAGGGTGCGTTTTTAGTGATGTCAATCATAACAAATCAGTCTTACCTGTTATAGCGTTTGGTTATTCTTGAGAAAGCGCTATGAAATTGTACAAATTTAGTGAACTATAGTTACATGCGCATCTGTAAGAATGTTTCTATGCTTACCAACTTAATTACATTTTGAGAGTTTCTCACTGGTTGAGTCTGTGAATAAGATAGGTATTATTTCTCCATGACATGAAGTCCTCAGGTGGGCTTTTAGCAGTATGTATGCGAGGAAGATAAATTCTCCTCTGTGTGCAAGAGAATTTAGTGCATGAATCATCTTCACAAGCTGTGTGAAATTTGTGGTTTTGCAGCGGCTTCACCAAAGCTGGAGACATTGGTGCTCACAAGCAATCCACTTTCAAATCTAGTGGACGCTGGTCACCAGGTGGAACTTTGTGAATCTGCAGACTTTGTGTCTGCTAGATAACATTGTCACGAAGAGAACAAATTATCGGGTGCATCTGATTCAGAAACTTCCCAAACTTAGGCTTCGTCACTTCAAAAAAGTGAAGGTTAAGGTACATACGATGCACCAGTTTTCATCTTCTGTTTTGTGTAGTCGCTTCATTTCAATCGTGAATGGAGACGTTGGCCTTGTTCCTGTCAAGTCACTTGGTTAAAGGGAATGTTCATTTGATTGCAGTCACTTATTGTGTGGAATGCGGGGATTTCTTCCCGTGGAATTCAATTTCTCAGCTGCAGAATGATGGAGCTTATTCTGGAATCAGCATGCTGGGGATCTTGGACCACCTTGTAGGTCTATTAGGAAGCCATTTTTGGTGGCTTCGTTAAACTTGTTTTCATCGTTTTATCTCTTTGCTTCGGGATTGTTACAAGCTTACTAGAAGACTTGTTGTGTTTGTTGCAGTGCCAATTACAAGCTTTGTAGGTGGAGTTGTTGATGTCTTGGCTAAATGTGGATACGTCTGTAGTAAGTTAGAACAGTTCATTGCGGTCAGAAGACCCCCATAGTGGACACCTAGGGGACGATCCCATTCAATAAATGAGATTTGTGCCACAATCAATGTCTCTGCTGACAGGAATGGAGTGACTAGTGACCTCATTAGGGACTTCCAGCTTTTCAGTGTAAATTCATTGTAGGAAGTGACTTTTTTAGGCCTTCCACGTTAGAAAATATTGCAGATGAACATTATGGATACAATTTTTGTTGGTTTTGGGGTAGTCTAGAGACTCTTTTGGGCCACGATGGGCAGAACACTTCAAATATTCATATCAAATTTATGCTTTGTTAAAAAAATACAATTTCAATTGCTCTTGATGTTTCTCACACTTGTCTTTTATGTGGAAAAAAAATTAAAAAATTTCAGCAATGGCATGAGGGCAAACTCTTAATTGTGACCACAATGGGCTGTTCTACCTTACATCAGCTTTGATAAATCTGTGTCAACAAGCAATTCTGAAGCATGTTGCCACAGACTTTGTTGCAGCAGAGAAATCAATTGCCGGACAGAGATGACATGCAGATTCAGAGCTGTACATGTATGTGACATGAAATTGTGACCTGAAATTTTCAAGTAAAGCAACTAGCAAGTAAGTTATCCGCGTTCACATATGTTTACGAGCATGTCTCGCTAACCATGCGCGCATTTCGAGAACCAAAGTTTAGAAACTTAGCAGAGTAGCTGGCACATTACGATGACCGAGAAGATCACTCGTACCGTCACTGTAGCCAGAGATGTGGCCGTTACTGCCCACATCAAGGCCGCTTTTGTTGTTCCAGCAGCTAGCTGCTCGAGTGCTGCTTTTTGCAAGCACTGTTCATCGGCGTGAAGAGTGTCTTCTCCCGTGATCAGGCACCAAATGTTGAACTGTTCACAGCACGGCTTCCCCACGATGACCGTCCTTTACGGGTCAATTTTCTTTTTATCTCCTTACTCATTAAAACATGTAAAATACACATAAAGTTCACAACAATAAAGATATATAATTGCTCACTCAGGAAATTGCATTCCAGTAAGTAACCGAACTCCACATACAAATGGAAATTTGCAGAACCGTATATACAGGTGTTTGAATCCTACTGCCAAGAAATTCGGTTGAATGCTAGTGCCTACCATGAAATTCGGATCTACGTAGGATAATTTCTCTTCCATTTTTTTGACTGGGGAGACGGGTCTACTTTCACACCCACCGTGTTGATTAGGGTGTTGAATGGATTAGATCAGTTGTATTTCAACTTCGAGTGCACAAAATCGCTTCTACAACCAAATATAAGACGCAACTACCAGTCCCAAGTACACATTCAACTGTTTCCACCGTCTCTCCAGTTTTCTACCTTTCGAGCAAACCGAGCTGCAGACAAACTGATTACGATAGGGAACAAGTACACAAGTAACTACTAACTGCAGTAGACACGAGCTGAGAAAATTGCGAAAATAAAGTCGTGGAGAAATCCAATCCCGTAAATTACCAATATTAATACTCACAATACACATCACCATCACCTGTTTCCTGCTTGTTCAAAGCTGAATAGCGGAATACCTAGCTTGTGACAACCCACTAACCCATAGTTACACAAAACTACTTGATTATATGCACAAGGGAGTGCCGGCCACAAGCAGTATAACCTAATAATAATGTACAACTCGGAACTTCCAGGTGGCTACAAATACTCAAGATTTAACTGCTGATGGAATCCACATTCGATCAAAGCGATCGATCTACACCGTGCCTACTGGCCCAGGAACCTTGTTCGTGTCATACGTGCCCATGGGCGCACCCTGCTGAGTGTAGCCCTGCTGTTGGACGACGGGGCCTCGTTTCCTCCGCCTCGTCAGGCAATGGCGAATGCATGCCAAGCACAGGCACAGGAGCAGAAGGGCACCGATGGCAGCTCCTATTATAGCGACTATCACTTTCCAAACTCTCAGTTTACGCTTTCGGCCTGCATGCAAACATTCATCACAGGTGAGAACTGAAGGATAACACACACACAAACATACACATATCTAATAACCCATTTGACTTTACAAATTTTAAAACAATCCCGGTGCTCGTCCTTCAGGTTGATTACTCTGGTGCTATGATCAATTGAAGGAAGATGTCGGTTGAGGGTACGTCTACTAACTATGCCATACGATTGCCCCATAGATGCAGATGAGCTTGTAGATGGTAAAGAATGTACGAGATGAAATTAATGAAACTGTGATGGGAAACGGGTTGAGAAGAACGTACATCCTGAATAGCCAGTTGCAATGATGCCGTCTCCCTTGTATCCACTTCGGCATCGACAGTAGTTAGTCCCGGTGTATGACCTGTAGCAATATGCATGTGAAGCACACTGTTGGGTACCGCATAAGCTCGCTGCAGCACAATAAAACATACCATCCGCAAAGATCAGTATCAACTTCAGAAAAAACATACTTGCAGAGTTTCATTCAATTTGTGAATTTTTTAATCAATATACCAATGAGATTTAATCGAGGCTGAACCAACTTAATGCTTAATTGGAAACTTTCTGAATCTGTAAATGGAATAAGAAAAAGAGAAGCAGGAATTCACTTACATTGCGCTTCCGCAAGTTGAAACTCCAGGATAGTAAATATAACCATGACGGCCACGAGGACCGCCATCTTCCATGTCACTCCTGCCATGGCTGTATCTCCGAATCCTGATCTGCAACGAACAGAGGAAAAAAGTGGATTTAAGACCACCGACCATATAGCGGCTTTCGCTAACTCGAATCAGTTTCTAAATTGGCGTTAATTACCGCTAAGTAAACTAGCTAGCTTCGCATTTGCCATCATTTCCATCGCCTAAGTTCACTCCTCGGTCAATTTCGTTCAAAAGAAATTTCAGTTTCAATTTCGTCCTACTTTCCTACTTCTCGTCTTCAAACGATTCTTAAAGATCCTTCAAACGGTATCAACACAATGTGAAGTAGATATTCCTATAAATCAACCCTTCTCACTACAAGCAACCACTTCTAGTCAATCTCAAGAACAGAAACTAGCATAAACATGGTCTCCTTCGACCAAGGAAATTAATGAGCAATGAGAAGATCCAAAACTGGTCTCACGGGCTCTGTAGGTTCTCATGGTCATATCTACGCAACCTACGTTTCAAATACCGCAATTTCATTTCTTCAAGAGTTGTGAGAGTCCTTCTTCACTAAAAATAACCCAACAAAACTCAAAAAGTCTGCGTCGCAACAAGCATGGCTATCATATCGAGATTACTACTAGTCTTCAAGTGATCCGGTCCCTCGACAATTCCTATTCAAAGAAGCTTTGGAGATGCTAGCTAGCTGACATGAAGACGGTTTCTATTGTAACGAGCTTTGCAAGGGATCCATCGTGTAAGGTACCACCACAGTCTGGGCTTCCAATTCAATCAAACTTCAAGCATTGACGACACCGCCATGATCAGGCAGGCACACGGACAAGTTTGCAAACGTCCACAATTTGCAGCAAAAGCGAAAAAAAACCCTTGAAACATGGGATTTTAAAACAGAGGAACAGGCAAAGATGAAACCACCGCCATACCTCAGTAGTCAGGTGCACCGAATGGCAGCAACGGGCAACAGAAGAGAAGAAGCGCACTGGAAGTCTCTCACGAATCAGCCTTAATATATAATCCTGTTTGTCGTAGCAACAAATATATATAATTATATATATATAATGCTTTATTTTGCCACGGCATCACTGTCTGGGAGCTTCCACGTGGCGTACAGGTGTCGACCGCCTATTAGTGCCACTTGCTTGACAGGGTCAATGGAGTAGGGTCATGCAGGACAAAGGTCCATGCAAGGGTCCATGGGTACAATTTGGGGCTCATGTTGCAAGGGTAACAAGGGGTCCCCTATGCTAGGGTCAGATTCATTAAATAAATACATTCAAAATATAACATAAAACATCTAAATGAAATTTTTTTCATAAACAATATTGTGGCATGATTGAACAATGTAGAAAATATTAATGAAAAATGATCTTCATCCTCACCAAAAAAGAGAAAAAAGAAAAAAAGAAAAAAGTCGAAGCCATGAGTATCAATAAAGCCACAAGTATCAATAAAGCCTTGAGTACTACTGGTAAAGTTGTGTGATAAAGTTGAGAGTACCTCTAAAGGTTATAAAATCTCTTGAACCTCGCTAAAGGTCATGAAATATTCCGAACCGTGTACACAAACTTTCAGAAATTTCTGAAATTAAGTTCACAATTGAATTTTTTTTTAAAAAGAAATGATTTTGTATGGGGCCTAATGAATATGACCCTAGCATATTTTGTACGGTACCGTCCGTTGTCTTAAGTTTACTACACTCCTTTTTCCTTTTCCTTTTCCTTTCCACAGTTCCACCTGTGGCTGTTTCAACAAGGACACCGACACGCAAGGCCTCCTGAGATACTTTATAAAATTGAATGTCATGCTTTAGACTCTTTCACTTCCACTTGCAGGGGGAGTGAAGGGGAGTGAGTCACTGGCCGGTACAGAGACACCAATAATAAAGTTAACTTATTAGTAGCAATTGATTCCGGAGATCGCCCTTAGCCATGCAGCTCAATATCTTCGGGAATCAGTCTCCGAGACTTGAGGCGGTGGGGGTGCACATGCAGCCCTTCGTTGTCCACCCGAGTTTAAGAGCATCTCCACCGGTGCACGGTAAAAATGTGACACCCTATAATTAATGGAACTTATCCACATAAGGAACGGGGGTGGGTTTTCTAGTAGAAATGTAGTCTCTTTAATCAGATGCGGCAATAGTTGCCATGAAATTTCAGATTTTCACTTCAGTGGCAAAAGAAAATATATTTTTTTGGAGATAGTTAAATTTTGTCACCGACATTCGGCTGCTATACCACTTTTCCAAGAAAAGTTGCAAAAAAATGATTGTTTTTCTCCACTACTTGGGTAGTAAGAATTGGTTATTTTTTATTCACTCTTTGTAGTACAAGGACATTGAGTTGTAGTTGGGAATCTACAACCGGAAGCAATTTATGAAGGTGTGTGTGTGTGTGTGAGAGACAAGTTGGTTATACAAATTGGATGGTAGGAGGTAAAACAACCCATGTGTGATACGTAAATAGTTAGGATTAGTAGGAGATCAACTGCTCTTAGTTAAGTCAAAAGTAGGACATTAGGTGTTTTCTCGGGCCTCCGAGAGACTATTTGAGGGTTGTTCCCTTTCATTGTTCCCTCCGCAGTGAAGGACGGCTAGCTATCAGAAAAGACAAATTCAAAAAGAAATTAATTAATTAATTCTTCAAATGCAAAAAGAAGTTGGGAAAAAAAATCTAGAAATGCGTTGGTAGCCTCTCGGTCACGTAGGACTGTTGAAGTGTCAGGCCAACAGTCACATTCTGTGGGTTCTCACAACATTAGAATCCACTATCTCCCGGAGGCCTGAAAAAACATCTAATGATTGTGTTCAAAGTAGAATTTCAGACCTCATTTAGGCAGTGTGGAATAACTTCTTTCAAAACACTTTGAACTAAGTTAACCCCTAAACGTCAAAGACTATGTTTTCACCAAAACTGCTCCAAAACTGCCATTTCTAGGACAAGTACCAAATTTTACAAAAAAAACATTTTTAGAAACATGTAACCGTAGGATCTTGTAGTACATTGGTTTTGAGAAGATGTAGTAAAAATTTCAAAAGTTTACACCATGTAGATTGCAAGATATTAGCATTTGAAGTAACAAAATTTCTTATTTTTGCCATGCAAAACCCCGGCAGCTACACTTCACAAGGTCACATTTGTATGAAAAAATGTCCAAAATGGTTGTTATTCTCTAGATTCTTTCTTCAAGTTAAGTCGGCTATATGCTTGAAATTTTTTGAGATCATTTGAAATTGTACAACATATAGGAAAAAAATAGTAAGTAGAAAGAAGTAGAGAATGTTTAAAAATACTAATGGTTGCATTGTTGCAATAAACAATATACACCTAATGTTTTTATTTTTTTCCAAAAATATTTAAAATCGAGTTAAATAAAGGACTTCAAAGTTTATTTTAGAGTAGAAATTCTATAACTACCCACAAACTAATCCAAACTCAAATTCCTTGTAACTTTCATCTCATTAACCCCTAAAGGACCAAGGCCTTTTTTCTGCCAGAAAACACTCAAAACTGCCATATCTATAGCAAGGAGTAAAAAAACTGAAAACTGTTTTATTTTCATATCTCACCGTAGGATCTTACACCTAACTAGTATGAGAGTGTGTGAAAAAAAATTCAGAATTTTTGACCGCGCAGATTGCAAGATATCAGCATTTAAAGTGGAAAAAACAAGTTTTTCAGCACATTGCGGGACAAGATTTTTTTACTTTGAACATTTTTAACTTAAAATTTTTGCACTACAGAGTTTTGAGCTTTAAATATTTATAGTGGAGAATTGAATTGAGAGTCTAGGTAAATAATAAATAAAAAATTTTAATTACTTGTTATTCTTAAAAAAATTGTTAAGTAGAAGTAAATATGAGATAGAAGGAAAATCTAAAATATTCATATATTTTAGATGGAATTAAAATGCACTAATCCCAATGGTGAGATTGTTCTAGCAAGTAAATCAGACCATGTGCAACAGAAAAATTTGAAAAATTGCATTCAGAAATGAATCCTACAAATTATTTTTTTCAAGAAGATGCTCTAACTGCCCGAAAAACAAGAATGTCCATAACTTTCTCATAGTATATCCAAATGAAATGAATCAAAGCTTTCCAAATAGACAAAAATATAATCTATGAGAAAAATTCAAATTCAAATTCAAATTCAAATTTTTGTCTATTTTTTTTGGGTTGTCCGAGGTGCCCGCCGTCCCCTCATTTGAGCCTATTTGGTCATAACTATTGTTCCCGGGCACCAATTCTGAAAAAAATTATATTCTCACGAAGCTAATCAACTTTTCTACCTCCAAAATAAAATTCAAAATATTAGGGAGAAAATTTCAGCCCAAAAACGCATTTGTCCTCCGAAGGGACAATGGTCCTTTAGGGGTTAATCAAAATGGAATGATTCAAAGCTTACCACATATATATAAATCTAGAGAATAAATCTCAAATTTCAAATTTTTTTAAAAGTGATTTTCAAAGAAGTTTTTTTTTTTTTTACTCAAGCTGCCAATCGAATATTGAAAATTACATATCATGCAATAACTTTTGAACCATGTAGTCCAAAGTTCTAAGAATTGTTGAGCCTTAAAGTTACTCTTTAGGCACATGTTGTGTGGAAATTTCAAAGAAAGAAAAAATCCATTCATAGTAAGTTGTCCAAAATTGCTATGTTGTCAATAAACAATATTTGGTCCTTTAGGGGTTAATGTGGGAAATCAAGCTAGCTTTCATTACTCCAATGAAAAGTAACAATCAAATTTCAAGGACGAGTTGAAAGGGACATTTTCTTTGACATTTTCAAACATCCCCTTCGAATTTTGCCCATAACTTTTCTCTAGAGGCTCATAATCAAAAATGGGTTTTTGAAGATGGAAGTTCAATTTATTTCTCAACTTGTCTTAGTTCAAATTTTCTTGAAAAATGTTATTTCACTATGCCAAAATGAGGTCTGAAATTCCACTTTGAATACAATTACTACTTTTTGACAATGAGTGGTCAAGCTTTTGTCTTCAAATTATCCCATATCCTTTGAGGGTTCATGACAGACAATCGATTTCATTATAAAAGAAACCTCTCCATCCTTCATTCCAACTAAATGTTAAAAAAGAAGTCCATTCAAGTAGCCATCAAAAAACTTCTTGATGCGATAGTCGTCGGACTTTTATAATGAACTTTCTTATTAAAATTGGACTTTTTTTTGGCAATTGGTGCTATTGATTTTTAGGATTTTTGGCAATTATTATTATAATTTCCTAAAAATATGATATCCTCAAAAAATAATTAATTTCTACCAAAGTTGAGAAGGGACTACAATATATCCTATGTTTGTTGTCACAATGTAATAAAATAAAAGTAAAAAATTTTAATTCATAAAAACTTCAAAATTCCATATCTTTATTGTTGTTCGTCAAAACACTGTGAAATAAAGTCCATGCACCCCTCCTTGTAGAGAGCTTATTAATGGTACCAAGAACACAACAAGACGATGCACGGTCCAAAACAAAACAAATAGCCTCATTTAAGGTATGAATAGTCAAAAACTTGCATTTTGTTGTACATTGACTATGACATTCTTGAGCAGTTTGTGGAAGGACCCTTTCCCTTCCTCGCCTTCTATTTGCACTATTTTACAATTTTTTTGATTTCCTTACGTTGTTGAGATCACTGCAACAAAGGAAATCAACAACTTGTCAAAACACTTGCTTACATGGTGTGGTTGAATGGGTTGGATGGGTACAAAGTAAAAATTTTAAATGCAAACTCTCTCCCAAATCAAGGGATTGTATCATTGTAATATGAATATATTTTGTGACAGTGCTATGTATTGTACAAAAGGTACCATGCTTCATGTTCAAGAATGTTATGACCAAAATTGAATTTTTTTTTTAAACTCCAATTGTACAAAAATATAATAGACTATTATAAAAATGTGTGGGAAAAAATCAGACCATTTAATCACGTGGATTGAAAGATTATAATGTTTGAAGTGGAAAAAAGAACTTTTTTTTCATTCTTACAAAACAAGGTCAACAAACTTCAAGCACCTTTGGATTAAAAAAATTTGCTCTTGATGAATTTGCGTCTTTTTACCATTGATCTCTAAATCTTGTTAGGTACACTCATGCAAAATTTTATAAGTAAATATAGAGTCTAGCTTACTCTAAATTAATCACCGTGCAATGCAAGGAGGTTAAGTGAATTAGCAACACACATTAGGAAATTTTGGGGCTTGCAGTGGATTGCCAATTTGGAGTGGCAATAATGTAAAAACAAGAAAAAAGTGATTAAATTTCTTTTTAAATTTTAAAAATTCGGAATTTGATGTGGCACTACGAGTGTCATGTCATCACCACAACAGATTGGCAATTTTTTATTTTTTTATTTTTATTTTTTCGAAAATTCAATAATTCAATAATTCAATAAAATATATTTTTTAATTTCCTACAATTGCGCCGCGGCTAGAATTTAAATATCTCCTTAGCAACTTTCTTAAGACCTCAAATTTTATGTAATGCTAGTTAGTTTTTGATAATTTCTTGTGCAATGAGGAATTCTTTATTTGAAATACAAACGGTAAAAAGTTATAGACAAATATCATATTCATGTTTTGAAAATTCAACTTGGTCAACCCTATAGGAGAAATTGACATGATGAGTTGATAGAAGTAAGAGAAAATAAGTGGGAGATTAGTAATACACTAAAATTGGTAAATTTTGTTGGGTGATAATTAGTGTTGTTTACTGTTTTTTATATTCCAACTTCTAAATTTCATTCCTACTTCTATGTTCCAACTTCTATATTTTGTTCCCACCTAACACTAAATGCATTCTTGTAAAAATGTTGAAATGACCAAATTTTACTATAGAGTTAAAATAATGTTAGAATGGATGAATAATGTTTTAACACTAACCTTGCAAATCAGAATTAGTGTTGTCTTTGACAATTAGTGTAGCCAATACTATTTATCAATTTTAGAGCAGTGGACTTGAAAGAAAGTTAACTCATATAGTCAAAATTAGGATATTTTGAAGGACACTTACTAGGTATAACTTAATTCATACGAGTGAAAAATATAAGCTAGAATGTAAGGTATTGAGTGCAATAGAAATTGGTGTTCAACAAGTCTTGAGCATGAACTTAATGGTGTTGATTAACATATTATCCTACAACTCTAGTATTTTACTATACCTTATAATTTTTATATATGTGCATCTAATTTTTTATTTAGGGGGGTATTTAATTATTATTTCACAACATCTATGCTCCTATTTTTTTCTATTTCTACTTTTTTCCCATTTTCCAACATCCTATTTGGTAGTTAAAACTAAAAATTGAGGCATTTAAACATGTCCTTATAATTCAAAATTCTGTTCACAATTGTAGAATTAATTAATATGATATGTACAACCTAACTATTTTTGAACACAACCTACACAAACAAGATATATAGACATCATATATCAAACAATTCATACAAACAAATCATACATGTACAATAGGAAAAAAAGAAAAATTGAAAATCCCACAAATAGTATTATATTGACTAACTCTGACTTATGCAACATGTTCTTAACCCGTCATTGCCAAAGGAGACAAAAAGTGTCCTCACATAGTTTCAAGTCTAATTCAAAGTATTGTAACTTTTGCATCAAATGTCCAAATTCAATCAAACTTGTTGAATTTTCACTCTTTTTTCTTATTTATGTGGTAAAATTTTCAGATCAATAAAAGATGTATTAATTTCATAGAAGCCAATCAAAGTTCACAGACTCAATTTGAGTTCACCAAACTCCATATGAAGGTTGCAACTTTGGGGGGTTGTATCTCCTTTATACAATGTTTGTTTTCAATAAAACTTGTTGGGTGATGTTACCCTTGAAATCTAGTTATTGTGATAAAATTTCCATGTCAATCCAAGTTGTTTTGAATGTTTAGGAGCAACTTGAAGTTCAAAATTCTGACATTTTTGGATTACACTGAACTTCGGCAACTTGTACTTAAATAGGCCTTAGGCAATGAGGGGTTAAAAACCACCCACCATAGATTTGAGTTGGAGCAAATGAACAAATAACAACCCTAAATTAAACATTCATTCATTTGTCTATTTGCAAATGGAAAATGGAAGCACCTCATGTACATTCTTCTTTTCCCTTTAGACTACCCCTTATATAGATTATTACTACGTAGTTGTAATACAGTATGCTTCGAAAAAGTGTTGTGACAGTAACTTGAATATTTTTTAAATTATTAGCTCCAACATTTAAAATGTATCTTATAGTGGATCTCATGTTGTTTCTAAAGTAACCACTAGTGAAGTACCCCGGTTCTACAATCCTTTGTATTATAGTAGAAGATAGAAGTGAACTTTGACACACTTTCTTTGTAAAAATAATTATATTTTTTCTAACATAGTGTCTAGACCAAAAGTTATGATGTCTAGGTAAAAAATGGATATGGCAAGCAACCTCGGTCACTAACTCAGTATGTGCAAAATCCTCTTATACTTTTGAAATTTGGCAAGTGTGAGTATCGTGATACAAAATGTAATTGTTAAAAAATTTTATGTGCCAAAATCTCATTTTAAGGTAAAGAATGTTTGTTGGTCATGTCTAATATGATAGGATTCAATATAAAACTTTTATGTCATAGTGTCCAAATTTCATTCTACACATGCCCATTGTAGTCTATATTGTATAACTCCTAAAGGACCAATATACATTTTTTGGCAACATAGAAATTTTGGACAAGTACATGTGACTAAAGATTTGCATATTTTAGGCTAAAATTTTATTAGAAGGCGGGGAAGAAGAATATCTTCCATATACACTAAATTTCATGACATTTGAAAATATGTGTCAAAAGTTATGGCCTAATATCTTACTTTTTTTGTAAATGGGCAGTTTGGGCAGATTTTAAAAATCACTTTTTTCCTAAACAAAAATTCAAAATTGGATTTCTTGAGTTATATATGTGGAAAGCTTCAAATCATTCCATTTTGATCAATGAGTCAAAAGTTATGAGGAGTTTTAGTTTGCTAGCAGTTATGGATTCTCTACTCTAAAAGAAACTTTGAAGTCCTTAATTTTACTCAATTTTCAATATTTTTTTAATAAAATAAAATTATAGGATGTAGATTGTTTATTATAACATTTCAACGATTGGCATTTTTCAATTCCATAACTAAATTCTTAACAATTTCATATTTTTAATCAATTTCTACTTCTTTCTACTTACTATTTTTTTCCTATATGTTGTGAAATTCCAAATGATCTTAAACTTTTTAAGAATGTAGCCAACTTGCCTTGAAAAATGAATCCAAAGAATCAATAATGTTTAGACATTTTTTCATACAAATGTGAGTTTGTAAAGTGCAGTTGCCCAGTTTTTTGTAGGACCAAAAAAGGATTTTTGTGAACTCAAAAGCTCATATCTTGCAATCCATGTAGTAGAAATTAAAAAAAAAAATTCCACATATTTTGAAGTTAGCACACTACAAGATCTTATAGTTACATGTCTTCAAATTTATTTATTTTAAAAATTTAATATTTGTACTAGAAATGGTAGTTTGAGAGCTTTTTCAATGAAAACATAGTCCCTTTGCTTTAGGGAATAATTTAGTCACACCAACCAATGATTCTTTGCAAATTTAACTAAATTCACTCCCATGAATTTAGAGATGGATTATTCCAATATCCAAAAATGGTTTTGGATGGTTAACAATGTTATGAATAAGGTCAATATGACCACTATATCAACATAGTTGTGAGCATTTACTACATTGATTACATTATCCTATGTGAAAATTGAGTTCAACAAAAATTAAATAGTTGGTATTAGAAAGTGTCACATGTCATGTTTGACATAAAAAGTCAATTTCCACACTTCCTTGTTAACTATGACCTTCATGTAAATTATTAGTGTATGTAATTCAAATTTATCAAAATCTTATGTATTATTTCAAATTAGGACATGCTAAAGTATTATTATATGGTAGATCATTCTCAAGATTGATATTAAAAAGGCAAAATATTATAGCCAAGAAGAGAAGCTCATTTGAGAACTCATTCTAAGTGTAGGTTACAAAAGTGAAGACTAACTTGGAAGAAGATTGAATAGAAATTGGTTGCCTAATGATTTAGTACATAGTGTCAACAACAAGGTAACTCCACCTAATTGTGACCTTTTCTAATATTGATTCTTGCAAATTTTTATGTAAAGTGTATTGCCTCTATTCATGAGATCCTAGGGTAGCTTTCGTATACACCTATAATTTACACTTTGAAAATTCATAGTTTATTTGTAAGATGTCCAATACAACATGTTTTAGAATTGTAAACATTTTAAAAAATCAAAAAATAAGTTGGTAAAAAAAATTACTACCAAATAAATTTCTTTGAATATTTGTGATTGTATGTTGATAAATTTGACTTCATAGAACTAATAGATATATTGCAACTAAGACTAGATAAACAAAAAATTGCCTCCAAATATTATGTAAATTTTTCTTAAAAGTTCAAAATTCAATTGGTAGATTTTTCAATTTAGTCTGCATTCTAATTTCAATGTCTCCATGTTGAACATTGTGAAAAAAATGTTTATTTATTTGATAGATATACCTTATTATAGTAGAAGATTAAACCATATGGATATGATATATGAACCCATATGTGGATGATATTTTACAAGTCTTGTTTAAAGTTATCATTAAGTTACTCCTCTAAATAACTTGCATTTTATTATACATCTTCACAATTTTGAAAATTTGAACAATCCTCTAGTCAATAGAATTAAAGATACTACATGCCTGAAGGGTTTTCGAAGTCAAATATTGAATTCAATGTAGAGCTTCTTGATTTTTACATTTATTATATCTATTTTTAACTCTAATAATGTATTTTTTTCATTTTTCACTTTTGAAAATGATTAAATTTCAAGATTTGTAGCCCTTTTTTAATGTAAACTTCTTTGAAACATTCTTGATTGAATTTGTCTACTTATTCATGAGATCAAGAAGTCCACCAGCTATATTATGATATTTATCACTATTATTATCAATTTTGATTAATCAAAATTACTTCATTTCACATTTTTTTTCTATGTATATTAACAAATAAAAATAAAAATAAAAATAATTACATGAGGAAACTTTCAAGTCTTTGAAACACATGTTTTAATATACGAAACTAATGAATTTTAGTTTGGAAGTGATTTGCATATCAAGGGTTATAATACAAGTGTTTTGTCATTGCAACAATATTTGTTATTCAATGAGGAAGCCTTGATTCTATAGCAATATTTGTGTTAATTGGTTGGTAGGTCCAATTAGTGACATGTGCTAGATTCAATTTTGGTACCAAGTGTAAATACGGGTTGGTTAACAAAGACCAATTCACCCTCTACAACATCTTTTAAGAAAATCTTGTCACCACCAATTAGTTATACGTAGTAATTATTTTTTTCTTGTTCTCTATTGATATTCACATTTATTTGATTTTGTTCCTCAAGGTAGATGAAAACATAGACACTCCATTGTCAAATAGTCAATAAAGGGGAACAAGATGGATGAAGTAATGGATGAGGGGTTATAAAAGCATAATAACCGATAGAAAATTTTGGTTTCACAAACAATTAATGATAACTACCTCCCAAACAACCATTTATTAATACTAACCGTCTCTCAAATAACCGTTAGTTAGTGGTAACCGCTCCTTCTATTCTCTACATCCTTCTCATCTCTAAGTTCATTTCAACTATGGCAAGGCAACTAGTACAATAGGCTAGTGTATGAGTTTTGGTAAGGTTTAATAGCTCTTTGTGTATTTCATAGCAACTCATAATTTATTTGTAAAGGCAAATAATTAAGCAATGTGAGAGTTCAAAAATGAAGTGCATCCCTAATGAGGGGTCATAAGGATTAGTTTACACCATGGATTTAAATTTCCTTCTCTTCAAGGTTGTCAAAAGTTCCCAAATTTGCTAAGAATTTTTTAGTAGCATCTACTCCAAAACTACACTGTTGTTGGAATTTCCAATAAGAATTTGAATGAGCTTAATAACATTGATAGTAAAAAATGAAATGATTCGATATGAAATTGTGATAGAAGTATAGTTAGATAGACTGTATTATGGATTGCATATAGCATTTAAAAAGGTGGTAAGAAGTCCCATTTGAAGAAATGGGACAATTTAAAGCTGTGGCGAATTGCAAACCCAAGTTCACAGTTTCTCTATGGACGCAACTACTACTCATCCTTTTGTTCATCACCGAAGGTGCTTCATGTAACTTCCAATGGAATCTTTTGTTATAATCAACATTTTGAATTAATGTTTTAGTATGGATTTTGCTCAAGTGTAGTTCATATCATAAACCCAATACCTTAATATATTTGTATTCCAGCTTCTTTTTTAATCCTCCTCCAATGACTTTTAGAATTGTTTGGCTATTGTTCTTTAGTTGTCCCAAACGTAGCAGCTTGGCCAGAAGTAAAGATAGATGACAGTTGGGTTCATGAAACTATACACAACATCCATCTTCTTCGTAAGGTAAAATATATAAAGAATTGCTATTTGAAGCTAAGCTAAATTCTAAATATAGTATGCACTTACTTTTATTGAAGAATTAAAGTACTTGTTATTTAATGTAGAGGCATGATTTTGTGTTTCATGAGGATAGTCAACATTTGGTTTTTTTCCAGGATGAAACACATGAGACATTGACTCGGCCACTTTCTCAACGTCATCATACAGCATTGTATCCAGTGCTCAACCATGCTGCAGGTTGCCATGTTCATGTGCACTCTCAAGGAGAGTCACTTGCATTTCTTGAAAGTATGTTCCAATTTGACCAATGATTTAATCAATGTCATTGAATTGAATAGATATATAGAATGTAATTGAAGGTTGGTAGTTCAATGTTGCACACAACTTGTGCTAACACTATACTAATATTATATGATTAAGTCAATATTTGCATATTCATATCCAATAATTGCTTAATGAACTTAGATTTCTCACTATAATGAGAATTTAATTGTAGGTGACATGAGTATGGCACCACATGGAATGACAATGCCAGCTATGGCACCGCATAGTATGTCTATAGCAACGGAGTGCTCAGATGCATTATGCTTGGTGCAAGCTCTTCTTTGGAAAGTGCCACAAATTGTCATCACACATGACATTGACGTCTCAGGTTGGCACTCTTATTAGTTGCTCAATTATTCAAATAATGCAATACAAATTCATTTATATGTAATGGATTTTTGTAGAGTAGTACACATAGTTAGTTCCATAGTTTCATTTATCTTCTTTCATCATTAGGCTAAATTTGCCATAAGGCACAATTGCATTCTTTAACAATTATCTTGATTTGCACTATTTTGACATTGAGAACACTCAACATTGAATATTAATTAAGCTTTCTAAACTACCATTATATCAACTAATGCTACAAGTACCTTTTGAATATTCAACTATTAGACTCAAACATACTCAAGGCTATTAGTTCAAAAGAAAATTGAGTTATAATTAAAGAATTCCCATATTCAATTTCAAAATTAAAAGGATGAGTAGTAGAGGCTTTCAAATCTCCAATCCCAATGCTTTGGCAAGACTGCAATGGCACATTTCTTCTTCTTCAATTTTAGAGTCTCCATTGGAAAAAGCATGGTCATATATAATTATTGTCAAGCTAATTATTTGATGAACTTTGCTATAATAAATCCAATTTAGTATCCACACATGTGAATTCTTAATTTGGTTGAGATATGACTAAGTTTTTACTAGTATTCATGTTTGAGAATTTATAATAATTTGTATCTCTATTTTCATGGTACTTATGTTCCATATAAAGATAAAATCCCTTGTTTGTTGTAGGATCACTACCACTTCCCGATATAGTATCCAAGATCACAATTGTAGGCATATGTGGAGAAGATCCTTGCATGATTGATGGAGGAGGAATGGGCCAAATATTTATAGTTCGTATTGGTGGCACACTTACTCTGAAAGACTTAGAGATTACAGGAGGATCATGTAGTGAAGGATCTGCCGTTCTAGTATCTGGCAACATCCGTGGTGAAGGTGGTCGCCTTCTCGCACTCAATGTCTTTTTCCACAACAATACAGTTTCAGGAAGTGGGGGTGCAATAATGGTGAAAGCAGGTGCCTTGGCTCACATTCGTAGCAGTGTTTTTGAAGGAAATAGGGTATGATCTACCATCAAATTGAAAAAAAAAATCATTTAGTTGAATTATATTAAGTTGAATTACACTAATTTCAAAACATGCACAAGTTTCTTATTGTTTTGATTCCTTTAATATTTTTTTTCAATATACATATTGTAATGGGGTTTGATATAATTTTAAGGCTAGCATCATAACACTGTAAAGAATATGGCATTTAGATATTATTCTATACAAATTACATGTGAATTTTTTGGGTATTGAATATTGACTATTGGTGATTCAATTGGAATAGGCATCAAGAGGAGCAGCTTTGTTTGTAGGGTCCGCAGAAGAATATCCTACACCTATTGCTCAAGATCAATGCGGATTAACAACTTGTGTCACTGTTGTAAACACTGCTTTTTGGTATAATGAAGCTAGTTGGGGTGGTGCTGTTTATGTGGATGATGCTCCTACTTTCTGCAAATATGATGGTGGTGCTAAATTTGAATGTACAACTTGTAGTTTTGCTAACAACATTGCATGGGTCAGTTAGCTAGATTCCAATAGTAGACTATTGATATAAATTCAATTCAAAATAACTTGCAATCTTCTTAAATATCCTAGTTATATTTGTATTTTGTTTTAATACAAAACTTTTATTTTCTATTTATTAAAAATTTTACAAATTTATTTAGGTTGATGGAGGAGCCATTTTGTTGGCATATCTTTCAAGTGGGGCAATTGGACATTTGAAGATGACAAATTTTCACAATAATACTGCAATAGTAAGTTTCTCGAGCCAATAAAATTTGATTATCATAGCATGCTTCTTTTATAATATCCACAAGAATGTAAGAGTTTTTATTTTCAAACTTTTCAAAATCAATGATTTTTTATTCATACTTTTTATTTTAAGAAATCATAGAAAATATAGTATAATACTAGAATTAGACTCACTCCATTAATTATAGTTAATAATTTAAAAATAATCTCAATACATAAACGGTGCTATATACAAACTAGAACTTAGATGAAGCAATAATTTTACATTTTACATTTTGTTTGCCTCTAGAAATCAGGAGGTGATGTTGAGTTACAACATGGACACGGAAGAACGCATGGAGTAGAAATAAATGCGTACATGACTGATTTCTCTGGCACAGATTCTATGGTGTGTGCAAAAATAATTTATTTAAAATGAAAATATCATTTGAGTTTTCAAATTCACATAGTAAACAAGGTAAAAGAATAATTAATTCCACATTTATTTATATTTTTTCATTTTCTTTGTGGAACATGGATAATTGTAGGGACGTGCTGTTGCAGTCAAAAGCTTTGCAAATGCAACCTTCACAAGATGCCGAGAGAAGGTACAAAGAAATAATCAGCTTGATTTGTTAATTTCAAACATTATATACATACATATACATACAACCATATTAGTAGTACATATATATTAGTAGTTCAACCGTTGCAAAATTTGTGAAAACTTTGTTTTATAAGAAATATAGTATAAAATATAAAAAAACTCAAGAATGCTCTCAAACTTTGGATAAATTTGCAACCATCCAAATAAATAGAAATTTGATATTAAGTCATGACATAGTGCACTCAATATATTATTTATATATATTTATTAATATATTTTTACTATAATTATAAAAAATTGTCATGATGATTACATGGATTTTTGTACGTAGGATGATAATGCTATCTATTGCGGTGGACGGACTTGTAAATTTTGTCCTAGCAAGGAGGATCAATATTCGGTAGCATTTTTTTGCTGATTTTTTGAATGTTTTTTTTTAATATTTAGTGTTATTTTCAACTTTGAAGCTTATATACAAACTAGAGAATCAATTAATATTGTTAAGTCTTTATTGCACTATTTTGCAGATGCCACCATCTACTGATCTTTTTCTTAGTAATCCTGCGGATGGTAAATTTCTAAAATGTCAATACAAATGTGAATATTTAAAATAATAATTAATAAGCTTCCATATCCTCCATTAATTTTTCATTTTCATTCAAAAAAACTATAAATTGTCATCATTAATCTAAAAATTTATATATATTGAAAATTTGTGGTAGAAATCAAGTCTTGAGAGACGGTTTTAAGTGTGTATATATATAATGTTATAAATGTCAACTTGATTTAATATTTCATATTCAATTCAGATGACTCATGTCCAAGACCACCTCCGCCACTTTGTGATTGGGTGCCTCTTGAATGTGTACTTCCACCACCTCCTCCTCCATCTCCACCACCTCCATCACCGCCTCCACCTCCATCACCACCTCCTCCGCCACCTCCCAAAAAGAAACATCATCACCATCCACCTCATCACCCTCCTCCATCCCCGCCACCTCCATCCCCGCCACCTCCATCACCTCCCCCACCATCACCACCTCCTCCATCACCTCCGCCACCATCACCGCCACCACCATCACCTCCGCCACCATCACCGCCTCCTCCATCACCGCCTCCACCATCACCGCCACCTCCTTCACCCCCACCCCCCATTGTAGCTCCAGCCCCTGCACCTATAATGACACCTCCACCACCTAAGTTGATAAAAAAATATTTTCCTCCTCCTCCAAAGTTTGGAGCGGAAAGTGCTCCAAATGCACCACCTCCTCCAATGTGTGATTGTTCAGTGCCACCTCCACCCCACCATGTTGTTGTTGTTGGAGATCCTCACTTTTTTGGTAAACACGGCGAGCGATTTGATTTTCATGGAAAAAACAATCGTGATTATTGTGTTATTAGTGATACAAAATTACAAATCAATATGCACGTGTTTCAAGGCATACACAAAGGAAGCTCTGTAAGTTTTTAATTATTTTAGATCTCCAAACATATTATTATGTACAATTTTTTTTTTTTTTTTTTCGAATTTTTAAACTTGAATTTTTAAAATATTTATTAAAAAAACATACATGATTAATAAACATGCTTTGAATTAATATGTTTGCAGTTCATTTCAATGATTGGTGTTGTATATGAAGATTACAACATTCTTATTAATGTACAACCACTTAAGAATGAAAGTCAACCAAGCTTTAATCGATCTATTGTTCAAATTAACAATGTAAGATTATAACATTTAATATAAAAAGTGGCTTGATTTTGGCCTACTATACTAAACATTCCAAAAATGCAATCATTTTTTCATTAAATACATACTATATTGTGAAAGTTATTTGAATAATTTGATATGTTTATATGTCATAAGTTATTGACATTTGTAAATTACACATATATAAGAATAATAAGTATAAATAAATTATTAATGTATAGGTGGATCTACCTAAAGCCCATGAATACATTAGTCAAACAACTCGAATGACAATAAGCTATTATCCAACATACATTCATGTTAGAATTCCTAACACGGTAGACTTCAATGTTACCATTATGAAGCCTACATTTGGCATTCATGGATCTGGGGCAAATTATGTAAGTATTAGAACTATATATATTATCTACTTATTTTGTATTTATAACTCATTGAAAATTTCAATGTAGAAACAGAAATTTCAAATTATTATTTTATGTACATTTTCTTACAACATTCACTATTTTACTCTATGATACTTGGGTGATATCCATATCAAAAAGCAGGTGATACCTAGATAAAATTAGTCTATTGGTCTCAAAATAGAGCAATAATCTATGAGTCAAAATTGTGCAATAAAAAAACACTAATTTCACTTCATTGATATTGTTGTAGGTTAATTTACAAATGAAAGAAATCAAGGTTTCTCCTGTTGTTCATGGCATTCTTGGTACAAATTACCCACTTTGCACTATAAATTTGGAAATTTGAAAGACATTCATTTCAAAGATAATTGACTTATGCTAGATTGGACTGAAATCCAATAATGAACATACCCATATCTTCAATAATATTATTTCGAAATCATTGCTTTCCTAAACAAATACTCCGGAGTAATTGACCGGATTTTGTAAACAAAAGATAGAAGCATTCCAGATTCATCATTTATTGCTTTGTTATTACAGGACAAACATATCAAGAAACGAAAGAAGTCTACATGAAGTTGCATCAAGCTCGTGGAATGACACCCAACCAAGCTGCCAAAGTTTTCATAGAAGGCAGTGAAGATGATTATCTTACAACCGGGATCTTTGCTGCCAATTGCAAGTTTGCCAAGTTTGAGGTAAATTGAATTCAACCCAGAAAACTGTTTACACCCAACCCTCTCAATTAAGTTTGGTATGCTAATATATTTGAAATTGGGCAGGGACATAAGAGGTTTCCGATGAAGGTGAAGAGGGCACTTCTGCTGAAGGCGAAACGAATACTCTATCCTCAGGAAGAGGAGCTGGTGGGAGGTTGTTCTGGTTTAGGGGATCCAGCAGCTTTGTGTGTCAACTTCATTGACAACTGGCTCAATTGACACCAAAGCTGGCCGGAGCAGCCTCAGGCTAGTAGGTATTAGAGAACGGAAGCTGCAGTTCAAATTCAGAGTCTTGAATGCATGCTGATAGAATTTGAGGTACAGTAGATAGGAACAGTATTACCAGTGGTGAAGTAGTGATCGGTGGTGGAAAGGATGTCAGTGTTTCTACTACCAAGTGAGGTTTTCTCTGAAGGTGCTAGGTCAGCAACTTTAGACCCACGCTCAGAACTTCAAACAGAACAGAGAATTTGATGTCTTTCAACAACCTGTGAAATAAAAGAGGTGTCCAAAATATTACAGTTGGTGGTTTGTGGGAATCCAGAATCCAAAACTAATTCGCACTATCAGCTAAAGCAAAAAGTGCGTTGTGTAGCTCAGTGCCATTTCGTAAACAGGTTAGAAAAAGAATTCCAGTTGTAAGCTTACTGTCTGATGACACGTAAAGATAGAGCAGCGGATTCCCAAACCCATTATGACATGACTTGGCTAAATATTATGGCTACTCGTCTTCAAATGGAAGCAGGGTTGTCTACAACCTACCCACTGTGAATTCTATCAAATTTGACCTCAACAGACTTGGCTTTGTACTCGAAATCTTGCACCCAAGATCCCTCAACAGCTCCAAACAGTTCCAAACATCTCCTCAAGATCACAATATCACATATGTGAAAAAGCATAAAGTCACACACTCCTAAATATGTTAAATGCTGAAACTGGTACAAATAGTATCTTGTACCTTGAAAATACGGGGACGGCCTACCATTCAGCCTTACGTCGGCCACTTCAATGCTCTGAACTGAATTGTCCTGAATATGGCAACAGAGTGTTACGCACAGTCCATTTCAAACGTCAGATCACACGCCACCAATCTAGATAGATTCTTAACACAAGCGTGAGAAAAAAATCTGGCGTGTATGCTACTGATTTTCAAGCCGGAATCCTGACCAGCACGTAACATTGTTCTCCGCTGTCACTGATGCCAAGCTGAACTCTGCCTTGGCCCAGATTAGATACAAAAAGCCTGAAGGATCAGGCACTAAACATACCCAACAGTTGAATATGAAAGTGTATATTCTAAACCAAGGAAAGGCTTTGCTCGAAAGTTAGGTGACAAAACTGAGAACAAAACTAATGCAATATGTATATTTAAGATTAGTCACCACGCGTCTTCATTTCTGTGTTGCTCAGAAACCCGTCCAGCTCAGAAAGGGTCACGATCTTGTAGCCGCGTTTCTTCAGCTCTGGCAAAAGGAGCCGCAGCACCTGGATCACACAAAACAAGAGACATTAAAGCCTACAATGTAACTCACATTTCAGAGAAAATAGAATCCTCTCACCGTTGGGGTTCATTTCTCGTCTCCTATACTGACGCCTGTTTCTAACAGCAACTGATCTATTCACTTGATTGGCATTCAATTAGCAAGCTGGGTGAAACAATGACTTGGCCAAATGAATGTGGCGACTGACCTTTGAATGGAAATGGGATTGCCTAATGCAACTTATACAACCTCACACTTTGAAATCGTGTAAGCAATTTATAAATATTGGTAAAAAAATTGATCACAACAGATCTGACTTTCCACCCGCAATGATCTTTCCACAGCTTTATACGTCTTTCAAAAGTGTTATTCCTACATATGTGAAAATGCTGAAAGTAACGCAAATAGTATCCACTACTGAGAACCATCAACATAACATCAGATTCTCAATTCCAAAAACTGAGTCAGGCATTGTTCTTGAGGTTAATACCTCCGGCGTTTGTGCATACTGAGGAACTCGATCATGTAAGATGATGATAGCACCTGGATGAATCTGCAAAAGGAGTGACGCTCAGATACATGAAGACTGCCAAGTCGACCTCCAGGGCAAGGCAAACCATGCATATGAGAAGGCAAACTGTTATAACACTTCAGTACAACGCTTTATATACAGATAAGTGTCCAACATAAAAATAAAAAGTCCACTTTGGATCGATTTTATTACCTTTCAAAACATATTTCTCGTGTTAAAAAATGTACGGATTTTCTTCTTGCTACTGGTACGTTTTGCTAACTTGTTTGAATCTTCCTAATGATTTATTTCAACTCCTACAGATGTGGAAGCATTTAGTGGTAAATGACAATGGATATAATCCAGCGTATCAAAAAGGTAGAAATACTCGGACATGACAACTCTGTTCAAGTTAGATTCGCTGCAGTTACACACGGGATTTGGATGTTATTCACAATTAACAGAATTTGGAGAAATCGTACGACCAATTAAATGCCCTGCTGAATACAAAACCACTTCATATAGGTGGACACTCACCCGCCAAAGCATGTTCTTAGCAAGGAGTTTTGCTTGCTTCACAAACATATGGTCCATGGGATACAACGACCCTAATGCCATTCGATAGCCATGCTCTTTGCAAGTCTGTAAAATCTGTGGATTGTAAAAACCATGGCCCTGAATTCACCACAAACACAAAAAAAAACAATAACACTCTCGAAGAGTCAGTTACAGAACTTCGAACTTAGTTTCAAGAAGATTACGCTGACAAGAGGATTAACCAACAAATGTGTGGGCTTAGGAAACACGCACAGGGCGGAACCACTTTAGAGGTTGACCACTTGAGTTGTAATGGAAGAAGTTCTTTAAGCGGTTGTCGCACTCAACAAGCTGGGCCTCAAACTTTTTCTTCACAAGACAGAATCAGTCCTAAGTCAGTGCTAATGCCAGCAATATTAATTAGACGAGAACAATTATTGACTAGCTTGAAGAAGTAGCCACTCTAACATGCGTGGGTGTAATACTTTCAAATACCGTAGCCCTGTTTCGAACGGACTGTCTAGGAAAGGAAGCTGTGAAGAAAAAAACGTCGTTAACCTTGGAGAGAGTCCAACTGGCAACATCGTCCATCATATGATTCGCCACCTCGTGTCCTGCTCTTACATCAGTACACACCGTCTGTAAAAGTACCGGACGCATGGTCTACAAGCACCTCTTGCAGAATATGCCCTGATAAAATTTATCACTGAACTCTGTATCCCTTGTTAGACAAACTTACAGTACCATCACCCTCACAATCCCCACGAAACAGTATCTAATGGCACCTCCTTCTCTGAATTGAAAACCAGAACTGCACTATTGAAGAGCTCGAACTGGTAGGACTAGCAACTCGATGTTCTTTACTGGGAGTGGTGAGGAAGAATGGTCAGGGTCAGTATAAGATACCTTCAGCATGAATACGTTCTACAATTTCAGGACAAGGCTCCATGTGATTGCCGATTATGAACCATGTCGCCTTGCAGTCATTCTCCCTGAGGATGTCTAGCAACTGCATGATACAAGGCAAACAAACCATCAGCAATCAGAAGCAAGCCATAAAAGAGATTACACCTACAACATGGCATTGGATGTGCAAACCACAGACTACACCGCTCCTATTTAGTGTCATCGAACAGAGAATGGGCCACCAAATCAGATTTGCCATACAATAAATAAACTCCTTTTGTTAAATACTGCACTTGGTTTGACTCTGGGAACCCATTAACCATTCAAATGAGGAAAGAGAAGCTACTGAAAGAATAGTCAAGCAATCAACAAGTGGACGGTCAACAAGTGGCCAAAACGTTTGCTAATGGTGTTCCTACCATATCCATCCACAGATACATTAATACATGGTACACCAACGAGTTTTAACCTGCGAATTGGTGTATCACACACTAAATAGAACAAACAGTGTGGCTAGAAAACCAATGCTACCCGAAAGTAGGAGAGTACCTGAGGTGTGATATGTGCATGTGGACCGTCGTCCAAAGTTAAAGCAACAATTTTTTCTGCATTCATTATGATGAAATATTGTCACATCATTTCATTATCTCCTACTGCCCGCGCGCACAATGAGTACCCAGCAGAACTTCATAAACTCCCAAAGTACAAGCATAGCTCTACTGATTCCGTTCAGCCAAAAATACAGTTGGAGCTCCAGACCTTTCGCGTCATATCTGATAGCTCACAAAGCCCCAAGAATGATAGGAAACATAACAGATTCAACGTGAATGATGATCGTCACCTTGTGTAGGTTTCAGATACAGAACATGTGGCTGAAGTTTCTGAGTCCACCTAACAATCCACAGAGGATGGCAGAGTATCCTGTCACGAAGAACTTGCCGAGTGTTCACTTCAAAGGAACTCATCCTAGGGTCATACTTTAGTTTAATGTCTACGAAGAGGCCGACGGGTTGGAAAATGAGCTTAAAATTCAAAAGAGTTCGAAGAGGGGGGGCTTACGAGAGACCCAATAGAACCAGAATGGCGAGAAGTACGCTTCCAAGCGCCACAATCACAGTCATCAGCACCATGTTGGCCTGCACATTCGTTACCATCAAGCTACAATTCACAAGCATGTCTACGCCCCCAAATACGGAGGACTGCCATGATGATCCTGCAGCAGCATCGCCATTTCTACTCTCTATACTTGGTTGGATTCCCCGCCGGAGCTTAGTAGAAGCGTCCTTACTAGAACCAGGCCTCCGTTGCCAGAGGCTGGCTATGAGGGGCTTCGGACCTTGGTGGATCCCAAACCTTTTAAAGCTCCGGATCCTTGACGACGTCGACTTTGGCTTGCAAGTCCGCTGGGAAAGCCTCCTCCATTGAACGGAACTACTGGTATCAGGAGGAAGAATGGAGGTACCGATCGGAGGGATTGAAGTTACCTCGTATGCAGAGACGGTGGTCATAGCTTTGTGAGAGGGTCTAAAGACCCATAGAAATCGGCTCAGATGAATGTCGACTATGAGAGTCACTCCATCTCCACAACCGCATCCAAGTCCTTGAACTGGATACAAATCCAACCACACAAACCACATGTCATCAAACGCCTCTAAAATACACATAAACCTCTTTCTTATGATCCTCTATAAATGACATTCTAGAATATCCTGTCGTGTTGATTGTAGCACACCTTTCACACCTTCAAACTGTGTCACAGTGAATAATTTGAACCTCAAGTGGTAAGATTAAAGAGGTTTAAGTGTACAAGCACCACAGAAATCATTAGAATGAAAATAAAAAGAATAACGTGATGATGACTTTTAAATAGAAGTTGCAAAATAGGAACCATAGACCATATAAAAGATATGGTTGGATCTACGGCTACACAAATAATTTTATACACTAACAGTTGACACTAAAATTTGAGAAATCTGTCTCAGGGTGGGCAATCAAAAACTTGGGATAGCGTCACAAGATGCGTATTCGAACAACGTCACTAAATCTTCCCAGGAGTCCTCATTTCTCATCAACAGCAGAGACCAAATAATTCCAAAGCCATTGTAGATACCGACACAACCAACCCTACCGTTCATGGCCGCTGGTCTGGATCAACCCCACTCAATCCAACTTATCAGATTCAAACTGTGCTAATACAAGACCACTTCAGGTTTCAGTTGGTGACCATGCATATCTCTTTCATGCTAACCTAAGGAAATCACGAGAATTGACATAAAAATCCTTCGTTCATGAACTCTCAGTTCAGCTGGGTTTGGGGGGGGGTCCTTCTGGTCGAGTATCAAAAGTACTACCGAGTATCACTCCAAATGGCCACACCATTATCCTAGAACTGAACTTAGATTGAGAAATCCTCTTGCACGTGACAAAATAAATAAATTCACAAAAGCTAACACCAGCACATAATAGCCAAGATAAAACCACTCCGTGGAAAAACCTGAATTTCGACAGGTTAGTCTTTCAGAAGGGACAAAGCCTGCAGATTCACTGCCAAGACACATCACAGAAGCCCATAGTACCAACCACAAACATGACCAAAATTAAAATGAATCGGCAAAACACAAGAAGCTAAAATAGCCTTGATCCATACCACCGGACCACGTAATACAATCCCCTAAAACTCCAGCTTACCAACAGTAGAAAACAAAGCAATAACTCAACACTCACCCGGCGTTGCTAAAGATGCACTTCGGCAATGTCGGCGGCAAACACTAAATCACAGCAAGCACTCAAAACACGAAAATGTCGGCGACGGACAATTCGGATCCAGCGCTATAAAAAACGACCATACTACCACACACATAAACCTAAACTTACCACACCATACACCAAAATTCGCAATCCATGGATCAAATAAAATCACAAAACCCTGGAAATTAGAAGAAAGGCGGACTCAAGTAAATAAAAAATCCTACAGACACATGTAATTAAAAATTTAATAAAACCCGCTCCACATCAAATATACGTAATAGTGAAATTGTGCACATACCAAGCATCCGTGATCGAGTTTCGGCACGATGGGTCGCCGTTCCGCTGCACCGGCCTATTTCGCAGCTGGAGAGTTCACACACATCCCAGCCTGCAATCGCAATGGCTTTGGCAATGTGTATACGAGCAATTCATAGCAGTACTGTAGTGGAAGCAGCAATTTAGAAGGGGGTGGGATTGGAGATGAGAAGGGGTTGAGGAGGAACTTGAGAAATCACTGCGACGAGATGGCGATGGGAATTCAGTCGGGCTATGGGGGTCTGCTGTTTTTTGGTCTGCGAGGGCGGGTGCATTCAAACAAGGTGCTACTTGGCGGCGGGACTGCTGGACGTGGACGGGTATCAATTGCACCGCCCCCGGGTCTGGACGTCGTGATGGTGGAAAGGAGCATTTTATGGGGACGGGGGAGGTTGTTTGATCTGGGGTCGGTTCCGGGTATGTGCCGGGTGTGTTCTAGTGACGGTGACTGGGTGTTAACTGTTAAAGTAACCGCACCAAAGGTGGCTACCTCCATTTTCAAGGGTCTACCCAAAAGCATGCCCTAAAAAATGCAGAAAATAAGTAGATCCTCAATTCAAGTTGTAAAATAGTACAGGATTTCCACAAATACAAGTTAGGTTGTTTTGTTTTGTTTGTTACGGTGAGATCTCTTGAACCGTGCATCTTCTAGTCACGTTCTTGGTATTGTCGGAAAGCCTTCTGCAAGGAAGGGTGCATAGGCTTTGTTTCATGGTGTTGGGATTTGTGGTGTGAAAGTTATGGATTTTGAGTTATTCTTGAATTAAAAAATTAAAAAATTACTTTTATTTTTATTGGCAATAGTATAGGGCACACTAGTCCATGCCTTAAGTAAGTAAGTTTGTTTTGTTTATTACAGTGAGATCTCCTCGACCGTATGTCCTCCGGTTGTGTTCTTGGTACCATCAAAAAAACCTCAACGAAAAGGGATACACAAGCTCTGTTTCACGGCGTTCTAACCCACTAAAGAAAAGATATTGAATTTCAAAGAAAATTACTTTTATTTTACTTTTATTTTAATTGTAGCAATGGCACATGGCATACTAGGGCTAATTGAATATGTAAATGAGTTTTAAGGTCTCATAATATTATGTAAGGATTCAAACCACTTCAAAATGAAGGTATGGTTTTATAAATCTATTAATCCATACCTTAAGTTAGGCTATTTGTTTTGTTTGTTACGTTAGATGTTTTTTCAAGCCTCTAGAAGACCGCAGGTTCTAATGCTGTGAGAACCCAGGGAACGTGATTGCTAGCATGACACCTCAATGGTCTTACATGACCGAGAGGTTTCCAGCACATTTCTAGAGAAAAAAAATTGAATTTTTTTTTTGACAGTTGGCCGTCCTTCACTGCAAGGGGAATAGCCCTCAAACGGTCTCTCAGAGGCCCGAAAAAACATCTAATGTATAGATATCTTCAAGCTTATACATCCTTTGGTCACATTCTTGATATTGTCAAAAGCTCTCAACAAGTAGGAGTGCACAGGTTTGGTTTGGTAGCGTTCCAATTCACAGTAAAAAATTTAAATTTGGAAGTTTTTATCATTCAAACAATTAGAAAATTACTTTAATTTACTTTCATTTTGACTATGGCAACGGCACACAGCACACCAATATCCTTTGAAAAATCATAATTAATTCATATAATATCTAAAATGTATACTACAAATTGTTTGGGAATCTCTTCCTAATTGCCAATAAGATTTTATAGCCATTATAAAATTTAATAATGGAAACTGTTCTTAATATCTTAAGTTGTAGTTGTAGGTCCTTTTATTTTAACCTCTAAAAGACCAAATGTTCATTGAATTTGTACAACATATGAATGCAAACATGTCCCAAGTACACAAAATCTTTGTTTTCCATCCATCTAAATATTTGTAGATTTTTGTACTTATTAGTTCTCTTGAATTCATCTTAGTCAAAATTCACAACTTTCCTTTGCATTTTCTTTTGTAAATCAAGGAGAATAGTTTATTTGACTTTAGGTATAACATTGTATACATCACATGATCTCATGTCCATGAATTTTGAAGGATAGAATTTTCCTTTTATGGAAATCTCAAGAGGAGTTTAGTTAAAGGTTTCAAGAACTTGAGTGGCTTTATTATGTAGACTCCCTATAGGAGAAATAAATATAATATACTTTTGGTTCATTGTAGGGTTCTCAATTTTATAAAAGGTGAGTGCAATTGGTTGATTAAACTATATGAATATGATGTATAGGTCATATTTTACAACTTTTATTTGATTTTAATCATTAAATTATACTTCTAAGTAGCATTTAATAATACATCTCTATAATTTTAGTAATATACTATTCTAGGTCTTTAAAGTGGTTAAGCAACTTTATCCTCAAAGTGTTGAAGCTCCACTAGTTGCATGGTAAATTCCTTAGAAAGTATATTTTGTCTAATTGATATTAATTGAGGAAGCCTAAAACAAATCTTTTATATTTCAATGGAAAGAAGAAATAATGATCTACATCAATAAATTAGATATTTAGGAGGGATATAAGTTATTTCAAATTAAATTTCAAAATCAATTTTATATCTTTAGTAAAAATTTGGATGAAATCACCAAAAAACACTTCAATGTGCATTTATTGTAGTGTGCATTGTTTAGAAAGTATATAAATTAACTTTAGTGCAAATAGATTTTTTTAGACGTTGAATATTTTTTTTGCAACCCAAACTATTTTTGTAAAGTCAAATATTTTTTTAACCCCTAAAAGTTGAAACTATAGCCTTTGATTTGATTTTGATTTTGAAACAAAGGACAATATTGCCTTGTGGTTTAAAACCTTCTAGAATGAAAATGACCATCAAAAAGCTTCCAAAATTCTACCACCACTATGTCTTGATTACCCTTATAATCTCTTAATTGAAAGATGCCAATCATAATAGTGAGATGTTTTGGCAAGTAATCTACAACCTATGCACTTTTAAGGGGAGGAAAATTGTGAAAATTGATTTCAAAAACAAATCCTACATATTATTCTTTTACGTTATAATGAAAAACAATTTAACCCCTAAATGCCCAAGGCCTATTTTGAGCTTCTTAGAATTTGCTTTAAATTGAACAAAATGTCAACATTTTGATAAGTTGTATCAATTTTTTCTATTGTAACCGTCCAAATTCAAACTATACATGTTAGATATCTTATAGGAAAAGAAAACACAACAATATCACTTATGGAGTGAAAAATTATATTGTTTGACCATGAGAGTGTTAAAACTGCAAATGTGATGTGAAGTCTTTCAATCCTCTTTTCACAAGTCAAATCTAAAAGGTTGGTGACAAAAGAAATATGAGGTTAAAGGGCCTAATATGTATAACCCCACTCAATTTATGGCTTCTTAAAATCTACTCTATATTTTTTTTAAATGAATTTTGAATGCGATTTCTTCTCCAAGATCTAGTGTACTTGAGGCTCATTTCCAAGAGCTCTCAATACTACGGGAAGCCAAGATTGCAATGGGTACCCTTGCACAAAATCTTGAATAGAAAAATCACTATCATTTATTTTTAAGATGAAATTTTTGATGCTAAACATTAGATGAGATTTCCCTACCGGGAAGGCCTGCGAGTTCTCAAGTGGAAAATTGGACGAAAGTGGACGAAAGTGGCCGTTCGCAGGGCCCGCTGACTTGGCCAAGCGACTGCCATATCGATTTTTTTTTTTAAGAAAAATTTAACTTTGTTTTCCATTTTAAGAACTTAATTTTTTATTTATTTATTTATTTTAAAACAAAACAAAACTGTCAGCCGCGTTTGATGGAGCCCGGAGGAACGGACGGGGGAACAGAACTAGGAACAGCTTGAAACAACCCTCCAGCCCCCCCAAATCACATCTAATGATTAGACGTCAAGAAAAAATATTCAAAAATATAAACTACTAAGAATAGCAACTTGATTAGGTTTTATTTAACTTTAAAATTTTGCAAACACCAAATTTGGGTGCCTTGGGTATTTAGGGGTGAAGGAGTTATTGTTGTTCTTATTGTTACCCACAATCAAGCATTTTGAACTTTTTCTCATAACTTTTTCTTCCAGGCACCAGTTGAAAGAATATTATATTTTAATAAAGCTATTATATTTCCATATCTTCAAAAAAAGTTTCAAAAAATCTTAGCAAATATTGATGTCATAGGAACCTATCCAAAATTCTATAAAAAACAATATGAGACTTTGGTCCTCTTGGGATTAAGTCTTTAGTTCAATTGTTTTAGGTATCTATAACCGCAATTCAATCATTTGGCTTGAGAGAATACAAAAATCTTTACCCCCAACCATGGGGCAAAGTTGCACCATTTCCAAATAATTATCTACTTTTCACCAAATAAAAGTAGTTTTTTTTTCCATTTTTTTTTCATTTTCATTTAAAATATGAATGAAGTTGCAAAAATTGGATGAAAAGGTACATGATGAATATAATTGAAGAGTGATTTTTTTCCTAAAGACAGATAAATGAAAAAATGAAGTGCATCACAAAATCATAAGTGATCACCATCTTGATACTTTCTCAAAAAGTAAAGAAAAAGTTGCTTGTCACTATACTAATAATGAAATTTTGTGTGATAGTAGCTATAGTGTTACTTACCCTATCATGTAACTCACTCTAATTCTCATTTAGTTGATCATTAATGATCATCTTGGATACTAATTTAGTGCAAGGTGAATTATCTCAAATGAAATAGTAATTTAATTTTCTAGATGGAAATTTAGTTGATAACTAGTATGTATGTTGACATTTAGTGTTGGTGACATAAGCAATGTTGTTGACATTTAGTGTTGGTGATATAAACAATGTTGTTGGCATTTAGTTTTTGAATTCATAATTAGTATAGCAAACACTAAATGTCATTATAATTAATGTAGTAGGAGTATTACTCTTCAAAGAAATGCCGGTGTAAAATTAGTCCTATTACATCTTCCATTAGTGATGTGGATGTAGTAGTTAATTGTGGGGGATTTTGAAGAATTTGAAATTGGGAGAATTGTGAAGTCTGTGCTTGCATATCCTTCAAAGGCAACCAAAATTGAATTTTCAAGTCCTTGTCTATCATTTAGTTTTGCCCCCCCTATTGGAACCCAACACCAAAACTTCATCAATTCTTTATTTATTTCTATAGTTGAATACAAATCTTAGAAAGCCCGTTCTAATATTGGATACCACTCACAAGCACCAATATTGGAAGCTAGGCGGAATGGTTTTCCATGACCAAGGCTAAATCACATTAGAATTTTTATCCAATAGAAAGTGCAAGAATTTATTATTTACCACAAATGACAAAATTTGGAAATTTGAGTTCATATTTGGAATCAAGAACCCCAAATTTGTCACAAATTGTGAAATTAACCACCCAACAAAGTTTTACATTAATCTGCCATGGTGAAAAATGTGGAGTTTTCACTCCCTGGATAACAACTAGTGTTTTTAGGGGGGAGGGGCAATTTATTGCTCAAATGCAATACAATTTTTTGGAAGGCATATCGAGCAATAGATTCTCCTATTTTCAATGGATGAAATTTCTCAATTGCTATGTAATCTAGGGACAATATCGCTCTACAAGGGATGACTTCACATACCTTTGAATGAATATATGTATTTTCATCCACATTTGCATGTTCATCCATATCAATGGATGTAAATAGCTTCACCACTTCACTGTACATCACCTTGTGAGCTAACTAGGAAAAAAATCACTAATAACAACATGACCATATGTGGTTTATCCCTAACCGTTGAACATTCCCTAAGGTTGAAGGTTCCTAAAGTTCTTGGGCTCTAAGTGTGACCACCTCTAAATTGCACACCATTTGTATACTTTGTTCTCTCATTGCTTTACAATGTACAAATAAGGTAGGAGGCTGTGAAACAGTGCGGGCATTAAGAATGGCTCCTATAAATGGTTGTGAAATGGTGCATCTAAAGTTTTGAAATTGACCAGTACATTCATTGAATGAACCAAGGAAGAAAACATTATTAATTGGAAGAGCCAATCATTCTCTGTGTTTTCTCCATTTTTATTTAGAATTGCAAGTGAACCATTCATGAAAGATCTAGGGTCATAAATAGGGACCTATGACCCAACTCGTTTGAAAATTCATAAGTAATTCAAAAATCTCTGGAAAAATATGAAACCACTTGGGTTAGATTCCTCATCAATTTCTCTTTGTCTGAAAAATGAGCTAAAAATATTCCCGTTCAAAGAAATACACGAAAAAGGCAGACCAGCCCTTAGGTGCACCATTTCTGAGCCTCCTACCTTAGTGTACATTTCAAGAAGGAGACACTTTCAGTGACCCTTATATTTCAACTTCAAAAATCCATAACTAATTCCATGAAGCTCCAAAAAACATGAAACGACTTGAGTTGGATGCCAATTCCAATTTGTGTTTCAAGGAACATTTACTGGAAAATTAATTTCAAGAAGCCCACCTAACCTCCCCGAATTCATTAATATCTAGCTCTTAAATGGGCTGCTTTACAGACCTCCTACAAACCCTTACCCTGGACTAACGTACTTTCATTTGTTGAATTGAAACCAGTCCATGGTCATGCAGAAACAGGTCTGAATTCCCATTTCACTGCCAAAATATCTGTCAAATATCCTGCAGCCAATTGATGTGGCAAAGAATGAAGCACAAATAAGGTAGAACTACCTATCACCCCCCTGATTTGCAATCTGACTATTTTGGGGTTAATTTCAAGAAGGGCACATATTTTTCAGAGGTGTGTTTTTGTTTCACGGATCAAACCCAAGTGGAATTATAATTTTCCCATTAAAATTGTAATTTCTGTGAATTTTTGAAGTGGTCAGTCCTGAAATTACAAAACCATTTATAGAGTGGGGTCAAAATTGTCCCATAAACAACCCATTACCGCTTAATCAAGTACTAGATATTCTCTATTAATGGAGTGACACGTAACCCTTGTTGTCATAAAAATCCCTGATTCTGTCATAGAATTCTCTGATTTTGTCATAAAAGGAAGGAATTGGAGGGGATTTTAGGTGGAATTGGGGCCAAAGTTGATGACGGAATTGGGCTGGTCTACTTGATGGAATTGGATTGCAAAACGGTAATGGGTGTTTTGACCTTACTGGCAATGGACAAAGGCCCAAAAGGTGACCTCCATAAAGGGAATATCCAAGGCAATAATACCATTCCAAATTTTTTTTGAGTTTTATATGTATTGTTCTGTTTCATTTCATTCCCAAATTGAACCATTTTTTCAAGTACTGAGTCTGTTTATTTTTCTCTATTTTTGTACTCACAATAGAGTTTAAAAAAATATTTTACAGATATTTCGCCATTTTTTTGTCAATGATTTCAAATCGCAACTTGATTTCAACTAACTCTGAACTAGTCAATGGCTCTTCCTTAACATAGGCAAAGACCAAAGAGCCTCTTAACCCTTAAATATCAACATAGATGTTTGGCATGTGATGGATGACATGGAATCCTTCTAATAGGACAGAGGTGCAACTATTCATCCTCATAATTTTATTGCATTAGATGAGATTCGGGGCATCCATAAGACCACGAGTTATCATGCAATGATAACCAGTAAACGTGACTACTACAGTGATACTGTAGCAGTCCTAAGTAGCCAAGAGGTTGCCACCTTATATCTCAATTTTTTTTTGCATTTGAAGAATAAATTTTTTTTAAAATTTTTTTTCCTGACAGTTGGTTGTTCCTTCACTACGGAGGAACAAGCCTGAGGTGGTCTTCCGAAGGCCCCAAATCTCACCTAATGTGAAGAGGGAAGGTCTTTTATAGTCATTTGACTTCTAATGAGTGCTTTTGCTATTTCTTAAGCCCATAATTCACACCATAATGAAAAGGGATGATTTCCAAGGTCACTCATTCGTCCTTTAAGCCTAGAAGGGCAAGGCCTTTGGGGGTCTAAAAACATCATTGCCTTTGAAGTGTTATAATTCTAAATTTTAGTAAGGTTTAAAAATCTCAGTCGTACAGTCTTATAGTGTACATGTTGTAGATGACATGAATCAAATTTGGGGTCATTTGATCATATAGATTGAAATATTAGAATGTTTTAGTATTGAAAAAAGATGCTGAAATTTTCCTAAAAACACATTTGGAGGTGAAATTCAATTTCTAAACCTACTCAAATGAAAAAAGTTTAAACTGCAAAGTGATTCAAAACCAAAAGTCAAACACTTTGGTGGGAAAAAAATAATTCAATTGACTCATTGCGTTTGCAAAATTGTTTTGAAATGTCAAAATACAGTGAAAAAAGTAGCAAAAAAACACATCTATGGCTGAACCTACTTCTACTAAAATGCTTCTCAGTCACTCATAACTTTTTGGATTGTTATGAAATTTTAGCCACACAAACTAGAATAATATGCGCAACATTTCCAGCAAGTTTAATTGAAAACAAACCTTGTATAAAGAAGTTATAAGCCGTTGAAGTTTAATGTAATGCATCAAAATGTCTAGGTTTTGAACTTTGAATTGCTCCCAAAAATTCAAAACAACTTGGATTGGCATGAAAATTTTAGCACTATAACTAGACTTTAATAGGGGAAAAAGCCAACAATTTTTTTATATTGAAAACAAACATTTGATGAAAAAAATATAAGCCGCCAAAGTTGCAACTATCAAATGCAGTTTGGTGAACACTAATTCAACTTGTGAACTTTGATTGACTTGCAAAAAAATTGCACATCTTGGATTGATTTGGAAATTTTACCACACAAACTAGAAGAGAGAATCCAAATTTTCCAACAATTTTTATTGAATTTGGACATCGGATGCAAAAGTTCCAGCACTTTAAATTGGACTTGAAACTATGTGAGGACACTTTTTGTGCCCTTGGGCGGTTTAGGGTTAACTTACTAGTTGAGTTCCACCTTTGTAGCTTTTAGCATATAGGCGGCACCATTGGTTGATTGAACCATCTTTTTTCAATAAGCTTAACCTAGGTGGGCCTTGTGTAATATATTATAAATAGTAGGAACATGCTCAATAACGGTATACCGTACGCAAAGATTTGATTCGACACTCAAGTGCCGAAATGAAATTTCCACGTCAAATTCTCAAGGGTCCACATCACTTCACACCATTCCCAAGATGACATGTGGCACTTTCTTTTAATACATAAATGACTTAATTTATGCCAAATCTGACCTCCACGTAGGGTACCGGGGGGATACCGTACCGTACTCCAGTGCTACTAACGAAGCCTTCAGGTCCATTCCTTCTCCACCTCAGCTTTAAATGTAGTCTCGTCCAATGAAGCTTCAATATTCCATCTCCTGTCAACAGACTCATTGGGTTGGTTGGTTTGAACCAGTTGGAGTACTATGATCCTCTTTTGTAACTTTGGAGCAATTATCAATGGAAGGGAAAATCAATCCTATTTGTGCCACTTTGTCACCACCCCGTATTAAAAAAGTACATTTGAAAATTTGAGATGTACACTATTTGAATATAGTGGCACAAGTAAGGCCTCTTACTTTAGTTAAGGAATAGTGGACCTTACCTTGAAAGCAAACTTTCATATTGTATTGAAATGGAAATGCATCTCTAATTTTATTGGTTTGGAATTAGTACCTTTGAATGTTAGGTTTCACATGCTTTCACTTTTGTATGTGAGTTGAGAGGAACTACATTTTAGGAGTAGCTTTGCCTTACTCTCAAATGAGAAGCAACCAAAAAGTTAAAGTCTAATGTTTGTAATAGTTTTACACATGTCGGAAGCATATGATTATAAATGTAGTAAGATTACAATTTTGATCACTTGGAGCATTAGAAAAAAATTTGGGCCTCTACAAGGTCACTAGGCTCTAGACCAACATCCTCGAAAGTGCAAATTGAAAAATTTGAAAATCTAAATCTGACATAGCACCTCAAAAGACTATGTCTAGTTACTATTACTAGACTATTCAAATTTTCATATTGTTTTCTTGTTGGCTAATGAAAGGAAGTTCCCAACACACCAAAGAGTGCAACATGTGCATACTGTACGCAAAAGTTATGAAGGATAAATAAAAATTGGCAGATATTCTAAAATTATTTCTTCCACATAGGTACATATTGATTTTGGAAATATACACAAATTTATGATGGTGGTTTTCAGGGTTGGGGTGAACCGACCCCCTCGCTTGTCCCCAAGGAAAAACGCTGAATTTTTTTATTTGCCACACAAGCAAATTTTGAATTCATATTTGTAATCACAAGCCCCAAATTTAGTTACCGTCGTCCGTATAGCATGAATTCATCCACCATTTTATCATAGCCTTGAGGGACATCCGTACCCATAATACTGAGATTCTATGCTTTTCAGATGTAGCGGTCAGGACATGCCTGTTGTTCAGAAACAAACAAACCAGCGCATGAGAATGGGTGGTCACAAAGAAAGGCAACTAAGGGACATTGTACCTCACTTTGCTTTCCCCCCAACTTGTACTGAAAGTTGGGGGTAGTCAAAATACCTTAGCCCTAAAAAATATTTTAAAACAAAGCCGGGCATCTGTAATGCACCTTGCAAACTGGACCAGTTAATTAAAGAAGTTTTGAATGATTGGTGTGGAATTAGAATTTGAGTATATTTTATGATTGGAAGTGCATTCCCAAAATATTGAAATAGACATAATAACAACCGAAATAAATTGAATTGAAAACAAGCTCAAAGACATAAATTATAGATGCTTGTAACATAATATAACATACATTGTTTATCAATATAACAAGGGGGCTTTTGCGTCTTTGAAAAGAATACTCTTTGGGGGGTGCACTATGAAGGAAGTTCATGGGTGAGGAGCGACCAAATTTTGGCCCCCCTATATTATATCATAATATTTTGTTTTTTTCGAAAAAAAAAAATATGAATAGATTTTCCTACTTTGAAAGTTTATGTTTTGAATTATTGGTATTTTTTTATGTTAATAATAATTAGTTACAAATTTTTGAAGAAAAAAGATACATTGTAAAGCTAAAAAAAACTTTCACACCCCTATATTATATAAGAAAAAAAAATTGAAAAAATGAAAAAAAATTCTATAAAATAGATTTCTATTGAAAGTTTATTTTGGCTAAATATTGATACAATAGTCATCTTCATGTGATCTCTATAAATATTTTAGTTGAAAAACATGCCATTTTAATTCCTTTTTCAATCCTTTCTAGAAAAAATATATCACATGTTATTTAGGATTGAAATTTTTGGCAATAGAAACCTATAGACATTATTGAGCAAAGCTCAAAATTGTAGGTTGAAATTATAGTTATTAGAAAGTAATTAGGAAAAGTAGAAATGGGTTTTTAGGGTTTGGTCGTTCCTCACCCATGAACTTCCTTTGTAGTGCCCTCCCGGGGAATACTCTTATTAATAGTGAAACAAAGTTGCACTACATGCTTATTCCTCATGAAGTCTAGGTGCAAAGTTTGCCATAATTCTTGAAATCTATATATATCCGAATCCCTCTTCAAGTATTCAAGAAAGGAAATATGTTTCTTTGAAGATTGAAGGAGGGAAATACAATTGCTAGCTATGCAATAGGGGGAGTCATAATTTTTTGGCCCCTAACTTGTTGAAAAATTGAACGTAGAATGCTCCAGTTGGTTTGCTTGTTGGACTTCCCTAAACTCATTGAAAAAGTTGTAATTGAGTAACCATTCTTTGAGTCTACCAAATGCCTTAACGGAGAACATTCCACTATTGTGAATCCTTCTATTATGTCATAAAAGAGCATCCACATCCTTTTGTGTTGGAGAAGACTACGATGGTTATTTTGCGTGGCTTGAGGCATTGAAGTGCCCTACTCATGATGTATCAATGAGCATAAGCATTTTGGGCTCTTCAAAAATGGGGTCAATCTAACAATTATTCAAGGCCCACATGTTTTCATTGCAAGTGTAGATTTGGGTAGATATTTGTCTCAATTGTTTGGTTTTTGTAGATTTTGTGAGTTAGCATGGCCTACACTACGGAAACCCCTATTGTAGCTTCAATTTCTGCCATGTAAATACTTCTTATATTTGATGAGCTTCACTAGCAAGCATGAACGAGGTTGACCATAACTCGCCAAAAAGAGCGGTATGACTATGACTAGGCGCTCTATAGTCCTTTGGCGCACCTTGCTTGAAGAATGAGTGTGTAAGAGCATGTCAACCCATGCACATTACTTTGGCCTTTGGAAGGCCCCTACTTGCATAGGCTCTTTGCTTTGCTCCATTGTGAAGGGGCCAAACTCAAATTGGAACTCTGGCCACTTCAAAGTCACCCCAATACATGCCCAAGCTACTGTTTAACAAAGGTGTTACAATGTGCCCAAACATCACCACTTTTTGTGCATGTAAGTCCTTTAGATTCTCGTTTGGCAATTGTAGAACTATCATCATAATCACTAGCACTTGTCTAATAAAGGTTGCAGCCAAGGCATTCCAAATCATGAGTATGCTATTTTAGATGATTTGGTGAGCAAGGGTGGAAGGCCTCTATCCACCTGGATTTTTGCAACATATTTGGCTAGGGGTGATTGATTATGGAAGACTTGAATGGGAGACTCTTTGCACGATTTGGGCCAAATCCAACGACTCGTGGCTGGTGGCTAGGGGTTGCTTCAAATAGAGGTGGTGTCGTAACGAAGTCTTTGTTAAGATGATTGATTGGACTTCCCGGTGGGCTCTTGTGGGTCCTCGGGCCAATTTTGTCTTCCAACCTCCTTAGTTTTTTGTCCTTAGATAGGGGTACATGCGGGGGTCTCCCTTCCTTTCTTGTAGTTTATATTTTCCTCTTTTTTTTCCCTTTCTTTCCTCTTTTCTTTTCTCCCGGGACGCGTTGCGGCTGGGCTTTTGTATTCTTCCCTTGCAGTAAAGGTATTTCTTTATTTGTGTCAAAAATAAAAGGAGGCCTCTATCCTGGCAGTTCAAAACTGGAAACCTGCACCCTGCAGTTTGACCTCTTGGCGTGTCGGATATACAAAGTAAGAGTATATTAGAGATGCTCTAAGAAAGGAAAATCATGCAAATGGAAGTCCACAGGAATGTACTTTTCAGTGCAATTACTGTTGTGGGAGGAAAAGTAACACGAAAAGGCGAAAGGAGCGCTCCGCAGCGGTCCTCCTCCTTCGTCGTCGTCGCGGCGGTCGTGCCCGGACCCACGGATCGACGTATCACAGTAGCCGAAGTGATCCGTGACCGTGGAAGCGACGCAGCCAGCCAACCAGCCACGGAGCACCAGCTAGCCTCCCAGGCCCAACGGAACGCGCGACGCCAGTTGCATTGCAGGGGGAAAAAATTCATTGAGTCACATTCTGGTGAAACGCACGCCTGCTGCATTTCCCATCCACAGGACCTCACAGGACCTCAGAACCTCAATAGACCTCCTCCCCTGACACAGACTCACCGCAGTTCAGTGTCCACCACAAATCCATCGCAACGCAACTACCTCCCCACTCACTCAACATCTCTCAATCACATCTCCAGTCGCGCAAGCGGCAACAGTCTTCCTCCATTTGCGTTGCGAGCTGCCTGCATTGTCGAGTCTGTCTCCCGAATGCGAGTGTAGAACCCTTTCGAATTCGCCCCTCGGGCACCCACCCACCAGGCTGTCCCTTCGCGAATTGGGAATGGCGGCCACAGCAGCTACCGCGTGTGTGTCCACCAGTTGCTGTTCCCTTACGAATGCGCGCGAAGGCTATGGCCGGCACTCGCAGCAGCAGGCAGCTGGGACTTCGCTCATTACGCGGTCGGCGTTCTGCGGGCAGAAGCTCGCGGCGTCGTTGAAAGCGCAGAAGTGGTTGCCCCAGGCGGCGCCCAACCAGCGTCGCAGAGTGGCGAAGGGCGCAAGGCTTCAAGTGTCGTCGGTGTTGGCGGAGCTCGACCAAACCATTGTACGTCATTATTTGATGAATTCATCGTTTGGCCATGTCCGGGTGTTGCGTAATCCTCGTTGGGGAATGAAATTGAGTCGCCGTGGGGTTGCGTTCAGATTTGTGATCAGAAGCTTACCATCAGGCTTGTTTCTGATCAGAATGTCGCCTTCTGTGCGCTAGTTCTGTACATTGTAGCTCAGGGGTGTCATTGCACTGGGATTGCCGTGACTTCATTAGCATTTGTGGCGGAATTGCAGCACTTGCGTGATAAAGTGGAAGAGTCTTTGCGTGTGAGAGTACTCTTATGTTTGGGTGCGTGTTCACGTTTGGATACCGCAAGAATGGAACCCTAAGTGTTTGCGCTCTTAGCTTACCGTTCTTGTTTTAGATTGTCTCTCTCGCTCTTGCTTATCTGAGCATTAGTGCTACGTGAGCTGCTGCCCTGTCCTGTGGAGTATTTAGTTCGTGTACTGTACAGTGCAGTGTTTGTGGTGCTCCCCTTATACTGCGATTTTGCCGTATTTTTTAGCCTTGTTCGTGTCTAGCAGGTGGATACGGAGGACATTAACCAAGTCGATCCGAGAACAGTGCTGTCGATCATTCTTGGAGGTGGTGCTGGAACACGCTTGTTTCCTCTGACGAAGAGACGTGCCAAACCTGCAGTGAGTCTCCCAGAATGGAAAACTCTGTAATGGCAGCAGACTTCTAGTACATTATTGTAGAATTCATTGCTTGTATTTCATAATATATAGTACTTCTTCTTTTGCCTACTTTCTGGTGCCAGTAGGTTAAAACTCTTGTTTCTGTGTGTGCATTGCAGGTGCCCATTGGAGGGGCATATCGGTTGATTGACGTGCCCATGAGCAACTGCATTAACAGTGGTATCAAGAAAGTGTTTATCCTCACCCAATTCAACTCCACATCCCTTAATCGTCATCTTGCCCGTACCTACAACTTCGGGAAAATCAATTTTGGCGATGGTTTTGTGGAGGTAACATCTTAGGCTTAGCATACAACAGTTGTAGAGATTTTCTTACAGATAGTAGAATGTGTTGTAGGAATGATCCAGCAAAAGCATGATCTGATTAATAATGCTTGCTTTGTTCGAAACAGGTCTTAGCAGCTACTCAGACACCGACAGGAACTGACTGGTTTCAAGGGACTGCTGATGCCGTTCGGCAATACTTGTGGTTGTTTGAGGTATATCACAGCGCATTTCCAGTCTTTGCGTGATTTTTAATGTCGACTTCTAGGACTTGAACTTATTTGTCCTCGTACTGTTCCTTTGATTTGGTCACAGGATGCCAAGAACAAGGTAGTGGAGAATGTGGTAATCTTGTCCGGCGACCACCTCTACCGCATGGATTACATGGACTTTGTCCAGGTCTAGCTCTGACCTCCTGCCTTCCGTTTCGTCTTTTCAATTGGTATTGGTTCTCTCATAAGGTAGAGGATGACATATTCGTTACTTTAAGCATTTTAAAATATGTAGGTGTGTGATTTTAGGAGTTCACTATAGAGCTGTGGAGAGATCACTTTGGGTACAAGTGCCAAACTCTCTTAAGATCAAATTTCTTCCTGTATGTCTCAATTTCTTATGCGATCATTCAACGTGGGAGGTTGTAGACTGTTATTAAAGGGATAGTAGGCAATCCCATTTCCATTCAAAGATCTGTGACCATAGACGTTTAGCCAAATCATGCTTTCGCCCAATTTGCTAATTGAAAGCCAATAAATAAATGCTGTTAACAGTCAGTAGGAGACAGGATCAGGTCCCTAACGGTTTGAGTATCCTTAACCTTAGTGAAGTTGCCTGTAAATCTCCGCCCTTATTGCATTGGAAGCTGTTTGGAAGGAATAGTTGATTGAATGGAACCAGGTTTTTGGTTGTTGCAAAGGAAGTCATGTTTTTGGCTGAAACCTGAATGACTGATGTCGTTTTATTTATTTGGAGTCCTCTAACAGAAGCACAAGGACAGTGGTGCCGATATCACAATTTCCTGCGTACCTATGGACGACAGGTATAGTACAATGGGACTCTTCCTGAAATGATATTCTTATCTAGTAATAAAGTGGCATACTTATTAAAAATGACCCCGCATATAATCAGTTCTTGTCAGTATGGGATTGGAGACTTCATGTCACTTACATTTCCGTTTGTCAATTTTCTATGCAGCCGTGCTTCAGACTATGGGTTGATGAAGATAGATGACAAGGGACGAGTGCTGTACTTTAACGAAAAGCCTAGGGGTGCCGATCTGAAAAGCATGGTGCGTATTGACTTCGAAGCACAGCAGCCATGTATTTTGCAATTTAAGCTGTCTTTCTCTGGAATAGAATGAGTTTTCTAATTAGGTTTGTTGACTTTGCAGCAAGTAGATACAACCGTTTTGGGTTTGTCCTCTGAGGAAGCTGCGGAGAAGCCTTACATTGCATCTATGGGTATTTATGTGTTCAAGAAGGATGTTCTTCTGAAACTATTAAGGTAAGCAGCTGTATTGTATTCCAGGTCCTCTCACTGGATGTGGATAATGGCAATTTTGAAATCGATAGAGTATCCTAGCTTGAGGAAAGATTTGTTCCTAGTTTTGATAGTAGCGTTGATAGCTACATGTTTCTCAACCAGGAGTAACGGTTTCTCGAATCCCGTTGGAATGCTGCAGGTGGAGATACCCCACTGCCAACGATTTTGGCTCAGAAATTATACCCGCTTCAACCAAGGAATTCGACGTCCAGGTATACCATTCTATCTTGGAATGTCTTCCAATTGACACAGCTTTTGGAGTGAGGGCATTTACGGTTTTAAGTTTTTGGTTTGTTGTGAGTTTTCACACTTTGCGAGTTCCTATGGGTTCAAGTAATCTCAAGGATGCGTTAATCGAACTGTAAATCATTCGGTTTGTCTCTTTGGCAGGCATACTTGTTCAATGACTACTGGGAAGATATTGGAACCATCAAGTCTTTCTTTGATGCAAATTTAGCTCTCACTTCTCAGGTATGACCCCTCTGTGCACAATCAGAAATCTTGCTTTCTGACAAAGCGCTGTGTGTATTACATCTATCCAGCTATTTTGTGGCTGTAATGATTTAGTCTTGGATGATAACTACTTCAATTTAAAGTAAAACAGAAACTCTCTTATTGAACCTGAAACTATTCAGAGAGCAAGAATTTTCGGATATGCGAATTCTATCAATTTTCCAATGAGTCTTGCAGTTGAGTCCAAATACTTTGACAGTGTCAATGTTGAGAGGGGTCTGGTTTGATTTAGACAAAAAATTATCCTCGTGCTTCACCTTCAACCAAGAATTTCTGACTTTTTTGTTTATTTTTAAGTTTTCCTGAAGTTTAGATTCTTATGTTGGTCCTAAAATGGTTTTCTTTATGGATTTCTGCAGCCGCCCCAGTTCAGTTTCTACGATGCTGCCAAGCCGATCTTTACATCACCACGATATCTTCCCCCAACATCAATTGAAAAATGCCAGGTATCAATTATCCTCCATCAAAACCGAACGTTTTTCGCTGTAGGATACTTCTGCAAATTTGATGGGCCACCAAATTCTTGAGCCTTAACTGGTTCAGGTTTGCTGGAAAAGTGATCTAACCGAATTTGGAATTGTCAGGTCAAGGATTCTATTGTTTCACATGGATGCTTTCTAAGAAAGTGCAGCTTGGAGCATTCAATTGTTGGTGTTCGATCTCGTCTGGAGTCTGGGTCTGTGTTGAAGGTAAGACCTGCTTCTTTTGATCAACCCCTGGAGGACCACTGATTCAGTTTTAAATGACCAATTTGATTGATCATGTTGTGAAAAGTGTAACTCAGATGGGGGCCAGACTTTATATCACCAGAATCAATGAAGGAACAGAGCAAAATTTGAATAAAACCTCTAAGAAAAATATGAGTCCCAATTTGGGTCTCTTGGGTTAGTGAAGTAAAACATGTTGTTACATGCACTCAAGAATATGATGCTCACTTCCCTCTGAACTCGTATCTGTTCCTTTAGGATTTCAGTCATTTGGCACTTTATTTGTGTTTCATGATTCACGCTGAATGTTTATGATTCCTTGAGAAATTATTGACTGCATTCATTCATATTTGATACCCTAAATTTTGAACGTATGCGTAGCTATCAGTGTGCAACAATTTATTTGAGAGAATTTACCTGTTAATATAATTTGTGTTCTTGCCTATCAGGATACGATGATGATGGGAGCAGACTTCTACGAGACAGAGGACGAAGTGGCAGAGCTGTTGAAAAACGGGAAGATTCCTCTAGGAGTTGGTGCAAATTCTAGAATCAGCAACTGCATAATCGACAAGAACGCAAGGATCGGCAAGAATGTCATTATTGCTAACACTGACGTAAGAACCTATACCTGTCAATATTTTATTTCCAGTTTGAGGCAATAACATAATTTCAATTTTATAATCCATTCGGGAAGAGGAGCTGGGTCGTAGGCCATAACCACTCCCCACTTTCAAGTTTCTATTCTGACACTCGATTTCCTGAGATCTCCTTTCTCCACCATGAGATCGCCCAAGATCATAGCGTCATTGAGATTCTGCTAGGTAACTCAATTCTGTAGCGTGGTTGTGGAAAAATTGCATCCTTCACTGCCTGTACTAGTTTCCGCAAACGATACTCCAAATTTGAGTTACCTTGTACTTGACCGCATACTTAGCATAGGAGTCACTTTCAAATTTTCCAACTAAAATAGGGTTATATGGCTAGTCACTTGTTGGGAACCCTCTTTGAGTGACCAAAGAATATCTCAATGTTCACATTCACATGCATCCCAACCGGTTTTGTGGTCTCAATTGCTCCTCCGTTCACTTGAAAAAGTAGAATTATCTAATACCGTCACAGAAATTACAAAAATTCTCCGAGAAGTATAAATTTTTGCTTGAAAATTCATTGGTCTACAAGTAAACATTAATCTCTGACTTTTAATTTTGACTCTATCTATGCACGTCAGCTCAATTGAACAGCTTTAGATAGTCCTATCTTCTGTTGCAATTCAATGCCAATATATGTCGTTCCTTTGGAAATATGCAGAACGTCCAAGAAGCTGCAAGGCCGGAGCTTGGATTCTACATCAACACAGGAGTCACAGTGATTGAGAAGAACGGCATCATCAAGGATGGAACCGTCATCTAAATTTGGAGAGGCGGGACATACCAATGATGTAAACCCAGGTGAAGACACACCATGTATCTTATTCACACTAACTAAATTTTTTTTAGCTCATTAGCATGCAGAGTCCAGACCACAAATGATTTCATAACTCATTCGCTTCTAGAAGGGTGGTGATGGTGGACTAATTAGCTTTTTGTCAGGTCGAAGTGGCCTTTGAATCTAGTGTGGTGATGATTCCAGAGACGATTTTGACATTGTAGGGGATTTGCCGCCGGGAGTCATTGCCAGTAGATTTTCTGTACCATAGTGTTTCATTTTTTTATTTCCAAATTGAAAGGTTTTGTTTTTCTTGAAATCTCACACTACCACTGTTTCGCAATTGGAAACTTTTAATTGATACTCTCGTTTTAGATTGTTTTAATGTGTCGAGAAGTGTGCATATGAATCCTATCTCTCTAAGTGAGGATCTATCCCTTTTTATAGTTGCAAAGGTTTTTTCAGCTCTTTTCATGTGGTATTACTTTCTAAAGTAGGAAGGTGAACCAGCCTACAGTATTACAATCCAAATTCCAGTTCCTCTCTCATGTATATCTGGTGGTACATATTTGTTCTGAAAATATATCTCTTGGGTACTCAAGGGCGGAATTGAAGTGAGAGTAGTATTAGGCTGGATTACCTTAATCTTTAAGGTTCCTGGGTACAGAGTTCATGCAAGGCAGAGAGAGGTGCAGTGATTGGTTATTGGTATACATCCGTGTATTTAAAGCCCATGCGGTAGAATTTGAATCCCCAAATTTCTGAACTGGTAAGGAGGGGTATCCATAGTGTTCTGCTAGAATTTTTGAAATTTTGTAACACATGGAATTCGTGTTTTACTTTGGAATTTCTCTAGGAAAATTGTGCCCTCTTTTGCTAGATGTTCACTTCCCGAACATACATGTTTGTACTATGACTTCTGCCTCAATTAGGATTATGAAGGATCATGCCCAAATTCACCAAACTTCAGCCATAGAGAATATGTAGAATCTCTACCTAATTAGAGTGTTATTTGTACCTAATCAGAGCATCAGTGCTGTGGTAGGAAGAGATCAATATATCTCCGAATACAGTATGACATACAATTGGTCAAATTTTGCTTTGGTAAGTGTGATTTGCCAAAGCTTCTATAATTTTTTACTTTTAACTTGCTTTTGAAGTTGATGTCCAATGTCTAAACTTGAATTTTCTTATATCTATTCAAAGTATTGTTCAATGATAGTAATTTCAAGTTCTAATTATATACAAGTTGAAAGTTAGAAATACATTTGGAGGGTCAATATATTGGTTGGACTAATGATGAGTAAATAGATAGTGTGTTATGTATTACTTCAAAGTAAAAATTATATATTTGGGGGTATTACTACAAGGTGTAAAAAATAGAAAAAATTGTATATAATGAATGCGGAGGGAGAATTGGCCCCCTCATTGCCCCGGTCAACTTTGGTTTGGAAAAAAAGCCCCCTATGTTGTGCCTTTTTTTGGTAATTCTTGCATCTCCCTAGAATAATTTGGGGCCTTTGATTGCAAATATGAATCCAAAATTTCAAAAAAAAATCAAGCCTTGCAGATAAAAAGTTCCAGGGTTTGCCCTGGAGGAGCAATGAGGGGGTCAATTCACCTTGGCCATAATGAATATAGGATAGTTTGTATTCATTGATATTTGAAAAAAATTGAACTACATAGGATTGAATTTATATACATATAATTCTTTATTTGTTAGGAGGGTCATAATTGATCTTCAATCTTTCCAATAACATAGTAAGTGCTAAAGTTATATGGGTAGTTGGATACTAGATTTATTTTGAGGTATAGCAAGCATTAGAGTAATATGGGTAGTTGGATATTAGATTTATTTTGAGGTATAGCAAGTACTAGAATAACATGGGTAGTTGGATAATGGATTTATTTTGAGATACAATGCATCTATAATTAACCCTAAAGCACTTTGACATCCAATTTTAAACGACTAATAGATTGAAACTCAAGTTTCATTTTCATTAGTGCTTGGATGAAAGTCATACTAATTTGCAAAAATACTTTATCAAGTTGTTGTCCTATCTAATGGTTGAATTTAGTATAACTACAATACATTTTTTTCTAAAATTATAAATGTGGAAATATGTTAAGTCGTTGACCAAGCCCAAATTGCATTGACTCTAGTTCAAAATTAGATTTGCAAAAATGAAGTCATAGATTTCAAGAACACAAAAATTTCAAAAAATCACCATGTCAAGAGAACTTCATTTCAAATCCATTCCAACAAATTGTAATAAAAAAATGATAATATTTCATTTGTAATCATATTTAAAAGGAATCTTAAAATTTTCCTTTCAAAATTTATAAAAAAAATATTGGCAATAGGATTGGTGAATCTAACCGTACGGATGGAATCTCAAACTCAAAATCTACAACTTTTATTTGTATTTGAATTCCAAAATATTCCTCCAAATAGTACTTTATGATGATTTTTTTCAAACATGAATTCTAGAGAAGACTTTGGAAATTTAGGGGTTAACACATGTTAAAATTAGAGTGTTTTCAAGTAAAATGATGAAAATTATATGGGTAGTTGGATTTATTTTGAGGCACAATGCATCTGTAATTAATACATGTCAAAATTAGAGTATTCTGAAAATAACATCTTTGCATATTGTGAGATATAAGCCACCATTGGATGTCTTGGATCTGCAAGAGGATTTCTAATTGTAGGATAGAAGTTTGCTATTAATTTGAGGTCATTCTTCTCGTTGCCACCTATAGGCTTGAAGATTGTGTCTACGTTGTCATTGTTTAGGGTGTACAATGTGTTATGATTTTGGCAAGGCAATTTTGGTCTCAAACTTTATTGCGGGTAGTGTTTGTGACTTACGTTACAAATGCAAGTTATACTTCAAGTCTTTGGAGAATTGGATGTCTAAAGTGAAACATCATTGTCAAGGTTTATGCACATTTATGTATCAACAATGCAATGGTTTTGTTTATGTTATGTTGTTGCAAGAGTTTGGTTTTGTGTTGTTCTTGATCCCTTAATCATGAGGTGCATCCTTCCTAAATTAAGCATTTTACATAAAACCTACTCAAAATTTCTACTTTGATGTAGATGTAGCTTGGGTTGTATTGATGCAATGCACCTTCTCCTTGGTCACCAAAATACTTCAATTATTGGACCAATAAAGTAGACTAGCCATTTCCATTTGTTGCCTAATTCCGCCATCTTATTTTGGGCCCCGATTCCGTCCCCCAAAACATCCAAATCTATTCATTTTTTAACAAAATCACTACAAATCACCAACAAAGGGTAATTAATGTGTCCAATTTTTTAATGGTGAACACTTGAGTGCCATTGAATACATGGAAGAGCGGTTGTGGGTTGTTAATTGGATGTTCATAACTTGAACGGTTTTGTAATTTCATGGCAAACCACTTCAAAAATTTACATAAATTACAATTTTAATTGGAAAATTGTAACTCCACTTGGGTTTGATTTGTGAAACAAGTGCATACCCTTGAAAATTATGTGCCTTATGGTTGGGTGTCTCAATATTGTCACTAGTTGATGCATTAATCAACCATCTAATGAGAACCTTCATAAATAGTTGAGCCTTCATAATTTTTATTTATTTATTTATTAAATTAATCAAAACATGACGAGTGAGAACTTCAAATATACTATGCAAAGGAAAAAATATTTAATCCAAAAGAAAATGACTTCTAAAGGCTGGACCTAATTTTTACTCTATTAAAGTCCATAACCATAGGAAATACAATGATGTTGGCACCAAAGAATTCATTTTTAGATAAATATTGTTTTCATTAGTCACCATAAATCATCTCTATGAGTTTAGGTTTTAAAAAAAGCCTATATGTATAAAATTAATTGTTCTAACAATCCGTACATTTATCTTTTAAGAGTCTATAAATCAATGTTTATAGACATTGGTTGTCAAAAAAATTATATAGATGCCTTCTTAATCAAGTTATTATGTTTTTTTATCCAAAAATAGCATAAGAAACTATAACACTCTATGTGATATTCATTTTGGAATTCCATATCCTCCTTGAAATCAACCTTGTGACATGATTATTGAGACACCAAACCAAACATCTACCCTTGACTCCAAGATATTCAAATTGCTAATTTGCGTGGTAACAGGCTTGTCTACTTTAGGTGCATTCTTCATTTCTACTATTAATTGTGAAGTTATACATTGAACCTTTTAGGTCCACAATGCCCTTCCAAGATTAATCCAGATCTTTAGGAGAAAAGGAACTTTTCCCTACATGTTTAGATAGAGGCAAGTTTTATATATTTATATAAAATAAAAATTAGAATCTATGCATAGAATACTATGGAGTTGGTTTACGACCATGAGTGATCCTAAGAATTGGAACATTAAGGTAGTATGCTCTAAAAGCACCCATCTTCTTCAAACTGCACCAATTTTTAGATGGAAAATGGAGATGGATGGATCCTTAAATGGACTATTGCTTTAGCAATTGAATGCATTGAGGAATGATTGTTTTTCTATTGCAAGAGCCAATCATTGTCTTTGATTTCCACACATCTCTTTACAAGTTGCATGTGGATGGATTTTGGGAGACCTATGGTCACAAATAGATGTCTATGCCCTAAATCTTTGAAAATTTAAAAGTAATTCAAATATGCTTGGAAAAATACAAAGCCACTTGTGTTTAGGTTCTACATCTATTTTTCTTTCTCTGAAAAACAATCTAAAAATACTTATGTCTACAAAAACCTATGAAAAAGGCAGATCTTAAATGGTTGCTTTTAGAGCATACTACTTGATTAGACCAAGGGGAAATTAAAATTAAATACTCTATGGACCGTAGTAATGCAATCCAACAATAAAGCATGTCATTTGCTTTCCATTGGTGTCTATGGGAAGTAAGGTAGTCTACTCTAAAAGTGCCTATGCTCTAAAAGTGATCATAACACCAAGGTACATTTTGTTTCTTCAATGCATCAATTGTGTACATTTGAAGAGGTAACAACTACGTTTCAACTTTTAAAATTCACAACTAATTCCACAAAGGTCCAAAAAATATGAAACAACTTTGTTTAGATGCCGATTCCATTTTTCTTCCTATGAAATTTTAATGATAATTGTTTGTTGAAGGAGTTTAGCTTCCCCGAAAGGGCAATCAACTCTTAAATGATTGCTTTAAGAGCAAATTACCTTATACGCAATTCTTAGAAGAATTTTTAAATTAGAATGACAGTAGGAGGTATAAAACTTTACCTTTGAGTGCATGGCTTAGTTTCAAGTCTAAATATCATCATTGTGAAGAATGAGAGAATATCATATCGTAGAACAAGCCAAATCGTAAATATGAAAGAAAATATTAATTTGGAAATACAAACAATTACTTTACAAAATTCAGATTAGTATGTCACGAGATATATACATACATACATAGATTGCCTAATTCATAAAATTCAACTCGCTCCACACAATCTTGCATATTTTTTTGGTCCATAATTGTAAACATACATTGCAAAGTTTTTTGCATCTCCAATTTGATTGTTTTAAAGCACAATCTCTCATAAACAAAACATATCTCTTTGAGCATTACAAATCTTAACACACAATATAGAGAAGAATTTAGTGTTTGGAAGTCAAGATAAGGGCTTAGGAAAATGCAAACACTTTGGATGAAACTAGCAACAACCCTCCAAAAATTACAAGAACAACTTGGATGAATGCTTAACTTATATTAATTATATTTTAAAACTACTCAATTCTAATATATTATATTTTGGATTGCCTAATTGTTTTTTGTACTTTAATTAACTATTAGGCAAAAAGTTGCCCCAAGTTGCTAGGAAGCAACGATACTAAACGATCCAATTTTAGAAGAATTTTTTTTCCAACCCACAGCTTTGAAGTAGAATACACAACAATGCTTCCGATCTTTATCCAATAAGGTAACTACCAACTCCTATAATTGCACAAATAAACAATAATTCAACATGATTCCCATCCTTATTTTGTGAACAACCTTTTTTGTGGGGTCTCATTGGTAGTCAAAAAGAGGATTGTGTAGATTCTCTCACAATGCATTTTTTGAACACAGTCTGAATAAACTCTTAATTTTCAAAGCCTGTGGGGTGAAAATAGGTGTTTCTAAAACCGATTACATACTCTCATGAATAGTAAGAGTACATTTTAGGCAAGCATCTGTACTCGTTGGTTTTAGAAAGCAATCAAAATTAGGTGTAGCCACCTTACACCCCTGAATCCATAAGCAATTATGGTTACTATTTTTTTTCTTCTTTCTCTTTCTCTGTCTGTGTGTGCAGAGTTTTTGCATATGGCATTGTACTTCACAAATATGCAGAGCTGGTGCAGTTCTCTGATTTCAATAAGTTAGTGCACAATCATAGGCAACTTATTGCAACTCATTGGCAGGGGGCTTCTTGCAAATAATTTATGAAGTGTTGGTTTGTTGAAGTTGAAAATGAAAGCCACGGACCCATCCATACAACAACAATGCAAACATTCAAATGGATCTATCTTAACCCATCGTGCCAACAACATGAAAACCTCTGAGTTCAATTTTTGGAGTGACTCTTCTCGAAGCTGCCGACAGCTGAAATGAGCACATGATGAAGATTTCACAGTAAGGTAGGAGGTCCAAAAAGCGATCATCTAAGCACTGAAACTGAATTTTGCGGTGGTAAAACATCTTGAAATTATTTTTTCAATAAATTTTCCTTGAAAGAAAAAGAGGAAATGGCATCTAACCCAAGTTGTTTCATTTTTTTTGGAGCTTTATTGAATTAGTTATGAAATTTTGAAGTTGAAATGCGATAGGGCTCTAAAAGCGACCACCTCCTAAAATGTACATTGGTTGTACATTTTTAGGCACATTGAAGAAAGCTAAATGTACCTCTGTGTGTTGTGTTTGATTCAAAATGCCCGATTGCAGTTCGAGCCTCCTACATACCTTAGTGGATAGAAACCCATTTAAAGTTAGGGTGGGGTGTCGGTCTGTTCCATCTGACTCTGACCTAATCATAAATAGCGTGGAGTGCGAGTAGTTGAGTACATTTGACCAGAATTCTGATGAGTCCAAGTTTTGTTTTTCGTACCAAACGAACTTAACAACAAGTTATGAGCTTCGTCGCCCGCATTGAAGCGCATATCATATCGCGTCATGTCATGTGCCCACTATGCCCTGAACTTTAAGTTAGCCCTGAAAAAGAGACTGACAAAATTTCCTGCAATTAATTACCCCACCCACACATATGAGAAACACCAAACTTATTAATTCACCCACACCTCCCCCAAAACCAATAACCAAAAAAAACTTTGGTGTGGATAAGGGAATATATATGAAATACAAATGGTATGTATGAGATGCCAAGTATGAGAATACGGGTATACAAAATATGGACATGTTAACTGGAACATTGATATGGTATGACATATGGATATATGTATGAGATAGAAGGTATGAAATATAGTTGTTGATCTCATAGCATGTTAAAAAAAAATATAGATATGAGATAGTAGAAAATACAAATAGGGAGTTAGTGAAAATACAAATATAGGGTAGTAGAAATACGAATATAGGGTAGTAGAAATATAAATATAGGGATATTGGAAATACAAATATGAGGGGTAGTAGGAATATAAATATGGGGTTAGTAGAAATACAAATATGAGGGGTAGTAGGAATATAAATATGGGGTTAGTAGAAATACAAATATGAGGGATCATAATGAAAATTCAAGTCACTTAATAATTGAGTGAGTGGTATTCCCTTACTACTTTTCAAAAGACAAATGAATTTTGCCCCACCATCCACATATAATTTTTTGAAAATATATGGCAATCCAAACTAATGGAATAACGAAAATTTGAGTTTTGAACTATTTCCTTACAATGAAAACTATAAATATTACTACCAAATATTGATAGATGAAATTTGAAAATAATAGTTGTTGCCAAATTTTCTCAAATTTGAATGTGGATCATTATTATAATGATCATTGGTGAGTGATGGTATCAAAGGACAACTACAATAGGTTTCTTCAAAAAATGCTTTATGCAACTAATTTTCTGAAGGTTATGTTTTGAAATGAGGTAATTATGTTTTAGGGGATTTACATATATTTTTATTTAAGACTTTTAGAATATTAGTACAAAGAGATTTAAAGAATATATTGGTTTTCAATTGTTGAAAGGAAGAAATGAAGGAGAAAATAGAAGAAAGATCCACAATTATAAAGTTTCTTTAACCCTTAAAGTAACCTTTAAAGGATGGAGCTTCCGATGACCAAGGTAGACATCCAAACTGCTTTAGTTATTGGGCCTATAAGTTAGGTGCATTCTTTGTTTCTACATTAAACAATGAAGTCATCCATCAACCACTCTTGCAACTACTTTTCAAGCTCAACGTCAATCAAAGGTTAATAATTATAGGAAAGTCTCCTTAGAAATGCATCATGCTTGTCTTACCTCCCCATGATCAATCTAAAGTAACTACATCTAAAATCGCACACTAGAGATTCTTGCCGCCTAAAATGTACTCCTACTATTCATGATAATCTATGATTGCTTTTAAAAACATCTATTTTTAGCACTTTGAAAATTCGTAGTTTATTCACATGATGTCCAAAAAATGCATTCTAAGAGAATCTAGAATCCCCTTTTCACTACCAACATGATCCTACAAAAAATTCCAATATAATAATGGGAACCATGATGAATTGCTTATTTGCGTGATTTTGTCAACAAATTCTTGAAACAATCTATTTCCATTGAAAACCAAACACATTCTTGCGTGAAAAAGGAATATGGATTTTTTTCGAACATCCCATTAGAGTGCATTGAAACTTTTAGTATATACCATCATGGTTTCTATTATGTGAGCCTAGGATCTTGAATCCATGAGCATAAGAGCACAGGCTTCTATGTCATAGGCACCTTTCATAGTTATAGGATGTTTATATTATAAGTGTCTATATTGTAGATACTTATGTTATAAGCACCTTCCATAGTTATAGGATGTTTATATTATAGGTGCGTAATTATATTATAGGTGTCTATTCTATAGGCACCTTTTATAATTATAGGATGTTTATATTATAAGTATGTATGCTATAGACATCTCCAATAGTTGTAGAATACCCTGTGTCTAGGCTCAAGGCTCGTAGGCTCACATTTCTAGGCTCACATACTACTACCGTTGCAAAATTGCGACAAAAAAAGAAATTAAGAAAAAAAAAAAAATCATTCTGGATTGAAAGTTCCAAACCTCAAATCCTGTCAAGGGTCTCTCAATACCGAGAAACTCCTTGCAGAGCTTGTGGATTGGGAATCTCAGGGGAAAATAATAAAAAAAGAGATTTTTAAAAATTATTAAAAATGATTGAATTTCTTTTGCGACTTTGTCACCTTTAAAAAAAACTCTTGGTACAGAGAGACCTTGGCAAGGTTTGGAGTTTGGATTTTTCAATCAAGTTTTTATTTTTTTTCAATTCTTTTTGGCGACTTTGCCACCTCAAAAAACCCTCCCAGTATAGAGAGACCCTTGGCCGGATTTGGGGGTTTGAAACTTTCAACTAAAAAATAGATAAAAAGAAAAAAAAAATTCAATTTTTTTTTGCGACTTTGTCACCTCAAAAAACCCTTCTCAGTTTAGAGAGACCCCTGGCAAGGTTTTGGGTTTGGGACTTTCATTTTTTTTAAATTAAATTAAAAATAAATAAAAATTCTTAAGTTTTTTTTGGAGACTTTGTCACCCCAAGAAAACCTTCTCGGTACAAAAAGACCTCTTGTGGGGTTGAAAATTTAGGACTCTCAAAAAAATTGAAACTAAAAGAAAAAAAAAATACTTATTATTATATTTTTTTCTACAACTTAATCATCCCAAGATATCCCTTTTAGTATCAAGAAATCCCTTGCAGGTTTTTGGATTTGGGAGTCTAAAAAAAAGAATAATGAAAAGATTTTATTTCTATTTATTTTTCCTTTATCGTAACTTTGTAACCCTTTAAAACCCCATTTTGTTTCAAAGGACCCCTTATGGAGTTTGGAGTTTTGTACTCTTAAAATTTAAAATTTAAAAAAATCTATTATTTGCTTGTTTTTGCGACTTCGCCATCTCAAGAATCCTCTTGCAATTTTTGGAGTAGGGGACTTTGAAAACATTGTCTTTTTTTTAATTTTCAAATTTTCTTTTGAGTGTATGAATGTGTGTCACAACTCCATCACCCCCCAAAAAACTCTAGGCACTAAGAAGTCCCTTTAGGGGTTTGGGGGGTAAAACATTCTACAAATTTCCTTGTTCTTACAAGATGGTGTTCATTGCACAAGCCTTCTATCAATTGTCCAAAATATTTGTTTTTTCCTTGGAATTTCTTCAGAAGCTTGATCATAAACAAACATTTTCACAAGAAGAACAAAAATGGATCTTGAGGTGGATTAAAGTTGTCATCTGTCAACAAGCCAAGCCAAGCATGGTGTACATGCCAGTAAGGCCCCACGGCCATAGGTCCATGGTCATAGGGATGAAAATCAAAATCAAAATTTTGAAATGTCTCTATTTTTTCTTTGTTGGCTTCAAAAATTTCAAGTTTTTTTCAATTGATGCTCTGGGCTCACAAAACATATGCTCACAACTTCTAAGCTCATACTTTTAGGCTCACAAAATAGCGTGGTTGGCGATTTTGTTACCCTCCAAAACCCCTCTTGGTACAGTAGAGACCTCTAGTAGGATTTGGGCGGGCTTTGAGACTTCCAACCAAAATTTAAATTCAAAAAAAAAAAAAAATTAATTTAATTTTTAAATTCAACTTTGTCACCTCAAGAAAATCCTCTTGGTATAGAAAGACACCTTGTGGGGTTTGGAGTTTGGGACTTTTAACAACAACAAAATCAATTATTATTATCATTATTATTGAATTTGAGATTCCCAAACCCTAATACATGCAAAGGATATCTCAGTACCAAAAGGAATATTGGGGGTACCAAAGTTGCAAAATAAATAAATAATTATATATATATATATATATATATATATATATATATATATATATATATATATATATATATATATATATATATATATTTTTTTTTTTTTTTTTTTTAAATTTTAAATTCTTTTTTGAGAGTGTCAAATCTGAAAGCCTCCAATAAATCCTTTGGTACCAAGACAAGTTTGTAGAGGTAATGAAGCCAGGAAAAGAAATTGAAAAAAAAATTAAATTTTAATTTTTTTGAATCCCACACTTTGAAATCCCCAAGGGACCTTTTGGTAACGAGAAGGTTTTTTAGATGTGACAAAGTCATGGAAAAAAAATTTGAAAAAATAAAAATAAAAATTTTGAGAGCTTCAAACCCAAGGGACCACTAGATATGAAGAGGGTTTTTTAGGGTGTGATGGAGTTGTGAAATAATTATAATTATAATAAAAATAATTTAAAAAATTAAATAGAATTTTGAATTTTTTTGAGAGTTCTAAAGCCCTGACCTTTCAGAGAATCTCTTGATATATATGATATTTGTTGTTGTATTTTGTTATCAAGAATCTTCCATTTCCATAATTTTTTTCAAGATCAGCCTCCAAAACACCCTCATCCTAATCAATGGTAGTAGGTTCTAATCCAAAAAATCTCCCCCCAAAATATTCTAAAATTAGAGGCTCACAAGCTCACGGCTCTTGGGCTCATGCTCCAAGGCTTACAAAATAGCACCCCCGCTATAATACACAAGGTACTTCAATTATTGCACCCACACTAAAAATACTAACTCATCCTAGTTCCACAATTTTGCAAATTTGCAAGGTGCACTAATATAAAAGTCTACATTAGTTTAAATTAACCCATCATTGTGTGGTCTATGCTATATTCACATGATTTCAAATACTATAATTTTCATCCAATTTTCATCCACCTTTCATTCATTTCAACTAACATCCAACTTGCATCCATTTTTTTTAATCAAAATTTCATCCACTGAAATTTGACACTACTTCGATTACACTCATCCAAAATTATCCAAATTATTGCAATGGGGTCTTGCACTACTCAAACCCTTTAATTAATTGAACTAACTTGTGTGAGGTAGGGTGTTGTGAAAGCGACCTTGCTCTAAAACCAACCACTAACGCAAAGTAACACATTTTGCTTCCTTCATTGCACCAATAGTGTGCATTTTCAGGAGGTGGTTGCTTTTTGTGACCACAACGTTTCAACTTCAAAAATTCATAACTAATTCCATGAAGGTCCAAAAAATATGAAACCACTTGGGATCAATGCCAATTCCCTTTTTCTTCCTCCAATAATTTAATGAACATTGTTTCAAGGATTTTAGCTTCCCCCAAATGCAATCAGCTCTTAAAAGGTCGCTTTAAGAATAGACTAAGGTAGTAGGACCATAAATTGACCGTGGAATTGAATTTTGGGGAGGTAAAGCTTCTCAAAATATTTTTGAGTAAATTTTCCTTGAAAGACAAGTGAAATTGGCATCTAACCCAAGTCATTTCATATTTTTTTGGAGCTTTGTGGAATTAGTTATGAAATTCTGAAGTTGAACTAGCATAGGGCTCCAAAATCGCCCACTTCCTAAAATGTACATTGTTTATACATCAGTGAAGGCTACAAAAAAGAAACATATACAAATAGTGTACATTTCAGGAGGTGGGTGATTTAATAGCTTGTTGTGCGCTTTTAGAACCTCCTACCTTGCCTCAATTTCAAATTTCCAAAAGCTGAAAGAAAGACATGCTCTGCACAGTACGTGGGGGCTTGGAATGCCTGCTTGTCAATTCTTCTTCTACAGTGGAATCGAGTTTTTACTTTGTGCCAAAAATCAATCAATCAATCAATCAACCAACCAACCAAGTAACCCCAAAGATGATGATCCAAGTGAGAGAGACGCCGGTCCAGATTTGGGAGTCTCCAGAGCGAATTGCCTGTTGCATCAACATTCGCATGGGATTTCTTGGGATCAGCGATCCGCGACTCCCGTCCAGCGCAGGGCTGCTAAACTGACACGCCGGGGTGGGCCTTCCTCCAGATTCTACGCTTTCCATATTGAGAGAGCGTCTTGCGAGAGACCCCCAAATAGAGACACGACAACTGGAACAAATCCACAACCAAAACACACTTCACTTGTTCTCCCGTTCTCTTGAATGCCAATGCTGCATTAACTTACTTATCAATCTTATTAATGGATTGCATTAATGGATTGCAGTGGTATTGCAGTTTAATCTCTGTTTGGAATGATAGTCTGAGCTCTCTACAAAAAGTGAGGATCACAAAAATATTTGCTCCCAAACACTTACAACTTTGCAATACGGGTAGTCACACCTTCTTCACTTGGCACTTGGAGAATGGAGAATGGAAACGTGGCGGCTTGGGGTTGGCTTCTTAGTTGGATTGATATCTTCTGCACTCCTAGTCTTCACCTCTGGTGGTGAAGAGTGGGAATGCAAAAGATATCAATCCAACTAAGAATATTCCTTTCTGCTCTACACTTTTACCTTTTCATTGCCACTTTTACCTTTGTTGTTGCTGATTTCCCTCCAATCTTAAATTTGATAATATGTTTAGGTAAATGGATTCTCCATTTTTTTTTATTCTCTACTCTCAGCACATCTTTTAGGGGGGTCACACCTTCTTCACCCACCGTGGCTTCCTTGGTGGCTTCCCATTGGCTCCTCCAAGCCCTCACCAATTTCTCATTTGCCATTCTCTAAGTGCCAAGTGAAGAAAGTGTGCTACCCCTAATATCTCAAATCTGAACATGAATGGTTGGTCGAAAGCACACAAGGTAAGAGCATTTACTTTCAACTTTGCCAAAATATCAATATCTCAAATCTAAACATGAATGGTTGATGGATAGCACACAAGGTAAGAACACCCACTTTCAATTTTGCCAAAATGTCAATATATCTCAAATCTGAATCTGAATGCATGGAATGAAAAGTTTGATAAATCTTTACCAAACCTCGCAACCATTGGGAGAAGTCATTTGCACAAGTGTCATTGTGTGAATATACCATTCGACTATGCATTGTACAATAAAACTTTTCTAAAGTGAACTCTTCTAAAGCAATGACCTCTCTAAAGTGCTGAAGTATTGATTGCTTGATCTTACACTAGGTTCAATCCCCGATATACACATTAAAGAAGTTCTTTGAGGTTCTCGAGTATGGGGACTCAAGCCCGATCCCAGTAGGGACTATTACTTTAGTTTCAAAATGTGTGTGTGCTTGATTTACGGGTGAACCTACCTATGGTCAATTCTTGTAGTTCTTACAAAGAGAAACTATTGAAATGAACATCTCCCTAGTATTATCGTACTAATATTATCTCATTCTTGACTTTGACATAGTTCTTAAAAATCCACAAAATACCCCCAAAAATTTACGCTGCATTGTTCCCCTAATTTTTTCACCTTCACGTCATCATTCCCCCCCCCAAAAAAAAAAAAAAAAGTTACTCCACACTTCCACAGTGTCCACCCGGCGTGTTCACCGGACGGGGCGCACATCAGTCGGGTCTCGAGTCAGAAGCGGATTACGAAAGCCCGCGACGAAAGCAAGAATCGCGCCCCAAAACGGCAGCAGGCCCAACATTGCAAGAAATCAACAAGCCCCCCTGCAGCCGCTACAGTTGCACCTGCAGTGAGATGCCTGCTCCACTCTCAGCAGTCCTCGTCACACGCATTGATAGCTCCATTCATGTGCACGCATCCAGAATGGTCAGCTACAGCATTCAGACGCGCTGTCAGATGCCCCATCTCGCCCACCATCTCCCCCATTAGGCGCTCTCCGTCATTCTCGCGGGGTCCATCACATTCGCAGTGTGAGTGAGCTCGTTGCGGAGGTTTGGCCAAAGCCCCAAAGGCTGAATCCATGGAATGGTGGAGCAATGGAGGTCGGGTAATTTAGGGTTGCGCGTGTGGGCATTGTACGCTTCGGGTTGAGGACATCAGGGCTTGAGTGGGGGTTGATGAAGCAATGCACACTTGGGATGCATTGGCGAACGACGCGATGGGGTTACAATGTCAGTGTTGTGTGACGAGTGGGAAGGTTATTTTCACTGTAGGAATGCATGGAAGGTATTGGTTTTAGTGGGAATGGCATTGCGTAGGGATGAAAGGTTTTAGTTTTAGTGGGAATGGTGTTGCGTAGGGGTGGAAATATGAAGCGGACGATGGGAAAAGTGGAGTTGGGTGTGCTGGTTTGGTCGTTGTCGATTGCGTTAGTTTCGGGTCGCGTGAGTGGGACTTTGCGTGTGAGTGAGAATGGCGGTGAGAGTCGCGTCGCCGATAGGAATGTAACAGCGTCGCCATTGCCGACAATGCAGTCCAATGCGAGTGCTGTGCTGTGGATGAACGCGCTTCTGATCGTGACCGCGGTATTGCTCGTGCTTGCAATCGTGATCCTTCTCTTGATGATCCGCCGCGTGCACCTCCGTCGTTGCAACAGCCTGCTTCCGGAGACCCGGTGGCGACCCGGGATGAAAACTTCCTTACCTTTCGTCACCACCTGCCCGTTTCTGAAACGCGCGGAGCTCGAAGCGGCTTGCGAGGATTTTAGCAACATTATCGGATCCTCCCCCGACGGGGTGCTTTACAAGGGCACGCTCGCGGACGGGATCGAAGTCGCCGTGACGTCCATCCGCATGTCGGCCGCGGATTGGTCCCCGAACTCCGAGCTTTCGTTTCGTCGCAAAGTGGAAGGGTTGACGCGCATGAAGCACAAGCATTTGGTGAACCTCGTGGGGTACTGCAGCGAGGAGCAGCCGTTATTCACGCGCATGCTCGTGTTCGAGTACGCCTCCAACGGCACGCTCTCGGACCACTTGCACAACAACCCCAAGGAACTGGAGCCTCTGGACTGGGCGACGCGCATGCGTGTAATCATGGGCGCGGCTTATGGACTAGAGTACATGCACCACGACCTCACCCCGCCGTGCAGCCACTTGAACTTCGACGCGAACGCCATCTATTTGACGGACGAGTACGCCGCGAAGCTCGCCAACTTCGGCATCGCGCGCATGGTGTCCGAGAAGAGAAACTCCTTCGACGCATCCAGTCGCTGCACGTCTTGGATGGGGTGCAAGGTGAGTGCCGGATATGGCGATGAATGGGAAAGTGACCGCCATTGCCCAAGTTTTGAGAGCAACGTCTACGACTTCGGCGTGTTTCTCCTGCAAACCATTACTGGGAGGCCGCCGTACTTGGACAAGCAAGGCTCCCTGGTGAACTGGGCGCAGGAGTATTTGTACGACCCGAAGCTCATGGCGCTCATGTTGGATCCAGAGCTGGAGACGCACAAAGGCGAGGAGCTCGCGGCGTTGTGTAAAGTCGCGGGGATGTGTTTGTCGAGCAAGGAGTTTAATCGGCCGTCAATGCGCAAGGTGAGCCATATGCTGGCGGAAGCGCTCAAGATGACGCCCGAGGCTGCCACTATGAAAGCGTCGCCGCTCTTGTGGGCGCAGCTGTCGATTCTCGACGATACAGCGTGATCCCTCACATTTTCTTCGTTCCATTCCTTGCTTGCTGAAATTGCCAGAGTTTTAAGTTGGTTGCCCGGCCCCTTTATCATTAGGTTGTGCAGCTATGGCGCCCAAAGCTGAAGCGTAGGTGGTCTGCTCTTGTGCACTGCACTCGCATTCTGTACTCTCACTATCACTTGTTATGTCGCAAGAACTTGCATACATAAGTTTGCTTACAAATGTGATAGTAACGAGTTCAATTGGTTTGGAAAGGAATCATTCTTTTGTATAATAGTAGATGCAACGCTGATTTCAGAGCTCTAGATTCGATGCTTTGGGTCCACTAGGTAGGTTTTTGATTCATTCTTTTGGCCCTAATGTAGGGCTACTTCAACGCAGATATTCTTGTGTAGTAAATCCTGGAGCTAGTGTTTGTATCAATCGACATTCACGTCGCACTTGACTTCGTGGTCTGGCTTTCCTTTATACACGGAATCCTCCTCCTAAATGCCGTTTCCTTCATCTTCTCAAGTTCCTACTTGGAGCAACTTTTGAAATGTTACCGAAGACGTGTACCTTGTTGAAGAAAAACGCTGTATCTTAGAGAGAATTGGATCATTGATGACTGGCGTTTTATACACAATCTTCTGCTGTATTGGTACGGATTAGTGCAGCATAAAATGTACATTTTGTCAACTCGTTGCAGTGTTGTCACTGAGAATGGAACTTTAGTTGTCAGGGGTTTGGGTAGAAACTCCTTTACATGACGTTACAATCGTTTGGATATAACGTCGGTGCTGCTGGTTTTCTACAAGGGAACATAGTTTACAAATACGGCATAACATGTTTTTTGAATATCACTTTGCTGTCACCAGCCTATTTTTGTCTCTAAGTGAAGGGAGGATTGGAGGAGGTTTTGCAATGAGAAAAAATTTAATTTACAATGATCATGAGGAAGTTTGAGGGACCTTCCAAGAGTGCCCCGTATTCCTATCCAAATGTATTTCATCTAAATAGAGTAGGATCCCCCACCAAGGTCTTGCATTCCTAAAAATTTAGGGGAGGTAGGGCCCAATTTGGTATAGGGCTTTACATATAGAAAACTCAAATCACCTTTTTGTATATTGAGCAACACTATTGGGAAAGAGCATTCCCTACCTTTGCATCTACTATCCTATTACCATGATGGGAATAGGGATAGGGATACCCTTTTAGAGAGGATTTGACAATTTCATCTTTTTTTCACCCATTTTTAAGGTACTCAATACCAAGATAGGGGAAGAGTCTAACAAAACTCCCCCCCCCTAAAAAAAATTAGTTGTTTCTCATGTGAGCTTTGTGAATTGCATGGTTTAGGATGATCCCTTTTGATCAATTCTTTAAGCCTACTAAGGTGAGCACCCCTAAATGTGCCATGGATCCAAAACCACCAACATCACTTTGGGTACATCTCCAAAATCAATATGTACCTATGCAAAAGAAACGATTTTAGAACCTCTATTGGCAAATAGTTTTTGGACCCTTTGTAACTTTTGCATACAGTATCCAAATGCCATGTTCTTTGGTGCATTGGGCGTGTTTCAATCAAGTACGAGAGGTTCATCAGGGATTTTCTGCTGTTCAGGAGTCCTTCGTCGACCCGCTGTGGTTTTGTACGTGTACCCCAGAGCCACGTAGAAGAAGGCCAAGAAGTTGAGAGCACTCAACCCTGTGAGCATCCAGTAGTACTTATCTAACCGCGACTGGTTGAGGTTGCTCACAATCCACGGTTGGCCTCCCCCTCGACTCGTCACGCTGGTCACCAGGCTAAGGATGGACGTGCACAGGAACTGCGCCACGGCGGTGTTGGACATGAAGAGGGCTGTGCCCATCGTTTGCATGTCGTCCGGAACTTGGTCGTAGAAAAAATCCAGCTGACCCATGTAAGCAAACACCTGAAACAGGGAAACCATGACATCAAGCAACGTTGGATTCCAATGGGTCGGTACTTCTAGGGTTTTGCTGAATGTCCATTAGGTTAGTGGAATTAGAAAAAAACTGGCTCGATCAATTCTGATGGTTTGTGGTACAACTTGATTCATCAGTGAATGTCAAGTTGGGAAGAGATTGTACTGTATTGATGAACAATACACAAAAACGCTGGGAACATATTTCCATGTAACCTACTCAAAACTGCTAGAAATGTAGATGGCCCCATTTCAATACAGCAAAAATGTGAACTGCATTGCGTACCTGGGCGACGCCCATGATGCTGTACTGAGGAACAAGCCAGAACACACTCATAGGCACAGGCACAGAGCTATCCTCCAACCCAAACTCCGCAACAATTCTTAACCTTCGCATCTCCACCATCGCCGCCACCGCCATGCCCACAACAGAAATCACCAGCCCCACTCCAAGACGTTGCAGCAGCGAGAATCCCCGCTCATTCCCCGTGAACTTCCTGAAAAGAAATAAATCACTCTCTTCGTTAATTTCTAGAATCATTGATACTTCACTTTAGGTTTTGGTTAGGTGTTTCTTTTGATTTCTTCTTGATTACACCGCTTTATTGTGGGAAAAGTAAATCATCTACTGCGGCTTCATGAAAAAACATTTCTAAGAAATTTTTTTAATTTGTTTTTGGCTTCATGTTTTCCGGATATACGAAGTTTACCTCACATAGGGGACAAGACACAGGTCGTAGAGGAAGATGAGCGGCAGCGCCGTGAGGATGCAAGCAAGCTCCAGGGACGCAGGGGGGAGTTCGAAGTGGATGAATCCCATGCTTTGGTCCATGCTGATGCCTTGGCGCAGAAAGAATGTGGACATTTGGTGGACGGTGACCATGAAAAGGAGGGTTGTGAACCACACGGGCATCACTTGCGCGAGCAGCTTCACTTCCTCCACTTGCGTCACGGTGCAGGGGGGCCACTTGTGGCTGCTGCTTTGGTACTTTTCTGGTGATGTCGCTGCCTTGTCGAGGTATCTGTGTCAGTTGAAGGAGAGCACGGATGTGAGTGGAATCCAAACACCAGTTAGGTCTACCGACGAGTTCTACCGTTCCTTTAGCGCATTTTGCATTCTTTTGACTCAGATCCGAACACGCTTTGAGAATCTGTTAGAATTGGAGATCGGGATCATGCTTCTTATCATGTTTGTACAAACGTGATGAGTTCTGTTCAGCAAGAGATTAAGTACTGGCATACAATGAAAGGGAAGAAACCAATGAAGCTCCATTTTCGCCCAATTGTGCAATACTTTTGAGTAATGAGTATTGCTGGATATGGAGAGAATGGTCATATTCGTTGCAATGTCATGTTTCAAATCGTCGAAATTGTGCCTATTCAAATGTCCAGATCTCCCAAAACGAGAAATTGTACAGATTCAAGGTTTCAATCGAATGACTGACAACTGAGCGAATTTTACTGTAGTCTACCATTTTAATGAATATTATACGGTTGAAGGTGCATCTCCCCACATCAATTTCGTTAAATTGGCGGAATCCCACGACTTTGGCACTTGTCAGTGCAAGCAGCCTGAAATACAAATCTATACCAGTCCTAGCTTTCAGATCTTTGTGCAGATGAATTTCACAAATTTTGGCGCCTAGAAGCACGCCAATTGACGAAGAATCATCTGACCAAAGACCAAGAAGCTCCTCTGATAACCACACCTCCAAGGTTTCAATCGGATGACTGAAACTGGAATAATTTCTCTGAAATCCACCATTTTAATGAATATATGAGATTGAAAAGAACGTTACAATTGACGTGGATATCACTGGTACAATTGTCGAGGTTATCACCGGAAATGTAGTGAATTTCATACACACGGCAACCGAATGAACGTGAAACAATTACTCAGTGTTTCGGATGTTATTCAACGCCTGATAATATGACCAAGGATTTCCAAGGAAAATCATACCTGAAATGGTCCGTGTGCCGCAAGTTCCTCTTCTGGGGAACGACCACCTCGTGAAGCAGCGAAGAGTCACACGGGACTTGCACTCTGTGGTTGCGCACAGCAGCGACGAGGACACAAGCCACTTGAGTGAAGGGACTTCCCTTGGGCAGCTTGTATCGATACTTGCGAGTGCCCAGCAGGAACACAGCGAAGGCGATCACCATGCCCACGGTGGGAATGCCGTAGCCCCACCCGTACCCCACGCGGTCTTCGATGTACACCAGCAGAGTGAAGGAGACGAAGGAGCCGGTGGTGACGGCCACCCACCAGTAGTTGAAGTACGAGTGCTTCATGAGACGCTCTTTGGTGTCTTCTTCCTCGAACTGGTCAGCTCCTGGAAACGTCATATGACAAGATTGCAGGGGTTAGGAACTTGAAGTACTGATATTAGATCACACCATGAACAAAAGCTTGGAACATCACTGCGGTCACGTTAGAATGGCGGATTTCAGGGCCCCAGAAATGGGATATTTCTCTGAAAACTAGTGCTTTCAAGTTCCTTGAGCTAGAACCGTTTCAAGTGCTCAGATGCAAGCACTCTTTTCTGGGATGAGTATCGCTGCATTTCAACAAAACTTTTGGTTCCGCTTGAAACCTACTGGAAAGTTAACTCTGCAAGGACGCGGAGGACTAAAAGGGTCTGATGTCGGATGAATTCCTTTCAAGGAAACAAAAAAAACAAAAATGCACCTATTTATCTTGGAATCTGATCATTTTTGGCTAACTGCACTTGATGATATGGCAGCGTCCTTCCAGGAATAAGGAGAAAAATGCAGTTATTTAGCCGAATGAAAATTTAGTGCCATTCGCTACTAAAATAACGAAAATATTATGTGAAATTCACCAGAATTGGTAGCCTTAACCAAATTCTTTGAGCTTGCCTGGCAGAACAAGAAAACAGTAGAAAGAAATGCAGCTCAGATGGTTTTGAGGTGGTCAAGTGAAATCTATTGCTGTCCTAAAATCTAGGTCCAGTATGAATATGAGGTTCAGCTGGGCTCCAATTCCCCCAAACTCAACCTTTGCTATGCCCGCCAATTTGTGACAAAATGGGCAAAATTCACTCTCAATCTTGCGAACAAACGTAGCGCCTGTGAAAGGTTCAAGTCGATTATTTTACTACACCACCAGAGTCTTTATAATTAGTTCTGGCCCAATAAATTTTTTCATATCTCCAAGTGAGCTTCTACATGAGAGGGGCACCACATTTCAGTTTTCAAAATATTTCTCCCAGTGATAACAGTACAGTACAGAGTAATTAAACACAAAGTTTAGTTGTTCACCCAATCTACTGTAGTAAGGATTTAGGTGTCGTGTTGTTCACCTAGCGCTGAGAAACATGGCTTGACGCCGCCCACTCCAATCGCAACGATGTAGAGAGCGACATAGAATGCTCGAACTTGCAATGTGGAAGCAGGCTCGCAGTTCATTTTGGTGGGGCAGTCCGGTGGCTTCAAGCCAGGAACTGATACGGCCATTGTCAACATGATCATTCCCTGAAATAACATATAATTACTCTTGAGATCATGTACAGTTTCATTCGAAATATGAAAAATATATATATGTGATCGCTGAGCTCCCCAAAGATCAAACCCTAACCCCCTCACCGCCGATTGCACATTTTCGCAGTTGGAAAACAGGAGAGGAAGCCACAGTCACACTCTCACAACTGCACTCTCAGAAGTGCAGATCCCCAAGATCTCACGGTAACGATTCATTTTAGAGCTAGCTCACCCCAACGTAGATCAGTAGGGAGTACATGATAGTCCTGAACCGCCCCAGTATGGAATCCGCCACGAAACCTGCCACCAGAGGCAGGAGCCAGGCCACCCCGCCCCAAATCCACACACTCGTGACAGCCTCCGCACTCCCTTCGTGAAGCTTGAGGGTGAGGTACGAAATGAGGTTGGATGAAATGCCATAGTAGGTCAATCTTTCCAGCAACACCGCCCCTGTTGCCACAACACCAATGAAATTTTAAAAAAAAGTGGAAAACATCCGGCAAGCCAAACATTCAGATATCACATAGTGAGGATCGGAGGCTGTAAACTTCATGGGGAATCAGAAGCTAAGGGAGATTTTCTTGAAATTCCTGTTTTTAATTGATACACAACATGATAAGAAAGAGAGAAAGGAATCTATAGCAATGACACGAGTCAGAGATTCAGTCAATCACTTATGACAGTAGACGTCAGTTCTTCATGAATTTGGAGAGATCGTAGATTGTCTTAACGATGTTTAGAAGTTCTTGAAACACTTTAGTTTAGTGGAATTCAACCTGGAATTATCTGACTCCTATTTGTTTAGGGGTCCTTAAAAGCACAAGAAAGAAGAAACGAAATCCATAGTGCCGAGTGACAGTCAAGAAATTCCTCATGAAACAGGGGAACTTCCTAGTGAATTGTGGGGAAGATTTTCTTTACCAAGCTATCTATTGTTCCTCAAATACTCTAGTTATACTGAAAATCCTGATAGAATATCCAATGAATCACAAGAATTAAAGAGAGAAATTTACAGCAACAAGATTAATTAGTACTCACGTACCCATGATAAACGAAACCGCTTTCCATTTGCCGACGGTAGCTTTATCGGCAGGTCTGCCGCGGTAATCAACGGTGCCATCCCTGGCGACGTCAGTAATACAGCCATCGTACAAATTATCTTCAAAACTTCCATAGCCGTCACCTTTCGCTCCACTTTGCTTCACTCACACACACACACACATACACGGGAAGATTATTCTTGTTTCCCCAATGGATATATCAGAAGATTTCCCAGATAATCTGCACTATGAAGCATCAAATTAAACAAGGAAATAAAATCAGTAGCTCAAAATATCCCTGTTGCCAACACTGAAATCCGGAAATTGCAACAGGGGAACCCGAGATAATCTCTCTGTAACAGTTCACTAATAAATATCAAGTCATGGCAGATAAATTAATGCACAAAGGGCGATTTCAAAGGCAGATATATCGAAACAAAAACTCGCGACAAAACTACTGCAAGTAGAGTAGCAAACAACGAAGCGCGCATATTCTACTCTACGCACACTTTGATCCTCATCTGTGCACACCAGCTGCACGTGATTCTGAAGCTTTAATCCAAAGGGCAGTATCGATCTGCTCTTACCGAAAGGAGTGGCTCCCTGAATTGGGAACCAGCTTCTCCGACTCTGCGACCTCTGCTGTCAGTCTCCATTTTGAAGAATATTGGGTGTAAAAATGGAGAGCTCGATCAGATTCACGGATGAGCTCCACAGATCCTCTCCAAGCACTCTAGCTCAACTCATTGTATGGAACTCTTTTGTGGAGATATCGATGAAGCAGAAAATCAGAAGTGCACCAATTCAAAGCAAAGCTGTGAGATGGGAATCATACATGTGGGGAAGGAGAAGAAGGAAACCGACAGTGTATGTTAATTTTAGGGAGAGATTGTACATACCAGTTGTGATATACATTTCCCCTGGCCTACGAAGCTCACTTCCAGCTTGCAGATGGCTACAGTAGGTGACAGTTACGACTGATGGCTGACGGTGATGCATCAGTGACGTCAAGGTTTAGTATCGGCAGTAATGCTTTTGTTTAAAAAATCTCGTAGCCAGTCGATTTGATGGACCCCTTCTGTTATCTTATGGTTTTTCAGCTTTGAGTTGGTTCCACGCACTCGAGAAGTATATTCTTGGGAGCCGGCTTTTATTGCCCATGTTGTCCTTCTCTCTGAGTCACTGGGTCCTCTCTTTCTCGAGTGTTTTCCAGAAAATGGGAGGGCGTTGCAGGCTTGCAGCGCTGCACGGATCAGGCCATACGGATCCCACTAAAGTATCATCAGTTCTCACTTGAGTGGTTGGAGGTGAAAATAAGGTAGTATGATCTTAAGAGCGACCATTTTAAGAGCTGATTTCCTTTTGGGGGAAGTTAAACTCCTTGAAAATAATTTCAGTAAATTTTCGTAGGAAGAAAAATGGAATTGGCATGTAACCCAAGTCATTTCATATTTTCTGGACCTTCGTGGAATTAGTTATGAATTTTTGAAGTAGAAATGCGGTGGTCACTCAAAGTGACCACCTCCTAAAAATGTACTCATTGAGAAAATTGAAGAAAGTAAAATGTACCTCTCTGTCATGATCGCTTTTAGAGCACAATCGCTTTTAGAGCAACTACCTTATTGGAACTTATCGTTGTTTACCATTGGCAATCCAATTTGGAAATTAGAGTTCATATTTGGAATTATTGAAGATTTCAAAATGAGTTCTAAGAAGTCACAGGGTAGTCTGTAGTAGTGGTGGCCTTGCAGCCATTGCCGGGAGAATGGTTGGGCGACCCTTTTTTCCATCACCTATTCATTGCCTTTTCATATTATAATAATATTGTAGCACCTAAAGTCCTAAACCTTATGTAGCATGAGGTTTTACTATTATAAAAAGTGTTTTGAGGTCAAAAAAATGCTAAATTGACTTCCACAAAGTTGAAGGCAAAATTAACATTTATTCCAAGGTAGGTGGATTTTTTTTTTAAAATCCCCTCCAAGCTATGAGTTTTTTAGAGAGTTTTTTACGATACAGACATGGATTCATTGGGTGATTGCAAGAAAGATTTTCTAATTTTGTTGCATTTTCATAGTACTCATGTTTTTTTTAATACTTTCAAATTAGAAAAAAAATTTAATTGATATAAAAAATATGGCTAATGTATAAATCTTTAAGAAGATTGTATCCTAAGAAGATAAAATAAAGAAAATTTCTCTCTAAGTAGGAGAACTAAAAAAGTGGAAAATCTCAAGAAATTAGGTACTTTGAGGTTTTAATTTGTAAAAAATAGGGGAATTTTTTTTAAGATAAAATAAAAATTGGCCATTTGTAACAATTCTATAGAAATGGTCATTCTCCAAAAGAAACACTAAAATAATGGTTTATATGTTTTAAAATGCAAGTAGAAAGAAATGCATTTAATTTGTAGAATTCCATACAACCCAAACTTAATTATTTTTAAAATTCGTTTTAAGGGACTAGAAATAGTACTAAAATTTCCTAAATTAGCAAGTGTGACATTCATTTAGGGATATTCTTAGGTAGTAAAATATTTTTGAAAAATGAAAAAAAAAAATAGACAAGGTGTATAATAGTTACAAGTACCTTATGGATCTTGAGTCTGTTGGAGTCATAAGGTGGGTACACCCAAAACCGTCACTTTTTACTACTGAGCCTAGTTGCTATTATGAAACTATTCAAATTTTCACATATTCATGTAAGGAGGTTCCAACGCACCAAAGAATGCCACATTTGGATGTTATATGCAAAAGTTATTAAGGATCAAAGTTTGTTTTTGAAAGCGCTCCATCCAAATAGGTACATAATTGAAATTTGAAATGTACAAACCTTCTAAATGGCGCTTTAAGGTTAGGTGCAATTTAACAGCATACTACCTTAATGGAAAAAGTTATAATGAAAAAACAAACTAGGTTTACCAACATGCAACATGTGACAGAAAATAGTGAAAGGGTTTCTTGCATTGACCCCACCCACCTATTAAGTTCCCTTGCTATAAATATAGAAAGGTGTCTTAGAAGCTATTCTAGACTATATAAATTCACAAAAACAAAATCATTTCAAAAATGATCTACATAAAGATCAATATATGAACATTTATTTATCTCTTATGAAGGTGTAGTGACGTTCCAATGGTGGACTCTCTCCAACTTTACACATGGCCCACACTAATACAATGGCAATACAATGAGAAAAAGTTGCTTTCGTAAAATGGTGTAGTGTGTCTCTCTTAAAGACTATTCAATTCTATAACATTTTAAAGTCCTTTAAGACTAGACTATAAAAATACATAGAAATTACCAAATTTCTCCCAAGTCTAAAATAAAATAAAATAGTGATTTCTAGTGTATTCAAGTAATAACCTCTAATTGTAAAATTGTCTCATCAACTTAACCCTCAGACAACAACGAGGTTAAAAAGTGGCGGATGGATGACTTGATGAATGACAAAGAATCTCTCCATGTAGGAAAAAAATGCAACTAATCCTCCAAATTTTGTGTGAAAAGGGAAGGTCATCTACAATAGTTTGCTTCCAATGGATGCTTTTGCATTATTTTAAGCCAACAATTCACACGATACTAAAACACATGATTTCCATGATGATCAGCTCGTCATTCAAAGGTTAACCCTTCACCACCCAAGGGGATGAAATAGATGCCCTTTTCAATGTATTCTGAGATATCAATGGATTAACCCCAAAATGCCACTGAGGACAATTTTTGGCCAATGAATGACAAAGAATCTCTCCATGTAGGACAAAAATGCAACTATTCATCCTCCAAAATTTGTGTGGAAAGGAAAGATCATCTACAGTAGTTTGTCTTCCAATGAGTACTTTTCCATTTTTTTAAGCCAACAACTCACACGGTGACAAAACACATGATTTCTACGGCGACCGACCCGGCATTCAAGGGTTAAGGGTTAAATGAAGGATCATTTTAGATAGATTAGCTTATACGTGCAGTGACGTATGCTTTTGAAATGGGAGTTTTCCAAATTGGCAGTCTGAGTGGTGTCAGCAAGTACGTCTGAAATTATGGCCAAAGTTGACGGTGATGTCACAGATGACAACAGATCCTTCAGGAAGACTGTGACAACCTCGGCCTCTGTTCACAACTGAAAATACCGACTGCTTTCTGTAGGACGTTACATCCCAGGATTCCTTCAGTAGTCCTATTCTCGTCCAGGCTTACTACAGAAGTCTCGAAATTATCTTATCTTGGCAGAATATTTGTTGCAGATAGATCAAATTTGTAAGGTAAGACCCACTTCATACTTTGGGGTCAGATTGAAAGCCCAACCCCAACTCTCCAAATTTGAATCCATAGGATCGCTCGAGTCTTCCCAAGGGCTCAATTCTTCCCAAGGGCTCCTAAACTAGTTGATCTGCAAATCATCCTATGAGGCGTCTTCCGTGGTTCAATTTTGGTGCCAAATCTTTGAGCTGGTTTGATGAAATGGGGACAAGGTTTTCCTTGGCCTGAATTCCAAACTTATTAGGCTGGATTGGGCTCCTCTGTTGAAACGTGAGCATCTCTACTTACCGTCAATCGAAGCAAGGTAGAAAAATGAAACCTCAGGATCGAAAAAATATGAAACCCCAAGTCGAAAACCCAGATTGGAAATCTAGTATCGAAAAAATGACACCCAGATCGAACCCAGATCGAAAACCCCATATTGAAAACTCATGATCAAGAGAAACCAGATCGAACCCCCAAGGTGTGCTTGAATTCTGACTTGCTCCAACGCCGAAGGTGAATAGTTAGCTAGACAGACAATTGCAGCTCGAGCAAAGAACTGATCTCGCCGTTTTTATTTTCCATCTCAGAATTTTCCAAGTGTGCAATTTTTAAAACCGAGAGAAACCCTAGGATGAAAACCCCAGAATTTTGAAAATCGAAACCCCAAAATTTTGGTAATTGGAGCCCAGAATCCACCTGACAGCTTTACATGCACTGGGTCCGGATTGAGGGTCTGAACAACTTTGAATCGAAACAGCCTTCCATCCAGCCCCAGCTTGTGTATAAAGATTCAAAGTCTTCTCGTTTGAAGCGCATCGCACAATCTCGGAGACTTAGGACTTGGCATAAAAACTGTAGGTGTTAAGAACGACGACTGCCTGTATACAATAAGACCTCAAAGACACGCATGAATCTAGAAATCAGCTTCTCAACACAAGTCCGGTTGGCACGACTGCTATGAATATAAGGAGAGAGAAAATACAACCCTCACAACCGGAAAGTACCAACATTACATGAGAAGAGAAGGATATCATGTTCTGCATCAATCAATGCATTTATTAACTCTGTATCGAAGGAAAATGATCATCAAATTCGAAATACAAAAAATGTTTTGGTCACTTGTGGACACCAAGAAATGTGAAGGAGCAGGAGGAGAGTCAAGAGATATGACTTAACCTACACTTTACAGGCTCCCTAAAGAGATCAGACTATGAATTCAAACCTTTTTCTACTCTGTGTTTTTGGTGTTAATCCCCGAGTCAAGTTCATCCAGTGTTAGTCTACATGTGTCAAGCTGCACAGAGAAATTCATCTTCAAATACTTGACTAAACTACAAACACCAGAGCTTCGAGACACAAAAAAAGGTCACAACTTGTGTGAGCTCCGCCATGAAATCCTCCCCAGCAACGGCACATTGGTGTCGTTCACACCATCTGCAGCACTTTGAAACAAGTGCAGGTCCCATGATCCCATGTACAAATGGGTGCACCTAGGGTTAATACTTTAAATGTTCTGCAGCATCGTCAGACCTCGGTGCAGAAGTCTGCAAGGGCCAGATGATGAAGCCATAAAAAACCATTTCTTCAGATGTTGTTATGCCGTTCTTTGTGATGTTCTACTTGGCCTTCAATAGGGCGCACTCTCCCTCCCTAATGCTGAATATCTTGGGATGACTCGAGTTTCTGCAACACCGCCATTTCCAAACTTGGTGCAGCATCCCAAAAGAAAGGCTACAAAAGAAAGGCTCCAGAAGCCCTATCCCAATGCGAAATTCTGATGTAGTCGAATCCAAAGCTTTTGACAAACAGATGCGAGTGCATTTGACAAAATGCCAATCCGTAACTTGGACAAACAATGTGAGTACAGACTATCCTCATGGGATACTCTTGCGTCCCCCACGGCTACTGAAAGTTTCGCTCCGTGAAAGCCCAGCTCGCTGCCACAGCTGCCCTTTGGGCTTCGCAGGCGCCCCAAGCTCAATGCTCCTCCTTAAAATCTGACGCATGGCTTGGGCCAAATCAGCAGCTGGATCTTGCCGCGTGAACGTGTTGAACTTGAAGCAAATCTTCATGTGCGCAATGAGAGCGTCCTCCATGGAAGTATCGGGACCCATGCGCATTCGCTCCTCTTTCACAGCCTCCCCACACAGCCCACACACGAGCTTCCCACAGAAAGTGGCCTTCATGCGGGAGACGTAGCCGGGGGTGCACTCTTCCAGCAAGCCACAGCACTCGCACTTGGCCATGTACTCCTGCTCCTCCTCGGGCTCCTCCTTCACAGAGAAAGTGATCTTGGACAGACTCTCCACGATCTCGTTGATGTCGTCCGGCGTCTTCCGCAAGTGGTGGTCCTTGAAGCTCTGGGACTTGACGAAGCTCTTGGGGCGCACGAAAGTGCAGACCGGGCTCATGGTCATGAGCTCCACTTGAGCGGTACCCATGGTGCGACGGGGATTAAATCTTGGGGAGGACCTGAGCGGAGATGCCTCGGCGTCTCCTGAACGAGACTTGAAGGTATCTATGTCTCCGTCCTTGGTGAAAATTTCTGCTGCGAAAAAACACACCAACCAACAACAAAACACTCAAAAAACGGTACCGAGAACAAAATCCAAGCAAGGAACCCTAACCCTTCGCCGCTCCAGAAAGGTACACCAGTACACTCGAACCTCATTCATTGAATGTGTGACACACAAGTACAACAGTGAATGATAGTGTGGCTAGAGTACACGCCAGTGTATTCTACAACGTCCTTTCAGAGAAAAGGAATTGAGTGTGACTCAGCGAAGGAAGCGGAATACAAATCCGCATTGGTAAGGCTCTTACATTCAGTCTTTTCTCCAAATTGTGTGCAGCTTCCGGTAGAAGCTCACTCCCTTTTTCTTGACACGTTACCGACACAGCTGCGACAACACGTGAGAGCTCTGGTCCGAAATTACACAAGACCGCCTACGAGCCTCTCTTAACCGTGCGTCTGTCGGTGCTCCCCCGCCATCACCGACTCATCCCTGCAACATCAACACACCGACACTATAAACCACAAAAACCACAAAATCCACGTCGATTCCGCAACTCTCATCCTCCAACCAAACACTCACAGAAATACATCCAAACCCCATCGGCTCTTCACCAATGCATTATCACTTCACCACATCCAAGAACCCCAAGACAAGTCACAAGAAACCGTGACCTCAAGCACACGCAAACCCCATCAGAAACCAATACACAAAACCTAAGCCTTAGTGTTACGGAGTACAACACAAGCTGCTAAAACACAAGCATGAACCGCCACACATACGTGGAAATTTCGGCGAGTCTCTCCGAAACTCCACTAATCCATTCCGTCATGACCAGACCAAGGACCCCATTACTAATTCCATGTTCACCGTATCCATCAAACTTACAAACCAAATTTAAATCCCCAAAGGAATAGATGTTTTAACAGGATAAGGTGAATGCTTACGTAGTCGGCGAGCGCACACCAGTCCGGCGGAGCAAGCACCGCGACAACAACCCCACTACAGGCTGGGCACCAACAACGTTCCAAAGTGCAAATCCTGGCAGGACGCTGCCACTCACATGGGCGCGCAGGCGCGCAGGCTAAATCCAGTGACAGCGCCGAACGCGCCTGCAGCGGCTCCACTCCCATCCACCATAGCCAGCCCCACCACGAACCACCAATCCATGGCCGGGATCGCTTGCATCACGGTGGATACGACTAGTGCGGCGTGATCACTGGGGCTCATGAGGAGACAAAACTGGAAACAAATTCGCATACGAATTCGGGCCATATTTGGAGAAAAAACTAAATTTGGCGAGTTTCTCGAGGCGAAATCACCCGAAATCCGGGAGCGAAGGTTGCTAATTTCGGTTCGCTTCATGAGCAAGGAGCCTGTTTTTAGGCTGTGGCGTTTGAAGTTTGCGCCTTGGGATCGATGTGGCCGGGTTGAGAGCTCTTCCCTCCATGGTTTTTTCTTTTATTCATTTCCCTCCATCGTCTGGAGTTTTGAGTGGAGTTTCACTGGTGCATTTTTTTTGAAAATGGGCCTGGATTTACTCGGATTTGCGCTGCCTCGGGTGTTGCTCCCGGAGGCAAATTCGAATTGTGAGCGTAGACCGACGTGGGTTGTGGTCGCATGATTTTATTATGGCCGGTGTGCCCGTGATTAGCACCTAATTAACCTGAGCGGACCAAAAGTGTCCTCACACAGTTTCAAGTCTAATTTCAAAGTGCTGTAACTTTTGCATCCGATGTCCAAAACTTGTTGTAAATTTTTTTCTCTCTTTTCTAGTTTATTTGGTAAAATTTCCAGATCAATCTAAGATGTATTGATTTCTTGGAAGTCAATCGAAGTTCACAGGTTCAATTTGAGTTCACAAAAATTGCATTTGAAGGCTGCAACTTCAGGGACTTGTATCTGCTTCATCCAATGTTTGTTTTCAATCAATTTTGTTGTTTTATGTTCCACTTGAACTATAGTTATTGTGGTAAGAAATTACATGTCAATCCAAGTTGTTTTGAATGTTTGGAAGCAGTTTGAAGTTCAAAATCCCGACATTTTTGGATTACAATGAACTTTGGTGGCTTGTTTCTTCTTCATAGAGTATTAGTTTTCAATGAATTTTTTTGGAAAAGATGCACATACTAGTCTAGTTTATGTGGCTTAAATTTCATATCAATCCAAGAAGTAATGAGTGACTTAGAAGCATTTTAGTAAAAAGAAGTTCAGCCTTCGATGTGTTTTTTGCAACTTTTCTTGCTATTTTTTTGACATTTGAAAGTCATTTTGCAGATACAATGAGTCAATTCCATGGTATTTTCTTTCACCAATGTATTTGTATGCTGGTTTTGAATCACTTTATAGTTTAAATTTTTTTCCATTTTAGTAGGTTTAGAAATCGAATTTCACCTCCAAATGTGTTTCTACAAAAAATTTAGCATCCTTTTTTAACACTAAAACATTATAATCTTGCGATCTATGTGGTCAAATGACTCTAAATTTGATTCACATCATCAACATGTACACTACAAGATTCTATGGTTGATATTTCTATACCTTACTAACATTTTGAACTATTATACTTCAAAAGCAATTATGATGTTTTTGAACTGAAATACGCCTTAGGTGATGAGGGGTTAACTCCTCATGCCCTGAGGGGAGGGAAATACTTTTAAGATGGGCCAAACTGTTAGTATCTTGAGCAATTTTTTGCTCATTTTTCTTGAGATTAGATAGAGTTTATCCGTAGGATCTTGAATTTCACATTGATAGTGAGTACTTCAAAAATTTCAAATTATTTTACTACACAGTGTAGTAGATATTTAAGTTTGAAGTTTTATTTGGGTCAATGGAAAAATAGGGCATTGCACTTTGAAGGAGTATATCTCTTAGTGAGAATATTTTGAAATGATGACCTTTTGGAGTTTAATGAAAGACAAAAGAGTTGAGAATGCTCATCTAAAATTTCACAACATTTCAAGCATTTTTCACTGATTCATGGTGGAGCTTACAATGCAAAGTGGTCACTAAATGAGAGTAGTATTTGTGAGAAAACAAGAATGGGACACTTGTCTTCTCCTTCAGCTTCTTGCATCTATCCTTTTTGAAGTGGACAATAGTCGCATACGTTGGTTGACTTTTCTATCCATGCTCAAATTGAACCCCAAAAAATCAGCTATGAACTACACTACACCATTCAACTTAACAAAATCCCACAAGGCGGAGTTTAACTTAGAATTTGATGAAACTACTACCATTGGATTCATAATACACTCTATTTTTTAGGAATGATTTTTATTTTATTTTAAAATTCAAAATTTGAGAATGGGAAGCTCAAATATAAGAACAATAACCAAGAAATGTTCACTTGGATCATTATGGTTAAATCCCTTTTCCTAATATTTGAGGGGCAAACTTCAATGAATGTTTTCACCAATGCTCACTTATGACTAGAGCTTAAGACCAAAGTATTTATAGTCATTGTTTGAAAAGATCCAAAGTCCATTCAAAAAAAAAAAATGGAGCTATAGTATGAGGAATTTGAACTATAGTGTGACTTGTGGAAAATATCAAACAATTGAGTATAGAGAGAAAAAGTGAGTTAATTTGAGCTTCACTATAGCTCACACTATTAGCTCAAATTCCTTCACTATTATTCATAAGCTGAAGTCTTTTCAAATGCATTCATAAAGGTGACCAACAATGGTGGAGAAGTGCAGTAGTCAAGAATTATAGGATAATACAACAATATGATTGGAGGAAATTTTGTTCTTCAACAGATTTGGTTTACACTATAGCCAAGAATTATCAAATTAAGAACTTCAAGCATATATGAAAAAATGACATGGCTACCTATATGGCAACACTTTTTGTAAGGATAATTCTTCAGACATCAAGTTTCTTGGACAACCTCACCCCCCAAGACAAGAAACTTGGTCCCTAAAAAACTCCAACTTCATTTATTATCTTTTTATAGTGGCATATCCCAGTTGTGCAATTGAGGTCTTCTTTTATTTCAATTTGTATTAGTTGATTTTCAACTTTTTTTCTTTCTACTTGGTGTTTAAACTACAATGAGAAAAAAGTCTTATACCATAAGACTTCTTGTGGTATTATTTTATTGTCTTTCCAACTTCTTGAACATCCCACCGGTTGCCTCAAATAACCATGTCAATCTTGACCAAAACTTCTTGAATGACTGGTACATTCCTCCACCAAAGTATAAAGTGGCCTTAAGAATAGAAATTTAGTAGACACTTGCACATGTAGAAGATGAGAGGATTCACTACCATGGTAGGCTATCTTTCCTTACTATCAAAGGGGGCGTAGGTTTGATTCTTGCTTGTGGAATTGACAATAGATGCATATACACAATGGTTGTTCTATATGTTAGAATTTCATAACTATACATTCAGTGCGTTTTTCTTGTTGAAATTTAACTCTCTTTCTCACTTTTTCTTCATTACGGGTGAATGTATGTGATTATTCAACAAAATTAATTATAACTTCTTAGACTAATTGTGCATGTATAAACTAAAGTCTTCAATCATATTAAATATTAGAGGTGCACATGAAGATACATTGAGGTTGGAAGATAAAAATAAGGATCATCTCTAACTAATGTTACCTTGTTCTTTTACTCTCACCTCACAAAAACGAGTACATTTGAGAATTGAAAAGAATTGATATGCCCTTTTAGCCCCTAAAAGACCAAGGATCCCTTTTTGAACTTGTTAAAACTTGGACAATGTCTATTGACTTCAAAATTTGAAAAAAATTCTTGAAATTTTTAGGATGGATGTTAATCATCCTATTATACATGTGAGGCTTTATTTCACATCATTTTGATAAATATTGTAAGAGTTAGAAGGATTTTGGGTTCCAATGTCAAATTAGGCAACACAAAATATATTCTAAGAAATTATTAATTAATTTTGTTGGATTTTATTGATTTATACCTATTCAAAAACATTTAAACCCTTCAATTCCAAATAATGAAGTGAAAATTATGTTGAACTTTATTTTATAGGCAATGAAGGTAGAAAAAACATATAATATTGTCTTTTGCACTCAATTTTGAAAATTTTCAAACAAAATAATAAAATAATACCAATTGTTTACTGGAATATTTTCACCCTGTAGATTAACATCTCTCAATTTCTTATATTAGTTTTAGTTTTTTCTTTCATTCACTACTAATTTTACTTTATAATTTTTTTAAAGATGAATAGAAAAGTTTTTTTTTGTTAAATTTCTTTTCAAATACTTTCAAACCATTTTTCAACATATTGACTATAATTTACAAATTATAGAACATACTTGATTTTATCAAAAAATATTGAAAGACAAAGCTTTACATTGTAGAAGGACTAGAAAAGTCTACATTTGAAGTTTAGGCACATTGAACTTGCAATTGGTAAAGATATTTACTATAAAATTTAGGGATGATGCATTTGAACAAGTTAATGAAAGGATCCTACGGTTGGATTTGATGAAATATATTTACATATAAATAAAGATTTTAGCCTAACTTTAGAGGCTAGTATTTTAAAGGAGTTTTAAGCCTCTACACATGAAAGAACTTTAGGCATTAAGTTCATTACCCATATATAAACTAAAATCTTCACTCAAATCAAACATAAGATGAGCACAACAAAAAATATAGAAGTTAGAAAATTAAAGGACAAAAAGGCGTATAGAAGGGATAATGAGGGACAAGATGAAGAATTATTTCCATTAAAACAATCATGTTCAACTCTCTCAATCTTCTTCTTTTAGTTACAAGTTAGATTCAATAATTCTTTGAAAAAAATTCAAAATTAACCCCTAAAGGACATTTCATGTTTGGACTTGGTCAAACTTCATTAGATTTCTACATCAATATACACATTTCAAAAATTTGACATTTTTCACATTTAGTAATATATGTCAAAAATTTAATTTAATTTTTTATAATGAAGAACAACATATTGAGTTTCATATAATTTATTAAAGAATTTTTTTGGTAAAAACCATAGAAATTACATAAATAATTAAAATAGTATGAAATTATTAGGAAAAATGGAAATAATAGTGGCAAACATCATGGTGTAATTAACATAATCCTTGAGACACACCAAAAGAAATTCAATAGAAAAAGTTCAAAAGTAATGTATTTTGAGTTTTCAAGATGCTATCTTCAGAGTATTACAAAAGCTATAATTTTACAATTTTGAAAATTTTTTAATGGAATAAAAAGTAGATTATTAGAGCTAAATTTTTTTAGTTAAGCTTAAAAACATTTAAAACCGAGAACTATATAAAAATTCAAATTTTGACTTTCAAAATGCCTATGGGGCATGCAATGTCCTTTAATGCCTAAAAGCCCAAGGGGTTTGGACAAAACACAAATGTGTTATAAAATATAAGTTCTATAACTTTTTTGAAGTTTGCATCAAAGAAGATAATGCGAAGCACGAAAGGTAGAAAATATTTGTATAGTCAAAATTATAAAAATATTTTAAGATTCTATTCAAATGAATTTTGAAAATATAACTTCAAAAATTTATCAAAAATACAATTTCTACCGTTAGCATTTGAATTTTTTATTGGTCAAAATTGTGTTTTTTATTGATTTGTGGAAAAATGCATAAGATTTAGTAATGAGAATATCAACACTTTCCCAAAATAGTAAGTTTGTCTACACTAGACCAATTCTAAGCTCTTTGTGCTATTTCTCTTATAATTTTTGTTTCACCATAGTGATCTTAAATTTGAATAAAAATGTTGAAAGACAATCCAATATTTTTTTAAATTGAAAAAAAAAGAATTTGAAAAAGAAAATTTTGCCAGAAAATGCTGCCCGAAGTCAGTCAATGACCCCCAAATGGTTGCTTGAGTACTTTAGGATTAAAAATATTTCTTTGAATTTGCACAGTTACAACTAGTCTCAATGTCATTACTTTAGTTCGTTTCTTGTGCAACTTTCAAAGTTGAATGAACATATTATCAACATCCACGTATTGCATCCATTACTCTATATTTTGATTTAATTTAATTTAATTTCTAAGATTTAAGACTTTTTTTGAATTTCTTGGAGTTTTCTCTTGAAAAAGTTAATAAATGGAACTTAAAATCTAAATTGGGTCTCAATTATTACTACATCCAACTCAAGCTCCAATGCACATTTCTTTGGCTCCAGAACCTTCAAAAACTATTGTCATATATTATTGCATGTAGTGTGGAGTTCCACATTGTATAAGACATATTTATCCAATATCCAATCTATATCTAACCAACCCATTGTCCCTACATGCAAACATCAATGAAATCACACAATAAATTGTCCATGAGTAGTAAGACAATACTAGTGGCACACATTACATGTTTTTTTGAAGCCTGCGAGAGCCCGTTTCAAGGCTGATCCCCTTCACTATTCCCCGTAGTGAAGGACAACCGGCTGTCGAAAAAAAAAAAAATTAAATTTTTTTTTTTAATTTAAATTCTTCAAATGGTAAAAGAAGTTGGAAAAAAAAATCGGAAATGACTTGGTCGCCTCTCGACCATAGTGGCAAGCCAGCTGTCATGTTCCTTGCGTTTTCACAGCAAGGGAATCCGCAGTCTCTCGGAGGCCTCAAAAACCATGTAATGATCTAAATAACTTTGTACTTGAAAGAAGAGTGCCCTAACAAACTTTTATACAAAAAAATTGATAGAAATCATTTCAACCTAGCCCTCGAGAACCTAGACTTCAACAAAACATTAAAAATTGGATAATAAACCTAATATCATTCTAAAGATATGTCATATAGATTCTATGGTTTACAATACCTCTTCTTCTACAATGTTTACATTCACTGACAAATACCAAACTCATTAAAGTTTAACACCACTATTTTCTTATACAAAAAACTAGACCCCACAATTTACCTTACTTACAATCACACTAGCAACCCACTATGGATTATAAAACTTTGAATCTTCCTAGCTTTAGTTTTTTGTACTATAGATTTTGATATTAAATTTTTTTATATTTAAGAGTTGAATTTAGAGTCTTGGAAAAAAATGATTAGAAAAAAACTTTCTTTTCATCCTCTACAAAAAAAATTCAAATGGAATGAGAAAAAAAAAATTAATTTCAAGTTTTTGTGAATTTTTTATATTGCCCATCTCCAATTATTTTTAGATTTGGTTGTATAAATTTTGTTCTTGTGCACATATTGAAATAAAAAAAATTATATTTTAAAGAAGTTTATCTATTGTTTTAATATTGAAAAAAATTCAAAAGTAATACTCAAAATTGAAATCGTAACAACTTGCCTAAATTCCCATTTGTCTCCTGAGGGGACTTTGGGACTTTAGGAGTTAAGCTATTAAAACATCCCATTTCCCAAAATAATCATCCAAATAAAATGTTATTAAACTTACATTTAAACATGTTCAAATCTCATATTTCCTTCCTTCCAATACAACATTATTTCTTCAATATATTATGGAGAGTAACAAGTTGTAGGCTCTACAAATTTTTGTATAAAAAGTTTGAAAGATGAAATCAAATTATTTGAGAAGATTGAGTTGAAAATGCTTCTTTTTCAAATTCAAGTGACTTTAACTTGCACTTGGTAAGGTTTTTTATTCTAAAATTTTAATAACAAATGGAGGAAAAATTGTTATTTGTTGCAAGAGCCAATCATTTTTCTTGATTTCCTCACTTCTCTTTACAAGTTGCAAGTGGACAAATTTTGGAAGACCTATATATGGTCACAAATAGGTCAACTTGCAACACCCCTCTTAGAAAACTCATAAGTACTATAATAATGCTTTGAAAAATATGAACTCAGTTCTATTACATTCCACATCTATTTTTCTTTCTCTGAAAAATGAGTTAAAAATCTTCCTATCCACAAAAAACCATAAAAAGGGAAGACCCGCCCTTATATGGTCGTTTTTAGAGTAGACTACCTTAGAGCATCCCTACCAATTCTTCCCTATTCCTATCCCTATGCAAATGAAAAAAGAACAAATATGGGAATAGGGAAGGAGAGTCCCCACCAATTTTTCCTTATAACTTGAACATTTCACCAAATTGAATGTAATTACCTTCATTGTTGATTTTTACCAATGGGCTTGAGCACATCGTCCTTGTTTTCATGCTTAAGAAAATAATTATTTTGTGCCACCATATTGACAAAAACTTTGAAGTTTTTTGCAATTTTTAGCCAAATTATTTATTTGCTAGCAATCTAGCACTAGAGTCCCCCCCTCCAAAAAAGAAGTCATGATCCAAATTGTCCTAAACATTCTTTTCAAAGAAGTTCACTTATAGAATTATTCCACCATTAATTTGTTTTCAACTTACTGTAATTCAATTGAATTCAGTTGAATTAGTAACTTAATTAGCAATTAACTCCTAAGACCAAACTGCATTTTTTGACAACATACCGATTTTGGGCAGCTCACTACAAATGGAATTTTTTTTTTCTTTGAAATTTCCACACAACATGTGCCCGAGGAGTAGCTTTAAGGCCCAACAATTTTCATAATTTTTTACTACATAGTTCAACAGTTGTTGCATGATATGTAATTTTTGATGCTTGGTAGGCAACCAAAAAAATTCTTAAAAAATCACTTTTTTCAAAAAAAAAATTTGAAATTGGTTCTCTAGATTTATATAAGGTGAAACAACCCATTGTGGTTAGAATTTGGAGTCTACCCTCATGGCATTGCCTCGGCTATTACAAAAAAAATTCAAATTTTTTCCCACGCAAAGATAAGTGTGAGAAATAGTGAGAGCAATTGAAATTTTATTTTTCACACAAAGTGTGAATTAGTAATGTATTTTTGAAGTGATCTTCCCAACATGGTCTATAGGTTGCCCCATAACCAACAAAAAGTGTACACAATATGCTCATCTTAATGATCACCTAAAGTAGTTACAATAATTTCTAATGTAGAATGCCATTAAAAGTCACTTCTAACAATGATTTACACTAGAAAAGTTGGGTGTTTCTAGTGAGGTCACTAAGCACTCCCTGAATGTTAAGTTAGATATTGATTGTGGTCTAAGAAAACCGTCATGGGGTCATGAGGTGTCCACTATGGGTTGTTTTACCTTATACGTGGAAAACTTTAAATAATTCCATTTTGATTTATGAAATGAAAGTTATGAGGTGTTCTAGTTTGTAGGCAATTATAGATTCCCTACTCTACATAAACTTTGGAGTTCTTTATTTAACTCAATTTTTAATATTTCTTGAAAAAAATAAAAGCATATGATGTAGATTGTCTATTACTACATTACAAACATTGGGATTGAAAATTTTCAATTCCATAATTAAATTCTTAACACTTTAGTGTTTTGAATCATTCTCTACTCCTTTCTACTTACTATTTTTTTCCTATATGTTGTGCAATTCCAAATTATCTAAATTTTTTCAAGAATGTATACAATTTGCCTTGAAGAATGAAATCAAAGAGTTACCACCATTTTGAATATTTTTTCATACAAATGTGACCTTGTGAAGTGCAGCTGTGAGCTGCCCAGTTTTTTGCAGGGTCAAAAAAAGGATTTTTGTCAATTTAAACGCAAATATCTTGCAATCTACATGGGGGAAATTTCTGAAATTTTTTCCACATCTTCTCGAACTAGAGTGCTACAAGATCCTACAATTACATGTGTTTAAGAATGTTTTTCTTCTAAAATTTGATGCTTGTATTAAAAAAATGGCAGTTTGAGAGCATTTTTGGTGAAAACATAGTTTTTGACCTTTAGGGGTTAATTAGTAACTTAATTAGTATTTTTATTAGTAACTTAGTTAGTATTTTTATTAGTAACTTAATTAGTATTTTTATTAGTAACTTAATTAGTACTTTTATTAGTAACTTAATTAATATTTTTATTAGTAACTTAATTAGGAGAGCACATTACATTGAGACCACATGACCTCAATCACCACCTTACATAAAAACAAGGATGCATAACTTAACTGAAGGCTGATACATTTCTAATGGTACATTTATTGGTTAGCATGGCCAAGTACACTTAAACGGAGAAACTAGACACTTTTTGGGAAAAACAAGGATATAAGTTACCATGTTTCAATTCCACATCCAGCATCATACAAAATTAACCCCCCCTCTTTAAATTTTTAGGGATAGGGAACCATGGTGGTGGGGATTTACTTCTCTATGTGGATGAATTTCATTCGGATAAGGATATGGAAGCCCCTTGGTAGGGATGCTCTTAGGGCTGGTCTCCATTACAAAACTGGACCTTTAGGCACTGGAGAGGTTCGGACCTCCAGGTCGAAGGGCGCCCTGCCTCTAGCGGCTTTCCATTGTGCCTAGAGGACCAGATTTGGAGGGCCAAAATAAAAACCTTTTTTAGGGCCAATGCTACTTCAGCCTTTACTGAAGAACTAACAATTCAAAAGATTCAAGAAATTTCTTAAAATAGGGCATCTAGAGGGAGGGACCGGCCCCTCTAGCCTTGTGCTTTCTAGTTGCGCAGGTTGGAGTCTGGACCTCCAATTCGGACCTCTAGCTAGGTGCCTCATGCCAATGGAGCCTCTTGAACCCGTCCAAGATCGCAAGTCCAGGCTTCAATGGAGACAAGTTCTTAGAGCCAGTCTCCATTAGTGCCAAGACCTCCAAGATTAGAGGGGTCCAAAAGGCTCCATTGGCATGGGTTCTCTGGTTGGAGGTCCAAGCTCCAACCTGCGCAAACAGAAAGCGCAGGGCTGGAGAGGTCGGACCTTCCTGCTACCCCCTTATTTTGAGTAGTTTTTAGTGTAAGATACTATCGGTAAATCGCTATCATGGGGGACGACAAAGAATTATTGCTTGAGGTCTTTGGGGACACATTCAATTTTTGGGTGTTGCCACTTTGTTGTTGCTTTGTTAGCGCCTCTAGGTCCCTGCCTTTAGGTGCAATGGAAAGCCACTTGAGGCTATTTGGCCTCCGACCTGGAGGTCCGAACCTCTCCATCGCTTGGAGGACCAAGAGCCCAATGGAGACCAGCCCTTAGAGCATCCCCACCAATAGCTTTCCTATCTCTATCCAAATGATTTTCATCCGAATAGGGAAAAAAACTCCCTCACCAACATTTCCTATCCCTAAAAATTTAGGGAGTGAGGGTCCAAATTCCCTAAATGGAATGATGGATAGGTAACTCAAATGGAGTAATTCCTAAACCACTTTTCACCTTTCCAACATTTGTTGTGCTTCATTGATTTGTGGGAGTATTATTCATTTAGCCTTGTTACTATTTCTATAGTTCCCTTTTGACTTCTCCCTACCTCTATTTAGCAATAAGTTAAAAATATAGGGAAGGACTAGTGGAAGCTTGTCTTCCCTATCCCACCTGTGCTCGTGTAGGGAGAATTGGCCCCCTCATTGCCCCAATCAACTTTGGTTTGAAAAAAAAGCCCCCTATGTTGTGCCAATTTTTTTGTAAGTCTTGCACCTCCCTGGAATAATTTTGAGGCCTCTGATTGCAAATATGAATTCAAAATTTAAAAAAAAAATTAAGCCTTGCAAATAAAAAATTCCAGGGTTTGCCCTGCAGGGGCAATGAGGGGGTCAATTCACCCTGCTTTGTGCTCCCCTTCATCCACATAGGGATAGGGAAGACACTGGTGGGGATGCTCTTATGCTGGCTGGCGGGGCTGTTCACCTCTGTATGGAAACTTTCGCCCCCACCGCTTTTGCCCCCCACTCTCAATCCGATGGAGACCCTTCCTGTGGAGCTGGAGTCGGACTCCATTGTAAACTACCGTTTGCTTCAAAGAAAAAAGAAGCAAGGAAGCTTCCCAAGTTCCCTGAAACGCGGCTCGTTTCGGTCGCAAGCATTCCAGCCAGCCCACAATGGCGTACGTGAGAAGCTTACACGAAACCGATGCAAGGCATAGCTTTGTCGTATCATACTGTTTCTGCAAATGAAACTCTGCCAGACCAATTCACTGAGCTTAACAAGAATCTACAGAACTGAAAAGTGATCGAGCAGCATTCTGGTTGCAATTTACAGACATGATCATAGTCTACAGTACTGTACAAAAGGCAGACACGGTACTCTGCCCCCCGCCCCCCGAGATGTGCAATCCTGAATCAGTAGCAAAGAAAAGAAGCGGAGCAAGTTCCAACATCAATCATGTACGTTACTAGTACCGGTATCCTTCGGAAATCGTTTCCCGGCCTTTCCCTTTTTGTAAACCTCGCAGTCTGTGGTGATCACTGGAAATTTGGCCTGGACTCGATCGCAGTGCAGAAAGTGAGTGAGCTTCACTGGATTGGAGAAGCTATTTGGTTGCATCCCCGCCCCGATCGAGCAGGGATGAAACGGCATGTTGAATATGAAATCAATGCACACTTATTGATCTATTCAGTTCATGAAAGAGCAATACTGACAATCCCAATAGCAAATTAGTGACTTCATCCATTCAGAAATGGAGAGTACGTTGTCAAATTCTTTCTCAGTCTTTTTCAGATATTGCCCAAATTTCTATTTTTGCTAAGAATAGAAAGTTTAGTCAATGGATCTCACAGTAACATAACATTCAACATAACCTTTAGTAGCCTTCAAGTCCATTGTGACTTTCCTTCATGCATCCTACTCATCACACTTACTTAGCTATTTATCACGTACTGTTGAAAGTGAAATATTCCACACCATCTATTGTAGAGTCAGCCAAGGTGGTGATAGTGCATACTCGTGAATGTTAATATGAATGTTGTGACAATTGATCCAAAATTAACCCCTAAAGAACCGAATGACTGTTGTTGAACATATGCAAGTGATCTCGGGGAAGTATGTTCTTCAAACATATGTTCTTCAAATTTTGATAGAAGGTGTGAACATGTGTTATCCCTTTAGTAGGAATGTAATTTTTTAATTTTTGATCAAGTGCTTGGATCAAAAGTTATGTTGCCCTAAACTTTTTAGACAACGTGGGCAGCTTCGAGCAACATGTGCAAAACTCATCTTATAATTTTGAAATTTGGCAAGTTTTTTACTTATATGATAAAAGATGCAAATGTAAAAAAGAACACCTACCTATAGTGTAAAAAATCTCACTTTAAGAGGAGTTAAAAGTCTACTAGCCCTGTCGGACAAGATAAAAAAAAACCTTTTTATGTTGACTTCAAACATTATAATCTTTCAATCTTTGAGGTCAAAGAATATTTTTTCTACACATTCCAATAGTAGTCTCATACAAATTTGTACACCTGAATTTTGAACCCCCTTCAGGAGTTTTTTCTCATTTTTTTTCTCACTGCCTTGAAAAGTGGCAGTTTTTCATCAGTCCATTACAGGCACTCATCCTCACAATCCATATATTTTACAAGAGGCCCACACAGGATCTTCCAAGGTTATGGAGACTCTCCAACTACCAAGTTTCTATCTCTCTACTGTACACTCAGATAAAAAAGAAACACTAAAGATTTCAAAATTTAAATTTGATGGAAGAATAAGAGCTTCTTGAAACGCAAAGACCAGCATAAATAAAGGGTTGGTTGACCAGGGATAGTTTTCTTGAGGGGCACATTCCATCCCAAACCCTAATATTGATCTAAATGGATGGGTGGGGGCAGGAACCCAATTGATACGCTTATCACTGAAGCTGTTGCATTGGAGGTTGTCTTCTGCAGATTTGTAAGAGTTGTGATTGACCATGGGAATCGACAGGTCGACGCAACCCCAATGCATGGAATGACGCAGTATATATATGCTTTGTACACTGGTGCATAATGCCAGGTTCGATGCAAACCCTGAACCTTGCACCTCGATCATGTTCAAAGAAACCTTGCACCTAGCTCACTTCCGCGTCCGCAATTCGCACAAACAGCACCGGGATAGCCCATACAACTGCCACAACCAACCGGGTGTTGCAAGTAAAAAGGGTTTGTGATAAACGGAGAGTTGGAAGAAGAGGCGGAACTTGCAGGCCACGGCACCAGGCCGCCGTTGTACCCGGGCGCAAATGAGGGATTCCGGTGCTGAATCGTGGTGGTGGTGGTGGTCGTCGGCTTTTTCTCCGCCTCACTTGAACTATTGGACTCCAGAATTTTCACTTTCTTCTCATGAGTGGCTCTCTTCAGTTTTTTCACCAACTTCTTGTGGTCTAAACCTCCACCCGGAGTGAGCTCGATTGTGAGTAGCTCATTCCATCTATCTGTTTTGAAATCGGACACACCTGCAATTGCAGCAAATCAAACAATTTATTTCATCCCCTGAGAACCAGAACTAAAAAATGAAAATCCACTGTGGATGGGCAGAGTCAATTTCTGAAACTTTACTGTTAAAAAATATAGAACACGGTTCTTTCTTTTCTTATGGTATATTCTGTCACCTTGCTTAACCTTCTTAAACAATGCATTCAGGGCACTTAATCAGGGGTTAAACTTCCTTGCAGGAGAAGGCAATGAACAATTTTAATTCCACCACAATTCAATTAGGCAGGCCTCTCTTGATTGATGTGATTATATCATAGAGCCTGAGCTGTCGTCAATTGAGTCCACATGGCACAGTTAGCAGAACTACGCGAACAGATTCTTCAGTCACTAACTTAAGCTTATAAGTGACTTAATCTTGAGTGATGTACTGATTTTTTTTCAGTTTTGTTATTACTTACCATGCATTCCTCTAACGGCATCTTCCACTTTCTCCACACAAGTATTGCAACACATCACCACTTTCACCTCCAACTTCTGCAAGAACACATGAGAGCAAAATGGGATCAAAGGCAAATAATCAACTTGTGTGTGAAGTCTTCGATCAAAAGCAAATCTACGGTGCCCATCACGCTATCCGCATGCCAAAAAATCACATCAACCATCAACCAAACCCAATTGAAAAGTACGTTTTAACACAAACCTTCTTTTTCTTGACTTCTGTGGCGGGCAACTGAGGTCTCATCCATTCTGGAAGCTCATTCGGGTAACGAGTGAATACCTGCATCAAAAACCAAGGGATCACAAAGTGAGTAAGACAGTCGAACCTGAAAATCCACTAGTGGAAACAAGTGTGGTTTGCGAAGTCCATGGAAATGACCAGCGGAAGGATCAACAGCTAGTCTAATTCGCTAAGTAAAATCTTTGTGCAGGTCATTTCCACTAGTACGTGATCACTAATCTCATCTTATTCATTAATCTCGCACCTCGTTCATTAATCTCGCATCTTGTTCATAGCCACTTAATTAAGCACCCACAAACACAAATGCGCTATGTAGATTACAGCCTTCACTGTGAATGTTTTTCCATTCACAATCAACTGCGAAATCCTACATATCCGCTCCATGAAACTCGCCACAAACACAGCTCCTTAATCTCTCTCAAACCCGCTGCTATCTGTGTCATAAACAGCACCCTCCAAAGTCTTGTGTATGCTTCAATTCCAGGAGCAAATCTTCACGTACATGCCAAAAATAAAATAAAACAGGACCGGAAATCCAATACAATCTCAATTCAACTTGACCATTCTTCAATTGTTGCTTACCCACGCAGAATTCATCGCGACCGAGTGGCGAAGCGGGATTCCCCAATTTCCTCGAGCTAGTTGCAAACTATTTCAATTCTAGACTTCGGGAAGAACTAACTTAAGAAAATCCGCGGAATGCAAGGGAATGTGTAAGCGATCGAGAAGTTTGTGAGCAACCCAAGAAAACTGAAAGAAGAAGAGTTTTTTTTTGGCAAGTGTCTGGGACCAATCTTTTTTATAGTGTTGCTAGAAACCGTGTCTGGGGACCATCTGTGCAGACAAAACACAGTAGAGTCACTGGGAAGCCCAGAGGAGCCCAGAGCGTGCAACACAGGAAAAAATGGAGGTAAGGAGTAAGGTTAGTATTGTTAACTAGAGTAGGTTGAAGACGAGTTAAGCTACAGTACAGACTTTCCTACAGACAAACATACGATGTGGGGTTGGGTTAAGTTTACTCGCTTTCTCTGACAACTGGTTCCATTGATGACGTGTCCTGTCTGTACAGACTTTGGGGGAGGGGAGGTGGGTGGAAGCTTCCCCCCTCCCACTTGGGGCCACACCAACTTTCATCCGTTCCACCAACTTTCATCTGTTCCTTTGCACTTGGGTTGGATGAGATTTGGATGAGATTCTGTTTGGGTTCCTACTCAAAGCGGTATGCCAGTGGCCTACAAGGAGTGTAGGGGCGAATGAGGGTTTTGTTTTTATCAACGGTTTGTAGAGAAGAATATTGTACCTTTGTGCTCATCAATGACAATGATGGGTAGATTTTTTTTTTTAATTTTTTGACTCATTGTAGTCTTGTATAACATTGTTTGCCAATGAGGTAGGGGGCCTTTTCTTGCATCCTTGAAAAGGGGACTGCCTTCTAGAGTGAACAAAATGGTTTTCAGTGGCTCCTCCACCAACCCCAATCCTTGAATTAACTGACAAGTCCTTTTTAAGTATCTGCCCAAGTCGATGATATCTTTTCAACATGGGGAGGTATTCCTTTTGAGGGGTGTTTTAGATGGAAAGTCATTGTTATTGTACAAGGTAGAAGTAGAGTACTATACTAAAACTTGAGGATGAAGATTGCTTGGAAAGAATGCGCTTTCTTGGCCAAGAAGTTACGTATGATAATTATAATAGTGACTATGCACTAAGCTATGTTGTAGTTAAGGAATTAGGAAAATATTAGGAATTTTCCACAAGTTAGAGTGATAATCTTTTAGTCTTCAATGTAACCAACATATATTAATTAATCCTTAAATGTCATACAATACATATATATGTAGCACCTCAATAATGACTCTCTAAAGTCTTTTTTCTTTCAATAGAAGCTTCTAGAAAGGTCCAAGGTGGTCATGGACATTATTGGATGTGGAAGGAGTTACCAACATGAAGGGAAATTTCAACCTTTAAGAGATTGTGAATTTCCTAGAGTTCTTGGATTGTCGGAACTCTGTTACAGCAGTTGGTTGACGTGTTAGAGAGACTGCTACGTCAGTTATTATTGTTTAATTAATATTTTAAAAAATTAATTAATTAATATTTAAAATTTAAAAAAATTTAAAACTAATTAATTAATATTTAAAAAAACTAATTAATTAATTAATTTTTTAATAATCTGACTATGCAACCACTGTTCATAGAAAGGGGAACTAGGTTAAAATAGTCTCTTAGAGGCCAAAATCTCTCCTAATGCATAAAGTGTTTAGAGTTTCTTGTTGATGTTTTGAAGGCTCTACTTTTTTTTGTTCAAATTTTTTATGCATGCAAGGTTTTAATTATTTGAATATATCTAATAATAAGTTTTTTTAATGCTCATATTATAACCACATTCAAAAACACAGAATTTCAGCGAATCACACAAAAATTCAACAGCAAGAAATAGAACTTATCTTACTTGGTGAAATTAAATGCACCCAAATTGATTTGACAAAGGTATATAATTTTATTTTTTTCCCAAAATTGACCATATACACAATTTCTAATAACCAAGTCTAACACGTATTCTTGTAATGCAAACTTCAAAAAAGTTGATGAAGAACTATACATTAGTATGTTAGAATTATGAATCTTCCAATTTTCCAATTACTGTATATACTCAACTTGAAAAACTTGGATGAGTCACAGAAGCGAGCTTCATTCATGAAATTTAGAAACAAATTCCAACTGCTGGTTCCGTGGGCATTACGACAATGATACCATTGTCAAATTGCTGCTGGTTTGGGGATCCACTTGTGCTCAGCAACATTCAGAAATGAAAGCGAATTGTTAAGCCAAAGGAGATCCATAATTGGGGCATCATTATGAAACACTTGGTGTACTGTACATCGAGTTATAAGTTAATCCTGCTTAGCATGGTTTATATGTTCACTACAGACAAGTTTTGTCAGGCGTAAAATTGACCCACTCCGTCCAAAAGTTCTCATTATTTGGGAATAAACGAAATAAGGTAGTATGCTCTAAAAGCGACCATTTAAGAGCTGGTCTGCCTTTTTCATAGGCTGAAGTAGACAGAATTATTTTTAGATCATTTTTCAGAGAAAGAAAAATGGATGTGGAAACTAACACAAGTGGTTTTGTATTTTTCCAAGTATTTTTGAATTACTTATAAATTTTCAAAGATTCAGGGCATAGGCACCTATTTGTGACCATAGGTCTCCCAAAATCTGTTCACTTGCAGTTTGTAAACAGATGTGCAGAAATCAAAGGCAGTGATTGGCTCTTGCAATAAAAAAATAATTTTTTCTTGATGCATTCAATGTTACAGTGGTCCATTTAAGGATCACCTGGTTTCCATTTTTCACCCCCAAATAGGAGCGGTTTGAAGAAGGGGAGCGCTTTTACAGCATACTACCTTAGATAAACCCAAAATGGTGAAGATCTCTCACACTCGGAACTTCTGACACATGAGCACGGTGAACAAGGGCCATTTCATCCAGAGTCTTCACATTGCTGCAAATTCCTGCACCTGCAACGCCTACTCAGACTCTCAGATCTCGATAAACGAGATCGATATTCAACCGATCAATAAAACCACTACAGTAATATTCTGACACTTGTAGCAAGGGTAGGACAAATAAATAAAAAAACCTAACAATGAGATTTCATAAGTTAGCCCAGGCCCCATTTTTTCAACCGACCTTTCAGTACACGCTCATTTACGAATGCGTAGGGACAATGACACATACATACGTGAACCACAGGCGGGTAAGTTAATCACTACCGGAGTACTGCACTACCCCATCTCAATCCTCATAAATACTGCCTGCAAATCGTGCAATTATTTTCGTCACTATACCAAACATCATCAAGCATGATCCTTGTGCCAAACATCAGATCAACACAGACCATTTCTGTCCTCTAATAATGAACCAAATGTGGTACCAGAAACTGACTCACGACGACTTCAAAGAAGGAACTAGACTCCCAACTTGAAAATATGAAGGCCGAAAGAACAGTACACGCCAAGAAAAGATGATCAGGTAAAGAATTTACTGAGTGCCCGATGAGCCAGCGGAACAGCACATGATGTCAACTGTCAACTAAATAGTGAGGGCCAAAGTGGAAGGAAAAATCAAGCCTCAATGGCTAGGCAGGGTTAGGAGACGAGTAGTTCATGCTCCCAACGAAATATAATTACAGTTGTTATTAATCCTAAATACTCATATCAGGGAGTCATCTCCCAACGCCCCATATGCAAATTTGACCCAGCTGGGCTGCAAGTAGCAAGTGGGGAACTCAACTGTCCATGAACTGCACCATCCGAGTCTCAAATGCGAATAAACCATACGAGAAGCTACATTGCTGACCCGCAGCAGGAATGCCAATATTCATGACACATTGAAAGCTGGATACAGCAATACTCTTCGAGCTGTCCAACCCAGGATTTCTATTGCACAACCGAAAATGGCAGTGAAGGAGGACTCGCACTAAAGGCTGGGCTCTAGAAGAGTCCGCTGAGCTGCGCCGTGATGTTCTGCAGGAACGTGTTGTTGGCGCCCGCCAGACGACGACGACGAAGACGCTCCGCGACGATGAACGCCAGCTCCAAAGCCTGCGACGCGTTCAAACGCGGGTCGCAGTGCGTGTGGTAGCGAGAGCTCAGGTCCTCGTACTTCAACTCGCGGCCACCGCCCACGCACTCCGTCACGTCCTGACCAGTCATCTCCAAGTGCACGCCGCCCGCGTGCGTGCCCTCCTGCTCATGCACGTCGAAAAAAGCCTTCACCTCCTCCTGAAATCAAATCAGCGGACGCACGTGTTACATGCACAACCTCATCGCCAACTACATGCAAACATCACTTCCTGCCGCAGTAATATATCGGGCAGAGCAGAAATGCTGATCAACTCACCATCCAAATGAACAAATTCACAAACACAAATGATCCTAAACCACCAAAACAAAAGGACGACACAATGGCATTGGTGGAGGCTTCGTACCAAAATGGAGTCGAAGGGACGAGTCTTCAGACCCGAAGGCGCCTTCACGGTGTTGCCGTGCATGGGGTCGCTCACCCAAGTCACGATGCAACCCGCCTGACGCACCGCGCGCACCAGCGCAGGGAACTTCTCGCGAAGCTTGCTCGCGCCCATGCGCACGATCACCGTCAAACGACCAGGCTTGTTCTCAGGATTCAGCAAGTTGCACAGCGTCACCAGGTCCTCCGCTGCCATCTTGTCGCTCACCTTCACGCCCAAAGGGTTCGCCACGCCGCGCAAAAACTCGATGTGCGCGCCGTCCAGCTGACGCGTGCGCTCGCCGATCCAAAGCATGTGCGCCGAACAGTCGAACCAACGACCCGAAGTCGAGTCCTCGCGCGTCATAGCCTGCTCGTATGGAAGCAACAGGCACTCGTGCGACGTCCAGAACTGCGTCGTAGTCATCACAGGGTGGTCCAGCGTCAGACCGCAAGCGGACATGAAACCCAAAGCCTCGTCCACTCGGTGCGCCAGCTCGCGGTACCGATCGCCCTGCTCGCTGTTCGCCGCGAAGTCCAAGTTCCACTGCGTCACGCGCTGCATGGCCGCAAAACCTCCCGTCGAGAACGCGCGAAGCAAATTCAGCGTCGCCGCCGCCTGACTGTACGCGAGCACCATGCGGTCCGGGTCAGGCGCGCGCGCCTCCAGCGTCGGAAGGTCCGCGTTGATGTTGTCACCGCGGTAGCTCGGCAGCTCCACACCACCCACCATCTCCGTGTCGCTGGAGCGAGGCTTCGCGAACTGACCCGCCATTCTACCCACCTGCACGCGCATGGCGACAACCATTCATTCCATGAAGTTCATCACGTCACACGTGCCGTACACATACATGTCCCTCTTATCACACAAAAAACAATGCCTCCCATTGCACGCCTTGCAATCAAAAGCATACGGGTCTAGTACATGATCGAGACGTCACCAAGAATACATGAGAGGCAATGCACACAGGCAGACAAGAATGCAAAAATGAAATTTGTACCTTGACAACGGGCATTTGACCCCCGAACATGAGCACCGCGCCCATCTGCAAAATCACGCGGAACGTGTCCCTGATGTTGTTGGCGTTGAACTCCTTGAAGCTCTCCGCGCAGTCCCCGCCTTGCAGCAGAAACGCATTGCCCAGAGCCGCCTCGCCGAGACGCTCTTCCAAGCTCCGTGCCTCTCCCGCGAACACCAGTGGAGGGAAGTCGCTGAGCACGCGCTCCACTTCCGCCAGCTTCGCGGCGTCAGGGTACGTCGGCTGTTGCAGCGCCACCTTGGTCCTCCAGCTGCTGGGCGACCAGTCCTTCTTCGTGCCGGGCAAGTCCTCTGCACACCACGGAAAACGCCGCCCATCAGAAACGGACAGTGCACAGTGCGTGGCAAATTACGGTCCCCTCGACTATGACATGCATCTCAAACCCAAGATCGGTCGCCCCACGCTCCTAGGCAGAACTACTAACTTGTATCACCAGGCCACACCAGACATGCGCAACAAGTCATATATTCAAGCCATACACCTCCCGTGCTCCATGGCTCACGTTGCATGATCACAATCCATTACTCTTCGAGATCACAAAGCCCCGCACCGGCCTACCTTGCGCGACGTCCGTCTTCAAAGACTCCACGGCCTGCACGACCTTCGACACATTTGCGTTCAACGATCCTCCATGATTGGCAAGGGACGCGCTGATCCGCGTCGACCGCCTCACGGAAGCGCTCTTCGTCACACCACTCGGCAGCGTGGACAGGGTCTCCACCCGCGGGGTCACCAGCGTTCGGCTCACGAGGGCCATCCCGGATCCAACACGGAGGCTGCTGCTGCTACTGCTGCCTTACAGCCTGCACAATTACGATCCATCAAATGTCAGTAAACGCAAGCTCCGGTACTGCGCTGCACACCACCAGCACCACCAAAACGATCGGCGCCAAGACGACGCCCTCACAGCATCCAACACCAACACGACACGATGCACCTTTATATCGCCGTGGTTGCATTGGCAAGCGACATCACCCAATCCGACCACAAGCACGACGTCACCAACTTTGACACAATCAATTTCATAAAGCGGGAACGATGGCATGTCCTCGCTGGGCTTCTCCCTACCTACCGACCAAATTCTGCTAGCCTAGATCTGTCGGAAATCAACGCCAGGCACCCACAAAGAATTCACAAAACACAGAATTTCATCCCAAGTAGCCAAGGAAACGAACGCCGGCGCACGGAACCGACTGCCTCCCCCGAAAGGACAGAAATCAGAAGGTCACTAAGGGACACCAGACACCCGGTTTCCGACAATTCCATGTCGGCGCACAACACAATGCCTCCCGTCCTTCCAATCCACCACTCTCAGCACATCTATCCCCCCGATTACCTCCCCACACTACTGCCAAGTCGCAAAACACGAACGGCCTCACCCCTCTGTTCCCCAAAACCGCGTCTGGAGCATAGCCCGTCTATTCGACACCGTCACGCAATTCCAGAACATACTCTCACTCACAAACAACGCCGAAATGAGCTCATCGGAGCTCCTTTCGGACGACGAAGAGACTCGACGACACCTTCTCACCGTGCGGAGAGTACAGTACGACCAAAGCCTCGACCTCGCGCTTCGCCTCGGAATATATAAGCGAGCATTGATTGCCCGCCCACGCTCTCTTCTCTATCCCGAACCTCTCTCACCACATCTAAGCTTTATGACATCTTCCCACTCGTCTGCTGGCGACGGCAGCCGCCACAACACCGTCACCACCGCCCCAAATCCCCCAAGCGCATGTCAACCACGCCCACAACTACGTAACGACTCCAAACCCACAAACTCCAAAGTGTCATCTACCCCACCTCCCGCAACAAAACCCACTAACAACACGTTCCGATACCAATCCCTACGTTCGTCCCGCACTCCGAAACCTAATTGAACATCCCCATTGAATCTATTCTTGGGACCCAGCAACGTACAATAGACGAGCGCGCGCCATGAGTGAGTAGAGCGTACCTTCCGCAATGCAGACTTCCAATCCACCAGCAACCGCACTCTAAGACGCCACCCGCAAGCTCCCACGCCCCGTGAAGCCTTGAACCACCGCAACCGCACTGCGAGCGCCCTTGGAAATTAAAAAAAGACTTGAGCTTGGGAGCAAGAGAGGGGGAGTCTTGTGCGTTGAAGAAGTGTGTGACTGACTGACTGTCTGTTTTGCTGGTTTGCAGATGAGGGCGGCTGGTTGTTTGTGCCTTTAGTCGTACCGGATTTGACTACTTTTATCCGCGTGCACTTTCTTTTTAGTCAGTCTGGAATTGAAAACAAATTCCATGACTGCAATACTCCGTATTAAACTCATTGTTATTATGCGGATATGCGAGGGTTCACGTACCTCGTGCAGGCTACCGTTGACTGACTACCAAAGTCTTTGGCTTTCCTGTCGTGAATTGGAGAAAAAGGAGCCTTTGCGTTGAACTTATGCTGGAAAACGGAAGTGAATGTCGCCTCTCTCTCTCTGGAGAGAGAGATGGCCACGCACTTGAGGTATGTGCACCCTAAGAGAGACCCTCTCCTCATTGCGTTACCAACTACAACAGTCCAAGATTTCAAGCTTGAAATCTTGGACAACATAAGATCAATGTTGGAGGTATACCAATTGATTTTCTCCTTCCACAAAAATGAACTACATTGAATAGTGAAATTAGGTTGCCCCAGACTATAGTTGACCATGTCTGAAAGTGTTAGATATCAGAAATTAGTGTGGGGCAACCTAATTTCACTATTCAGTGTAGTTTTTTTTCAATGGGCACTACTTTTATCCTTCAAATCACAACAAAAAGTATTGGTTTATTTCCTATTTCAATTTCTCACCAGCTAAGGTAGGTACATCCAAATGTGCCACTCACCTTAAAGCGCCATCTTCACTACATGTACATCTCCAAAATCAATTATGTACTTCACTTTTGTACCTATGTGGAAGAAATGCTTTTAAAATCAAACTTTGTTCCTTAATAACTTTTGCATACAATACCCAAATGCCATGTTCTTTGGTGTGTTGGAACCTCCTTTCACTTGCCAACAAAAACATATGAAAATCTAATCTATCTATTAATAGTAGATAGGCTCAGTAGAAAAAAGTGGCGGTTTGGGGTGTACCTACCTTAGTTTCCTCCAAATTGAATTTGGCACCAGCTAAATTGCAAAATTCCTATAATATTTAAAAAAAACAATTTGAAAATGAAAGTTCAAATGAAACAAATTTTCAGAACCTACTTTTTTTTGGCTTCTTTCATGTGGTGCATTGGCACTAAGTCTTGAAGTCTTAATACTCCTAAACCCCTTCCTAAGGTTGATACCCTCCATGTCTATTCTAATCTTGCCGGATATTAGTCAATGGAGATTGGCCAAAGCCAATTGAAATCCCTGAAGTACTCAACGGAGGTGGACAAATAACTTGTAATTTTGGAGGGGCACCAGTTGATTTCCATCCCTTCAAAATTCCTTCTAATTTTGCAATTTTTGCAATTCAACTAGTTTTTTTCCGAAATGCATTGGCTAACTTTGAACTAGTTGCTAGTTTTTTCCGATCATTGCATTAGATAGATGATGCAATTAGGAGAGTGTCTCTTTTAGGTGCACATACATTGGGGCATGCTCATGCCTTCAGACAATGGCAATCAATGAGAAGGGAAAATAAATTTCTTAAACTTGAAAAGAAAACATAGCATTGTCATTAACCCCTAAAGGACCAGGACCATTCTTTTGTTAAAAACTACTCAAAACTATCATTTCTACAACATTCATACAAAAATACAAAAAAAAATACATTTTTTAGAATCTAACCGTATGATCTTGTACTTTACTAGTCGATGATCATGTGGTAAAAAATTCATGGAGTTTGACTTTACAAATTGAAAGATATTAGCATTCAAAGTTGAAAAAAGAAAGTTTTTTTGAACACTAGCCTGCAATTTCAGATGACTTTGAATGCCATTTGGGGAAAAAAATTACACCATGGACCTTGAATTAAAAAAAATGTGTGTTAAATAATTGAGTTGAAAGTCTAAATAAAAAAATAAAATAAAAACACACTTGATTTTCATTCTTTAAAAAATTATTAAGTAGAAGTAGGTCCAAGATTGAAAGAAAAACTAAATTGTTAATAGCTCTAAAATGGGATTGAAACACAATAATCTCAATAGTGAGATTGTTCCAAATAGAAAACTTAACCTTGTCAAACAATTTTTTTTTTTAAATTGTGAAAATTGCATTCAGAATTGAATCCTATAAGTTATTTTTTCAAGAAGATGCTCAAATTGCCCGAAAAACAAGATTGTTCATAACTTTCACATTACTAATCCAAATGGAATGAATCAAAGCTTCACATATAGACAAAAATATGATCTTTAAGAAGAAAAAAATTAAAAAATTAATTTCAAATTTTTGTAGATTTGTTTTTCTACCCGGTGACGTGAAAATTATATTTAAGATGCCATAACTTTTGTTCTTGGGCACCAATTGAAATAAAATTTATATTCCCACAAATCTAATAAGCTTTTCTATCTTATGAGAAAGTTTCAAAAAGTTTCATAAAAAATTGGGATCATAGGAACCTGCCCGAAATCCATTTTGTCCCCCAAGGGGACAATGGTCCTTTAGGGGTTAAGGTGTTTGTATAACTTAGTTTGCATAACATTCTTGGATGGGAAGGTAGAGGTCTCTTATTTACAATAACAATATAGGAGGAATAGATACTTGTTTTGTAGTGTCCACCAATTAAAAAAAATTTAATTCAAGGAATATACAATACTTTAAATAAAGAGGCCCATTCTCACACTCAATTTGGAATGCACCCTCACTTATTTATAGCTATATGTCCCACATTCTTAGGTACAAGGGTGCAAATTGAAGAAGCAAAAGGACCTCTATATGGTATGTTCAAGAATTTTACATGATTTTAGATGGTTGCAAGAAACACCTGTCCTTTTTTTGGCCCCCTTGGCTTTAGACAAGTGGTTTCTCAAATATAACTTTTGTGGTGTATGTACGTTCAATGTACATGAAATTTGAAAATGAAGGTATGTGGGCTAGTTGTAGGCATTGAGTCATTTTTTCAAAATTAGTTTATTATTTTTAAAGAGCCTTGGTTGGATGTCTATTTTTGCCATTTGGAGAGGTAGTCCTATTTTCAACCTAAAAATGCATATTCAAAGCCAAAAATTAGAAAAACTATTGATGTACTAAGATTGCATGCAGTGACAAGAAGGTTTAATGTAAATTTTGACATGTGTCGTAGGCACATCAGCTCAAAGTGTGTGCCCTTTGCATGAAGATTGGAATGAGAAAAAATTTCCTTTCTGAAGTATTTGGTGCAATTTAAGCACATTGAAGTGTAGATAAATGACCATTTAATTTTTTTTTATAATCATTTTTAAATTACTAAAAATCAAAATATTAATGTATCCATTTTCTGCTAATTTCTAGTTTCCCCAGCTCTATAGTAGTCCATTGCAAGTAGTAGCAATGCAAAGTAATGCACTAATTTTTTAATTCATTTTAATGATTTTTCATAGTTTTAATTGATTTTTTACTAATTTTTAATTTCATTTTAAATGTTTTAAAATGATTTTTTGAATTCATTTTAAATATTTTTTGGTCCATTTTCATGATTTAAACTACATTGCTCTTATACAATACTAGAAGTAATTGTAGTAGTGGAAGTCCTATGGCCAAAAACAATGTTTTAGAGACAAAAACATTAAGTGTTTCATACAATAGCCCTTTTCTAGTTTGAACATCAAGGTTTAACTCATGTTTGCATGTGTTGATGGAAGAATTGTCATTTAAAAAAAAATTGACTACCTTGTTGAAGAGATAAAAACACTTGAACAATTTAACTATTGCAGTATGCTACACATTAGCATATTCATTTATTGAAGTAAATTTTTTTGTTATGAATGCAATTAGGCTATTTTGTAAATATTCTTGAATATTCTCTTTTAAATCATAATTTTTATTGATAAATTAATTATCTTAAAATTTTGTCATTCATTTTTAGAATTATTTATGCCAAATTTGCTAGTAGTCTACACTATTATCAAAAAATTCATTTTCCTCTAAAACGTTGAATCTAGTGTCATTGGGACAATCAAGCATCAAACAACCTACAACAAAGGTTTAAAAATTATACATACCATATTTTGGAATGAAACATGCAAAATAAGGATGTGAATTATTGTATTCTTTAAAGATTGTATACATTCATGTCACACCCCTATCTCCTTGGGGAGGCCCAAAGTGCCATAGTGAGAAGGGGGACCTTGTGGGTGACATCCCAAGCCATCATGCAAAAGTCTAAAAAAGGAGAATTGAGGACTCCCGAGCAAACATGGTGCTATAGCGTTTTTTATGGGAAGAGCACGGTGACTTATCTTACATGCTTGGAAAGCCCTTGAGAATATGTTTGTAACTGTCCAATGCATATTTGGATTAGTTGGCTAAAAGTTATAGAAGTTATAGCTAGAAGTTATAGCCATTCAAAGTTGGGTGTCCTGGTACCACTATGATACTTAAGGACTAGGAGTGAGAGGTTCCCAATGAATCCTTCATGAAAATAGGGCATGCAACATATCATTGGAAAGCTAAGAACACAAGGAAGCTAAAATGACAAACATTATGAGATTCTAAGCTAAGAGTCCAAAGTTATGGCCAAAAGAAGGGTGGTGATGAAGGCGTGACACCGCTCCCGATGAATCCGAATCTTTGGAGGGTCATAACTTTGTGAGAACTTGATCAAATGAGACAAGTAAGAAGTCCATTGGTATCTACTTGTTGCGTAGATATCTTAAATGGGATTGCATGTGGGATTTGAAGCTCTAACTGCAAAATTATGTTGTTTGGAAGTTTAGGAGTCCAAATGGGAGTGTAACTTGGTGGGTAAGGTTAGTAATTGGTGGTCTCCCAAAACCAAGGTGGTTTGGGAAGTCCCTTTGACCCACAAGGGGGGGGCTGCTGAATTCCATAGAAAGTACTGTACGAAGGGTTGGTCTCTCTCTTCACTCCCTCTTAAAGCCTTGGTGGTCCTGATGATTCAAGGGTGGTGATGTAACTTCACTACTGGGTCCAAGGGACCATGGGACACTTGTATGTGTGTGTCCTGTGGCACCAATTGGGTAGAGTCCCACTCCTTATTAGGCCATTCTTGATGTGTCTTGAGTTGTAGGTCTCGATTAATCACGGTGTATGAATAACAAATACACAATGGGATAGCATGGAGTGGAGTGATACTCAAGGGCGGTTAGAATCGTAGTAAGTAGTGTCACCACAAGTTGTAGCAAATTAAGGTCAAAGTTCCGCCCTATGTTACGAAGGACATGCCCGGGGTCACGAGTGGAGTGCATATTAGAGTCCCGGGGACTGGGACTTAGTAATATGAGTTGGAAACAAGGACTAACATTGTGAGTACATGGCATGTGTAGTGTTAGAAGGTTGTGACCCAAGTGATGTTGGAAACAAAGCTAAGTAAACTCATTAAGCTGTGAGAGGCTCCTAAAGGTATTTGGAGCTACTAGATGTGATTTAGGCCGCAACAATTCATATAAAAATGAGCAATCATTTCTCAAGATTTTGTAGCAATTTAGTGATTTCATCCAAAGAAAGAGAAAAAATATTTTGTCATCTATTCCCTATATATTATTTTGTTTTGTTTTTTAGCAAATTTTCATTTAAGAAGAGCCTTGACCTAATATAAGAAGTAAGGTAACATGATGCAAAATTGACCCCCAAATAGTCTTGCCTAAAATGAACACTCTTTGTTCTTTAAAGTTTAGGGCTAGTTTTGGAAATACATGTAATTAGTCCTGTGAGAATTTTCAATCAATTGTATGAAGTCCAAATGATATATCGAAAGAAAATATAGAATTATCTTCCAATTACTAAGAAGGGTACACAAATAATAAGAGAATTTTACAATAGGAACCATGTTCAAATGTTAATTTATAAGTACTTACTTTTAAAATATATTCAATTTTTTTATAAATTGGTGAGATAAAGAGTAGCACTAAAGAAAATTTAAAGACTTGAGAAAGTTTCTTTGAAATGGTGCACGTCTCTTTCAATTTTCAAATGGCAAATTAGAAACCCTTAAACACTTCCTTTCATTAAATACAACCAACTAGTATGGCATGTGTTCTTGGGGGGGTCATTTACAGTGTCCATTAGAAACCACATGTGAACAAAACTTTGGACCCCTATATACTTTTTGAATTTTAAATAAAAAAAAATTAAAAAAAATATGAATAGATTTTCCTACTTTGAAAGTTTATGTTTTGAATTATTGATATTTTTAATTTTTAATAATAATTAGTTACAAATTTTGAAGTAAAAAGATACACTGTAGAACTGAAAAATAACTTTCACACCCCTATATTATATAAGAAAAAATTGTCTAAAAAATGAACAAAAATTCCTAAAAATAACTCATTATTGAAAGCTCATTTTGAGTTGAATATTGACTCAATGGTCATCTAAATGTGTCCTCTATAATTATTTGAGTTGAAAAACATGCCATTTTAGTTCATTTTCAACCTCTTCTAGAAATTATTTCATATTTTATTTGAGTTGGAAATTTTGGCAATAGAAAGCTATAGTCATTATTAAACAGTGTTCAAAATTTTAGATTGAAATTATTGTTTATTAGAAACCACTTGTTCGCACGTGGTTTGTTATAGTAGAACTAAGTGCACTCCCCGAGCATGTGTTATCATGACAATAGAAACCACTACTATGCGCAATTATTGTGCTCAATTATCTTAGAAGAAATAACAAACAAAAATCAATAGTCTTCTTTCTGAATATGGGTGAAAAATTCCAAAACCTTCATTCTCTAATTTTTATTATTTTTATTTTTTGGTGACCCATTTAAAAAAAATTCTATAATCTCAATTTTGGACATGATATTTGGACATTTTTACCTCAATAGGAAAACAAATTAGCTTTTGATAGGTATGTATTTTATTTCAATTAGTGTGTATATGCAAATAATACTTGGGGGGTGCACTTAGTTCTATTACAATAAACTATGTGCGAACAAGTGGTTCCTAATAAAGTATAATTTCAACCTAAAATTTTGAGTATTGTTTAATAATGACTATAGGTTTCTATTGCCAAAATTTCCAACTCAAATAAAATATGAAATGATTTTCAAAAGAGGTTGAAAATGAACTAAAATGGCATATTTTCAACTAAATTAATTATAGAGAACACATTTAGATGACCATTGAATCAATATTCAACCCCGGGGAGGACACTCCCTATATTTTAGCAACCTACGTGCGGCGGAAAAAGTAAAACAAGTAATACACCTTAAAATTTAATTTCTTTTTCAAAAAAAAAATTATGGATAGATTTTACTACTTTAGAAGTTTATGTTTTGAATTATTGGTATTTTTTTGTGCTAATAGTAATTAGTTATAAATTTTTGAAGAAAAAAGATACACTGTAAAGCTGAAAATAACTTTCACACCTTTATATTATATAAGAAAAAAAATTTGAAAAATGAAAAAAAAATAATATAGAATAGCTTTCTATTGAAAGTTTATTTTGGTTGAATATTGATGCAATAGTCATCTTCATGTGAGCTCTATAAATATTTTAGTTGGAGAACATGCCATTTTAGTTCATTTTTCAACCCTTTCTAGACAATATATCTTATGTTATTTGGAATTGAATTTTTTGTCAATAGAAACCTTTAGTCATTGTTAAACAAAGCTCAAAATTTTAGAATGAAATTATAGTTTATTCAAGGTGAATTACATGTATTACTTTTTCCACCGCCGCACGTGGGTACCCCAAATGTAGTGAGAGTGTCCTCCCCTAGTATTCAACTCAAAATGAGCTTTCAATAAAGAGTTATTTTTCAAAAAAATTGTTCATTTTTTAGACAATTTTTTCTTATATAATACAGGGGTGTGAAAGTTATTTTTCAGTTTTACAGTATATCTTTTTACTTCAAAAATTTGTAACTAATAATTATTACCAAATAATAATATCAATAATTCAAAACATAAACTTTCAAAGTAAGAAAATCTATTCATATTTTTTATTTTTTATTTATTTAAAATTCAAAAAGTATATAGGGGTCCAAAATTTTGTTCGCACATGGTTTCTAATGGACACTCTAAGTGACCACCCCCTGAGAAATAATATGCCACCCTTAGTACAATATATTGAGGCCTGAATAGAAAAAAAGCACTAGAGAAAAGATCACTTTTTTCTCATAAAATATATTTACGGTGACATATATACTTTGATTAATTTAATTTGGATTAGTAATTTAATAGTTAGAAAGTGTCATATTTGATTGTCAATGAGAGCATCTTTTTTAAAAGAAAATGTATAGGATCCATTTTTGAACTCATTTTTCACAATTAAGAAATATACATTATATGTTTTAGATTTCTTGCCAGAACAATGTTACTATTTCAATTCCATCTTAGAATTGACATGTTTCAATTCCATCTTAGAGCTATCAAAATTATATTTTTTCCTACTAATTAGTAACTACTTCAACTTAACAGTTTTTTGAGAGAACAAAAATTAAGTTTTCTTTTGAATTTTTTTTTTAGATTCTCATCTCAATTTTTCAACATAAAAATATTGAATTTGATATTTGTACAACAAAGAATTTATGTTAAGAGGATTCAAAATCCTACAACTAATATGGCAATGTGTTAAAAGATTCCATTTTTTTCCACTTCAAACGCTCATATCTTACATTTTGAGAATTCAAAGTTTATGGCTTTTTTTCCACGCGTTATGATAATAGTAGCGCTAGACCTTATTGTTAGATATGTAAATAAATTTTTTTTTTCATATTTGTTCTTTGCACTAGAAATGCATTATATGTGTTTTGAGTCCTCTAAGAGATTGTTTCAGATTGTTCTCCATGCCATAAACCACAACAAGGCAACCATATTATTAAATATTTAAAATAATAATATAAATTCAAAAAATTCAAAAATATATTTAAACATTTTAAAATATTGTTTTCTAATTAAAAATGATTAAATTAATAAATTAATATTATTTGACAGATTGCAACTGTAGCCATATTCCCAGACTGTAGGAACTATAGGGAACTCACAGTCTCTTAGAAATCTCAAAACTCTTCTTGTGACAACATATAAGTTTCTTGCAATTGTGGCATGTCTACCCTAAATATGCAAATTCAAGGTTCTTTAAACATACAAGTTCCTTAAACATGCAACAAGAAACTTGTATATTTAGAGCATCTTCAATGATGTTACAAGAAACTTGTCACAATATGGACATATACATTTGAGTCAAGACAAAAAGTGCCATCATTGAAGATGTATTATAAATTGCAAAGAAATCTCTCTTCACCATTTGCCTAAAATTTGCATCAAAATTTGTTTACTACTTTTGAATTCCATGCTCTCTTTTGTTCAATCTTCTTCTTTTTACTAGTAGAGAATGAGGTGTTTGAGCACCAAACAATAGTGTTATTCTTTGAATGAGGCAACGGACATTTATCATCCAATAGATGATAAAGAATCCTTCTATGTAAGACAGAAGTGCACATGTTCATCCTTGAAATTTTGTGTGAAAAGGAAAAGGTCTTATACAATAGTTTGACTTCCAATGAGTGCTCTTGAATTCATTTTATACCGATCAACCCCTCTTTAAAGAGTGAAGCTTGGTGTCCTATACATTTGACACCAAGCATTGACATTATTCCTCGGTGCTCAAATACCTCCTTTTCAACTAATGTTGGAGCAAGTTTCTTAGGAAAGGAAGGAGATATTTGCATAGTTTCCTACTTGCAATCCTTTTTGCTGCCTGAGTGTGCCCTAAAAGCAAAGGGAATCTCGCACGTCTGTCTGGGACTCTGGACCGAGAGTTCTTTTTCCACAACGGCGACGAGACTTTTCTGCAGTTGACGCCGCGAAAGCCAAAGACGCGGCGACTTTGGCAGTCAACCGAAGCTGGCACGACAAACACGAAACCAGACAAGAAATTTTTCCTAACAACCCGCATCATCTCGTATCTTACGGTAGTATGAAATCCATTCTCCATCCCTTGAGATCACAGGCTGAAAGGAGTTTCGACGTTTCTACTCTATCCTGCACTCTGTCATCGTCACAGACTCATCTGCACAGACAGACAGCACTCACAGAGTCCCAACAATATTATTCGCCCGCGGTGCTCACAAGCTGAAGGTTTGCGAGGCGATCGCGTGCGGTCGTGTGGTTTTAATCAGCAGCGTCAAGGTGGGTGGGAGCTTGGAATGCGGTTGCTGGCAGATTGGAAGTCTACATTGCGGAAGGTACGCACTACTCACCCATGGCGCTCGTCTGTTGTTGCTGGGTCCCGAATTGGGGGGTTTGATTAGGTTTCGGTGTGCGGGACGAGTGTTGGGATTGGTTTTGTTGCGGAAGGTGAAGTAGATTTCAATTTGGTTGTCGTAGTTTTGGCGTTGTTACATAGTTGTGGGCGTGGTTGACATGCGCTTGGGGATTTCTGCGTTGGTGAGGACGCGTCAGCAGACGAGTGGGACGATGTCGTAAGGTTAGATGTGGTGAGAGAGGTTCGGGAGAGCGTGTGTACACTTCCAATGCTTGCCTATTCGAAGGCGAAGCGCGAGGTCGAGGCTTTGGACGTACACGGGGAAAAGGTGTCTGCGAGTTTCCGAAGCGAGCGTCTCTTCCGAAAGGAGCTCCGATGAGCACATTTCGGCATTGGTTGTGCGTGAGAATGTGCTCTGGAATTGCGTGACGGAGTTGAATAGACCGGCTCTGCTCGAGACGTGGTTTTGGGAAACAGAGGGATGAGGTCGTCCGTGTTTTGCTATGAATGCGTGGTCGTGACAGTCCTGTGGGGGGTCGTCAGGGAGATAGATGTGCTGAATTGGGAGGTCGGGAGACATTGCGTTGTACTTTCAGTTGGAGTTGTCCCCACGGAAGGAAACAGAGTGTGTGGGGTCCCTAAGTGACCTTCTGATTTATCAATCGGTCTTACCTGTCGGGGGAGGCAGTCGGTTCAGTTTGCGGGCCTTCGAGTCCTTGACTACTTGGATGATAATCTGTTTGTTTGTGAATTCCTCGTGTGTGCCTGGCGTTGAATTCCGACTCCTCAGGTAGCAGAATCTGGTGTGTAGGTAGTGGGTGATGTTGTCTCATTGTTCCCGTTTTGTGAAATTGTCCATGTCAAAGTGGATGAGGTCGTGGAACTGGTCGTATTGGGTGAGACCGATTGGGAATGCAACCATGGCAATGTCTTTGCAACCGTGGTTGCATTGCAACGATGCAACCCACGATGCAATGTCGTGTCGTGTTGGTGTTGGATGCTCTGTAGCAGGCGTCTTAGCTCCGATCGTTTTGGTGGTGCTGGTGGTGTGCAGCGCAGTGCCCGAGCTTGCTTTTAATGAGATTTAGTGGATCGTAATTGTGCAGACTGTAAGGCAGCAGTAGCAGCAGCAGCCTCCGCATTGGCTCCGGGATGGCTCTCGTGAGCCGAACGCTGGTGACCCCGCGGGTGGAGACCCTGTCGACATTGCCGAGTGGTGTGATGAAGAGCGCTTCCGTGAGGCGGTCGACGCGGATCAGCGTGTCCCTTGCCAATGGAGGAGCGTTGAACGCAAACGTGTCGAAGGCTCTGCAGGCCGGAGAGTCTTTGAAGACGGACGTCGCGCAAGGTAGGGTCGGAGATCCTTGAACTAGAATTGAATGTGAGACATGGAGTGCGGAAGGTGTATGGCTTGAATTGCTGTTGCACATGTACGGGATGGCCTAGTGAATCAGCCAAGTGACTGTGCTGTGGAGCTTGAGGCGACTGATTGTGGGTTTGCGATGCATGTCCTCGTAGTTTGGAGCAGAATTAGCCATGCAATTGTGTTTCTGATAGACTGCGTTTTTGGTGTTGTGTAGAGGACTTGCCCGGCATGAAGAAGGATTGGTCGCCCAGCACCTGGAGGACCAAGGTGGCGCTGCAGCAGCCGACGTACCCTGACGCGGCGAAGCTGGAGGAAGTAGAGCGCGTGCTCAGCGACTTCCCTCCGCTGGTGTTCGCGGGAGAGGCACGGAGCTTGGAAGAGCGTCTCGGCGAGGCGGCTCTGGGCAATGCGTTTCTGCTGCAAGGCGGGGACTGCGCGGAGAGCTTCAAGGAGTTCAACGCCAACAACATCAGGGACACGTTCCGCGTGATCTTGCAGATGGGCGCGGTGCTCATGTTCGGGGGTCAAATGCCCGTTGTCAAGGTACAAATTTCATTTTTGCATTCTTGTCTGCCTGTGTGCATTGCCTCTCATGTATTCTTGGTGACGTCTCGATCATGTACTAGACCCGTATGCTTTTGATTGCAAGGCGTGCAATGGGAGGCATTGTTTTTTGTGTGATAAGAGGGACATGTATGTGTACGGCACGTGTGACGTGATGAACTCCATGGAATGAATGGTTGTCGCCATGCGTGTGCAGGTGGGGAGAATGGCGGGTCAATTCGCGAAGCCTCGCTCCAGCGATACGGAGATGGTGGGTGGTGTGGAGCTGCCGAGCTACCGCGGTGACAACATCAACGCGGACCTTCCGACGCTGGAGGCGCGCGCGCCTGACCCGGACCGCATGGTGCTCGCGTACAGTCAGGCGGCGGCGACGCTGAATTTGCTTCGCGCGTTCTCGACGGGAGGTTTTGCGGCCATGCAGCGCGTGACGCAGTGGAACTTGGACTTCGCGGCGAACAGCGAGCAGGGCGATCGGTATCGCGAGCTGGCGCACCGAGTGGACGAGGCTTTGGGTTTCATGTCCGCTTGCGGTCTGACGCTGGACCACCCTGTGATGACTACGACGCAGTTCTGGACGTCGCACGAGTGCCTGTTGCTTCCATACGAGCAGGCTATGACGCGCGAGGACTCGACTTCGGGTCGTTGGTTCGACTGTTCGGCGCACATGCTTTGGATCGGCGAGCGCACGCGTCAGCTGGACGGCGCGCACATCGAGTTTTTGCGCGGCGTGGCGAACCCTTTGGGCGTGAAGGTGAGCGACAAGATGGCGGCGGAGGACCTGGTGACGCTGTGCAACTTGCTGAATCCTGAGAACAAGCCTGGTCGTTTGACGGTGATCGTGCGCATGGGCGCGAGCAAGCTTCGCGAGAAGTTCCCTGCGCTGGTGCGCGCGGTGCGTCAGGCGGGTTGCATCGTGACTTGGGTGAGCGACCCCATGCACGGCAACACCGTGAAGGCGCCTTCGGGTCTGAAGACTCGTCCCTTCGACTCCATTTTGGTACGAAGCCTCCACCAATGCCATTGTGTCGTTCTTTTGTTTTGGTGGTTTAAGAGCCATTTGTGTATGTGACTTCGTCCATCTGGACTGTGGGTTGATCAGCATTCCTGTCCTTCACGAGGTATTACTGCGGCAGGAAGTGATGTTTGCATGTAGTTGGCGATTAGGTTGTGCATATAACACGTGCGTCCGCTGATTTGATTTCAAGAGGAGGTGAAGGCTTTTTTCGACATGCATGAGCAGGAGGGCACGCACGCGGGCGGCGTGCACTTGGAGATGACTGGTCAGGACGTGACGGAGTGCGTGGGCGGTGGCCGCGAGTTGAAGTACGAGGACCTGAGCTCTCGCTACCACACGCACTGCGACCCGCGTTTGAACGCGTCGCAGGCTTTGGAGCTGGCGTTCATCATCGCGGAGCGTCTTCGTCGTCGTCGTCTGGCGGTCGCCAACAACACGTTCCTGCAGAACATCACAGCGCAGCTCAGCGGACTATTCTAGAGCCCGGCCTGTGACAATGGGCTCTGATCGACTCCGTTAAAACTCTCAGGTGTTGCAAAATTAATTTTGGTTGTAATTGGGGTACTTGGGTCTCCCGCTGTGGCAGTGGCTTTGTGGTGTGCCATTGATGACATTCTTTTAGTGAGCATTGGACCACTTGCTCAATGTTCCTGGATAGACAAGTTGCCTTATTTGGGAGCGTCTGTTACTTGAAGCCCAACTGGGCACAAATTTTCAGTTCCGTATTGGGATTCGATGCAAAAGGATAAAACTGTATATATACTGTATTGGGAGCTGCAGCTGCGTTGCTGTACTTGTCCCCTATTTGCATTTTTTTCCCTGCCTTTGTCTTTCATCATGAATCAGCTGTTTCGCTGACTCATCGAGCATTCAATAAAGGATTACTTTGTTATATTTCACTACACTTGAATTGCAATGAGTCGTGTTAGTGATGACGTTTGGAACTCATCGAGCGATTGTCAATAGGTTGCGGCAATCTCAATGGTGAACATATGAGTATGGGTGATGGTTTTGTTAGATGCTGCAATATCAATCCTGAAAATTGGAGTGTGGATAAGGATTTGTGAGAAGCGTTCCTGGTTTGTGCAATCGTTAGAATGGATTTGCTCTTTGGCAATCTATTTTGTTCTACCATGTCTGCCTTCTCTTTTAAATTCCTTCAGGTCCGACTCATACTAAAGCTCAAGCTCATCTACCGAATCATCTTCCTTCTTGGTGTAGTGGATCAAGCACTTGCAAATGACACAACATGCACACTCTAAAGTTGACAAAATGTGTAGTTGAAAATCCCAATGAGCAAGCAATCTTGTACTGCCTAATTGCTTCCTAATTTGCATGTTCTCCATATTTTGCATGTTCTCACATAATATGTTGACATGTAGACCAATGGATGCCAACTCAATTCATTCAAATAACTTTTGGGCAAAGATGCAAAATCCAAGCTTTGACCGTGTACTAAAGGAAGCTCCTCTCTTGAGTCTCTTCTAATGTAGGTTAACCTTGAAAGGATGAAGCATAGATAGGTGAGGTCGTTAGCCAAATATGATCCTATTCCTTGATGGATATATAGGTACACTCCTTATTTCTATACTTTCCTGAAAGTCATTCATCAAACACTTTTAGTCTTCAATTTTTTTTGGATACATTTAGGCTCGTCTTCAATGTCTACTGAGTGAATAATGTTCCATGTGCACAAATTTAAACTTTTTGTTTGGATTTAATCACTTCAATCTTACTGTTTGGATATTCCACAATGATACTAGATAATATATGATGGTCCACAATGATATTCCAGAGAAGATCATATTTCAAAACGATATTCCAAAGGCATATTCCAAAACAGGATATTCAAAGTGCACAAGATATTTTAGAGAAGTTTCTTGTTTTCTTGATGCAGAAGAGTCAATCTTTGGGGAGCCAGTGTGATGCATATTGAGAGCAGCCTGAGTCAGGATCAGGTACCATTTAACTTTTCTATGCTTTGACAGATTTAAATGACCCATTGATGTGATAATCTGACGTTAGGGACCAGCAGCATGCATTGACAAATCTGGATACTTAAGGTGGGTACCCCCAAACGGCCACTTTTTGAACCACGCGTAGTTACTATTATTAGACTGGTCAAATTTTCATATTTTTTTGGTTAGCAAGTGAAAGGAGGTTTCAACGCACCAAAGAACCCAACATTTGGATACCACATGCAAAAATTATGAAGGGTCAAAGTATTCTTTTGGGTAGCTGTTCTAAAACTATTTCTTCAACATATGTACATATTGATTTTGGAGATGTATACACAATGATGATGGCAATTTCAGGCAGGATAAGATTTTGGATGTACTCACCTTATTGCACAATTTGCAAGAAGTGTTTAAGAATAATCGGATTGGGGGGCTTGTGATTTCACAAATGTCGACAATTTTTTTTCCCATATTAGTACTTGAAATGAGCATGCATGGTATGAAATGACCAAAATCTACTCTTGGTGATGGTCAAGTGACAGGAACTTCCAATGGAATCCACGAGGTTTCCTATTCAACTCCCCATGTTGACATTGCTCATATGGCGGGTCCCCATGCATGTGCATTGGGAGTGGGTTTGTTTCTTCACTTGTTCTTGACAAAGATATCCAAGGTTTATAATTCCTGGGCTTATTATGCCAAGTTGCCTTGGTTGTTATGTCATGTCAATCTAGTTGTAGCCCTTGAGGGCCATATGTTTAAAAAAAAATTGAGCATGCATTATAGTGGGATACCACTCAAGGTAAGGTGTACTATGATGACAAATATGCATGGTCAATTTCTTCTTAGTAAGGTATAGGAGTGTAGGACTTAGAAGTAACTTAATTGCTTAGGACGCATTCACACCAAGGGGGTAGAAATGATGGAGAACAAATTTGAAGCTCATGGGGTTAACAAGAGTTTAAAATATAACTAGCGCAAAGATAAGTTTTCCTCCCAAGATTGGATGTTAGTTCCCACAAAGGGATGAACATTGAATTACATGACTCCATCTTCTTTATGGGGTTTAAATACTCTCTTTGTTCCCTTCCAACATCTACTTGTTTTGAAGATTATAAATACATACATGGGTATAAATTATAACTTGCAAGAGGTTAAGAAATAATCTACCTATCATGCCATGTCCTACATTGAACCAAGGTGAAGATTTCCCCCTTACTACAAACAATTCAATTGAAATTGAAATCTCAACCTCCTACATTTTATATTTCTACCTTTGGTGTAAATGTATCTTGAAAACATTCACAAAGATATTTGGTTGAACTATAAATAGTTGTATCATATCAAAATACAAAATTATCCAATTTGAAGGAGGTCAATGGAACTTTTGGATGTATTTTATAGCCCATTCGAGAGCCCATTATGTCTTAGTATATTGATACTTGAGTCAAATACATTATAATTCAATGAATCATATGAATTTTGGCAAAAATGTATTTAAGTTCTTAAACAAGATTGCACAAGTAAGTTGAAGATTCAATACTTCCAAAATGTAATTGGCACAACATGTAACTTTTGTAAATTTTCTACCTAGAGGCCATTCCCAACCCTAAATTCATTCATTGTTATCATGGCCAGGGTGAATTGACCCACATTGCCCCTCCAGGGCAAACCCTAGAATTTTTTAATTGCAAGGTTTAATTTTTTTTTGAAATTCTAAATTCATATTTGCAATCAGAGGCTCTAAATTACTTTTAAGAGATGCAAGAATCACCAAAAAATTGACACAACATAGGGCTTTTTTTTCAAACCAAAGTTGATTGGGGCAATGAGGGGGCCAATTCTCCCTGCGCTTGTTATCATATCCTACAAAGAATAAATGTCCTTCAAGTCAAAGGGAATGGTGGTCACCTCCAAAACAAGGTTACTATTCCCATACACAATCAACACTCTTATATATATACGTACCATTTTCTTTGTATGAACCAATTGTATAGTGTTTTCAAACCTAACGTTGTATAAACAATTTACTACATTTTCACCCAATGTTTTTACAAAAGCAAAATTATGACCATTGTCAAGACTACCTTATGTATACAATAGGGGTAGTCAAACCTTCTTGGAGAATCAAAGTTCTATGAAAAATAAGAAAAGAGGAGTCAATGGGGAGCCATTTTGCATAAACTTAAAGTGTGAACCCCCTTTTGGGTGGATAGAATTGTATGACACCTCTGATAATCTGTCGTGTCAATTTTCATGGTATTGACTCATTAGATGAGATTGTGGGGGGCTAGAGAGCCGTTTTGGGACTGTTCCCACCTCCGTTCCCCCCGGTCTTCTCGAACTCCGATGTCAGACTTTTTTTTTTTGGAAAAAAAAAACTAATTTAAATCCTTAAAATGAGAAACAAAGTTTTTTTTTTATTTTTTTTTATTTTTTTCCGAAAAAACTCACCCCGCAGTCTCTCAGCCAGGTCAAGTTTCAGCAGGTTTCGGCAGGTTTCGGTGGTTCTCAGGTGGGTTTTGAGTTGGGAACTCAAAGCCCTCCCCAACAGCCAAAACACGAAAACACATGTAATGCATCAAGCAATTGATATGACAATTATCGTCCAAAGTTCCACATATCAAACTGATAGTAGGAGGATATCTCACAAAATTATAACAACCAAGGTGCTTAAATTTTTATCACGGTTTTCCAAGATTTGCAGAACTTGCCAGTTGTGAGTACCTTAATTAAGTTATATCCAGAAACGGTGATTCTCCATAAACATGAAATACAACGAAGTTATTCATCACGAATCAACATTTATAAGCCGAAGAAATCTTCGGTTGCACAATTCGCCTTGTAGCATCACGACAGTGGTTTCTCAAGATGATCAGAAGATGAATAAAAACTTGCAGGAATCAGATGATTAAGACTGATGAAGATGATCGCAAATTGGGGAACCCCACAGAGAGACATAACCTCTCAGAAACTCAATTGATTCAATTGCCCAATAAAACATGTCTGTCATACTACAACGGGCATTCCTAAGCCGTGGCAGACGTGGTGCCGCTCCGCAGGCGACCTTGGTTCTTCCTCCTTGGTGCAGCAACCTCTTCAACCTCCTTCTTCACTGGCGCCTCCTTCTCCGACAGGATCAGCTCAATGTGGCAAGGAGATGACATGTAAGCTGCATGTCACCACGTCCAACCCAGCTCTCAGTCCCATTACTCCAACAGCCTT